>OV651814.1:32092466-33322456 GCA_927349885.1 Psylliodes chrysocephalus | reverse complement strand
ATGTTGGGTGGCTGATGCGATAATATTCGCATACCCTCGTTAGGTCTCTCCTAAAAGAAAAGATTTGAGTTTAGTATTGTATCTTGATTTGTTATTTATTTACTTCCTCAGTGCTACATTCATTATTTGTTTTCACCGAGTTATTTAAAGTTATTTTAATATTACCATTTGATTAAGTCCTCTTCCATGTTGCTAGTTTTTCGATCAAATGTTTTTCTCATATCTATTTTGTTGGACTTTATTTTTTTTTATAAATGTCTGTTGATTTTAGCCGATTGACGTATATTTGCGGTTTACAGTGTATTAAATCTATATTTACTTTTTTTTAGATTCCATAAATCATCTACTAAGAGAAATGATTATTGTTGTCCCTTAAAAATAAAGTATGATATTAACTTGTGATCTGGAAACTCTGTATCTTCATCTAAGGCTACTCAAGTTTCTTCTGGCGACATTTAGATGCAAATCACTTTAATAGAGCTTGCGCTCGAGTAATGTCCTCACCGGAGATGAGAAATAAAAGGATTATTATCTTATTGCAAGAAATCACAATAATATTGGTAGTTAGTTACGCAAAATACGATTCTTTTTTTTTTGTTGGGTAAAATTTAAAACCTGACACAAAAAAAATAATTTCACTTTTTATATAGCAAAAAGTGAATAATAAATATTGTCAATATCACAAAAATATTACCTAACTTACACCAGTCCTATATAATAATATAATATTTGTTTTGATGTAAACATTTTAAGGCGAAAATTATATTGTCAATTTATTTTTATAAAATATATGAATTTACTCGTATCAATCAAAAAGAATGCGCTAATAAGCTCTGATAAGAACTGATTGGTTTATTTTTATTAATAGTTTATGAAAAATTCAAGAGAAGTGTGTTGACCAAAGACAAAAAATTATTAACCTATAAATACATCCAATTAAATGCCAGTAACATATTTGACAGAACTGACAACTTTAGTTAACATAAAAATAACTATGGAATACGGGCATTGTTGACGGACTTGTACATTGGATTATTATCTATTTAACATTATATTATACGAATGTGTAAGAACCGCTGGACTATATTAATTAAATGTTAAATCGCTCTGTACAAGTCAGACCTACTAAATTATAATCTAGATAAAAAAATTGATCACATCAGCGAAACGTCTCTAACAATCAATAGACGATACTCATGCAGTTGATATTAATGAAGCCATTGAAAGGGAGACGGGCGGATATCAAATTATCATTAATGGTGTTTCAAAATTTGGTATATACCAAGAAAGCCGAGGCACATCTCGTAATAACACAGAACCATCTATCATATAATTAAGTGCAATTAGAATTATACGGTTTTTCAGCCACACCTGCGTTAAGGTATCAACATGGGCGGCGCGATGGGTGAGGTCAAAGATCGCTAGGGACACCTTAATTATAATTAGTTTTTGTATAAAATTGGTGCTAATACGCTTCCTTGCGGAAAGCCATTATTTTGTCTTCGCCATCGTCTCTTTTGCTCTCGCAGCGTGACGGAGAATCTCGTACTTTAATTAACTAAACTGCGTTTATTAATAAGTATACATAATTTTTAATTTTTATAAAATAAAATAGGTCACGATACTAAAATGTAAAATAAAAAAGAGCAAAACCAGGAAAAAAGAAAACGAAAAATATATTTGATTAAAATTGACATGCAAGAAATTGTATTAAAAATTTGAATAAAACAATTAACACATAAACAAATATCACTCTGTATAGTTGAAAAATAAAAATAATTTGGAACAACTGTTAAATCGGAATGATAAGGGTAGGTATTTATGGAAAAATTCAGATTTCGGAGAAAATATAATAAACATCATTTAATTAAGTTTTCCTCTTGAATTAGGAAAATAGGTAATATATTTTCATTCCATATTTAAAAATCTGATGTGTCCAACACATGACTTTCCTATCTAGTTATTATAGGCATTTTCCGGTTATTTTGTACAACCTATTGCAGCATCTCTATAAATGTTTAGAGGATAAACTAAATATATACATTTTACACATACATCTACCTCGAAACATTTTTCTATAGATATTCATTGAAAACGAAAATACAGAAAAATTTAAATTTAGCACTTTTCCATTACGGACCATTTTAGAAAAATCATGTATAAACAAAAATTATAGAAATCGATATCGCAAACAACTTTTAGTTCAACAATTTTCATAAAAATCAGAATTTTGCACATTTTGTCAAATTTCTCGAATACGGACCATTTCAGGAAATTTTGACATAAAACAAAAATTATAGATAATAATATTAGAAGTAACTTTTATTTGAACAATTTTCTTCTCCAAACATAAATAACAGATATATTCCATAAAATATAAAAACGGCCTCCCATAAAGTACCCCCCCAGATGTTCCAACTTTGTCCAAAATCTAATCATTTCACGTCAGGCCGAAATAAACCTTAAGTTTAAAATTTAATGTTTTTTCCTTTATCCGTTTTTGAGTTTTCTTCAAATTTCGAAATTTACACATTTTCTCAAATATCTCGAATACGGTCCATTTTAGAGAAATTATGTATAGGACAAAAATTATAGAGAATTATATTATAAACAACTTTTATTTGAACAATTTTTATAAAAAATTATGTTTTTTACATTTTGTCAAATTTCTCGAATACGGACCATTTTAGGAAAATTTTGCATAAAACAAAAATTATAGATAATTATATTAGAAGTAACTTTTATTTGAAGAATTTTCTTCTCCAAACGTAAATAACAGATATATTCCATAAAATATAAAAATGACCACCTATAAAGTACCCCCCCAGATGTTCCGACACTGCCCAAAATCTAATCAGCTCATTGGACGCTGAAACAAAGCTTAAGTTTAAAATTTGGTGTTTTTCTGTGTATCGGTTCATGAGTTATGCGTTATACAGACACACACACACACAGACACACAGACACACACACACACACAGACATCATCGCGAAAATAGTCAAAACGGATTCAGGGGACCTCAAAACGTAAAAATCCGTTGAAAACTCGAGGTCGAAAAAAATCATGATTCCTATACTTTCCTTATATCTGTATACAGATAGGAAAGTAAAAAAGGCTAATTTTATGATAATAGACGAACCTTTTGAAATTATTGGTAAAGGTTTGGTTACTAAGATTCTGTTTCTTAATAAAATAATAGTTAAATAACAAGAAGGCAAAAAAGAAAGGATTTTTTCCTTGAAGAGAGGATCAATATAACTTCTTCTTTTAAAATTGTAATAATACTAGATTTTAATGTCTAATTCAAAGAAAGTTTCGTTACTATCAAGTGTAATAATTGGCATTATTATTAGAAAACATAAAGAATTTACTAAAATTCTAAAAAAGTATTCAGAATACAACACACATATTGCAATTAAATTAATAATTAGATTATTAATTTAGTCAATGATTGATATTGAACAGTCACGTAAATTTTGGATTTAAATAGAGAGACGGCAGAAAAAAAAACAGATTGGAGTGAGGACTGAGGTCCAAAATTCTTGCCGAATGGCAGAACTGTTTCGAGACCCTAAGTCCCGAAACACCCTAATATGTAAAGGAGAGTTTTGTGCAGCGATTTGTAAATTATAAGTTAATATCTTTAACTTTTTTTAAGTGTTTTGTTTGAGATAACTAATTATTGATTAACATAAATGCCAATTTTAAATTTTCGTCCCGAGTATTATATTTATCTTATTTATCTTATTATATAGCTAAAGTTTCCAGCGCCATTTTAGTTGTTAATAAGTCCAAACTATATAATTTAATAGGAAGTTTATCTAGTTGTCATAATTAATGTTTTTATTAAAAGTTTGGATATATCATCAAATAGTGCTTTATTCCCTAAATATAATTTTTTTCATTCATTCTTGAGAGTATTAGTCATTTTATACTTATTGTAAATATACTTTTGTTACTGTTTTAATAATTATTATTAATCTCTCCTTGCCTTTCCAAAACCAGTTATGACGTATTCTGAGTATTTGTGAAGCCTTGACGTATCCACCTTTAAATGACTAGAACAGTCTAAAACTAGTTGCCAAGAAACGCTCGACTATGCTATTAAGGGATAATTTTTGTTTGCCACTGGTGAATGGATGTTTCTTTTGGATTCCAGGACCTTTTGGCTGATGACAGTGCTGCCTAAATTCCTTAAGATTATATTAACAACAGCAATTACAAATGGTCTTTAGACTTCCTGGTTGTTACACAAGCGTCAACTAATAAGTTCAGTCAAAAACCCTAACCTCAATTTATGTTCTTATTCAATAATTATGAGTTTACAACCAGTATCCAAGGAATTAATTTAGAAATGTTTAATAGTCAAGAAAGGCAAGACTCTAAGTTCCATTTTTTGGTAGTCTTTGCATCCAGTAGAAATGTACAAAGATATATAATTTTAAATACCGAACTATTAGTCCCTCGTCTAACTGCAAAAAGTGGTGCGACGTGTTCTTTGCTTTCTATTTATTTGAGTACAATAGGAGGGTGAACATGTACTATGTCTCGGTGGTGAAAGCGGTCATGTGTTATGTTAAATTCAAAGTAAAGTTACCTATCGATGCACTTTTAATTTTTTTGCTGGAAATGAAACATGAAGCATTTTATGTTTCAAGCATTTTTTTAGTGTTGGTAAAAGTGCTAACATTCAAAAATATGCAACCTGATAAGAAGTGGCCGGTTTTCATAAAACAGATGTAAAATAGAACCAAAGTCTAAACATAGTTTAATAATTGCTCTCAAAAAGTTGGCATAACTTCCAAATAAAAGTATTGCAAGGATGCAAGCATTTTCATTCAGTAGTCCTACCCCAATCAGCCTTTTATTCACCACGGGTTTTTAAGAAAAACACTGTTTAAGCTTTATCCCGAATTTCATTGACGTAAATTTTTGATCACGTAGCCAAAATCCATACAATATAAGTAGCAAAACTGGACGACAAAAAAAGATTGCAAAGCGATTTTTTTATCGTTAAACTGATTAATACCTGTTATTAAATTATTTACTAACGTTAAGCAAAGTTTTTTATTAGTTGCTTGTGACAGCAACACTGATCCAAGAACAAAAGTTTAATAGCTGTTATTAATCAGTTTATCTATCTCATATAGTATTAATTTTATACCCACTATTAAATGTTTAATACCCACTAGCAAAGTTTTTTCTCGGTTTTTCTATCTATAGGTTTGTACTAACAACGAACAACTAGACTAATTTTGTCAATAAAAACAAGATGTCAGGCTCAAGATGGTTTATATTAAAATAGATCAATTGACATAAAGATGGCTTGTTTTCTGAAAAATCGTTAACTATTAGAAAGGGCAGATGCATACAATGCATATACAGACTTTACCAAAGCTTTTGACAAAGTCGAACAAGCTATTTTATTGCATAAACTAACAGCATGTTCGTTTAGTAATCCTTTAATTAAGCTATTGTGTAGTTATTTGCTGTCAATGAAAATTTTGTTATAAATTACTTTCCACGGGGGTAAAACCTGGGCCTTCTGCTTTTTTGATTGACGAATAATATC
Source organism: Psylliodes chrysocephalus (assembly GCA_927349885.1). Taxonomy (NCBI): domain Eukaryota; kingdom Metazoa; phylum Arthropoda; class Insecta; order Coleoptera; family Chrysomelidae; genus Psylliodes; species Psylliodes chrysocephalus. Next base: position 33,316,883 of record OV651814.1, on the reverse strand, counting down.
CTAAGTGAGGTCTTACTTTAAGCTGATGATTGCAAAATATTTAAGAAAATTAATAAGTAAAGTTATCATAATCAATTACAACAAGATTTTAATAAATTATATATTTTAACATTATATATACAAACTAAAATCTAGACAAAAGTTAAATATATAGTAAAATAATAATGTAATGTGAGCCATTTTCGACCAATCTGGTCATTCTCTGATTATTTGGGCCCCTGTGCATTGTTTGAGTCATTTTGAGTTGTTCAAAATTATCTTTTTCTACCATATGTATGGTTTGAAGAACATCGAAAGCATCTCCTCGAAGGGCGATGGTGAGATTTACTGCCTTTTCTCTTTCAGAACTTTCGTTTGATCTGGTAGCTAATTCGAACTTTTTAAGGTAGTTGGTCCCAGTTACTTTAGCATCCACTAATAGTGTATACTTTTTACCATTTACTTCGCCGTCTACGTATACACTATTATCGTGACATTTCAAAGAGGCTATTAGTACTCTAGGCCGACCTGCTCTAGTTTTCCTGCGGCGTGTTGCCTTTATTTGTTGTGGCCTCACGGCATTTGCATGAACTGCGTACATGCCCCAGTTTAGCGTAATTGCAGCACCTGATGGTCTTTGTCTTCATCTTCTTGTCAGTAAAGCTATTTATCATGTTAACTAATTCGTCATGTTAATCCTTCTCTTTTATAGTCCTCACTTTACTGTATCCTTTAGAAGCATGCGTAGCTGACTCATACTCTAGAGCAGCGGAAAAGACATTGACGAATGGTTTTTAACGAACAATGTTTCATGGTCTCGGAGTTCATCAACAAGTGTAAGCATATTTCTTTGTGATGGTAATTGGGTAAGTATTACCGTTTATGAGACGTGCCGGAATTTCTTTAGTAGTCGTGACTAACCCCTTTCCAATCACAATTTCTCGACCAACCTCTTTATCGTGGTTCCAAGGTTTCATCGTTACAGGAATTTCTTCTTCCATATTTTCATGGTTTCACTCCTAACAGGTACCACCGTATCCTCCTGTTTAGCAACTCGCACGGTACTGTCCCCATATGGACCTCTTCGGCACCAACTTTGATTACTCTGTTCTTAAAATCCAACTGGAAGCCATGTAAGTTCATCACATACAGTATAACTAGTATAACTTACATCTTCGATATTAGCGACAATAACATTATGACTAAACTTTTCTGTACCAATTCCTAATTGAACCTAGATTTCCCCATGGATGTTGGCACTTTTACCTGTGGCAGTTCACAATCGCAATCTTGATGGTAAAAGTCTCTTGCGGTTATTTATAGTTGTTGGTCGTATAATGGTCTTAACAAGTCAGAGAGACCTAAAGGATTAAAACATGACCAGATTGGTCGGAAATGGCTCACATTACAATAATATAATTTCTAAGGACATGTAATAAGGTTACAAATACTGTTTGTTTTTTGTCAAATTAATATATAAACTATGCAAAGTTTTCGCTTGGAGACAGCAGCTAGGGGTAAAACTTGTTTTAGACAAGTGATATAAGAAATGCCAAAGACGATAACAATGGTAGATCATTGGTATCGTGATGTATTAAGAAGATAACTACACAGATTGGCTTAAAATTGAGCTTCCCTGAAGGGTAAGATTGAGTTAAGCAGTGGACAATAGAAGCCAGATGGTAATTTTGATGATGATTAGATGGTGATAAATGATAATTAGTTGTTACAGGAGATAATCGAAAATCTTTATAAATAACAAAATACTATAAAAATATCATAAGACCAATATAAGATTAAGGTCAAATTCTACGCTAAATAAGTAGGTACTTCTCGCCTAAAATAATATTGTATACAGGGTGGTCCTTAAGTAATTGTACATAGTAGTACGGTAGATTCCTTACTTTAAAATATTACGAATTAAACTTACTTGCTTTAATGAAATTTTGCTAATAAGGAAAGGAGAATGGAGGACATATCGAACATTTAATGCGACACAATTAAAGTTATAATGTTATTTAGCTTAGTTTTTTTTTTTAATTTGTTTTCTAAATGTTTTTAATACTAATCATGAAGCTGATCCCTAAATCCCGATTATATCGTAAACCGTTAAGTTTTAAGGTTGATAACAAGTATACTTTTCTTCTTTTAAAATAACGTGGCTTTAATATTATTTTACAAAGATACCGCTAACTTAAACAGCAAAAAAATTTAGGGCCATTTATGTCACAAATGTAGCCTATGTAGCGCCCTCTACAAATTAAATCGAAGTAGGTACCATATTATGATTTTTCGTGCCCAAAAACCTCTATTTCAAAATTTTTATGTATACATATCCAAAAACGTTATTGCAAAAAAGAAATCTTAAAATTTAACCTTTAACACCCTGTATATTCCTTATTAGCAACATTTTATTAAAGCAAGTTGGTTTAAATCGTAATATTTTAAAGTGACAAATCTACCATACTTCTATGTACAATTACTTAAGGACCACCCTGTATATAATGTGTGATCTTTTCTATGACAATCGCCTGCATTAATCCTCTATAATTGTATATTTAACCTGCATAAAATTGTAACCAATAATATTTTAGAAGCGGTCTAAGCATGGAACAAAGTTTTAAGTATTGTGCGATCCTCACTGCAATCTGTCTTAAACTCCATATTTTTAAGGATCATCTTGACTTACAAAAATTGTTGATCATTTTTCTTGTAAAATTTGTTTTCTAATAGTTACAGCCTTATCTGAGGCAGGTATTTAATTATTGAAATCGATTTTATCTAGCTTTTTATTTAAAAAATTTAATAATGAAAATCACCGTTAAAGTATGAACTAGGACAAAGAAAACATGTTGAAAGTTATTATATAATAAAAATAAGCATTTAATATAAATTAATTTGTTATCATAAATAAGCTTCTTCTAAAGGTAAACAGAGAAAGGCAGTAGCAGTAATTTATGTTTTCATTTGGAAGATATTCTTTGTCTGCGCCGCCCATGTCTAAGAAGGTGTGTTTTCATCTACAACTACAGCTGATGGAGCGCTCTTATAAAAGTCCAAGGCTACTAGGAAGTGCTCGAAAACTAATTTACAAACACATTTATGCATCTTGTATTAGAATAGGGTTACATAAAAAATCACATAAAAGACTATGCTACTTACATTTATATGGTTTATGGCTCTCCGAGTAAAAATTATTATTTTCTTGTATAATTTGCATTTATAATTAACAATAATAAGTAGTTTTGCATTGGAAAACCTATTTATAGTGATTTGTAAAATAACAATAAATGTTTTATGTAATAATTTTAATTTAAAATAATGCTGTGATATTTTCTATAACCTAAAGATTCTTCTTGTTACATATCTACTGCTTATATTATAAAATTATATCATTTTTAAATACTTCATATTTCCAAGTTATTTGATAATATAAGAATTATGCATATTTACAGACGCAAAAATAGACTTTATCCATTTTAAAGGACATGCTTGTAATATAAAATACTAATTTAATTTTTAAATTCATTATATCATTCATCAAACTATTTAAAAAACAAAAGCCATTTAATTATATTCGCTGAGTGCGTGACAGCAGCACCAACTAATACATGAACTAAAGGAATATATGTGTGTATATTGACAATATAATTTTAGATAGAATTCGTAATTAAAAAATACATACTTTGATTTTAATAAAAGTATAAGTATAGATGTTTAAAAGGTGAAAAGGTTAATTTATTATTAATATATATTTTTATTGCTTCAGCTAAAAAACAAGAAAGTATAATAAATATAAAAATAAATAAACGCATGCAGGCAACAGTATTTCCGAGAAATTGTGTGAAAAGTTACAGAGGCAAAACAATACTTCTCTTTTGAATTAAGTGCCAAAAGTATTTCTAAACCTTAGCGCAAAATTAAACAATTTAAAAGAAAAATTTGGCTGGTAACAAAATTGTGGCCGACTCACTATAAACAGCTTTTTCAGATACCTAATAACAATCACATTACTTCATTCTAAATAGAATAGGTTCATACAAAAAAATCAATTCATCATTTCACTGTTTCAATATATTTATAGAAAAAAACTTGCAAACTGGTTTTCTAAACACTCAATTTTTAATCTTACAACAGTTTCAGAATTTTTAAATAAAAACAGAGAGAAGACAATTTTAATAGGATTAATAAAAAATATATGTCTAACACATGACTTTCCTGTCTAGTTATTACAGGCCTTTTCCGGTTATTTTGATAACTTATTGTACCACCCCTGTAAATGTTTAGAGAATGAACTATATACATACATTTTCCACACACGCATTTTTTTTTTTTTAATTAGGCTGAGCGCTTTCGGCTTACAAAGCCATCATCAGCTCCGTCCTAAAAGGTGTTACAAATTAAAAAATATAAACATTAGCAGGTAATACACTTACGTCTTAGACACCTTCCACATGGAATTGTACTGTGCCGAGCTGCGGTGGTACCATAAAATAAAAATTGGATTAAGAAAAACTTCTTTATTCCTTTTTCAGAAAAACTAATTGAATTTTTACAAAATTAAATCCTAAATTGGATTCCTAAAAACTAAAACTAAATCCATGGTAACCCAAAATGCATTGCCACGAAAACAATAGGCACCGCAAAAGTACCCCCTGCCTAAAGTCTTGGTAAGAGCTAGCTTCTTAATCTTACAAATGTTTTGTTTTTGTTTATTATTATTATTATTATTATTATTATTTGGTGTTATTACGTTTAACTGGATATTCACTCCGATCTGCACAAAAGGTTGGTTTCAGGCTGTCTATGATCCCTGAGCCATTTACTTCGATTTCGTTCGGAACGACTTAAAACCTTTTGAGGCCCAGAAAAGAGAGGGCTTACGGACTGAATCGTCTTTTAAAAACACAGGGCAGGATTTATGAAGAGCAGTATGAACAAAACACGACACCTTGCTGTAATTAGAGGTGGAAACAGGACGTAGGTTTCGCATGTGTGATTTGAGTTTCTGCGCGAAGGCAACTTTGTTACAGTCTTCCGCACTATCGGCAAAAAAATCATCTGGTTCTCAACGGCGTACCAAAAATAATTTCGACAACGGAACATTGCAGATCTAAGTTAAAATAGCTTCCAAGTCCCAATAAGATCGTAGGAAGAATGTCTATCCAATCTTTCGTTTAGTGACACAGGATTGCAGCTTTTAAAACTCTATGCTAACGTTCTAACAGTCCATTGATCTGCGGATGATATGCAGCTCCTCGACTCCTTTGGATTTCAACTATATTGTTAAGTGTTCTCAGAAGTTTATACTCGAACTGTTTACCTTGGTCAGTTGTAATGGTAGAAGGCAATCCAAAAGTACACACCCAATAGTTATGTCTGTAGTCTGTACCAATCTGTACCAATCATCGTTGGACAATATTTATATCCTCTTGAACATGGAAGTGATCCCACAATGTCTAAGTGGATGTGTTGAAAATGCTTATTTGGAACTGCAATATTCTAAAGAACGCTTTTATTGGGTTTTTTAACTTTCGAACACTGGCAAGCTAAACAAAATTTTGTCGAAATAAATTAATCGTTCGCCGTACGCCAGGGTGGGCCATTCCATGACACATGCCTTTTGGGTGCAAAAGGTCGAATTTTATCTTCGGACACATCACAGTTGATCCCTTGAGAAAAGTTAAAAGGGGAAAATGACTGAAGTTTCAAAGAGCCGTTATTTGTTTTGAACAAATCTTGAAGTTCTCTTGCTAACTCTTCGGGTTCAATCACTGGCGATGTCATAATAGTCTCCAAGCGGGAGAGCGAATCTGCTATGTGGTTTTGATCTGAAGAAATATGTATAATGTGGGTGGAAAATTGGCCAATAAAGTCGAGTTTTCTAGCTTGACGTGGGAAAGCTTTATCTAATTTTTGTTTAAAATGTTAATGGTTTGCGGTTAGTCTTAATGATTAGACATCGTCCTTTAATTATGTATCTAAAGTAGTTTACAGCTTCGTAAATTCTAAGGAGTTCTCTGTCGTAAGTACTATATTTTCTTTATATAACACTTAATTTCTTTGAAAAGTATCCAAGCGGTTTCCACGCACTCTCATTCAACTGCTCTAAGGATGCCCCAATAACGAAATTTGATGCGTCGGTAGTTAGACAAAGAACGGGGTCGTCTATAGGATGCAGTTTTCGAATGCTATCTTAGACTAGAAATTCCAATCTACATTAAGTTTGTCATCCTTTGTAGCGCTTTTTGTGAATTTCTTGAGCGAAAACTGATAACTTGCAGAATTTTTGAGAAATATTCTATAAAAGTTTATCATCCCAAGGAATCGACACAAAATAAATCTTTGGTGGTTTTTGGTTTTGTATATCCAATAATAGCATCTACTTTTTCCGGTAGAGGTTTACTTCCTTTTTCCGAAATGAGGTATCCTAAGTATTGAAATTCTGGTAATATTAAAGAAGCACTCTCAAAATCGTTCAAAAACTATTTTTAACCGACTTCAAAAAAGGAGGAGGTTCTCAATTATTCGTCCCGATTTTTTTTTATGTATGTTCAGCGATAATTCTTTAACACGGTGTTCGATTTCAATGATTCTTTTTTTTTTTTGTTAGAAAGGGGGTACGGTACTTCAGTGGTGGTCCCATTTAAATTTGGTCAAAATCTAATAATTGAGTCCATGAGAAAATCCTCAAATTCTTAATTTTTTATGTATGTTTAGCGATAATGCTTTACCACCTTGTCCGATTTATATAATTCTTTTTTTTGTTAGAAAGGGGGTACCTCAGGGGTGGTCCCATATAAACTTGGTTAAGATGTGATGATGGCATCTGCACGTTTTTGAAGTCGGTTTTTTTAAATTTTTAATTTCTAATACTTGTTAAGTGATTTGGATGATCTATCTCGGTTATACCAGCAATTAGTATGTTTTCAATGTAACAGTAAAAGAAATTTAAACCTTGAAGAACAATATTCATGAATATTTGGAACGTTTTTGCAGCATTACATAAACCGAAAGTCATATAAGGAAATTCGAATAACCCTTGGGAATATCGTGATCTGAAACAGGGATTTGGTGGTAAGATTGAACAAGATCTAATTTGCTAAAGATCTTCTTGTTAACTAGAATACTTGAGAAGTCTTAAATATGTGAAATAGAATATCTGTCTGGAATGGTTTGAGCGTTTAGTCGTCGCTAGCCTCCACAAGGCCTCCAACTTCCGGGCTGTGACTTAGCAACCATGTGGAGTGAGTATGTATTTAAATTCGAGTTTCGCAATTTTAATTTCTCAGGAGATAATCGGCAGAGTATTTCGAATGAAGGAGGGCCATTGTTCACTATATGGTGAAAAAAGAGAAATGGTAGCCTTTTGGGAGAACAGGTGAAGTACGTGAGATATTAGGGAAGCTGAAGAGCACTTTGTGAAATACACAATTTATGACAATAGAATTAATAGTGTCATGATTATACTTGACAGAATAAGCAAATGGGGATAACTGTGCTTTATCGATTTTGTGACGCTGTAAATCGACCAAGAGATCATGGAATTACAAGAAATCTGCACCAATAATTAGACTAAAAACATCTGCATTCACAAATTGCTTTTGGCATATCTGCGAAGTTATAAATCTAAACATAAAAATTTATAGCCGTATGTGCTAACGACAGAACCATTTGCGGCATATAAGTTAAATTCAGTGGGTTTGGACTTGATTGACTTTGGTTTGGGAACAACAGAAACTTCAGCATCAGTGTCCACTAAAAATTGCATGACAGACTTACAATCAGTTAGGAAAAGATGATTTTGAGACAGGACTGTAACATCTTCCAACGACTTAAATGGGAATGTTTCCTCTAGTTTTCAGATGTGGGAAATTGGTGAGTTGGCTGGTATGCACATAGTTTGGTACATAGTCTGGCTTTTTCTTCGAAATATTTGTGATAGAACACATTTACTTGTTCTCGTCTTTAGAATTAGCTGAATAATCATCCTTGCATCAAGAATGTGAATGCGATCATTAATTGCAATGTGGATGTTAATTTGGGAAGTTTAAAAAATCATGCTGAAGTTTATTGAAATAATTAACCAAATTTTCTAATTTCTGTTTGAAATTTTTCAATGGTGAAAAGCGGCGAAAGAATTGTGTAAGGGGAAATACTTGATTATTTGTACCAAAAGTATCAACTTCTAAAATTTTCTGTGTGATTTGTGCCATTTTATGAATATCTAGTCCTTCACTTGCTGATAATACTAATTGTATACAGGAAGTCTTTGCAGCCATAAAGTACATAAAATTTCGCTACTCATCCGGTCAGTTGCTAGTGTTTTCATTTTCCTCAAAAGTTGTGAAGGTTTTTTTGTCTCCTAACTCTATATCTGTTAATAGATTTTTGAACTGTTTGCTTTCGGATTCAGTAAAATTGTTAATAAGCTGTTCTTTTAGAGGCTTGTATTTAAAAGAATCAGGGGGTTTTGTTATTAAATCACAAACCTGTTGTAGAATGGTGCTGTCCAAGGTAACAGTAAAGTATTTAATATCTGATTTAATTTTATAAATCTCAAATGTGCTTTTACTTGAGCAAACCAAAATGTTGGGTTGTTTTTCCAGAAAGGGGGAAACTTAACTATTTTGACTTCGTTTATTTCGACGTCTAAAAGAGGATTTTTGCCATCGCCGGAGTTTCATTTTCTCTCATCGTCGGAGGACACCAAATGTACTGTGCCGAGCGGCGGTTGTACCATAAAATAAAAATTTAATTAACAAAAACTTCTTTATTCTTTTTTTTTTTGAAAAACTAATTGACTTTTTACAACATTAAAATTGTCAGATTCTTAAAAACTAAATCCATGGTAACCCAAAATACACTGCCACGACAACTAAATCAATCGAAATTACATTAGGTTTTTAACAACAAATTAAATCTGGACTGTTGGGGCCGGTAAAGGCACCGAACCAAAGACATTACAACTAAGAGACCAAATTGTTTACATTTTTATGTGGCAAATCATTATTCCCACCAGATTCTCGTTTATTGCGTCTTTGCCGGTTTTATCAGCCTGTAAAAATTATTTGGAGAAAGTGCTTTCAAAAAATAAAATTTGATGTATCCTATAACTATAATTTTATATTATATAAATAAAAATATGTTTTTAATCAAATTATTCTTTAAAGTTTTAATATAAACTAATTTTTTTATTAAAAATCAATATTAACCTAAACAAAATATTAGGGTTGCAAAGAACTCCGTAAATACGGCAACGCTGAATATCTTATTATACGAATTTACAACTTTGATGAATGAAATGTAGTTACCGTAACCAGCCGCAACGGGTCTAACAGCTATTTTGTATTTCTGACAGTTTCTCTGTGACTTATTGATTTATTCATTTATAAAATACTATTTTTGTGAACTTTTGTGAGAAATATAAAGAATTATGGTACATGCATGTGTAGTGTTCAATAAGGTAGATCATTTCAATCGAAATGTATCCTTTCATCGGTAAATATTTTTAGGTTAAGATATGCTGTTTTCATTTGAACCAGTGGAGTAGGGCACCCGTCTTAAGACTATGCTACCCCTTTTATTCCCTTGACTGAAAGGGGTGATAGTTTATATCGACTAGCTCAGTTTTGTTATTTTCCGGAGATTGGGTCGTGGAAATGAATATCAGGTAAAATTATTTAACAATATTTTCTGTAACGTTTACTTGAATGACTTGTTTTACTTTAGTTACAGGAACAATGTGAAATTAACTGATATAAGAGTGGATAAACATTCAACAATAGTCACAATAATACCAACAAAATGGTTTACTATTACAAGGGTCTTTGCACGGCAAGAGTAAAGATTCGATTCCAAGTAGTACTACTCGTTTACATATAAGGGGTGAGTTACTTAAAATTATATCACTAATTTTTATGTCGTATACACGATTTAAGTCAAATTTACACAGGTATCTAATAACTTGTTTTTATGCTAATACTTTCAGGATGGGTATGTGATTTTCTGAAAGATGCAGCTAATTTAATTTAAATGGACAGATCTTACTTGGTGGTTTTCTCCGATGTCTCCGAAGTGATGCGAAAATCCTTCGTTTGCAACCCTCGCTGTATCAAGAGCTACTAGCAGCCCACATGGATTCAAGTCCTATGAAAATAGCCAAGCAGGTAGGTGCAAGCAGTACTAGGTAATAGCAATAGAAGCCAAAGCAAATAGTTTTCAAATGATAAAGGAAAATAGTAGCAGTAAAATAAAAAGAAAAGGACCTAAAAGCAAAAATAAAACTAGCTATAGCTACATGCAAAAGGTTATATCTGGATGACTTACCGAATAAGGTAGGGTCCTATTTTATATCTATAAGTATCGACAAATCCACAAACTGTGTACTAAAATCAACACTTGATTTATCTGGTTCAATACTTATATGATATAATTCGATTATTTGATGGAACTTATCTATTTTAAGTGATTTAAAATCCGAAATTATTCGTAACAATTTTCCAATTTTCAAAGACCACATGGCCCATAAACCAAACTCAAAAAGAAAGAGAAGGAAACAAGAGAGACAGATAGAACCTCAGGACCTAAGAAGATAAATATCCTTGATTTGGGATGGCTAAACTGCCAATACTAATCCCAATAATTAACCTAATTACCCAAATTAAACAAAACAAAATGAAATAAAGAATAGAAGAAACTCAAGGTCATGGTCAAGAGTTGACAGCATATAAATAAACAATATCAATACTATGTATAGGTTACTTTTAATAAATGGAAATGAAGACAATTAAGTTTGTGTATTATTCACGAATTTAGGTGAGTTTTTATTTATTACTCGAAAATAGTGGAAAAGTAGGTATGATTTTAATATTTTGTTTAAAAAGACTATTCACTATTATGAAATTAAAATTGACCCGTAACAACTATTTTGACTGACTATACAATTTCTTGTACAAGATTTGATACAATTATAGAATTTAAATTGTATAGGATCACATAGTAAATTGTTTAATAATATACAATTTAAATTGCACAAGAAATTCTAACAAAAACTTGTGTAGTCTAAAACAGGCTTAAAACAGTTTTTAAAGTGATATTCCTCTTATAAATTAGTAAATTATTCTTATACCAATAAATAATTATCGAATAGTGGCAAAGAAAATTTAACGTAAAACGTAGAATACCTTGAAAATGATTTACCTATTAGGCACCTATACATATTTTTTAATATTCTATTTAGGTTTCCGCAAGATCCTGAGAAACGAAAACTTTGGTTTTCTCTAGTAGGGATCCTCGATCCTATTATACCAACTATACCTTCTATACCTACTATACCATATATACCTACTATACCTACTATACCTACTATACCTACTATACCTACTATACCTACTATACCTACTATACCTACTATACCTACTATACCTACTATACCTACTATACCTGCTATACCTACTATACCTACTATACCTATTATACCTACTATACCTACTATACCTACTATACCTACTATACCTACTATACCTACTATACCTACTATACCTACTATACCTACTATACCTACTATACCTACTATACCTACTATACCTACTATACCTACTATACCTACTATACCTACTATACCTACTATACCTACTATACCTACTATACCTACTATACCTACTATACCTACTATACTTACTATACCTACTATACCTACTATACCTACTATACCTACTATACCTACTATACCTACTATACCTACTATACCTACTATACCTACTATACTAACTATATCGACTTTACGTACTATACATACTGTACCTACTACAGATACTATACCTTCTATACCTGCTATACCTACTGTACCTACTATACCTACTATAACTACTATACCTACTATACCTACTATACCTACTATACCTATTATACCTACTATACCTACTATACCTACTATACCTACTATACCCACTATACCCACTATACCCACTATACCCACAATACCCACAATACCCACTATACTCACTATACCCAATATACCCACTATACCCACTTTACCCACTATACCCACTATACCTACTATACCTTTTTTTGGACAGAAGGAATATGAATTTTTAGATACCTTTTTATCCTATCGTGGGAACAAAGAGTTATAAAGCTTTTCATGTAAACAAAGTGCTGGTGGTGGCGCCAGACATTCTTTAAAGACATGTTTTTCTAGAACACCAAAACGTAAAGATCTAGTGGTGTGTCAAATTAAACTTGTGATTATAAACTTCTCATTTTTATGAGTTAGTGGGTCGGTTAATAACTTTGAATTTTAAAACTTGAGCCAGTTTAACTTATTATATTCTTAGAAATTTGTGCTAGCGTTTTGAATATACCTTTTACAGACACCCTCTAAATTATAAATTGTAATTAAGTTAAACTCAAAATCACGAATTTATTAAAAATTGTATCTAAAATGTCAGCCATAACTGTAAAAAATCTCTCAAAGAAACATTAACTTTAACTTCTGATAATTCCAATTTTTCAGAATCTTTTCAATAGAGCTCGACAATGAAGAAGATAATAAAGTGTTCGCCAGCTATTCAGGCGTTTGAGTTGTTGTTCGATTACCTATCAGCGAAAAGAAAAATGTTTCGTGCGTGTCACAATGTAATACAGATGGTTTACTTTATTGTAATAAATGATTACTTAAATTTGTCTTCTCTATTATCAGGAACGCATGGTCGTATTCGATTAGTATGGAACCGATTTCGGGTATATGCATTGTCATGGTTTGGATAATATTTTATTGACAGATTTAGGAAAGGGCAATCATTCAATTTTGTTTTCTCTGATAGAAAGCTATTTATATAGGGCTCATTGATTTTTTACTGAATTTTTACCTTATACAGTGTACGCAATGAGCATTTTTACATCGTATGGAAATATATTTATAAGTTAAAAAAATCATTTCATTTTTTCAAGAAGGTGACAATATATGACCAGTATTGCCAGAATATATTTTTGTTATGTACTAGATTTGTCTAAAAAATGTACCAGATTACATAAAAATGTATTAGATTCTGTAAAATGTACCAGATTTTCAAATGAATTATAGCGAACGAAAACAAAATAAGGAACAAGATCTCAACAATATATTTTACAGGCGTCAAATGGTAACACGCTGAAAAAGAACAAATTACTAGATTTTGCTTTGAGTTTACCAGATTCTTAAAAAATGTACTAGATCTAGTACAATTGTACCATACTGGCAACACTGTTCAAGACTCGATGCAGTTTTGCAAAAATATGGGACCATATACTACCTTTTCTTCCTAACGGCCAACGTCAACTAAATACTCAGCAAGCAAATGAATCAAGACTTATTACAATGGTCAGATGGGTAATTAAAGCGGGTTTTGGAAGATTTTTAAATAAGTTTCGGTTTCTAATAAATGTTGTGCGAAACAGTTATGGATGTGAAACATTTGGAAGCATTTATTTGTGATAATTTAAATTGTGACCTTATAGTGTCTGCTATTAAAACTGGTCTCGTGGCCTAACCATTTTAATCTGAGTTTTTATTAACTACAGTCAATCCATTGATCTTTATTAGAATGTTCTGTTTACTATATACAAGTCATTTGCATACTATGCTTTGCCATCACAAATACACAACACACTACACGTCTTCATTCATTGGACAATATTCTGATTGTCCAGTAACTGAAGAGCTTCTGCTTTGCTATGTACGTGAAGTCTGCCTTTATGCTTTTCAGCAAACCTTCTCATTTTTTCTTTCACTTTTGGAATTCCAAAGTCTTCAATGAGATCTAAATTGGGCACATACCAACGAGCGTTTACTATGTTGCGCAATACTTTATTCTGAAAAATTTGGATAGACTTATTGTTGCTATCTCTGATGCATCTTCATTACTGATTACCCTAAAGTCACCTTATTGAAGATAAATATTTTATTGTGCTAACAGTTTTGAGTTTCTGTCCAACAGTTAGCAGGTAGTGCTGTTAATACTTTAATCCTAATTCAATACTTTTCTCTTTAATATGTACTTTTCATCGTAACTTGATCTCAAGGGTCATGCCAGGAATTTTGCATTCATCTCATGACGTGCAGTCTTTCCATTGATGTTTAGAGAGAGAGAGAGAGAGAGATTCTGCTATTTTTTTATTAGTGAAATTCTATGAATAGATTTCAGTTCATTGAACCGAATTTTCCATTGATTTTTCCATGTTAATATGATTTTATCACGGGTTTTCTTGGTTGTGGTTAACTTCACAGAGAGTAGCTACAGGCATATCTTACAAAGGTGGCAAATCGTTAGTGTAGAGTAAGTATAATATTCTTCAATGGCAGTTCCTTGTGGCACCTTAGCTCTTATTTCTTTTAAACTTGATTACTCGTCTTACTGCTTAGTTTTATATGCATCGGAAACATTTTTTTTTTAGTTTGTGAACCATACCTTCATGAAACACCTTGTCAAAGGCTTAAAACTCACTTGTTTTCCTTTAAGGGCATATTCTATGACATTTAGGATTCTAGATAGGTACTTGGTCAATATTAAAAAGTTTCATGTTTCCCTCCCTCCTACACTTGGGGCGGGCGAAGTGACGTCTCCTTCTAGGGATCATAAGGGTCCCTCCCAAAGAATTTGCAGACAATATAATAGCGTTTCAATAATTATCCGTCATAAAATTAATTGTTAACTTACTGTGGTGTAGTAACGAAAATCGGAATACATTCTACTTTTCGATCTTATATACAAGAGTGTGTGGAGGAAATTGGGGGGATCTAAAATATCCAAAACTCAAAGGTGTACGACTTTTTATTCTAATTTAACCCTTAACTACCATGGTCAAAAATAAAAACGTCTATACCATAGCTGGGTCAAAATTGATACTATTTTTTTTTTATTAAAAAATCTTACTTTCTGGCATTGTGTTCATCTGTATTATTTTCTGCACAACCATTTTTACAGTTTCATGAAAAAATAAAACAATAAAACAATTTTTTTATAACTATATTAATAAAAAAAATCAAATATGTAAAAAAACTAACATAAGAGTAAATTTTCTAGAATTATCAGAAAAACAAAAGAAATAATCAATTTTTCTATACGGAATGAAAAAGTTTAATCTTCATGGATGCAACCTAGAAAAAAATTCATTCAAACATGTTTTAGGCCTTACTTTTCAATGCAATTTTCGCATAAAACCTTCTTGCAGCAATGAATCTTGCAAATAAACCCTTGTCATTTAACGCACTTAGAGCTTTCTTTCTTTTGATTTTTTGAGTAATGACATATCTTACACCTTTTTCTCTTTTTGCCTTATGGTATCTCTGGATCATGTGGTGGTACTGGCTCCGGAAATCCAGTAATTCTAAAAATTGCACTGTTAAGTTTTCTCGGTAAACATTGCTGCTGAGCTCTGTGTTTCATATGTTCTTCTATGAGTCCTTGGCTTAAAGTTTTTAAAAATAGTCTTCATTCTATTGTTTTATTTTGTTGAACACCATTAAACATTACATTAGCATTTACTCCAGCAATGTTCAAAATGCGGAACCATATTTCTTGAGTCAATTTTATAGCATGCACATTTTTAATCCAATGAGTCCACCACTACTTTTGTCTCATTATAAATATTTAAAATTTCTATTTTTTCATTTACCATTGCATTTAAATGATGCATAGTTGACACAAAGACCACCGCACAGTTTCTTTAGAAACAAAATATACCAGGCTCTCGCTTACTGTAAAACCAGATATTGCGTATTTAGCTAGCCTGTCCTTGTGAGGATGAAATTCAAAAGGGACCTCTCTTTTGTTTTTTTTTAAGATTCCAACATATATATTATTATGATTTTTTAGTTTCTTGATTAGCTTAATGAACGAAAACCAGTTATCGGCAGTTACGTTCCTGTTGGTTCGTGATATTGCTGAAATAAGTGCCAAAACATCTAGGATAGGGATTGATAAGTTTTTTTGTAAAACCATTTGACAGATAATGTGTCTTATAATCCACTAAACACTACATTTAAGACCATACTAATTAGTTTGAATTACTTTTCAGTTACATTCTAAATTTGATCTTCCTCTAAATACTATAAGCACTTTATCTATGGTCATATATTCGCCGCAGCTATAATTGGACTAGCAGTTAGTTATAAGTTTATTAAAAACATTGGATATAACCGCTAGATTGTCTTCGTTAGCAATAAGTTTTGGTCGCGTAGATGGATCGTCAAAGCAAAGGCTTGCAAGCCAAAAATAAAACCTGTTTAGTCACATGGTAGCTCTAAATATATCACGGACCGTACCACTAGTTGCAAATAAAGACCTTAAATCTTTATTATTCAATTTGAATACACCAGCTAAATATAAAAGGCCTAGGAATGCTTTGAATTCGATGATATCTAAATGATTGGTATACTGACATAATAAATTGTGTAAATTATACTTAGATGCCATATAAGTAATTCTTTTGTTGGTTTTTGCAAGTATTTCTTGTATTATATTATCGCTAATAAGACAATCCCAAGCGTTAAGTGGTTTCTCTGGTTTTGAAGCTCGTGCTTTTATAATACCAGGAAAATGACTTATATTATTATGCTGATGGGTACGAGAAGAACCTGTTTTTTTTTCCAATATAGACATGTCTAGGGTCAAAAATATTATTTTCCTCACTTTACAATTCACTGCTACTTTAGGAACTATCGTTTTGCATATCTTCTTCGGCGTCATCATTACAATCTTCTTCAGAAGCTATTTCGTTATCACTGTGTTCACTAATTCGCTGTCATTATCTAGTCCATTGTCCATAATATTTTGAATCTCCGCTTTAAGTTCACTCTGTGTCAGGCCACGTTTATTGTTATCACACTCGCCCATTTTAAATAACTCACAGATTAATTTAAACACACTTATATATGCTGCGTTTGAGAATCCACATCGGACGATCTGAGATGTAAAAAATCTTTGATCACGTGATTCAGTATACGTAAATGTAATGGGACAGATGTGTCCGATGTGGATAAAAAACCGCTCGAGATGTAAAAAATGCATCCGATGTGGATTCTCAAACGCATCAATCATAAGCGGGTTAAATTTGACCCTACGCGCACGTAACTCTGCAGTGCAGTGGTTGAAAATAAACTTAAATAATTTTGGTGATTCGATATACAACAGGCTGGTCAAAGATAAGCCGGACACGCCATCTATATTCTGGTAACGAAAATTGTCGATAAAAATGCGTAGAGTCAAATTTGACTCCGCCGTGATACTTAAGGGTTAAAAAAATAGTAATTTGTTTTTATCATATAGAAGGTAGGCTAGTAGGGGTGGAATAGGTGGCATTTTTCACCTCAAAGTCCAATCCATCGTATCCGAAGTTGATTTTCTAAGTATAGCGGTTCTATTTATCGACCTCCCCTAGAGTGGAGGAAGAAGTGGAGGGAGATGTAGGGGATTAAAGTCGTTTCAGACAGGCAGGCAGTTTTGTTATCTCTCACCATTTAAGCGTGCATAGAAAAAGAAAGGTACATTAGAGGAGAGAGGAAGAATTAATTTTGTTTTGTTTTTCGCGATACTCTATCCGTCCGAGTAATATTATCCATGTCGGTTAGAAAATAAGGGGTTCTCATGTTCGCTATGGGCAAATTTTATTAGTCAATTATAATTCATAAAGCCATAGCTAAATGAGTTATCTAAAATATCATAATATATTTAAGAAGACTCATCGAAATTTCATCATGTCCACCACTGTTTATTTTTTATTTCTTTGTCACATTTAATTACTTCTTTAGTATCTAATGGCGTAAATAACATAGCTTCTGTTTCATATGGTATGTTTGAAGGATAGGGAATATGATCTAGTTCTTCCACTAAATCTACAGCTGCCTTTGCAGAATTTTCTTGTCATGGTTATTTAACTGGTATCTGGTTTTCCAGTGCTCTGTGCAGCAAAGTATTTTAAAAGATGGTTCATTGTCTAATAGTATTTCTATCTCATGAATACTATTTCCAATGGATCGCAGATATTGATGTATGATTGATTTTTTTTTATATTTTGATAGTTATATCATGACTTAAAGAGAAAAATTTGGATCATTGTTTGAAAAGTTTGTGTTTGTCCGAATTTTATGTAAGGTTAAGATAAAAATAAAAATAAAACTGTTGCTCTTGGTGGGATATATAAGCCTCCTAAAGGAAATAAAAACTTATTTATAAATGAATTTGAGGATATTCTTGGTATTATTTATCCTATGGTGGATAAGATAATATATGGTGGAGATCTAAATATAGATTTTTTAGATATAGAAAATACTACAGTTGAGACAATTACATCTGTATTGGAATGTTTTGGTCTCAGTCAAGTCATGGATACTCTCACCTAATTAAAGCTAACACAGCCACCTTGTTAAATGGTATTATAGCATCATCTGATTTAATAACCGAGAAGGGTATTATCCAAGTTACTCGTATTATTGCTGATCATGATATAGCATTATGTAAAGTCAAATTAAATATCGAAAAAGGGTCACAAGAGTCGTTACCTACCGATCTTTTAAATATTTTTATAATGATAATTTTCAGAGAGGTCTATATAACACTCCGTTTTTTAGAATTTTCGACGAGGAAGGCGCTGATGATAAAATTTATTGTCCAATTAATTGCTTGATGGAATTATTCGACAGACATATATCTTTGGTTACGTCGCGTGTTACTAAACCAAGAGCTCCCTGGTTAACAGGAACTATTAAGGAAATGATCGAAATTCGGGATAAAGCATTGAGTAGGTACAAGAAAACAAAGTCAAAACTCATGTGCAGTTTTATAAGGATATGAGGAACTATACAAACTCTACTGTTCGACGTGAAAAAAAAGCTTTTTTTTTATATATGAGCTGAGCCATAAAAAAAGTAGACCCTATGGAAAACTTTAAAAGCACACAACATCGTGCATACTAAGTCAAACACGATACCAATACATTTAAAAAACGCTAATGCAATAAATGACTTTTTTATTAATTCATTCACTGTAAGAAAACCTCCTGAACGGTTATTATTGTAGTACAGAAATCAAAAATTAGTAAACTCAGAATTTAAATTTCAGGAAATAAATGACTTATTTATTTTTCAGGCAATTACTAATATAACCACAATTACTGCTGGTGAAGATAGGCTCAATCTAAGACTTTTAAAATTATGTTGCCTATATATAGTTCCTTACATAACTCATATTACTAATTTTTGTTTAAATAATAGTATTTTTCCTGAAGTATGGAAAAGAGCCATTGTGAAAGTCTTACCAAAAACATCTAATCCCCTTGAGTTAAAGGACTTACGTCTGATCAGTATTTTGCCTACTTTGTCTAAAGAGCCATAAAATTAACTGAAGCAACATTTAGATAACTACTATTCTTTGCTTCCCGTAACTGAATCTGAATTTAGGAAAAATTATAGTTGTACGACAGCTCTTCTCTATATCGTTGATGACATTGTCAGGGCTATGGACCAGGGAAAATGTAGTATTTTGGTGCTAATTGACTTTACCAGAGCATTTGATACAATTAACTATGATTTGATGTTGGAAATTTTAAGCTATTTAGGACTTCAAAAAACCGCCGTAGATCTTTTAGAATCGTACCTTTGTGGTCGGAAATAAATGACAGTTGTTGATGAACAATCCTCTCATTATATGAATTTAAATGTAGAGTACCTCAGGGTTTTATTCTGGGACCTCTTTTGTTTACGCCATATACCTCAAATCTTGTTAAACGCCTCCAGTCTTGAAATGTACACTTTTATGCGGATGATACTAAAATCTATTACAGTTTTTCCCCTGACATGTCAGGCGAAGCTTGCAATAAAACGAAGATCTTTATAATTTTATTAACAATGCTGAGAATCATTGTTTAAATAATAATTGTTCAAAATCTAACATCTTATTTTTTGGTACTTAAAGCAAATTGAATGAAATTGATGATAATAATAATAGGGTTAATATATTGTAATAAAAAACGAAAATTTACAGAAAGTAAGTGAGGCTAAAAGCTTGGAAGTATTATTGGAATCAAACTTAAAATTTGAAAGACACATTAATCAACTTTTAAAAAATTTAAAGCTTTATATGGACATAGGCAGTTTCTACCTATACATATTAAATCAATACTATGTCCCTTATTCTTTCTACATTTAATTTCGTTGATACCATTTACAGTCCCTTTTCTTCTAGTCTGTATCAACAAAAAATTTAAAAAGACCAAAACTCTTGTTTACTCACGCTTTATATATGGAATTCGTAGAAGAGAGCATATTTCGCACAAATTAAATAAAAATAATTGGTTGAATATGGCTAGTAGAAGACTCTTACATACGTCAGTTTTTTTTTATAAAATTAATGCTGAGGATCATTGTTTAAATATTAATTGTTCAATATCTAACATCTTATTTTTTGGTACTAAAAGCAAATTGAATGAAATTAATAATAATAATAGTGTACATATTGTTATAAAAAACGAAAATTTACAGAAAGTGAGGCTAAAAGCTTGGAAGTATTATTGGAATCAAACTTAAAATTTGAAAGATACATTAATCAACTTTTAAAATTATTTAAAGCCTTATATGGACATAGGCAGGCTCTACCTACACTTATTAAATCAATACTATGTCTCTTATTCTTTCTACATTTAATTTCGTTGATACCATTTACGGTCCCTTTTCTTCTAGTCTGTATCAACAAAAAATTCAAAAAGACCAAAACTCTTGTTTACTCACGCTTTATATATGGAATTCGGAGAAGAGAGCATATTTCGCACAAATTAAATAAAAATAATTGGTTGAATATGGCTAGTAGAAGACTCTTACATGCGTCAGTTTTTTTTTTATAAAATAATAATAAAACCTCCCTCTTATTTGCATAAAAAAATAACTTTTAGTATAGATGTGCATAATATTAATATTAGACATAAAGGTACACTTTCACCTCCACCTATTAGACTTGAAATCTTTAGACGCTGTTATACCTACCTATCAGATATGTTTACTGTACAATGATGTACCGGATCTCTTAAAATCTTACAGTGTCTCAAGGTTTAAGGTTGCCTGTAAACAAGCATAGTTACGGAGATAGGGTTTAAATGAAAAATAGTAGTTGGATTATTACGGAGAATATGCGATATTTTTAAGAAGAACAAGTTTTAGGGAGAGTTTCACCCAACCTTAAAATTAAACTTCGCCTTTTGTTTTATTAATTAATCTATTTTTTTACTGTATCAAAAATTAATTATGAAAACAATAAAGTCGTTTATTATTATTATTTAACTCATAAGTGCTAAAACTTAAGATAAAGTATTTTGTAGATCGTTTGGTATATATTCCAACTTAATTGTGATTTTGTACGCGCCCTTTTTTCTATTCTACAGCTTTTTTAAGTACACGTACAAAATTACAATAACTACGTTTTCGATGTACATACTAGTCTTGATCTATTGTTATTATATTTTTTATGACTGTATAAGACATATGCTGTTATGAATAAATAAATAAATAAATAAATATTTCATATTTATTTGAGATGAAACCTTTTAAATTATATTATTAACGAATGTATTAATTAACTTAATAATAGGCAGCCCATTTCGGTTTCTCTTATTTGTTGTACATCGATTTAAAAGTAATTTCCTGCCCCACACACAATATATTTGGCGATGATTTAAAATTGCGGTAGCCAAAAGTTATCTACCGAGAATCTCGCCGGGCCATATGGCAAATTGTGCATCTTGCCAATATTTTTAAAAAGCTGTTGGCTCAGGTAGGTAAATGTAGCAAAAACATTTTTCACAGATGGTCTCATATCTAAAAGCGGAGTCTAAAATTTGACTTACTAACTACAAAATTAGTTAGTATAGGTACCGGGTGTTCCAAATATTCACGTCACGGTCAAGAGCTGTTTATTTGGAAATATAGGTTTTGGCCGACAAAGTAAATAGTTTTGCTGACGGATAAGATTTTGTTTTATAAAGATAGTTACTGGTAATACTTAAATAGTCTAAATATCTAATAATTATATTTAACATTTCATTTAATATATACAGGGTGAGTCATGAGGAACCTTACAGACTTTTACCTTAAGGGGTATATCATATGAGCATTAAAAAGTGGCAACTCCCCTTCGTTATTAATAGACGGGGTGTTTTGTGAATTTTGACAAAACTTTATATGGCCGTAAAATCTACAAGGATTACTAGATTTCTTTAGTTTTTTGATGGAGCATTACACTGGTGTCTAGCATTTAATTCATATCATCAAAAGTAAAAAATTCCAGGATTGGCTTAGGAAAAATTAATCTCGACGATTCATATCAAAAAGTTCGCCATGTATAAGATTTTTTTAAATTATAATAAGATATTTTTAAAGTACATAGATAGACAATCAAAACTGTGTATATGACATTTTTGTCACCTTTTTTTTATTAAGGTTCGATTTTGGGTAAAACTGAAAAATCACCTTAAGGGGTCACATAAATTATGTTATAAGATAAAGAAAACATTGTTAATTGTATGCATTTGAACTAAACGAGCCAAACATAAGCCTTTAGTGAGCTTACTAGATCTTTAAATTAATTTTCGACAATTTCCAGATCCGGATTAGTTCATTTTTAAATTTTAAATAGAAATCGGCCTATTTTTGTAGACTATAGAAACAACTCAACTAAATTAAACATAATCAATAAATAAATTGTAGCGAATAACAATAATGAACAATAAATTCACACTTATTAATTAATAATTATAAATGCTATTTATTAACCTCTAATAAAAACTGCACATTTTATTCTTGCAACTAAGATATTATGTGGTTTTATTTTTATTATAAATACATAGTAGGTACCTATATATCAAGGTAGGTTGTGATAGTTTGACGTTTGTTTGTTCTTATTTATTTGTCATTTGCAACCATTATTTATACGTGTAAAATAATATTTCGCTTTGTTTTATCTATTTTACAATAGTGTTAGAATTTTTGTTGTTGGTGTTGTTATTCAAAATGCCTCATAAGTTTTTAAATGCAGAATATGCAGATATCATTTTTATGTACGGATTCTGTAATGGGAATGGCAGAGCTGCAGCAAGAGAATATCATAGAAGATTTCCTGGTCGTCGAGTTCCCTGTCATTCAACATTTGCATCAGTTTTTAATTATTTGCGAGAACATGGCACATTCCCTAAAGCAAATACAGAACGAAATGTAGATCATGAGCAGGAAGATAATATTCTTGATGCTGTTATTGCGAACCCCACAATAAGCACCAGGAAAGTAAGCCGACAACTTTATGTTACCCAATCAAAAGTGACTAGAGTCTTACGAAAAAATAATTTACACCCATATCATATTCAATTAGTTCAGCGGCTACACCCTGTAGATGAAATCCATAGGTTGAAATTTTGTAGGTGGATTGCAAATCATAGACCAGTACTGTATGGAACATTGTTTACAGATGAAGCACAATTTACAAGGGATGGGATAAATAATTCCCGTAATTTACATGTGTGGGCAGTAGACAATCTCCATGCTGTTCGAGAGTTTCGGTTTCAGTTAAGGTTTTCCGTGAACGTGTGGATTGGTGTGATAAATAACCAATTTATAGGACCTCACTTTTTTGATGGTCCTTTAAGAGGACAAGTTTACTTAGACTTTTTGCAAAATACTTTGCCTAATTTACTTGCCAACGTAGGTATCCGAGGGATGTATTTCCAACATGATGGAGCATCGTCTCATTTTTTAGTTGCGGTAAGAAACCATCTAAATAATGTTTTTGGCAACAGATGGATAGGACGTGCAGGTCCTGTTTCATGGCCTCCAAGATCCCCAGATTTTAACCCCGTAGATTACTATATTTGGGGACTATTGAAGAATTAGTTTATTCACAAAATATTAATGACCGACAACAATTAATTGATAGAATTATCCTTTGCTCTAATGTTATTAGAAACGATCCCTTGACTATCCGTAAATCAATAAGGCACTTAACGATTCGGCAACAAAAATGCGTAGAAGCTGGAGGGTTTCATTTTGAACAACTACTGTAATTGTTAATTTATTACCATGATTTTATTTTCTAGTATACATGTTATCATTATTCTATGTATGTAGTATTAGTTTTTTTTTTTTAAATTTCTTAGTTGTTCGCTATTCTAATTCGTTAAAATTTATTTATTGTTTGTTGATGAAATTTAAACGAAATAAAATATTTCTAATAAATACATATGAACTTATGTTTAATTTATTTGAGTCTCCAAAAATGTACAGGGTGATTTTTGTTTAAAAATTAATTAAAAATTTATAACTAGGCCTGGGAATTGAATAAAATGATATTAACGGTGCAGGCACTAAAGGCTTATGTTAGACTCGTTTTCGTTCAAATGTATACCATTAACAATTTTTTCTTTAAGTTATAACATTGTAATGTGACCCCTTAAGTTGATTTTTCAGTTTTGCTCAAAATCAAAACTTAATAAAAAAATTAAAGAAAATGTGACAAAAATGTCACATACACAGTTTTGATTGTCTATCTATGTACTTTAAAAATATCTTATTATAATTTAAAAAAATCTTATACAGGGCGAACGTTTTGATATGAATCGTCGAGATTAATTTTTCCTAAGCCAATCCTGGAATTTTTAAATTTTGAGGATATGAATTAAATGCTAGACACCAAGTGTAAAGCTCCACCAAAAACTTAAAGAAATCCTTGTAGATTTTACGGCCATATAAAGTTTGGTCAAAATTTACAAAACACCCCCGTATATTAATAACGAAGGGGAGTTGCCACTTTTTAATGCTCATATGATATACCCCTTAAGGGACTCTACATATGGTAGAAGTCTGTAAGGTTCCTCATGACTCACCCTGTATAAAGATACCTTCATTTCTGTTCCTATCATCGTAATTATATATTATATCGAAACCAACAATAGAAGAACCATTAGGATCGTAGTTGTTGTTGTATATTTCTGTTAAGACTAGTATATAAATATCCATTTTAAACTGTTGTAGAAATATTGACAATTCATCCCAATTTTTTTCTAAATTATTAATACTCATATGGAAAATTTTAATTGAATTAACATTCTGTTCATTAGGTACATATATTTGTAATAAAAACTTAATGTTATCGATTATTTGTGTGTCCACTGGATTATCGGTATACTGATTTATATAAGAATACATAATCTTATTCTAATTAGTATCTAATCATTATTTTCCAAATATACTTAAGTTAATTAATAGTAATAATAACACAGCTGGCTACATAATTGGAAAAAAGAAATAAAATTAAATATAAACATAAACAACGAGCTTGAATGACAGTGTTTCATTTTATATGTCCATCATATCTACTCTTGCTTTACAAATTAGTATTAGAATATTATTTTTTTCCAATCGAAAATTAGCTATATTTCTATTTCTATTTTTTTTTTAATAATTTAATAATACCATTATAATATCCATTTTGTGTTTTATCCAATCAACCAAAATCCCACTTGGAATGTACCAATATCTATATATCTATATTGTTTTTCCATTTCGATGTAATAAATAAATGGGGGATTCAAAACATGGCCTACTTTCTTTAAAAACGATTTATGGAACGTCTCTTGAAATATAGCTTTAGGGTTAGTGGCATCCGTAGAAACAACAAAATATATGATACCTGGCACCAACTAATTTTCTAGATATAATATGAAATACTACGAAATTATAGATTTCTAGATATTATGTATAAGATATATAGGAAAATAATGAGACTCGTTTTTTTATGGTCACTCGCAATGAATAATTCCCTATATCTGTAGTTGATTAATAATCAATAATCCTACATCGTACTTGAGCAATACCTGATAATCATGCTTGGTACATTATTGGTGTAATGATCTAGTCGGCAAGCTTGTCATGTTCTGTCATTGCTTTTGTACTGCAACTGTAAATTATTGAGGTATCATATTTTATTAATTCGTGATATACTGTTTTCAATACAACTCTTGATATTGGGATTTTTGACAACACGTTTCTAATAAATATATCCCAGAAATTTTAAATACAAATATTAAAAAAAACTCAAAATCTTGCAAAGATAGCTATATAAAAGTATAAAAATTAAAAAGCCATGGATTACTAAAGATTTACTAAATTCAATTACAGAAAAAAATAGATTATACAAAAAAAATACAAAAATCATAAAAATAAACTAATTAAACTAATGCAAAAGTCTAAAAAAGACTATGCTAAACGAGTGGGACACGTGTAAACCATATTTGCGATAAGAGTAAATCTGAAACAAAAATAAGAGAAAACAATAAAAATAATAAAATATAATTGATACACTATCCATAGCAAACGAATTTAGTAGATATTTTGGTTAAATTGGGAAAACATATGCTATATCACCACCCGTAAATTTTAAAGATTATTTCCCTCGCCTGTCAGATTTGAAATTTTAACCAATCACATCGCAATTTACGTTATCGTTAGAACCAATCAGAAACAAATAAATCGACTATTTTCACTGACTATTTCAAATCGACTATCCATGCATGGTGCTCGATATTCACCTATGTTGACAGCAACTCGCATACTTGATTGTAATATTAAAAGTGGTTACTGTCAAATAATATTAAGTGTTAGACTAAAAATTAATATATTAGTGAAACGTTCAAAATGAACCGATTTGGGTGTGTTAATAGCGAAGAAATAGACAGTTTTATGGACAATGGTACCTCAAAGAATACAATCAAAAGTAAAAATAGTGTGTGGAATTAGTTTATGAAATTTTGCGATTAGCGCAAATATGTTTTATCAATTGATAAAACTGTTGCTGAACTATGTAATATCTTAAAAGATTGGGCTTGGAATATGAAAAAAGAAGACGGAAGCGACTACAAAGAGTATTCTTTAAAGTGTATGTGGAACTCAACTGCTAAGAGGTTAAATGAAATAAATCTTAAAACATTTATTATAAAGATAGATCCATTTCAAGGTGTTAAATTAAAAAGTGCTCGCGACGCACGAAATGCAAAAAGACGAGAATTGCAGAAATTTTCAGAGAAAATGAAACAAATTTCTACGGCTCTAAGTTTAAAACATATACACGATATTATTGACAAATTGGATGAACAAACTTCAGACGGTCTCCAAAAGATTTTGTATTATTTGGCTTCCGTGGAATAAGCTTGGCGCGGTGGGGAAGGCGCAATATATTTAACAGAATATTTTAAATTTGAAACCTCTCAAGATGGTAAAGAAACAGGCAGGTTAGAATATAGTCCTATTTTTACGAAAATTTGCCAAGGAGGAGAGAAAAAATGTGCATATAGTAAGTGGTTGATTCCAAATACTCAAAATCCGCAATACTGCCCAGTTAGATTATTCAAAAAATTGATTGGAACACGAGGTCCACAATTCACATGTTCACGTTTATTTCTAACTCCAAATCCATTTTGGCAAAATATTAACTCTTTCTGGTACAAAAATTCACCTATTGGAAAGAATGAGTTTTATAAATGGACCAAATTGGGTGCGGAGTCTATGGGATAAGACACCAAGCGTTTAAAGATTATTAACCATTCTTGTCGCTCGACAGCAGTCTCTCAACTTGCAAAATCAGGTGTACCGGAGCATCAATTGATTAAAATAACTGGGCATTCTAGTTGATCATCTATTTAACCAAACAGGTGGATGACCAGCATCATCAATGGGTTATTGATTTTAATCCGGTAGAAGAAAGTCAAGTTTCTACTGCTACCATGAATACCGCTACTTCGTCAAAACTAGGACAAATGTCTCAAATTATGCACACTGCAAATGTCATTTACAATAATTGTTCTTTTAACTTTAACTAATTGTTTCTAATTTATGAAATAAAAGTTATTTTCATATATATTTATTTTTTTTTTAGTTACAACTACGGCTCTAGAAATAATCTTACTAAATATATCTCGACCTCAATAAATTATCGCCTATTTTTATTGTTACTAAATTTTTCGTATATTTTGCAATTTTTCTCGACAATTTTGTCATTAATAATCAAAGAATAAAGTCCTCGAGCTAAAGCTCTTGGTCTCTATTCAGATTATTAATGACAAAATTATGTCTCGACAAATTGGTACCAAAAACTCTCAAAATTTAAAAACAATAAAATAGTCGACTATTTATCAAGATCTCCCTTGAAAATATTACACGTTTGGACTATACATTTTATTTATGTTCTATACATGATATTGAGGTAGAGGATATTATAAAATCTCGTAAAAATAAAAAATCACCGGGTATTGATAATCTCCGGGCAGAAACGTTAAACGAAATATCGGACCTAATTTGTAAGCAGTTGTCAAAATTAATTAACATTTGCTATGTTTGAAAATTGGTCAAATAAAACCATTATTTAAGTCTGTATCGAAGACAGAAGAACGTAATTATCGATCTATATCTCTGATCTCAACTTTATCAAAAATTATAGAAAAAATCTTAAAAACGCATATTCTTAAATTTCTACATAAATACAAAGTAATTGCAAACAATAAATTTCGAAGATGACATTTGTGTGTTAACGACATCAAATTTATGGATTTAAAAATGCTTGCACAAGGTATTTTCGTTGACCTCTTCTAAAGCCTTTGATACTGTTTCACATTAAATATTATTAAGAAAATTAGAATATTATGGACTTCGGGGTAAAATACTTAATTTATTGGCAAGTTATTTAAAGGATAGAACTCATCAAGTGATTATCGAAGTGTCAGCAGCGAATCGAGATCGGTGACTTATGGTCTGCCACAAGGAACAGTTTTAGGTCCTTTGCTTTTTATTATATGTGTTAACAGTTTATAAGATATGGACTTAAAGCTTTGCTGATGATACGGCAATATTCTATAAGTCGGACACTTGTCCAAACCTAAAAAGTATAGTAGAAGTAGATTTCAGTGTAATTAAAAAGTGGTAACAGTATAATAGATTAACATTAAATCTGGACAAAACTCCTCATAATCCAACAGCTTACCTAATATGGCAAACTGATTAATAGATAATAACAAATAAATACCAGAAGTTCCATAAACCAAATATCTCGGGATAATTATTGACAAGCACCTACGTTGGGATTTGCAAATTAACCATTAACATTAAGAGGTCTAATTGGGAGGTTTAAATTTCTAAGAGAATTTTTAGGTACATCTCATTTAAAAACAATTTATTTTGCTAGTCCAGTTATAACTGTCTTATGGATTACTAGATTGAGAAGGTGTGTATAACAACTACCTGGAAAAAATCAATGTATTTTAAAAATGGATAATAAAAATTATTTATATATCCTAGTAACCAGCTCTTTAGTATGAGTCAAATTCTCGATTTCAGTGGCGCCTAGAAACAGTAACAAATCCTACACAGAATAAGAGGCTTATGACCTTAGTAGTCGATGTCGATGACACCAAACTTAAAAAAAAACTTTATTGTCAAAGTATACTTTTAGCTATCTACAAAAATAGAATATAACTCGAGCATCATTACAACACACGTAGGTGAGATCAAAACGTAAAAATATCCAAATGTGAAAAGAGCATAAAACAACGTAGTATTGTTTACATAGGCCCCAAATTATTTAATTCTATGCCATAAAAACCTAAAAATATAAATAAATTAAATCAATTTAGATTTTTTTCTGTAACAGTAGAATTATGTAGATTAGGAATGTACTAAAATAAGCCACAGATACATCACAAACAAGCTATTTATTTAGAACTTCAGTGATTAGTCATATTTATTTTACCATTGTGTAAATTTACCTGTAAATTACTGTTTTTCTTATAAAAATAAATATTATTTCTTATAAAATAAACATTACTATTATCGTAACCAGAAAGTTTTTGACAACGGCAGCTTTGGGATATTTTCTCTTTAAAATGTGACGTACATCAAGGATCAATTTTAGGTCCTATGCTATTTGCTATATATACGACAAGTTTAGTAAAAAATTCTAAAGCTCATTTTTATGCTGATAATACCCAAGAATAATATAGTTTTTATCCAAATGAAGTACAAACACTATCAGTAATGTTCTAAACGGTTCTATAAAAGATAACTGTCGTCTTATTAATTTATCTAAATCAAATCTATTGATTTGTAGTCCCAAACTAAGAGGATATATAGTTGCTAAAGATTTTAGTAATGTAGCGAATGATCAAATTATTGAAATTATCGATGAAGCTAAAAGCTGGGAAATAATATTAGATCGGAATCTAAGATTTAAACAACATGTGAATAACCTATTTCGACGAGCTTATTTTATTTTACAAAATAATAAATTATCTTTTTGTCTTTTTGTGATACATTTGTTTCTATATTTAATTATTCAGATTCAGTTTATGATCCAAATTTAACAAACTAGTAGCAATCCAAAATTCATAAAGTTTAAAATTCATGTTTGAGATTAATTTATGGAATTAGAAGGCACCAAAGTGTTTTACTTTATATTTATTACATATTTCGTCAACTTTATATTGGTTTATTCATAATTAAAATACACCTTATACTTTAATAAGATGTATTACTTTTTGTGATGGGATGTCTGCTGGAACGCTTCATGCCTCTTCGACATACAACACTGTTCATGCCAATCTACCAACATATAAAATATAACAACTAACCATAGAACAACTAATCATAGAACAACTAATCATAGAACACAAATAATATCTTATAAATTGATAGAAGCAAGATGGCCTAATATAGAAAACAGAAGGTTCTTCTAACCTACAAATCTTTATTTTAAAATAATCACAATCAAAAAGTCATCATATCTGCACAGAAAAATAATAATATGAAAAACGGATGCTCAATATTAATATTAGGTATAAGGGAACACTTACTTCACCTCTGTTTCATACAGAATATTTTAAAAGTTATAAAATATTCTTCGTCTATACCCTAGTAGCACACCCGATTGGAACTATGTGGTTGCAATGTGGTTCTTATATGGTAATATTGGCCAATATGGGCCATGCAAAATCCAATTTAAAACCATATGGTACGCCCATCTACACACAATATTTAAATAACTATATGGTATTTATCTGGTTTCAAGATTGGTTCCCCTTCATTGGTTATTTATGGGTTTCCCATATTGAAACCATATTAGAAACCAATCATAATCCTATATTTTTTTTTATGTGATATGGTATTTATCTGTTTTTGATATTGGTTTCCCTTTATCGGTTATTTAAGGTTTTCCCATATTGAAACCATATTAGAAACCGATCGTAATCCTATATTTTTTATGTGATATGGTATTTATCTGTTTTTGATATTGGTTTTCCTTTATTGGTTATTTATGGATTTCCCATATTAAAACCATATTAGAAACCGATAATAATCCTATATTTTTTTATGTGATACGGTATATGTGATATGGTATTTATCTGGTTTCGAGATTGGTTTCCCTTCATCGGTTTTTAATAGGTTTCCCATATTGAAACCACATTAAGAACCGATATAACCCTATCTTTTTTTATGTGAAAAGGTATTTATTTGGTTTTGAGATTGGTTTCCCTTCATTTAGTTTTTATGGGTTCCCTATATTAAAACCACATTATAAACCAAACATAATCCTATAATTTTTTATGTGATACAGTATTTATTTGGTTTTGAGATTGGTTTTCCTTTATTTGTTTTTATGGGTTTGCTATGTCAATATTGTTTAATACTACAAATACTTTTTATGCAGAATGCGTAAATAATATGTCGAATTGTATTAAATACCATATATTAACAAATATTCATTTTTACGACCATAGTGAATATTCTACACGTTTTTTCGATGAAAATTATTATTATTATTATTATTATTTTCTAGTATTTAATTATTAAATAAACATATTATACGCCTTTTTTTCAATCAAGTAATCAATCAAAATATACTTTATTGTCACAGAAAACCTATCAATGATGTTTAATAGATATACTTTCTATTTTAATATTAATAATTTTTGTTATTCTCAGTAAATCCTTTTTAAATTATAGTAAACAAATCAGGTAAATAAGACCTTTTCAATCCCTAGGTAGAACAATTTGTTATGGAAGGGGTGATAAGTGACGACTGGGCGCATACTGGACTTGTATATGAGGGTGGGGGTGGCTGTTATTTTTATTCTCTTATTGCGTCTCTCATTTATCTGTCTCTAATTGTCTAATTGATAATTATTGTTGTATTTTATTGTTGCGAGTTTTGTTGTATAGAAAAGTGAAACTAAGTGACCTTAGTGACGCCGGTTCCAGAATGTTATTTAGAGACATAAAACAAAATAAGTTGGTAATTTTTTATATGATATTATATGTATATTTCTATACCGCTTTTTTGAATTGTATTTTTTGTATTGTTAAATGAATTATTCTGTAGTGTTTTAGATATATTTAAATTCAGTTGGTTATTAAAAATGTTAACAAACCATTTATCAATAGTAATTGGTTAAGTAATGCATAAAATAAAATAAATATTAAAATATAAAATATGCAATATTTTTGTCCTTAAGTATATTTGATTTAAAAGTAAGTAAATTCTGATCAACAATTTTCGATGTTGTTAAAAATAAAGTAACTTTACTCATGCATCAAGTTCATAATTTTCGACAAACCTCGTACATGACTAAAAAAAGTTGATATCTGATGGTTGCATTTAAGTTTTTACACCATACAGAACTTTTTATACAAAACTTTATTTTCATAAAACTACTGAAAAGGGTTTTCATATGGTGCCGACTTAAGTAAGTGTGTCTACTTAAGTCGGCACCATATGAAAAAATTATATTTTCAAAAATATTTGACATTTATTGTTTTGTCTAATTAATAATATGTTTTCTTTTTTAATTCCAGATGCTATACGGCGAAGATTTGCTGAAGCCACAGACGTGGAAATTAGAAAATCCGTGTTCTTATTTCTGGCGACAACAAATGATCGAACCTCAAAAAAATAAATAAATTTGTAACCATTTGTTTATATTATAATATAATTGTATTTAATATGTCCACGGAAAAAAATGTAACTAGAAAATTTTACTACAATGTTGTAGTAGTAGATTTGTAGAAAAATACTTAACAATTTGTAGAAAATTTTACTACAATTTATAGTTAAAAACTATTAATTATTGTAGCAATTGAATTGTCGAATAAAATGCTACAACAATAGGAAAGAAGTCCACAATGTTTAGTATATTTTACTATTGTTTGTAGAAGTAGAAATTTATTACAATTATCGTAATTACTACTACTAACTTCTGTAAAAATTTGTACAAATATTAATAATTATCTCTACAAAAAATAGTAATTTTCTCTACAAAAAATAGTAATACTTTACATCCCTTCTTATAATAAACATTCAATTTTGTTGAAAAATATTCTACAATATTGTAGAAATTCTTAGTCATGTGAACAAAACAAAATTCTGCTATTGGCCAACGTTTTTTGACGTCGATCATAAACAGCCAGACAGCAGTAGCCGTTCGCCATGTTCACATAACAAAGCATGGTACATATACGAGTACCTATAACACATTATTATATTATAAGCACCGATGCGTTTGAGAAAATTTTAATAATAAATTCTATTGGTGGTAAGTACATTTAATATTGTTTCTGAATAATTTACCTTTAGATAACTAATTTAAATAACCTTAGTAGATTATTTAAAAAAAATAGTTGTGGCCAACGATCGAATGTTGTGCCCAACGATCGAATTTTGTGCCAAGTTCAATGATATTTTTTTGTCTTAATTGTGACATACCTACTTTTTCATTTTTGTTAGTTATCTGACTTAGTCATTTAATATCCAAATCAGTGTAAAGGTGATAAATATCCCCGTTTTAAGGGTATGAACAGTTCAATTAGTATTAATTTTTATTTCATATTTTTCAGGTGCAGAAAAGCCAACTGAGACTGAGGGCGCTATTATTACTGTTATTTATTACATAATTTAATGAAGAATTTGTATCTTTTATATTAAAACAATAAATTGAATATTTTATTAAGGAACATTTTTTTCTAGGTTATAATTATAATAATTATGGAATACTACTACAAATTTTATTAAAAATTACTACAATTTGTATGAATTTTTACTATTTATTGTGTAAAATTTTCGTATTTATTTTCATAAAACGCAATACATTTTTAATATAAATTCATACAATGAATAGCAAAAATTATAACAATTTGTAGAACAATTCTTATGATGCATTTGGATATTTTTACTAAATATTGTAGATAATAACTCTACAATACATTCTCCACAAATATTTGGAAATTTTTACTACAAATTGTCCCTGTCCCTATATGTACTATTTATTGTAGAGAAAAAATCTACAATTGTAGAAATTTATTCTACAATTTTTTTTTCAGTGTAATTTATAGTAATTGTACATACATTATTTTTTTAAATTAATTTTTTTATATATTATTTTTTAAATCTTTTTTTATGTATCAATATTAGTTTAAATTTTTTAATAAATATAGGTATAACAAATTCAAATAATACTTTTTTTTGTACCTTTTTAATCACTTCCGTAACTTTGAAAGCCATATTGGAAGGTGGTTTGAAAACCATATTAAAACCTGATTTAAAAACCATATTGGTAACTGGTTGTAAAACCATATTTAAACGTGATTTAAAAATCATATTAAAACTTGATTTAAAAACCATGTTGGTACCTGGTTGGAAAACCATATTGGAACCTGATTGAAAAACCATATTGGAACCTTATTGAAAAACCATATGGGAACCATAAATAAAAGCGTTACATTCCATTCTCGAAACCACATTTGCAAACCTTATGGTTCCCATATAAGTGTGCTGCTAGGGTAATGCCATCCCGCTAGATTTCAACCTTATTGGTTATAATTCCTTCTGTTAAAGTTAAAGGTAAAACATTTATGCTGAACACTCGCCAGTATTTTTTTTAATGGTTTTCTGCTTTTTATTTTTTGTTTTTATTTTGTTTTTTTGTTTTTTTTTTATTTTTTTATTTTTTGTTACTACTTTTTGTTTTTTTTGCTTTGTTTGTTATTTTTTTGTTACTGTTTTTTTTGGTTTTTTATTTTTTGTTGTTTTCTTGTTTTTTTTTTTGTTTTCAGGAATTTATTATTGTTGATTTATTTATGCCATCACCACATCTTGACCAAATTTATTGGGCAACACCTCTGAAGTATCCCCTTTCTAATAAAAAAATAATTATTGAAATCAGACATCGTCTTAAAGAATTATCGCTGAACATACATAAAAAAAATATTACGACGAACTGAGAACTTACTCCTTTTTTTAAAGTCGGTTAAAAATAGTAAAATATTGGTTAAATAACTTTAAAGACTGATTTCAATAAAATCATTTTTGTATCATAGTTTACTATTGTTGATAAAGGTACGATAAACTAAACTCAGTATAAATTATATTGGATCTGATCTAATTTTTTTCTTTTCGTCTAAGTATATACATATCACACTTTCAACCAATGGCTGTTTTCAATTATCACATTTTCTAAAGATCTAGGAATAATTAAAGGTTAACTTCGTAATCAACCAATAATTATTCTAGACCAGATACGAGTAAATCTGGTCGCTCTGGCTTCATTTCGCAAATTAAAATTCCAATCAAACGAATGCTAAAGTCCTGTGATGTCTGATTAATCTCTAACCGAGTGATCGGTTCCTTTCGTTTTCCAAATTAGAACATAACTAATGGTCTTAAACGATTTTAATTAAAATCGACACGTTATTGTTCTAATTACTGCCCTACTCGATTCAATCAATTAGCTCGTGTTCGTAGTTCAAATTGTTTTATCAAATTCGTTTCTAGTTATTTCCTTTCCGAGCAGCCTTCGTGTAATTATAGTTTTTAGCATTCATTCGATTTGAATCAATAAAGTCTGTTTTTGATGTTAACAGTTGAATGCGACCAGGAAAAATAATACCAAGTTTAAAATATGACGGATGTAACAAATTATTCCGTAACAGCAATATTTAGTATTACATTTCTTTCCATTTCAATTTTTTGTATATGTCTATATTCTATATATAACGTTGAGAGGATGAGTTGTTCCATAGCACTTAGGTCTCACTAGGCCCATTGTACACCCTTTTAAATCGGTGAGGCCACTTTTAACTAAAATTTAATTAAAATATCAATAAAAACAATTTTAACAAAAACTTAATATTAGTTTTAATTAAACTATATCAACTTTAACGTAACAAATAGAATAAAGAAAAATAAAAAATAAACAATAATAATTTAAAAACTTTTAAGCTATACTAGAAACTAATAACTTTTTAAAAAATTATTATTTATCTGATATTTATGAATCAGAATATATTAATCATTAAATCGTATTGCAAACAGTAATTCTATCGATTTAGTTTTACAAAGAATATATCTGTACCTCAGAGGTAAACTATGTTAAGTCAAAATTTGGCCAAAATGAGATAAATATGTTAAGTCTATGTACATCTGAGACTCCTTATGTTGCTAGTTTCAGTTTTAAGCTATCTTGACCCGTTACGAATTCAGCAATTTATGAAATATATTAAGTCACTGTCCGATTGTATACCAAAAGCGGTCAAGTGGTCTTACTTGCTTCTGAATAGATGGCGTTGTTATAGGATGTCAAGTTTGGTTGTAATTTGTTGAGTGAAATTCAGTAACAGAAGTAGTATGCAGTATGCATATCGCATTAGTGTTTTAATGCGATCTTATTTTTTCTTAATTTCTAACGTTAAATATAAAATGAACACGAACTCTAGATGTAGAAAAATTTTACATATTGTAATTCCTAAGTGTTTTACATCATAGGCCAATTATCAACAGCGTTTAGACAAACTGAAAGGCTTGGGTGAGCATTTCAATCAGAATATGACTTTGTCCAGCTTAAAAATTGACTTAATATCTATCGAATTAACATTTTCAACAGTTGACTATTTCTTTTTCAGTAAATGTAACAAACCACTGTTTAGTAAATTAGGATACAGAAGAGCAAGTTAGTACTATGGTAAATCAACAGTTGACAGAAGATTATGGGTAAAATATTCTTTGCTAAATATGGCTTAACGTTATTTTTATATAAGCAACCAATTGGTTTAACTTACGTAATAATTTACTTAATACCGACAGAAATTTTTTTATTAACTACATTTTTTTGTTCTAGAAAACCCATCAAACCACCAGGCAATAATCGAGAATACAACAAATCAATTCAGTAGCACAATGAATCAAGAGGTGACAGACGAGCTCCAATTCTTGGGTAAGCTAGACTCGAAATGACTTCACATTGTTATATCCTTACAAAATAAATTGACTTAACTTACTACATACCAACATACTATTTTTCACAACGTAATTTTTTATTTTAGAACACCAATCAAAGGATCATGCAACAAGCGAGAATAAAAAGGAGCAACCTGTTAACTCGGGAAACCAAGAGGTAACTAACGAACAAGTCTTGGGTAGGTATTTTAGGCCGTGACAATATAACCTTACGTAGCTTTAACTTGATTAACAATATTTTTTTAGTAGTCATTTTTTTTTGTTGGTAACACATCAAAGCCCTTTAGCATAATTGTGAAAGAAAAACTAACAGCCAGATTTCCTGGTTGCAGTACTCAAGCACCTGAAAAATCATGCAATGCAGTAATAGACCCTAAGATATAAGGAGAAAAAAAATATTTACCCCATACCATTTCAAAAACACAGATTTTGAGAAAGAAATTGACTATGAGTAGTAGCAGACGTAGTCCCGATACAAATAGAAAAGAATCAGAAAAGAAGACGTAATCCGAAAGAATGGAAACGAATGTGTTTACTTACAATTATTATAATAATTATGACTAGACTAGATATAAAATGACAAGAACCTGTTAGACAATGCATTGAAATTATTAATAAAACTTTTTAAAATTATTTACAATTTTACAACTAACTAGTTGTTTAGTCAAACTTTTTAAAAAATTTTAAAGTTGCAATTGATTAAACCATGTCCTATTTTCAAGTTCATGGCGCATGCGTCTATCATTAAGGTAGTTTGCCAAAAAGAAGAATTTACTTTAAGTATTTAGGACTAAAGAGGTCCTAAAGCCAGTTATTTCAAATCAAAGGGGGGTTACATAAAGCTAATGAGACTTTATTCCTGACCACCTTTCCTTAATTGGAGGCGCACGTATCATATACACTTGGACTGAAAGATAATGATTGCTGAAAGTTTTATTTATTGATTTAATAATAAAATTATGATATTTTTAATGAAACAGTTAAAATTTTACTAATGACGACAACCATGTCTGTTTCCTAAATCCCTTAAAACTGGTGAGAGTTCAATGAATGATCGTTAATGAGGACTACTTAACCGCCCTTAACCATTTTATTTTTAATCACATTTTTTTTTTCAGAATCAATAGGCTTTGTCCCCTTATAGAGATTGATTTTTATTAAACATATTATCGCTTTTAGTTTCTGATTTAAGATTTTTTTAATTTCAGTCCTAACCCTCACTATTATTCATGTGCTTAGTCCCTTTATAGAGTTTGATTTTTCAAGAAAACATTAATTGTTTTAATCATATTTTTTTTAACTCCCCTTTACCCTTCCCCACGGTTCTGCGGCATTGCTCATAACTCATAAGCAATGTATGCTCTTTTGACTTTGTTTTCTAAGGAATGCATCTCAAGAAATTCATATAGATTTATAAAAACAAAATATTTATACTTTCATTTAGCTCCTCAAAATTGGGCTATGCCTTTGTTATTTGACTTGGACACTACTGAAAAGCCACGTCTACACCTTGATATGGTGAACAAAATTTAAAATACATTTCTGCAACTTCTCTACTTCAAGGCAAACCATCATTGAGCTGATAGAATAGAATATTCAGATCAAATTTCCATCAAAAGAAATTTATAATTTGAAATTATCTTTATTTTACACGAAATTATTAAATAACTCTTGTATAATCATCATACATATAAAATAATCGGTATTAACAAACTTCCTATTCAAATTCAAACGCCAAGCGGGAGATTGTCGGCTACATCTGAACGAGAAGCTTTATTAAATTTTCTGTGAATTAAATTCTAAATAGAATGCAATCCATGGAGAGTAAACTTTGTGACCTTTCTGTTAATATTCTCCACGAAAGGTGAGTCTATCGCGGTTCATGAATAAGTTTGGAAATACATTTATCTAAAAGCACGTTTCTCGTTTCAGAGTGTCTGCCATCACTTTCCATTCACGTTATTGATCCTTTCCTTCGTTTGATATATAAACTTGTAAGCATTTTATAGAGGTAAAAATGTACTGTTACCTAAAAATAAATAATTATTGGTTATATGGGTTAGTGTAATAATATTTTATTTATATATGGATATAATCCTATAACCCTTGTTATAACATCTTAAAACCATGTAAGTGAAAGTTTGTCCACATAATTTCGTAGCAACTTAAAAACTTTTTTTAATATTATTTAACCGATAAACGTTTCTTTTCATAGTCTGAAACCTAAAATGCATCCATCAGATATCAAAATTTCCCAGTCGTATATGGGGAATAAGAAAATTTGAATTTTACCCAACAATAAAATACTTTTATGTTTTACTCTATCGAAAATTGTTAAAAAGAAAATTTATTTAAAATTATAAACAGAACCTCTGTTCTTTAAAAACTTGATCACTTTTACATTTTTCAACTTTTGTATTTCAGCATTTTGGTGTTGTCTATTCGTCAGAATAGTTGAGAAATTTAGAAAGTTTTGAAATTGTAAGGTGATGTATTTGTTTGTTATGATACTTGGAACAGTATTTAGTTTTAAATTAATATAACTAATGGAAAATATTGAATTCCTTTATGCATAAATAATAAACAACTGAACAAAAAGGCATATTGCAATCCATGGGAAATAAAATTGTATATTGCAAATGAATCAAAATTGGTCTGGAATTAGCACAGAAAATATCTCAAACTAATTTCACCAAGAAAGTTATTTAACAGAACTACATTTAAGTTACAAACCATAACACCCCATAAAATTAAAAATATCATTAAAAAAATAAATACCACAATGACATGTGGAGGAGTCATAATCTCATTAGATATCTATACTTAAAGAATTATGAGGCTGAAACTAGCAGACGAACCGCGCGGCGCCGGCCGGCGGTACCTTAATGTTTTGATAAAATCTTTAG
The DNA here is from genome assembly GCA_927349885.1 of Psylliodes chrysocephalus. Classification (NCBI taxonomy): domain Eukaryota; kingdom Metazoa; phylum Arthropoda; class Insecta; order Coleoptera; family Chrysomelidae; genus Psylliodes; species Psylliodes chrysocephalus. Next base: position 33,276,658 of record OV651814.1, on the reverse strand, counting down.
TTTAGAAATAAATAAAAATTAGTGTATTTATTAAAAAAAAAAAATGGATTAATTCAATTTGAATTATTAGTTAAAATAAGATAATCTTACACAAAGACGGGGACGAAACAAACACATTTACAATTCGATTAAAAATATAATTTTTATACCAAATATTCATTAAGTTTTTGTTAATTGAATAAACAAAAAATTATGAACAAAAACTAATTTATAATATATTTTTTAGGTCTTTTTAAAATTATGTGTTTTGTCGTCACACGACTATGAGAATAAAGAGACAAAAAAAAACACATTTAGCTCGAGATAACAAATACAATTTTTATATCAATAATTAAGTACACCACTATCTCTAAACTAGATAAAAAATTATTGATTACCAAGACATCTAAATATAGTTTTTAGATCTTTAAAGTCAAGCGTTTTTGCGGATAAATGTTACTCAATAAAACCAACAAAAACAAACATTTAATACGAGATTCCAAATAAAATTTTTATACCAAAGATTAAATAAACAAGTATCAATAAAAAAAATAAAGTTTCAAATAGCAAGACCTCCAATTTCATTTTTTAGCTCTTTAAAAATGTGCGGTTTCGCGGAAAACATCATTCTACCAAAATATCAAAAATCAAAATTTAGCACGAAATATCAGATATAATTTTTAACACGAATAATTAATACATTAGGATCATTTAAAAAATACAATAAATCATTACATAGCAAGACCTACAAATACGTTTATTTAGGTCTTTTAAAAAGCTTGCATCCGCATAAACCTTACTTTATCAAAATGACAAAAACCAATATTTAGCACAAAAATTCAGGTATAATTTTTAGGCCAAATGACTTAATGCCTTAGTATCCTGCGCATGCTTGAATTTTTTCACCGCGTTCGCATGTGCAAGTCGCTGGTGGTCGCCAAGTAAGGAGCTGTTCTTAGTGTTCGTCGGATTTAGTTTTCTAGCAAGATGACTAAACGAATTAAGCAAAGATTAAATTCTGTCAAAAGCTTGGTTATTTTCAAAGCCAAACAATTCGTAAGAGTCAGCAGGTGTTTGGAGGAGATGCGATGGGTAAAACACAAATTAAAGAGTAGTTCAACTGATTCAAAGATGGCCACACATCAGCGGAGAGTGAGCAACGTTGTGGCATCTAATTGTTGAGAGGGTGTGAAATTTGATAATGGCAGATCGTCGTTTGACAATGCGGGAGTGAGTAAAGATTCTGCACATGCAATTTTGCGTGAAGATTTGAACATTTACCAGGTGGCTGCGAAATTCGTACCAAAGTCGTTGTCGCCAGAACAAAAAGATCTTCGTTTTGACATTGCACAAGACCTTCTGAACACCTAAACACTGATCCTGGGTTTCTGAACACCGTGATAACTGGAGATGAGTCATGGGTGTACGGGTACGACCCAGAAACAAAAAGACAGTCTTCGCAATGAAAGCATTTCGATTCTCCAAGACCGAAGAAAGCGCGTCAGGTGCGAGGCAAAATCAAAGTGATGCTGACTGGTTTCTTTGATGTCCGTGAAATTGTGCATCACGAATACGTACCGGAAGGATAAACAGTGACAAGGGAGTACTATTACGATGTTCTCCGGCGACTCCGTGACGCAATTCGGCGCAAAAGACCAGATATGTGGACGGCGAACAACTGGCACTTGCATCATGACAACGCCCCTGCATATTCATCCCAATTGATCAACACTTTCTTAGCCAAATATGGAATTACAACCGTTCGCCAACCTCCCTACTCTCTAGACCTGGCTCCTTGCGACTTCTGGTTGTTTCCAAAATTGAAGACTGAAAGGATTCAGTTTTAAGAGTAGAGAAGAGATAATGCGGAACGCGACAACGGAGCTGAACACCATTCCAAAAGAAGACTTCCAGAGGTGTTTCCAGCAGTGGAAGGATCAGTGGGCTAAGTGTGCAAGCACAAGGGGCCTACTTTGAAGGGGATTAGGGTCCCAACTCCGTCAGGTATTCAAAATATTTTTTCTAGACAAAGGTTGGATATTTTTTAGACAGGCCTCATATACTTACATCCCATAAACATTTTCATAAAAATTTGTTAAGCCGTTTTAAAGCAAAAGGCAACAAATCACAGAAACTGTGGTTAATTTTACTGTACTTCGTTTTGTTACATCCTGTATACATACTAAAAAAATAATAGAGAAATAATAAATAAATATGAAAGTGTATAAAGTAATCGCCCAGCAGTATATGGATAACTATTTATTTTTAATTTACGGAACCACAAGAGTCTATCTAATATGTCTTGTGAAATCTGCAAAAATAAAGAAAAAGAATACATATATTTCGAAGCTATATATATTTTTTATTTTTATATTATGCAAGGTACTTAACAAAATATCCAAATAATCATAAATAAACAATTCAGTGCGCTTGCCTGAAAAGTTGTTTATTACTTCATCTGGAATATTCCACGACTTGAGAAGTTCTACAATTTCCTCTGCCATCTTTTTCCCGCCAATCACTATCAAAAATTTTAAATTTGCCATTCGCGTTAAAACCTAGAACCGTAATAACAGCCTATTCGTCAGGAATCACGTCGTCGTACTGCGTTTTCTAGGACGGTATGTATATCGCTTATCCTGCGGGATTCACGGAACATTCACTTTTTTAGGCGGCTAGTCAATTACAAGTCTGGACTAGTTTCAGGTACAGAATATATTATTGAGTTGTCTTGAATAAAGTAATTTTCCAGTTTTTGTCTTCATTGAAGTAAAACGAAAATAAATTGATTTAATTTAAGAATAAATACTTAGTTACAGGTGATTATTCTTTATTTAAACATTGTCTTGTTTTAAATTAACAGTAATTTCCTTTGTTCAAAAATATATTTAAAGAATTATTATGTCTATGTTACGTACAATTTGATTATTCCAGGCATTATTCATAATGGCCGGGCAATTTATAAAGTGCCCAATACAGTCGGGCCATTTAATAATTTTGTATTTATCTATAATAATTTATTACACTGCCCGGTCATTATAAATACTGCTATTATTTTCTGGGCACTTTGATTAATTTTAAGCAATTTCGCAACGTGCGTATAGTGTGATTCTCACTGGCCAATCAGCATCCATTTTTGATGGCTTATCGCTTGTCCATCTTGCGCGTTAATGAGTTCTCGTTCTCGATTGTTTTCAGTTCTTTGCTGGTCTGTTAATAATTGTGCCACGAATATTTAATGAATTTTGCCTTAAAGTGACTTTATCGTTTTGTTAGTGTTAGTGATTTTTCTATAAAATAAAATGCAGAAACAGTTATTATTAACTGATGTAAGTGAGATGCAAAATCGTTTCGACGAACGGCTGAATTAATTGTGTTCATCAAAAGGTCAGAACATGCAAATTCTCAAAAAAACTTAATACTTGGAATTAATAGAAAAGGTTAAAACATCTAAAAGCAAAGTGGTAAATAAAAAACCCGAGGATTATCAGCGTTTACGCAGGTTTGACGTAATGACTATTGGAGAGAAGGAAAAGCTGATAGTTCCTGTACAGGAAGGTAAAGAGCAGATTAGGTTTTACGTACATCGGGAAGAGATATTTCAACATTTACATGATGCACATATTTCTATTGATCACGGTGGTCAAACCGCATGGAAAAAGAGATCAATTTAAAGTATAAAAACATCACAAGGGAAATGATTGTAATCTAAATTTATGTATGACCTGCGCAAAAAAACACAGTGTACCAAGAAAAGGTTTATTTGTTAGGCCGATACTAAGTAAAAACATGAACTCAAGATGTCAAGTCGATTTAATCGACATGCAGGCGCAAGCTGATGATCAATATAAATTCATACTTGTATACCAAGATCATTTAACTAAATTTGTTCAACTTCGACCTCTTAAAAGCAAAAGAGCAGAAGAAGTAGCTATGTGCTTTTGGATATTTTCACCATTTTTGGTGCGCCCACTATTTTGCAGAGTGATAATGGCAGAGAATTTGCCAATAGTACTATTAACGAACTATCTACCATGTGGCCCGAATTAAAGATGGTACATGGGAAGCCCAGACACTCTCAAAGTCAGGGCTCCGTCGAACGTGCGGATCAGGACGTGGAAAATATGCTTTGTTCGTGGCTAGAAGACAATAACAGCAAGTAATGGTCAGAAGGCTTACGTTTTGCTCAACTTATGAAAAACAGAGCTCATCATAGTGGCATAAACTGTACTCCGTATGAGGCCATGTTTGGAACAAACTTAAAAGTTGGTCTAAAAAGTTTTTTGTCTGAGGACGTTCGGCCTAATATAAATTCTGAAGAGGACTTGGAAGCAATAGTAAAAGATCAAAACAATTTAGAGTCTACAGAAGAAGGTGCACTGCAAAATAAATCAGGGTCAAATTCTTTAGCGGAAGTAGGTCCAAGTCAACAATACGAGGAGGAAATATCTTCTCTTGATAGTTATGTTCAACCATCAACTTCGTTATCTAAACCATGCTCTGATTTCAGTAATTACAAAACAGAAATAAATGTCTCAGGGGCATCTGAAATTCAAGTTCCCGGTCATGAGAAATGCGCGTATGAAGGTTATGAAGATTTCTCAGAAGATCTCAAAGTGAAAAAAAGAGAAGCCGACATATTAAAAATTAGGGAGATTTCAGCAAGCAATCTAAAAAAACAAGCTGAAAAAATGCTTCAAACTTCTAATTTAAAATATCCTGCCGCTAAAAAGGGTGACACAGTTAGAGTTCGAGTCCCAGATGTCGACAGAGGTCGTACCGATGGAAGAAATATTTTGACAATTGTCCTCGAAATAACAAATGATAATATTTATAAGTTAGGTACGAAACATGGAATACTAAATCAACTTTATGCTAGGAACCAATTTACAACATGTAATGAAAAATTTATTAATGCCGAAGAAATTCCACCGTCAGAAATTTCACTAAGGGAATGTTCAAGAATGGGGGCCAAGGCTATAGTAGATGCGGCTGTAAGGGGGCAGTAAATCTGACAAGTGCAAGTGTCGTAAAGAAAAAAAGCTTTATAACTCGAAATGTCACCAAAGTGGAAGCTGTTCTAATAAATAAAAGCTCTAGAATTTGATATTTTGTATTTATAATGTAACTTCAAATCCTACACTTCCTTGATGAAATAGGATTGGAAGGGTCGCTATAGGCATTGAGACATTTCCTTAGTGCATTGGCGATAGAAGGGGGCACAATAGATATTTTAGGTCGCATTGTATTAACACCCCATTTTCAACATAACATAACATGTATAATGAATGTATTTATGCACATACGGGTACCTAATTTGTTTTTTCAGTTTGTTACTTAAAAATTTGTTTTTAATGTTAAAAATGCTCTTATTATTTTTGTTTGTAGACAAATATAAATAAAAATATTCTCAAATTGCCCACTCGACTTCCAGCATTATTCATAATGCCTGGGCAATGTGATTTTTTTCTATATAATTTATCATTTTGTCCAATCCCTTCGGGCACTTTTTAAATTGCCCGGGCATTATAAATACTGCCGAGTTATTTACATTGCCCGTAACATCTACACCAAAATCAGTGTCAAATTTTCAAGTAAGAATAATATTTTTAATACAGAAATTATGTATTTATTTAGAGAAAATATCTTTAAGAAACTACATATTTTTTTTTGTAAGAATTTAATTTTTTCTGTGTACTTTACAATTCTAAATAAAAATATTTTAAATACTTAATAATCCTCATATTAGACTGGACAAATTTGATACATGACGGTTGTTACATTTCAGGTTTTAGACAATGCAAAACATTTAACGAATAACATTTTTTTTCGTAAAATCAATAAAAAAGTTTCCCATATGCGGCGATTTTCAGTGGGCACAGTTAGTTTACTCTTGACGTTTAAAAGTTTTACTAAATCACATTTCTTGATACCTCAGGAGCATCTATATATTCATAAATATTCATCATTTCGCGAAGTTTCCACGGAGTAGAAAAAGAACGATTATATAACGTCAAAACTGTCTCCAATCTTGAGTTATTACAAACTCGAAAAAAAAAATTGCATTAAAACACAGAATTAATCACTCCTTTCTGTCATAAACTCCTGGATTTTTTCCAAGAAAAGCTCATTATTCTCTTTCTTAGATTAATTATAAAATTGCATGTTCACCTCGTTGAGTTTGGATAGAATTGCTATAGTAATTGAGAAAATGATTGTCTAATTTTTTAAGAATTATATACATTTACTGTTTGCTCATTGCAATTTGTGACTCAAAATTGGGATCTATTAATTTTGAATGAATTAAAACTAAAAAGGGTAATTACGCGATGGCTAGGCGAACCAGAATAACTAGGATTGCGTTATTCGATAAAATGATTTAAATCACCGAGTACTTATTAAGTAATCATTTCACAAAACGCAAGAATGCAAGATGATTTCTGTAAAGTATAGACTAGCAAGCGGCTAGTAATTTTTTACAGTAGTCTCACGATTAACTCAAATAATAATAATTCTCAGAAAATATGTTAATATGTAATGAGGATATTCAGTAGTTATTTAAAAATAGCTACCTTCAAGATGGTGGTTGTGATATACAGATAAACAAAAACGATAAAACTGAGTATGCACTATGTTAATTTTCGTTTATTTTATTATTAAAAATTAAACTACTCTTATTAAAGCTAAGCTTAAATGGATGTATTAAATTTGATATTTATTTAGAGACATAAAATATTTTTTTTTATTATGGTGTTATTTCTTTCATTTACCTTTTCATACTCTCTTATCAGGTTCGGTTCTGTTTAATTTTTTTATACACAGGGTGTCCCAAAAAAGTAAGCCAATCCGTCAACCATAAATTTTTTAGGTCAGTGTAAGAAACCCCTATTATTATATTTTTTTTTTTTATTGAGACCATCATGTTCAATATACAGGGTGGGTTTTCCTTTATCGCTCTTATTGTCGGCAATATTTTTAATTTCTTACAAATCTTTGTCACTTTAGTAAGGTAAGCACAAATGGTAACGCCAAAACCGATTCGAAAATATTTTATTGTATTCAATAAAATAAAAGTAAACATAATTTTCCAAAACTGATCAAGTATCCCTCTTATAGGGAGACTTGATCTCTAGGGCTATGTAGGTTGATCCCATCTTAATTTCAACACATTTGGGTGTATGTTCTAAATACTCATTAAAATAATTAGGAAAAAATCAAATTCACCAAATATATTAACTTTATTTAGAAAGTATAACCAATAAACACATTTGGAAATTGAACACTAAAATCTAATTTCTGGTATAGGTAGAACTTTTCTCTATTTTTAGATACAAGCCCCTCATCTTTTATTGCTGGATAGTAGAAATTTGTTACTTTCTTTCTCAAAAAACTCAGTAGTATCACCAGACTTAACTCTACTTCGGTCATTTGCCCTACAAAATAAGCCTCTACTTTTTTGGGTTGAACAAAGCACAAAGTTCCCAAATTTAAAATTGCACACCTCAAAAAAATCAGATGTATCCAATTCAGAGAAGTAACTTTCATTACCAGGAAGTGCAAAAGGATCACTCTCATCTAAACTATTGTAGTGCCTTGGAAGCACTACATACTAACTCCAACTCATAATATATTGATATACATGTCGCACACATGCTACACATCAATCTTACATTTTGAGGCAGCTTAGTGGGAGGCAGGACTTAAGTGCAGCCTACCTATCTACTTGACGATCTCGGTTGCCAAGCATTAATTTTTATTTACAAAAAAAATGTCATTATATAATTTTCTGTCACGATCGAATTATCTATTTCATTATATTAACATACATCCTCTTACAAACCGCTATATTATTTACAAGATGGATATCGAAGCTAAAAGATCCCACAACTATCATCACTGGCCTCCCAAACTTCTTCCTCTTCAGAACTGTCACTTTCTGGCAGCTTCTTTTTTAGACTATATTTCCCACTGTTGCTTTATTTTGTGAAATTTGTTTTCACACCCGATGCCCTTTTGTCCCGTTCTGCTTGCTCTGTGTATCCGTTAAAATTCTACATCGACCTCGTTTACGATCTTTTGCTATCTGAACTCTAGAGGGTGCTTTAGGAAATGGAAAGACTTCCATCGGGGAGACCATTGTTGGTAAAGAATCTCCATCAGGCGATTCGTAACTTCGAGTGGATGGATCTGGCTGCGAGAAAAGTGTTCTTGGACGTTATTGAGTGACAGGATGTAGGTTTTCCTCTAAATGGGGGTTTGGCCTATCCCTTACCAAACTTAAACAGAACTCATCATCTTCGAAAATATTCGAATTAAACGGGTAGATTCCGTTCAGTCACAAACCGCTTATTATGTTTGCTGGAGTAAATGTTTTCAGATAAGCTTCCCCCAGAAACCCTGGGTTGTCGTAAATTGTTATCGTCTTTATTGCATGATTGGTCATTTAATCAGATGCAGCACAGTTGTAGTATGTCTTTAAAAGACCAAAAACGGTTCGTTATAGCGGATGAAGCTTGTGAGAATTAGAATGATACCATTAGCTGTAGAAAAATCGATTACCTAGATAATAATATGACTATCGTAATTTTTAAAAATACCGAATTGTTTGTGTTCTGGACTGCAGTTTGTATGCTTCTGCAAGTGTTGCAGGTACTTGAAAAAGTTTTGTTTAATCATCTAGCCAGATGGATGACGAGCTTCGTCTGAGCCTGGTGGCGCACCTTTTAGCATGAGAGCTTGCCAGTTCACTCGCGGAAAGATAAGTAAAGGAGAAATATGATTTCCGCAAGCATAAACTGCACAGCAAACAGTTAGGAGTTGACCTCTTTCGCCAGATGTTACTTTGGCAACTTATTTGACACCTTTCTTTCCAATGAATCTTCCAAGTTTATGCATAGTTGTTACCCCTGTCTCATCGATATTCTAAATCTTTTCTGGTGAAAATCTGTACTTCTCAAATATAGCTTGCATTTTCTTAAAATAGATATTCACAGTATGTTTATTAAATGCTGCTCTACGAGCTAAACTGATAGATTCAGGATCTCTGAGGGATAATTGATTGTTTTTGTCGATGAAACTCTTCGCCCTATCGCCTATCGCCAAAGTTGGAGAAAACTTTTTATTATGGGCTTTGACAAACTCATAAGCGTTCACTTAGTTTTTTAAGAGGCAATCCATAGTTTATTTAGCTTGCCTGGATTAAATAATCCAAAAGCTGGAGGTCGTCTGCACTTGTGAATACCTGAGCATTTCGAAAGCCGGGTAAGTTTTCTTAATTCTTTTTAGAGTAATTAAATTTGCATTAAATTGCTTGGCTGTGCCTTTCAAGGACCCTCCATTTCATATTGCCGCTACAGCTGCAGCTATAGTTTCGGGATCATGCCGTGTTCTCTGTTTAACTCCAGCCTTGTATTTTCTTCGTATCTGAAATAGAACTAAAAAACTGAAATCATACAAATTAACAAAGGATAAAAAATATCTTTAAATAAATTCCATAAGGTAAACTTGATTCCCCTGATCATATCTCCCTTAAGAGACAAGATCAACTCTCCCGACCACACGTTGATATGTAATAAGTTGGAATATGTCAAGGCAAAACAACAAATGTACAAAGCAACCTATATGAGTATGTTCCCACTATGTGGATACGCAAAGACAGCTACTATTTATTGAGTATTTGGTTGGCCGTCTTTTTGGCTAGTGAATCAGCAAGACAGTTACTTTTCGATGTGGCGTGAGCTTTGATCAATCATAATAAGACCACATTGTTGTTGGATTCTTCAGACAAAGCTTCGTGATATTCTAGTACTAACCTTGTGTAAATTCGTGGCCTATTTAGAGTGAGTAGTGCTTGTCTGCTATCTGAGCATTTTCGTTCCAGTGATATTAATTGTGTCAATTTCATCTGCTGCTATGACAATTTCAATGCGCTTAGTTTGAACTACACTGGCACTATTGCTCTTAGCCCATTTGATGTTTAGGTTTAAGGATCTGAAGTATATTTCACATCCTGAACCTTGTTTTGTTTTAGAACCGTTGGTGTAAATATGAATCGTATCTGCCACTTTCGGCTCTTTCATTTGTTCTGTTATAACTAAATATGGCTTATGGAAGATATATTTTGGTGAGATGGGTTCCATATATAAGTAAGAATACTGCACGGATGTAAAATATACCAATCACAGATGTGGTCATCAGGTTACTATAATTTTTTAAAAATTTAAATTGATGTCAGTTTTGCCAAACTAATTATTATCAGTTTACTTTTTATTTATTGAGATTAAATATAAATAAAAATGTCTGATTTTCTAAATAATCGATAAACAATAGCATTTTACAAGATAATCCCCTATATTTATAAAAGAAATCGTAAATTTTATTAAAACAATTTAAATATAAGTTAGGTATCTCGATGGAGCCGAGGGTAGCATACTGAGATGCCATGCAAAAAGTCCGAAATTCAAATTTAAAAATATAGATTAATTAAATAAAATATATTTGATTTTAATCTTAAAAATTTAGAAATTTTAGTTATTGAGTCGTAGAAAAAATAAACTGTACAACTTAAGCGTATTATCTGTCCCGCCCTCAAATAATCGAAAATTTCGTCTGAGGCGTCGGGCTCAAACTTCGTCTTTGCCCGATGTGGCTATCATATTCAATCTTTTTGCGCAAACTACAATTTCCTCACTTTACTGTAATCCTACTTTGGAAAATTTATATTTTTTTACCCTTTTCTCTGAACATTGCTTTAACTTTCATTTTAACTAAATACAATATATCTTCACTTTCATGTAAGCAATGGTAAAATTAAACTATTTTATTAAACTTAGAGTTTTTCTAAAAAAATCATTAGACTAGTTCCTTATAACAAGTACTCCTGGTCGAACTTCACAGTTCTCTTAATCTGACCTTCTCCAATTGCGAGATTAAAGCAGGTACTTTTGCCCCAACTTACATGTCTCCCCAAGGGGCAAAGGTAAGTTGAGTCCCATCTACCTGATTTAGAAGGGTCAAGAAATTTAGATAGTCGAATTGAGTTCCTGGTCACATAATCTTTCTAATCCTTCGAATCCTTTAATTATTTAGTTGCCTTCCCGCGTATATAATGTATATATCAAAGAAAGCTTAAAAATATAATTAGGTAGGGTAGCTATAATCTATATAAAATAAAATAAAACAATAATAATAACCGGCACTCGTCAGCATGATAGTAATTAAAAGAAGCAAATGGCCGATCTATCGGCTTTCCAACTAAATCTAGCAAAGTGTTAAAATATAAGTAGAAAAAAACATTACCTAACAATTATCCCAACGTTAACACACAATAAGCACATATAAAAGACAAGATAATTACGGAAATCTACGCATAGTAGATTATTTGTCGGCACTCACTACCACATTGAAGTTTTTAAACTCGATAAACCAAAAAGCCGGTTAAATCAACACCAGTCGATTTTATCTCAGCGTGGATACCGAAAGAAACGCTAGGCACATGCGCAAACCGTACTTTGCAAATCTCGAGAAGCGAGCGGTTGTCGTTTAAATTGTGTTACGAGGGGTTATGGAGAAGTTGTTGTTAAAAATAAATTTGAAATTAATTTAAACTTATTATCAAAATAAGTTCTGTGATAGTTGTAATATGTGAAAGAGAAAAACAATTGATTGTGTTAGATGGCTTCAAATATCGTTTTCATAGGATGTTAAAAAATTATGCCAAACGTTGGATTTGTTGTGCACAGACAAAAGAAAAATGCAAGGCCTTTTTACAAACCGAAGGTGCTGACAACATGGTAACAGAAATTATGGATAATCCCAATCATAAAGAATTAAACGAAGAGGTACTTAATCGCCAAAATAACTCTTTAAAGCCAAAGGCCGTAGAAGATATTAGTGAACATCCGATGAATATTTTATATAAGGAGTTACAAAATGGCGATATTAATACCTTGACAAAAAATACGAAAGAAACTCATGTAACATTAAAAACATTCGCAGTGAAAACCAACACAGGCGAACAGTTCCTAATAGTAAACTATATAGAAAATCAAATAATTATGTTTTTCTGCGAGACCAACCTAGAATTTTGAGTAGATTTAGATAATATTTATAAAAATGGAACTTTTGAATACTGTCCGAAGTTCTTTGTGCAAATGTTCTACGTTCATGGTCTAAAAGACGACCATTACATACCATCAGTTTTCTTTTTATTGCCAAATAATTGAAAAAATACATAAACACTGGCACTGAAACATGTGATTATTTATTGTTTCGGCCTTTACTTGATGAAAATCCATTTAATTTTGAAAGAGTAAAACCAAATAAAATAATAAAATAAAAGTGTGAAAATCTACCAAATTTGGTTTTACTCTTTCAAAAAATGAAACATGTGAGATTGCTGATTCAGCAAAGCGTCTCTAATGGCAAGTACTTATATTTGACAATAAATATTTTGCAAATCTTAGATGAAATAAATAAACAAAAATCCAGATATACCACACTGGGCAATGTCTTGTTCTTATAAAATTCTTATGAACATGAACAGCAAAAAAATTCCACAAAGCTTCTATAATTACAACATTTTTGCTAAAAGTGACTTCATTTGGGGAATTTAAATTCCAACATAAAATTTTCAAAAATAATTTGCAATTTCAATGTGAATATTTCTTTTTTCCATGTAGCGCAAAATTCAAGCACTGGGCTAATCATCCTTATACAAGGACAAAGACAGCAATGTGGGTAAATATTTAACGTACTGCTTTGCAATGCCATTTCTCAACCCAGAAGATGTAGGAGACTGTTTTGTTGAAGATTTATTTTTAATACAACCACGGAATCCCAGAATAGTGGAATTTGCGGACTATCTGGTGAATAATTATATATCAGAATCGGCTAGGTTTTCACCAGAAATATGAGCTGAGAAGACGAGCAGTATGCAACAGACGACGAATTCATGCGAGAGCTTTCTTGTAGGTTTAATCCATTAATTTACAAACATTAAAAAATAAAAAATTTCTAGATAAACAAATTTTAAAATTAACTCATTTTCAACATTTGAGTTTCTCAAAATTGTAGGCGAGAAATTTGAAATAACTAAATAGACGAATATTTAGCATGTTATTATAGGTAGATATGTTATTGTAAATATTTTATATTGTAAATTATTGTAAATTGCATAAAATTGTATCTGTTATAAACGAACCCCTATTAACTGTGCAAGCTCAGGTAGGCCCAGGATTAAGACGGATTATAAATTCAGGGACTCAGTTAGGCATGTCCTCTCCAAATAGTAGTATATTTTTTGGACACATGATAAGAAGTACAGCTATTAGAAAATGTTAATTTCCAACTGCAACACCCTGTGTATGAAAAACTAGTCATAGGGTGGAATTGGGTCCAAGGTTACTTTTTTCAGAAATTTAAAATTTTTAACTGAGAATCATTTCTTTATAAGAAGTCCGTTGCTAGAGGGGAGGGGTGACCGCCGGTTGTGATCCTTTTTGGCGAAAACCAGCTTGATTATTACCTTTTTGTCATTCTGTAAAATTTTATAGTTTTTGCATTTTAAAATTCTTTTTTGTTGACATGAAATAAACCACTATAGCGTAATTATTATTATTCAACGTGACTTATTCAAAACTATACGCTTATTACTATTATCACTACAATTATTATTACCATAATTTATGTAGTCTCCGTCATCGTAATAAGCGTGTTGCCAAACGCTTTATCTGATTATAATGTCCAGTTGAATATACTATAAGAAGCCTATTATTGTGTAATTTACATATCGTAAAGATGTCGCCGTAAATCTAGTTACACATGAATAGCTACTAAGAAACTTGTTCTCACTTTTTATAATTAATAGTCGAGCCGCGGAGAAGATTCAGAGGCGTTAAATAGATATTTTTACATATGATGGGCCACTACTGGAATTACTCGAATTATTTATGCCGTGTAATCTTCGGATAAAATCAATATTTATATGCTAAATAAATAAATTTCGTCGGATAATTTACGGTCAGATTCGGAATTTCATTGACCGTTAGGTTTCTATTGGTCGTATTTTATAGGAGAATGTGAAAGCGCTTGTTTTGTGAACATGTATTGTTTGATTTATTTGTAGGGATTAATTAAATGGAATTGTTTTCGGATTTTCGAAACGGCATCAATAAGGAGCATTTTTCTTCTTTCTATTCCTATGAAAAAGAAAGAAAGAAAGAAAGAAAGTGAAAACCTCATTTAATCAAAAATGTCGCAGTATTACAATTTTCTTCACCTTATTTCATTTTGTACATGGTCCTACAGAACCAGATAAAAATTATAAAAAACTTATAAAATCCACAGAAGCCTAAAAAATCTACGATATCTACAAAAATCTACAAAAATTTACAAAAATCTACAAAAATCTACAAAAATCTACAAAAATCTACAAAAATCTACAATAATCTACAAAAATCTACAAACATCTACAAAAATTTACAGAAATCTACAAAAATCTACAAAAATCTACAAAAATCTACAAAAATCTACAAAAATCTACAAAAATCTACAAAAATCTACAAAAATCTACAAAAATCTACAAAAATCTACAAAAATCTACAAAAATCTACAAAAATCTACAAAAATCTACAAAAATCTACAAAAATCTACAAAAATCTACAAAAATCTACAAAAATCTACAAAAATCTACAAAAATCTACAAAAATCTACAAAAATCTACAAAAATCTACAAAAATCTACAAAAATCTACAAAAATCTACAAAAATCTACAAAAATCTACAAAAATCTACAAAAATCTACAAAAATCTACAAAAATCTACAAAAATCTACAAAAATCTACAAAAATCTATAAAAATCTACAAAAATCTACAAAAATCTACAAAAATCTACAAAAATCTACAAAAATCTACAAAAATCTACAAAAATCTACAAAAATCTACAAAAATCTACAAAAATCTACAAAAATCTACAAAAATCTACAAAAATCTACAAAAATCTACAAAAATCTACAAAAATCTACAAAAATCTACAAAAATCTACAAAACTCTACAAAAATCTACAAAATTCTACAAAATACTATAAAAATCTACAAAAAACAAGAAGAACAAAAATCATAAATATTTCTAAAAAATATTACCATTTAATATCTCAAAAATAGAGAAAAACTACAATAAATTCATAAAAAAATCATTCGAGTATACAAAAATAAAGAAAACTACAAAAAATTATAATAAATATAAGAAATGATAAAAAAATCCTAAAAACATTAAGAAATAAAAAAAAATAAAATGTCATAAAAAAGATCATAAAAAATAAAAAAAAAACATAAAAATTCACTAAAAATCATAAAAAATCATAAAATATAAATAAATCATAAAAAATAATAAAAAATCATAAAAAATTATAAAAAATCATAAAAAATCATAAATAATCATAAAAAATCATAAAAAATCATAAAAAATCATAAAAAATCATAAAAAATCATAAAAAATCATAAAAAATCATAAAAAATCATAAAAAATCATAAAAAATCATAAAAAATCATAAAAAATCATAAAAAATCATAAAAAATCATAAAAAATCATAAAAAATCATAAAAAATCATAAAAAATCATAAAAAATCATAAAAAATCATAAAAAATCATAAAAAATCATAAAAAATCATAAAAAATCATAAAAAATCATAAAAAATCATAAAAAATCATAAAAAATCATAAAAAATCATAAAAAATAAAAAAAAAATCATAAAAAAATCATAAAAAATCATAAAAAATCATAAAAAATCATAAAAAATCATAAAAAATCATAAAAAATCATAAAAAAATCATAAAAAATCATAAAAATCATAAAAAATCATAAAAAATCATAAAAAATCATAAAAAATCATAAAAAGCATAAAAAATCATTAAAAAAAACAGATAAAAATGAAAAATCATGAAAAAAAATCATACAAAAAAACAAAAACATTAAAAATCTTAAACAATTATAAAAAATCATCAAAAATAACTAATACATGATAGAAAATCATAAGGAATCATGAAAAAACATAAAGGGTCATAGAAAGGCATAAAATAAATTATGATAATTCAAGAAAATCATCAAAAAAATAAAAAAGTCATAAAATACCATCTAAAATCTTTAAAAAACATGAACAAATATAATAAAAATTATCAAAAATCAATCATTAAAAAATCATCAAAAAATATGCATTTTACAGGATCTCTACAGACGATCCCTCGTATCCAGATTTAAATCAGAAAGATACTTTCCACAATACCCATTAATAATATAAAACAACGTGTTATGGAGTGCTTTAAAACTCATTCAAAGGAAATGTATCGAAGAAGGGGGGAGGGGTTTAAATAAATAAAATCCATCTATATATCCAAAAATTTCTGATGTTACGTTGGTTAAAAATAAGTGAAAACAATATATTGCATTCAACTGCGACCCGTATGAGCCTATTGTAGCTATTATTATTCGCCGAATTCACACCTTTTGATTAAGGCCATGATTGAGTTTAGTCAGACTTATTCGAAAGTCGGTGGGCTCCTCAAAAATAGAGAAAAACTACAATAAATTCATAAAAAAATCATTCGAGTGTACAAAAATAAAGAAAACTACAAAAAATTATAATAAATATAAGAAATGATAAAAAAATCCTAAAAACATTAAGAAATAAAAAAAATAAAATGTCATAAAAAAGGTAAAGCTGAAGCTTTATTTCCTCTTTTTCTACTAATTTTAATTCCTTATGTAACTACGTAATTTTTATTGATTCCATAGCGGTTGTTATATTTTTAATTCACTATTCTTCTAAAATAATTTTACTATAATAACATTTGCTAACTTTATTATTAATACATTATTTAATTAATTGCTCATCATTTTATATTGTCACTTGTCACTGTATTCACTTTTCAATATTAACTATACAGGGTGTCAAGAAATTAGACAATCGTATTTTAACAGCGTAATCTACATCTTAAAACAGGAATAAAAGTTCATATAAATATAGGTCCGAAAACGTTTCATTTTCGAGATACAGAATGTTACAAGTGAAGTCCTGATGGCACATTTTTGTAAATATTTAATAAAATTTCTTTAGTCACCGGTTTTCCAAAGAAAAAAAAAATTCTGATTTCACAGACTATTGTTTACACTTTCGAATAACTTATCATGAAATTTTCAAATGCTTTTTTTTTGAAAATGGTTTGTCCTAGCGAGATGCAACATAGCTTTATTATGAAGAAAACATTGTTTTTCCAAATTTTATAGTCAAAAATTTTAAAAACAGTCAAAAAAAAACTTAGGGCAAGTATACCCTAAGTCCCCCCTAATTTACCCACCTATGAAGATGATCAAAAACTGGGATTAGGTCCATTAAATAGAAGATAAAAAGGTAAGCATTTGTACCAAATTTCACTTAGGTATCTTTAAACGTTTAGAAATTATTTACAAAAGAGTGCCATCAGGACTTCACTTTTAACACCCTGTATCTCGGAAAAGAAACGTTTTCGGACCTATGTTTATGAAAACTTTTACTCCTATTTTAGGATGTAGATTATGCTGTCAAAATATTACCGTCTAATTTCGGGACACCCTGTATAATTTCTAAGTTTGTTGACTTAATTATTTTTTATATTTAGGATGTAAAAAAATAACCTCATAGTGCTTTTTTACGTTATATTATATCATATTTATATAAATGCATATCTTTTTGTACAGATCTAAAGATAGTCATTGACCAAAACTAGTCACGCTTCCCTCTGTTCAGTAAAAATGTTTACTGTGGCCAAGACTTACGAATATACCACATTTGAGATATGGATATCCTTTGTTTTTCTATTTTAAGTCAGAATACAACTTCCATAAAATCGTTCCTAAAGAATTTACGTCTTTAATGGCAACCTCACACAACCTCAGGAAACGTTGATCGGATATTTTCATGTATTTTAATCTGCTATCTCTCTCACAAGAAACTAAAAAGTCAAAGTATCTAAAGACACGTACAATATATGGTAGAATATTTCAAAGATACTCCATTCACTTTTACAATAGTTAAAATTCTTAAATGGCTTTGTTACAATTCATTTATTTTCCCTCGTATAAATTCAAAGTAATTCAGCTGTTCTTTAGTTAAAAAATACAGCCAATTTTTGCCAGTCTATAGTAATATCTTTCTCTAACTGAGCGGATGCTTCGAAGATTTAATGTACCACTATATTTTTGCTTTTGTGTATGTGAAAAGATTACATACAAGTTATTTGTGCGATGCCGAAGCTAGTAGGTATTTCATAAGCCAGGATGTGAGTTTTCCAGTTTCCCAGGAAATGCACGCTGAGTTACTAATGTTTTTCTACTTCTGCTGAACGCTCCAAGGTCTGGAATAGTCTAGGAAGGTCTGGGTGCCGTCTACGTGTTTTTGTTGGGGGTAACTTATTTTTCAGTTCATTACGTTTAAGAGATATGGCCGAGTGAAAGGGGACCTAACTCTTTCGTTCGTTATTTCTTTTTCTTAGTTAAAGAGTACACTCTAAAAATGCATTACGAGCTTTTTATTCTTTAAGTATAAGGGGTTAAGAAAAGGTCCTTTATTTCTCACAAGTCAATTTTAATTGGCGACCGGTTTCGAAGCTATTGCTTCATCATTAGGCACACCTTAACTATTTCCATAAAGGAAGTGCTACATAAAGTTTAATAAAACCATTTAAAAAAGTCATGCAATACCTACAATAGTATTTTTTAAAAATATATTTTTAGGTTAGGTTAAACCGCGAAATGTCTGATTGAATAAATTAATTAAAACACATGTAAGACAATTATTAACTGAACAACACAAAATAGTTTTTACAAGCACAAACAGTTAAAAAAAAAATTAAAAAAAAAAAATTTTAAAAAAATATAACGTTAATTACAAATGAAAAGTAAAGAGTAAAAAAGTAAAAAGTAAAAATTATCAGATTCTTTCTATAGAGGTGTTTTTCCTTTATTTTGTTTATAGAGGATAGACACACAAATAAGATATAATAAAAAGTAGAAAACTTGGAAATGAGAATAAATCACAAGGTGATCATAGTTGCAGAACACTTGGAACTAACGCATTGAGCCGAAAACGTAGACTTTGAATTAATTAGAATTATTATTAGTAAAATTTAAAAATTCCACAAAAATTCCAAATGTAAATTTTTTTTAAATATAAACTGAATTAAAAGGAACGTACTAAAATACCAAACAACTAGGTTATTACTCAAGTCAATGGCTTACATTGAACCATAAATTTATTTAGGTATATTACGTCAATATTATTAAAAAATAATATTAAACCTGTCACGTAAATTTTAATATAAATAGTCGATATTCGAAAAAGAAAGCTGAGCTAAGGCTAAGCTCGAAACTATGGTTGAAAGGTTGTTCTAGCAGCAACTTGGGAACTAAAGTATAGAAGCCTCTAATCTTGGCAAAGTTAAATTTCGTACAGCGAATTCTATGTCAAATGTAAGCGTAATATATCATTAATTATTTTAACATGTTTGTTCCAAGTTTGATTACTAATTAGGTATCCAATTGAAAGTTTACTATCTATCGCAAGTTGTCTATTACGTCTAATTATCACTTAAGTCTTTGTTAACCCGTGACTGGTATGGCGGAATTCTATGGACCTCAGCAGTTTTCTTTTTGTGCGTAATTCAAAGAATTTTGCCAGGTGGCGCCGTCCGTCTCAGTACTTTTCAGCCGATGTGTTTTGAGTGGGAAAATGTATTGTTGCCCTCTTAATCTGTCAGTGTACGAAAACTATCAGGAGTGTTCTGTTGTTTGGGGACGGTGAGACCGCACCATACCAATAGTGCTATATTTTTTTGTTACCCAGCATCTTGTTTCAAACGTTGTAATGGCAAGTTCAAATCAAAAAAGCATGCGGGCGGATGACCCCCGGTGTGAAGAATGGGCACTTGAAACTTTGGATGAACTGGAGAGTGATTTTAGCGGGAATGACGACGATGTGGAGCCGGACTTTGTCTCTGAGCATGGCAGAAACAGAAATCACATACGAACAAGAGGACGAGGATCAGAACAAACAGGAAGAAGGGGAAAATGTAACTGACAAAGAGGCAGAGGTGCCAATGACATCCAGCACGGTAAGATCGAAATTATATTACGGTAGAAATAGACTCAAATGAAGTGATAAACCTCCGGTTGCTAATGTTCGAACAAGAATTCACAATATCATATCTCACGTTCCGGGTGCCATCGGACAAGCAAGATTATTAAAAAATGCTTGTTCAGAGGTTGATGCATGGAATTGCCTCATTACCGAAGAGATTTTGCTTGAGATTGTACGGCAGACAAATAAAAATCTGCAAAATATGAGAGATAAATTCCCTATAAATAATAAATATTTGGCTGGTGACATTGATATTACGGAGCTGAGAGCTTTTTGGGCCTCTTGTTTTTCTCAGCAATTTTTAAATCTAATAATGAAGACTTGGCATCAATTTTTGCAACAGATGGGACAGGACGCAAGATATTTAGGTGCACTACGCGTCGAAGAAGAGCTTCAGTGTTTTGCTCACCGCTTTGAGGTTTGACGATAAGGACACCAGGCAGGAAAGGAAAACATCAACCGTACGGCTGCTATTTCTTATATTTTTCAAGAATTCATGAGTAACTGCAAGAGAAACTATTCGATTGGTGAATATGCTTGTATTGATAAGACGCTTGTCGGATTTCGCGGCAGATGCAAGTTTAGAATGTATATGCCCAACAAACCGCGGAAATATGGAATCAAAATTATCGGCCTGAATGACGCAAGAACACATTACCTTCTGGATGCGTATATATATTCAGGAAAGGACAGTTATGGCGATACATTGTCAGAAGAAGAGAAGAAACTCATCAAGACAACGCAATTCGTTCTTCGCTTAGTAAAATTCATTGAAGGTTCTCATAGAAACGTTACAGCCAATAACTGGTTCTCGTCAATGAGTTGGTGAATGAGCTCATGAAGAGAAACCTGACCTACGTAGGCGCACTCAAGAAAAACAAGAAAAAGATACCCAAAGAGTTTTTACCGTCGAGAACTCGACCTGCATATTCTTCGCTGTTTGGATTCACCAACAAAGTAACTCTAACATCGTATGTCCCCAAGATCGGAAAAGCTATTATCCTGGTATCATCAGTGCACCATCACTGTGAGTGAAGATGACCAGAAGAAGCTGGAAATAATTCAATTTATCAATTGCACCAAAAGCAGAATCGACGCGTTGGATAAAAAATGTACTGTCTATGGATGTAACAGGCGTTCCAAGCGATGGCCTTTCACAGTCTTTTATGAAACTCTGAAAATTTCTTTGGTGAATGCCTTTGTTATTTTCTCTGCTAAACGAGATAATCCCGAAATTTCACAACATCAGTTCAGAAAAAACTTGGCAAGGCAACTTGTTGTTCCACATATGGAAAGAAGAGTTGAGAATAAACATCTACCCAGGCTTCTAAAACAGAATATTTTCTGCATTCTGGGAAATGACGTTCCTGAGGCACCAAAAGGGAAAACATCTCAACTACAGAAGCGAGTAAAGTGTGCCAAGTGTCCACGTAAGCCAGACAAGAAAACCAATGTTTCATGCGCTCTTTATCACCTACCAATTTGTGGAAGTTACGCTCGAAGTGTCTGCGGTGATTGCTTAGAAAACCGCTTGTAGTTTTAGGCTTTCGATTTAAGAAATGTAGTTCCACTTGTTTTTTTATTTGAATTTGTGTGTAAATTTTCAGTTAAAAAATTTGGAAATGTGTTATGTTTCGTTTTTTACCATGAGATAAACTCAAAACGCTTTATGGTTTTTTGGAAACTGATATTTTTTCAGGTTAATTAGAAGTTGAAGAGACAATATAAGGTTTCGTATTTTGGGGTTTTAGAATGGGGTCTGCTTGACCCCACATTACCAGTAACGTTTCATAAAATGTACCATACCAGTTACGGGTTAAAAATTGTATGCTTTTTAAATTTTCTGTTTATTTATTTTACTGTCGTCTGATTATCGTGTGTTATTATTCTCTCCTTCCTTTTCAACACCAGGAGGGCTATTTTAAAACTCGAGAGAATTCATTTCTCTTAAGAGAATTTTCATACATCAACGGAAACAGTATTTTTGGGGCTCTTGAAGCCAGTGTGAACTCTCTCGGTTTATTGAGAGATACTAAAAATTCTCCTAAGAATTTTAATCCTCGAGGTCTTTAAAAACAGCGTTTTCACATTGACATATGACATTTCTGATGGGAATCTTAAAAGAAATGAGTGATCCCATACTTTGAAAATAGCCCCCAGGTTATGAAAATATTCCGACGTCCCTACCCTACCCCTACGGACTATCATAGTCTTTAAACAGTTGCCAAAACCACTCATCTATGCTTTTAAGTTTTTTTTTCCTTTTTATTATAATTATTTTTTTTATACGAATGCATTGATTATCACTTCTAGGCTCCAGGACTGTATGGCCTGGAGACAATGCTGCCCCATCCCTTAATAGAATATTGGTGATAGTGATCTTAATTAATTAAAGACTAATTGGATACCTATCAGTTATTAAAATATCATGCCTGAAGAAAAGCAAGTCCAAAGAATTATAGGAAATAAAAATGTCGAGGCAAAAGGATAAACAAAATGTTGGTCTACTTAATCAATATAGGAAAGGGTAGATAATACAGTTGAATATTATTCAGAAATCCAACCAAAGCATCCAATATGATCTTGTTTTGTTGGAAATTAAATTTTATTCGAAGCTAAGATGTTATACAGCTGATTAATTTGTAATGAATAGTTACTACAGGAAAAGAATATGTGATTTAAATCTAAAATTTAGATATTTCATGATGGTAAATTCAAAGTAAAAGAATTTAAGATAATATTCTAGAACTTGAAGAAAGATATAAGAAAGCCAAATAGCAAAAAATAAAACATTCAAAGTTCAGTACAGTTAGTTTTAGTTGAGAGTTAATAATTATTCCCTGTAAAGGTGGATTAGATATTAAAAAAAAAAAACAAGGAAATATCGCAAAAGAAAGAAATACAAAAAGAAAAATTAAAAATTAATTATAAAAAATAAGAGAAATAAGAAAAACAAAAAATAAGAGAGAAAAAAATAAAAGTGATAAAGGAAATTTTTTTCAACGCTTGCCTCCATAGATCTAGAGTGTTAGGAGATGATAAACTGCATTATGTTGGTCAAACTTGGGATTTAGGAGTTTGCGCACTACACAAATTCAATTTCATGTATAAGTTGCGTCAGCTGCCATAATTATTTATCGTTTTTCTGTTTTGTTTATCAGTTTTGTTAACAAATTGTATTACTGAGTGTATTCTGATATTATTTTTATGGTTTTAATGTGACTAAAACGAGTTTAGTCTTGAATCATGATAGTATCGATAACATGTCAGAAATTACATTTTCACAGGTAAAATTTATTGACTTTAGCAGAGTCGTACTAATGTCTCATGTCCTATTATTTGCATTTACGATGCGCCAGTTTACTTTCCTGTATTAAAATATTGTAATATATCCAATTATGTACCTTTAGTTTGCCTACTCTCGTTGATTGATTATTGAGAATACTGTGAATATCAAGCTACTGGATAAAAATTATCGAAGTAGGATAGAGTCTGGAACAGTGAATAATTAGACAATGGAAAGGGTATTTATCCCATTAACAGTGTTGCCAGAATATAATTTTTTAATGTACCAGATTTGTTTAAAAAATGTACCAGATTCCATAAAAATGTACCAGATTTTATAAATTGTACCAGGTTTTTTGAATTGTGTTTATTTGGTTCATTGTAGAGCAAAAAAGCCTTTATCGAGAACGAACACGAACAAGGAAGACCTCAACAATGGCAACAATATATTTTACATGTCAAATAGAAACATAGGCAAAAAAAAGAAAAAGTACTAGATTTTGCTTCGAGTCTACTAGAGTACCAGATTCTTAGATAATGTACTAGATCTAGTACAATTGTACTGGACTGGCAACACTGCATGTGCGTTATACGCTTGAATTGCAAACACGGCGGCGTACAGGGTATGCTTATTTTGAAACACGGGAAAAATGGCACCAATCTATCCAAATGTGCACCATCTGTTACACGCTCAATGATGCACAGTTCATCTATTAAATGGTAGAAGGCAGGCCAAATTAGTGATCACCCAACTGACACATAGGGAAACTTATTTATCGACATTTATGGTAAATGGCAAATGCATCAATTTTTATTTTGAAAAATTTGTATCGTCAGAATAATGTTTCAAATTGTACAAAATGTACCAGAAATATTAAAAATGTACTTTTGTACAAACGGTCTCAAAATGTACCAGATCTGTACAATTGTACCAGCTCTGGCAACGCTGCCCATTAATACTAAATTGCGGAGCTGAAAAAATGAAAACTACTAATAATATTCATTTTGTAAAACAATAATTCAAAATGGCCACTGTACCAACAATGATGGTATACTGGCAACCTTAGTGTGGTACATTATAATATGTTACAGTGGACACATTTCTTCTAAGGAATATTAAAACAACTAGTCATTGATGAGAACAGTTTATTTAAAAACAAAGTAGTCTATATTGCAAAACATAACCCCATATTAATTCAAAAGGTAATTTAAAAAAACAAAATAAGTCTTTTAAACTCAAATCAAAATTATGTTAACAAATATTATACATAGATAAATTAATAGAAAAAAAAATATATTCGCTGTTCTGGTAGTGCCTCCTACTTTAACAGGCCTAGACGAGTGAAGCACAATATCCTCAATTGAAACTATAGATGTATCAGAAACGTCGGGATACGTCTTAGAAATGTTACAAAATTTTACGTTAAAATCATAAGTATCTTTCACAATCTCAGCAACGCGCCCAACATAATGTTTTAAAGTTGTGTTTGTTGCAAACTTCACAAGAACAGAGCAATATTTAATGCATCATTTATAGTTGCTTCGTCAAATTTATCTGATTCAGCAAAGAAGTCCACATCATCCGAATCGGTCAATTCCATATCCATATCGCTGTCACTTAAGCTTTTTTCAAGTTCTTTGTCAATCCTTTCTGTTTTTGCTAGTGGATTGTTCAGACAATCACCCAATTTCCTTTTTATACCAGACTGTTCTTGTAAATTGGTTTTTCTTGCTTATTTAAATTTTTCCTCTTCTTTAAGTCTTTTGTAAATAGGTGTGCTGGTTAATATTTCAATTTTTTTTGTTTCCATTGATGTTTTTTAACGGAAACTGCAGTCGCAGAAGGACACGGCTTTAATTCAACAGGTGAAATAAATTGCTTTTTCGGAATCCTGTTTCTTATGCATGAAGAGGTGGATGGCACTACTTCAGATTGTTTTGCTGCTTCAGATAAACCTTGTTTCTTAGACTGATTTTCCACTATATTATCTAAAATTTTCTGCGTATCTGTAACCGTCGTTGCCATAAAATCTTCGACAATAAAAATATTGTCATTAAACGGATATATATCAGTGGACCGGAACACTGATACAATTTCGAGGAGTGAAAGCTAGGGGATACGATTGTCCTAAAATCTCTGTAATATCTTAAATAGTAATTTTTTTTTTTTGAATTGTTCAGCAAACACAACGTGCAGCATTGGTTATAAAAAATAGTATTACATTATTTTCTTTCGCTAATTTTATTGTTTTCATTGAAATATGGGAATTATGGTAGTCCATGATTAGTAATACTGGCGATTCGGGTGTTGGTTTAGTGCGTTTTATGAAATGATTTAGCCATTGTCCAAAAATGTCCGTAGTTATCCATTCTGACGGTGGTACTGTTCCAACAGTTCCAAGAGTTCCAGCTGGAGCATTTTTTAACATGAAAAGAGTTGCACCACTGATTTATTGAACCCCATTGCTCTTCTCAAAGACGTGGCTTCTGCTGACCGTATGGACAGCTCTTTTTATAAAGCCGTTAAACCATAACCTTCAGCAGTACAATTTTTTGTCCATGAGGGGGGTATTTTCTTCCCATTTGCTACTGCCAAATCATAGGCTAACTTTAGGGCACATTTTAGGTTCCTACTATGATGAATTGCGTCATGGTTTGGAAATATTCACAAAGAATGTCCTCTTGTTCAAGTAACAATCTTTGATTCACTCTGTAGTTAGGAGTAAGTTTCGGTGTCCCTTATTGAGTTTTCCCTGCATTTTTGCAAATACCGCCTTAGTGTAGTACGTGGAACACTGTGTTTAATAGCCTAAGCTTTAGCAGATAACCTAACATTAACCACATCGGAAATTGCATTGGCCATGGTTTCTGAGGGAGTTTTTCAAATCTCTTTGTTTATTTTCTTTCTGCGCGGCATTTTTTATAAAAAATCCAAAATAAAAGAAAACAAGAGTAAGCAAATTTGCGCCAAATAATATTTTTCTAACTAAAGTACAGTGGCTGCTCCTTATTTAAATAATTTAGTGGTGACCACTGTACCTACGTTTACCATGGCCACTGTACCAACAAGCCACTTGCTTAAAAAAAAAAACAAGTTAAACAGAAACATATAAGAATAATTTTAATGTCAAGAAATACTTACATGCTATATGTATATGTTAACAAAAATATATTACTCCAATATATTTTGATTTGTTCACTAACGAAAAAATTACCTCCTTGGTGTGATTTGCTGCAAACATAAAATTGGAGGTTAGATTTATTTCTGGGTGAATAAATGATACCTGTTACAGATAACTTTGTCCACGTAGTCTGTGTATATTAGGCAACCTTTATACTAGACGGTAGCACCAGATTTCTTTTATGATAAAAATTGCGAGCAAGTGACCAGTGTTCCTGTATGGCCACTGTTCCAGACTCTCCCCTACTCTGAAAATTCTGAGGACTACAATTCAAGATGCTTGGAACAGGTATTTACAGATGGAAAACTTTACTAGGCAGCAAGGATCTGACAAAGGAATAATGATTACTCGTTTCGTCATTTATTAAAATTAAGAGCATTTTATTAAAAAAAATGGAGCTAACAGAAGAAATGATATTATAGGATAAATCATAAAAAGAACTATTTTAAATACATCTGTGATTGGAGAAAACAGTATGCAAATAAAATTACTCGCTTTAATTCTGCTACACGGTGACTTGAAGTTGAGACTAAAAACATTTTCATTTACCCCTGTATAATGTAACCTAAACGAAAAATGTAACTTATTACAATTATTTAAAAAATTACAATAAACGTATCTATAAACTGAGAGAAACTTTATAGAATTAGGATAAAACATAAAAAAGTTATAAAATTAAAAACTTGGTCAAAATTTTAGGGTGGCGGAATTTTGTGGCCGGGAGTGTACCATATATTATTTTCTTACATTTTTGGATTTATGTTAAGCTTATTCCGAAAATGTTTTTTCAAATTGTACAGAGTGGTTAGAAATACACAAATACTTACACAATAAGAAATAAATAAACGTAATAAACAAATGAATTGAAATTACGTATTGTTATACAATTACTTTAACTTACTATTAAAAATCACGCCAAATATTTTTTACATTGTATCTAACAGCTTTTAATAGTGCTCCTAGATGCTCGCCTATATCGTATTATTTTTATTGTTTGAAAATATTTTTTAACTATTTTTTTTTACAGAATCTTCACTCGCCATCTTCTACTACTCTCAGTTTACTGAGGTGTGATTTGAGTCGGAAATGCAGGATCCGAGTTATAATGCGTAGACTGTTCTTGCTCTGTAGAATAGTAGCGACATTAAATACAATTTAAAAACATTTAAGACGAACTTTTTTGCAGTGTAACCGTCAAACGTCTCTCTTATTTTTTCGTTTTCTTAGTTGAAAATTACTAAGAAACGTTATGAGGTGTAGTCTGGCAAGAAACAATTTCAAAAGAAAGTTAAATAACTAGAGTTTTGTAATAAAGAGATAAAACATTTTATTCTGGGGCATATAAAAGTTTTATAATTTCGGCATCAAAACTTATATGACTTTCGGAGCATTATCAATTTAAAAATTGAATAGTTTTAAGGTTTTGTAAATCTCTGAAATATAATGCAGTTTCGTCGTTCGTTACTGTTCTTTTAGAGACTTTTGGACCTGTTGATGCGAATAATCAAGGATATCATTTGGAGCCAATTTGTAGCAAACAGTAAAAGACAAAATAATATACAGTGTCGGCTTTTGATTTCTTTTCAATACATTTTGCTAATATCCAAGTGGAAACTACAGAGAGTAATTATTAAATCGAGCAGGAAACGAATTATATCAATGTTACTCCAATTTTTTACCTAAAGATAGTACAGAAAGAAACACCATACATTTCATCTGTTAGAATGTGCTATTAATTATTTTAAATAATACAAAATAATAAATAAAAAATACTGTTTTTGTTTAATTAAATGTCATCAAGAAAATAACAGTCGTCTTACGGTTTTTGTTTAATCTATTATCCTAAAGAAAATAACAGTCATCTGTCTCCATCCATACACAGATAAACCTAGAATTCCTTCTAAATGGAAGATTATAGATTCTTTTTAAGAGTATGAATGAAAAATTTTCGGAATTGAAATAATATTAAATTCCCTATTGGATGGACGAGTAACAATTTATCAGTTCTTAAATAAGTAAAACCAAATTTGGTAGATTTTCACAAAACCGTTATTTAAAAAAAATAAAAATTAAAAAATTAAAAAAACTACACATGACATGTTTCGAAGTACAACTTCTTTTTCAAATGTGACTAATTTACAATTCGGTGTCCAATATATATGCGAAGTAATTTTACCAAACATAGTAATTAAGAAAATACATCAATAAAATAACAAAATAAACTGACTATTTAAAGTAAATAAGGGTACTTAAGTAATTATGATATCAATCAGATAACAATAAGATAGTATCATTTCCGGGATTATCTCACAGAAAACTAGGAAAGAGATTTAATAAAGGTGAGTTATTAATATCTAATTGAACATTTAGTAGGTTATCCGAATTTTTAAATCTATTTGTGTTTCTAAATGGTTTAGTTTAATGCCCTTATTTTCTATATGTAAAATTTCAAAGTTGTCTGTAAAAGAGTGATTTTCAGCCAAAATATGATTTGAGTAAGTAGAAATATTTTTGTTTTCTGTATAGCTATTATAATGTTCGAAATAGCGCTTTGTGAAAGTACGGCCTGTTTGACCAATATATAATTTTGGACAACTACCACAATTTAATTTATATACCCGCGATTTATTATTAGGATTAATTTTACCCTTATTGTTTTTAATATACTTCCCAAGCGTATTATTGGTTTTGAAAGCTACGTTAATATTTTGGTTTTTTAAATATGATGATACCTTTTCACTAGAAGCTCCTATATATAAGAGTCTTATTTCTGCAATTTTGATCTTTAATTATGGGTTAAACTTGTTGAATAGCATTTTTAAAAAGTTTTTTCCCTAAAATGTTGTCTACTAACTTTAAATTAAAATTATTGTTTACCACGATTTGTTTAATGATATTTAATTATTTTGTGAAGTTCTCTTTGGTAAGGGGGATACTAACTAATCCATGGATCATACTGTTGTATGCTGCCAGCTTTTGTTTGTATGGATGAGATGAACTATTATTTATTGTAATATCAGTATGTGATGGCTGAAAGTCATTCTTTTACAAACAAGTTTGAAATTTTACATATAGAAAATAAGGGCATTAAACTAAACCATTTAGAAACACTTGAAATAAATAGATTTAATAATTCAGGTAACCTACTAAATGATCAATTATATATTAATAACTCATCTTTATTAAATCTCTTTCCTAGTTTGATGTGAGATAATCCCGGTAATGATACTATCTTATTGTTTTATCTGATTGATATCACAATTACTTGTACCCTTATTTACTTTAAATAGTCAGTTTATTTTGTTATGTTATTGATGTATTTTCTTAATTACTTTGTTTGGTTAAATTACTTCGCAAATATATTGGACACCGAAATGTAAATTAGTCACATTCGAAATATGTCAAGTGTAGTGTTTTTAATTTTCATTTTTTTTAAATAAAAGTTTTGTGAAAATCTACCAAATTTGGTTTTACTCATTTAAGATAATATGGATTTTCATCAAGTAAAGGCCAGAACAATAAATAATTTATCAGTTATCTATTTCTCTTACTAGTAGATGTAGCTGACATCTAATCAGAGCTCATCCTAGCAGGTGTGCAGTCGAATCTATTCGTGACACTTATAAAAGTAATTTTAAAAAGCCGACTTCAAAATCATGCGGGTGCCATTACAAATTGAGTTTGCTGATTTTTCCATAGATACTATCATCAGATCTTGACCAAATTTATATGGAACCACCCTCGAGGTACCTACCTCCTTTCTAACAAAAGAAATCATAGAAATCGGACAAAGTGGTAAAAAATTATCGCTAAATAAATATAAAAAATTAAGAGCTTGATGATTTTTTCATGGACCGCATTATCAAAATTTGACCAAATATTTAACAACAAAAAAGAATCTTAGAAATCGGAGATCGTGATAAAGAATTATCGCTAAAGTCGGTTAATAAAATAACACGAATTGTCCAAAAATCCAAATATTACACTATAATTCTCAACTCTACACCAGATATTAGTCGCACAGAACAAATATCGTTTGTAATTAGATGCGCGAACACTACTGACGATAAAGTAACTATTTTATAATTTTTTTTTCTAGGATTTTTTCCAGTATCTAATACTACTGGAGAAGGTATGTGCAATTTTATATTAAAGGAGCTATTACCTGGTCTGCATTAAAAACGGATTCTCGATATTAATTCTAGAGCATTATGCGTGCCGTGTGCGGCGCATACATTAAATATCCTCGTTAATGCCAGCTCCAGTGTTAAGTGGCTGGTTTTTTTGATATGGTACAAGAGGTATATAATTACTTTTCTCTTCCCCCATATCGATGAGATTTACTAAAAAACTCAAGGAAAGTTTAACTTCAAAACCGTCAAGGGAAATAAGATGGGAAAGTCGTATCATTGCTATTAGACCTCCAAAATAAGACTTTTTTATTACCACATTGCTACCCTTTTGTTTCCCTTTACTATAAGGGGTGGTAGTTTATATCGACTAGCTGAGTTTTGTTACTGTTTTAAAGAGATTTGGTCGTGGAAATGAATATCAGGTAAAATTATTTAACGGTATTTTCTTTAACGTTTACTTAAATGACTTGATTTATTTTAGTATGAAATATAACTGATTTAAGAGTGGATAAGTACATCCTATAATCGCAACAAAAATATCCAATGGAATGATTTGATATTACAAGGGTCTTTACATGCTTAGGGCAAGAGTAAAGATTATCAATCCCAAGTAGTACTACTTATTTACATAAAAGGAGTGAGAGTTTAGTTAATAAAAATTATATCACTAATATTTATGCAGTATACACGATTTAAGTCAAATTAACATTGTTTATATACTAATACTTTCAGTATAGGTATGTGATTTTCTGGAAGATGCAGCTAATTATTTAAATGGGCAGATCTTGGTAATTTTCTCCGATGCCTCCAAAGTGATGCCATGGAAAAATCCTGCGTTTGCAACCCTCACTGTATCAAGAGGAACTGGCAGCCCAAATGGTTTCAAGTCATAAGACAATTACCAAGCAGGTAGATGCAAGCAGTACAGGTGATAGCAATGGAAGGCAAAGCAAATAGTATTCAAATTATAAAGGAAAATAGTAGAAATAGGGTAATATCTGGATGACAGCATGATCACAAAAATTATATAAAACATATAAATCATAACAAAATATTTGATATGGTAAAAACCGTTTCATGGGATTGGGTATACACCACGGATGATCCAGAATCTGCTATGAATAAATTTGTAAATATACTATCCAATATTATACAAAAAAGTACTACTTTTAGAAAATTTAATAGAAAAACTAAAACAATTGCACAAGTTCACTACTAGATATGATAAATAAAAAAAAACAAAATATTTAAACAATTACAGACAACACCAAATAATTTGCAATTAAAAAATAAGTATAAGAGTTATCGAAACGCATTAACAAATAAAATTCAATCTACTAAATTTAACTATTTTAAAAACCAAATTGATTTAAATAAAGGCAGTTCTAGCGAACTATGGCGCATTGTCCAAAGTCTGAGTGGGAGCACAAAACTCCAAACTAAAATTGAAAAAATTAAAAATGAAGATAATGAAATGTTATTAAATGCTAACGACATCTGCAATGAATTTAATGTACAGTTTGCTAAAGTGGGAAAGAATTTGGCAAACAAAATTGTAAATGATAATTCTCATAAGTTTACTAAAACTACACAAAATAATTCAATGGTGTTCCTAGAAACAAATGAAGTTGAAGTTTTAAATCTGATCAAAGGCTTAAAAAATAAGAAGTCGCCGGGTTGTGATGATATTTGTGCAGAAGTTTTAAAAGTTGTGGCATCTTGTATAGGAAATCCGTTAACATATATACTAAATAATTGCATTAAACAAGCTATTTTTCCAACAGCCTTCAAAACCTCTATCGTAGTACCTATCTTTAAGAAAGGTGATACTGCTATATGTAGTAATTACAGACCAATTTCCCTATTGACTCACTTATCAAAAATTTTTGAGTCGCTAATAAAAAATAGACTCAATTCTTTTTTAAACAAATACGAAATTTTATCACCCATGCAGTTTGGTTTCAAAGAAGAAAAATCTACAGATGATGCCTTATTTGCTTTGATAACTCAAATACATCAAAGTCTGGAACAAAATCAACCATGTTTATGTCTATTTCTAGATCTTAGTAAGGCGTTTGATACCGTTGATCACCACTTGCTCATACAATGTCTAGAAGACATAGGAATAAGAGGAAACTGTTTATCTTTATTTAAAAGCTACCTAACGAATAGATACCAGACTGTAAGAGTAAATGGGGAAGCTAGTAGTCGACAGATAATTGAGTACGGAGTACCTCAAGGCAGTGTCTTAGGACCCATACTGTTCAATATATACATCAATGGTCTGTTTTCCATCGAGAGCAGAGGTAGTGTTTTAGGTTTTGCAGATGATACTGCAATTTTTTATGATGCTGAAAATTGGAATGAACTTAAAAATATAGTAGTAAAAGATTTCATTAAAATAAAAGGTTGGTTTGATAACATGTCTCTTACTTTAAATCTAGAAAAAACTAAATACTTACCATTTAGCTGCAACATTAGAGGTGCCTCCATTTAATGAACTTAATGTACAATTTAATGGGCACCCCTATTTGCTTCAGCAGGTATCCGAAATTAAATATCTTGGAATATATGTAGATAGTCATTTGAAATGGGAATTCCATATCAACTATACTATTAAAAAACTTCAAAGCATTCTGTACAAATTCAAATATTTAAAAAAATACCTTCTAGAAAAGCAGCTAATAACACTCTACTATGCTCTCGCAGAAAGTCATTTTACGTATGGTATTATAGTTTGGGGAAATGCTTTAAGGTGCCATATACAGTCACTTGAAATATTACAAAAAAGATTTTTGAAAGTAATTTTTTCTCGGGAAAGACTGTATCCCAGTGACCTTCAGAAAGTAAAATATTGGATCTAAGGCAGTTGTATTTCTATTGTGTAGCTCAAAAATTTCACTTCAACTGTAAAAACAATAATGTACCTAACCACGATTACAATACACGTAATAAAAATTTACATGTTCTTCCACAATTAAGTAAATCTTTAAGTCAGAGATCCTTTGCTTATCTAGCACCCAAAATTTATAATCAATTTCCTGAAAGAATAAAAATAATTAGTAATAAAATAAAATAAAATATAAAAAAGAAGTTAAAAAACTCATGTATGAAATTCCTAGGAAACAAATTAATGTACTTATAGAATCAAAACTATCAAAAGTACTCACCTTAAATTTGCTATAGTTTTTTTTTTATTGTATTCGACGTATCACCTTATATTTATCCCTTCCTTCATTTTTATTTCTATCTGCTATTTATGTATAATAACTATGTCTTTTGCAGTTAGGATATCGTAGCTTACTACTGTAAGTTCTATTTCTTTTTTTCTTAATTATTTTTCTCGAAACAAGTGGGTAACCACTTATCGAGTACCTTTATTCAATAACAAAGTGTATTTCATTAATGTAATTAATTTTGATTAATTGAATAAATTATTATTATTATTACTTACCGAATAAGGTTTCATACATTGCTTGATGAAACTTATCTATTTTAAGTGCTATAAAATCCGAAATTATTCGATATAATTTTCAAAGACTACATGGTCCATAAATCAACCTCAAAAAGAAAAAGAGCCAAGAGAGACAAATAAAACCTCAGGACCTAAGAAGATAAATGTCCTTGATTTGGGATGGCTAAATTGCCAATACTAATCCTAATTAAGCTAATTATCCAAATTACACAAAATAAAATCAAATAAAGAATAGAAGAAGAAGAACCACCTCAAGGTCATGGTCAAGAGTTGACAGCATATAAATAAACAATATCAATACTATGTATAAGTTACTTTTAATAAATGGAAACGAAGACAATAAAATTAATTTTGTGCGTTATTAACGAATTTAGGTGAGTTTTTATTTATTACTCGAAATAGTGGAAAAGCAGGTATGATTTTAATATTTTGTTTAAAATGACCATTCACTATAATAAAATTAAAATTGACCCGTAACAACATTAAATGTCTAAAAATAAGGTCCTGGGAAAGAAAACAAAATTAGCTGCTGAATCAATAATTAAAAGTCTTAAAATATTTAAATTGTTGTGCTTAAATTTAATTTGGCATGCTTGATTATCAAGAATTGATATATGGAGTAAAATGCTTCAAAATCCTAAATAATTGAACATCGCGAAATACATTGAAGGCTTAGATAATTTAAAAAAATATTTATTTACCCAAAGATCTGACGATAATTTTAAAATATTTATCAATTCAGCAACAACACTTGCTAGAGATTTAGGTATTGATCCTGAATTTCCCATTTCGAAGCTCAGAAAAAGGTTCGTTTATTTGATTACGAGGGCAGTGATGAACCAGTTTTAAATCCCTTCTGGCAATTCAAGACTGCGTTCTTGCAACTCTTCGATAAATCAAAGATTTACCTTATTATCGGATTGCTATTCAATGTTCTGCTTTGTGTCTCAGAAAGTTTTGCACTTCAAATTTAATTTGCATTTTTATTAACGTCATCGTTAAGTATTAATCAAAGTATGAAAAATCATCTAGAGGGGCGGCACGCAGTAGGTCTTTGTACGCGGGCCGCTGAAACCCTTGGATCGACCTGCTTCTAATAATTGAATAACGAATATTAATGATTTGTTTAAAAAGTTCTATATAATTAATGTTTAGTTTTCAAAAAGATCTGCTTGTTTTTAATTACCATTTCTGTATCTTAAAGCCGAAAAGATGATTTAACGGTAGAGAAGTTTTAAGTTTTGAATAATGTAAATTTGGCTATTGTGCGAACAAGAGTCAACAAATTAATTTTTAACTTTTAGCGTTTATCTTTTGTAGTTAAAAGAAAACAGTAAAGTGAAACTTTAATCCGTCACTTTTTTTTTTTTCTTTAATTGTGACTTAAACTAGTTTGGCTTACACAAAAATATATATTTCGAAACTTAGTCTTCCTAACAAGTCCTAACTTATGGACATACAATATATAAAGTGGACTTTAACTATTACATAAGTCCATAGAAATTGAGACATAATCCAAAATAAAACAACCATTAGTTTCTAGCTTGTCGTAATTCTGTCATATGAATAAATACAAAAAATGAGAGCAACACTGTATGTTGAGTTGTTGAGTTATAAGCATACATTTTCGTTTCAAAACAATGACATTTATTTTATTTTAAACATTCGTTTAACTTACAAATAAAAACAAGTTTCTAGGTGAAAATATAAAAATGTAAGACCTATAAAAAGTAAATTATTTTAAAATGATTAAATACAAATATCAATAAGCTAATCAATTTCTCTGGTATTTTCATGACTTTAACCTTCGTAATAGTGGAGGAACCTTTTAGAAACCCATTCAAGTAGTTTCTGTAAATGGTTATATTTCTTCTTAGAAAATGGCTTAGGACAATCTCTAATACATTGAAGTTTTGTAGCGTAGCACGCTTTACGTCTCGTTGTTCTATTAAAATAAACTTGCAAAACTCTTCACTAAAATCTTTTTTATAATAAAGAATGCCAGGAGTATTTTTGCGAACTTGCATATAGGCGTTTTCGGAAACTTACTCGAATCAGAAAGAATATAGATCCTATTGTTCGTTTACCTATGGTTACTAACCCTATCCGTGTTCGGAAACTAGTAGATTACTGATCCAGCTTTGTGATCGACATCAATATTTTGTGACCCACTCTGCGAGTAGATTACTACTAGATCCGCGAGCGCACCGCAGGATTTTATAAAGGGATAACGCAATTTTTTGGTGTTTGGTGTCTGCCAGTAGTAAATTTGAAATTTTTTCTACATTCGATTAGTTATAACTTGTAATCTTTATGCCCATATTGCGACTTTATTAATAAGACTACAAACATGTTTAATTAAAATGGTTCTTTAACAAATAAGGGAGAAAAGTCAAAGATTGACAGCCGTAGATAAACAGGATCAATAATCCAACTCGTTCGCAACCTGTCCGCACTAAAATCAGTGATCCACGTGATCCATCGGGTAAAACCAGTAATCTGGATTTGTTATCTATAGTAGGTTTCCGAAAATGCCCCATGACAAACCTGGGATATGAGGAAATCTGTTCCAATTTTATTCTTCTTTTTGTTTATGTAAGGAGCCGCTTGTCCTTTAAAAAGACTTTTACAGTCTGAGGTTTCCATATCAATGACTGTAAATTGATTCATTGTGCCCGCTATTCTAACCATTTGCTGCCAGTCCCAAGGAGTCTTAATTTGGAACTGAGGAATTTTCTTTCTATTACGTTCAATTACGAAATGAATTGAGTCGCCTTCAATGTGATTATGACCTCTTGAGAGAAATTTGTGGTTGATAACCTGAAGAGTAGGTTTTGTCTGTAATGCCCAAAAGTAAAATTATCATTAATATGTTTCTATTTTGACTTGGGCAGTTATCTGACCATATAGTGAGTTCAGTTACTTTGTCGGAAACACTGTTTTCTAACGATTTAATTAAGCACGTCGAAACCTCGTTGCCACCCTTCTGGCTACATTCTCATCCCACATCAAACAAAAACTATCTTCCATTGTAGAATCGTGACGGTCAAATTGAACGTCCATAATTTCAAAGAATAAAAATTTTGAGAATTGTGTAAATCAGGAGTGGGCAAACATTTTTGCAGGTCAATCATAATAACCTGTTTTTCTAATAAGTTCTGCCTTGACTTTTTTTTGCCTTCTGACTTTAAGGTGTATCTGTTACTTGCATCTAAAAAGTTGTGGTCATATTTGTGTTTTAATTCTATTCTTAAAACTGAAGAACTTGCTTCTTGGAGTTTGAGTTTGTACTTATTGCAAATATCACACGTGTCTGTGTCAGGGCTTTTAAATGGATAGTTATATTTATAATTAAATATTTGTGAATATAACCATTCTTTTTCAATATTCTCATCTTTAAAGCCATTTTCTTTATATTCTTCTAAGTACAAACTATACATTTTGCTTATATTCAGTTGGTTTCTTAGGTAAAGCTTTTTCGTTTCTTCGCTAGAGTAATGGCAATCGTATGTTGGAAATTTTGGAATGTGTTTTCGGACACCATTGCGAACCTCTTCAGATATTTTATTGACGGGTTTATTTTTTCCCTTTTATCCGGAGTAACAATTCCTCTATCCTTCTTTTTTTTAATTGTTGTTTCTTCAGTCTGATGTGAGATAGAAATGGTGTTTTAAAAAATTGTCTTACATACTATTTCGGTAATTTCTTTTACTTCAAAAATATACCGATTAATAAAGGTTCTTTTACCCTGTCGTTCTCCTGTTCGTTATCTGATCCTTTTTATCGGCATTTGTTTTACTCTGGATGCAATATATTGCCGCCTTACGATAATGCTTTTGCTAGGACTCCAACAATTTTTGGGTATTTTTTCTCGAGTTTCTTGAAAATTGTTTTTGCTGTATAGATGTTTGCACACTACTTTCATTGTTCTTGGTTACGTTACCCGACTTCCACTGTCTGTATTATATTAAAGTCCTGAGAGCCTTTTCTGTCTTGTAATTTTTTTTTCTTTGTTTCTTCGTTGCTATTTCTTTTTCGGCTATTCTTCTTGTTCTGGTTATCATTCTGATCTAAAGGGTTGTCACTTTTACCATCGTCTTCATCCTCCGACTATTTTTCATTTTCGTAGTTGGGATTAGCTACATCGCCGTCGTCATCGAATTTCGAGTTTTTTTTCTAGAGTCTTATACCCAATTCGTTCTTCGACACTAACGTGTAAATCTGTTGGCTCTTTTAAAGCACGCTTTTGCAATGTACGTTTGCATAAGGACCTCAGTGTTCGTACGGCATGTATAACACCACTGGGTTTGTTTATTTTTGGCTGCATTTTTCTTTATCGCAATCTAAAAAAAAAACAGAAATTTACTAATAAGAATTTTTTAAGCATTTTTAGGTACGTAAAGGTAAAATAATAAAGGCTAATTGATTGTGAGTTAATAATAATGTATTTGAAAAGTCGTAAACCGTCAAATTGTATTTTCTCTCGGTTTTATCTTATTTATAAAAAAATGTTTTGAATATCTGGAAAGAAGATAAGTCACACTTACTTTTAATAAAGTTAGAAGTAAACTGGGATAAGTCACACGCAAACTATACTTATCCTATTTTGAGCAAAATAACAAATAATAATTGTTTAAAACACTAGAATGTAATTAAGCCTATTGTCAGTAATAAGCCACTCAGTAGACTTACTTGTAGTTGCAAAACTGCTACTGGACATATCCAAACAAGTTTGGTCATTTTGTCTCAAGCTTTTAGCCAAATTCAAAATTTTCTGTGTTCTAGAATACATTATGTCACATAACACTTTAACACAAAATGTTTTAACTGATTTTTGCACAAAAAACTCTTTTGCAAGGTAAAACTTCTCAAGCTACGCGTACAAGTGGCTTTAAATTTCCTGAGGACAGCCTAATTTAAAACAAGTTAGTTTCTTTATTTTCTAAGATAGGTCAGAACTGAATATAGATAATAAAAGTAGGCTAAAAATCATGTGACTTATCATATTAACCAAAAAAGAGTAAAATTTGGACTTAACCTAGTCTGGCTCTGAGGTACGGATTTATATTTTTTGGAAATATTCTGATGAGTTGAATTCTGTAAATATTATTTAATGATAAGTATCTTTTATTTTCTTTTTCACCTTGTTATATTCTTTAGTATTTAACATTGTTTTCCTTTTTCTGATTAACAGTCACTCAAGTATAGCGGCTTGCCAAAAATGGTTTCCTCACTGTTGTGAGGAAACCATTTTATACCAAAAATAAAACTCCTTGATACTACTCTAGCATCTGGTGAAGTTTGACTAGTCACTGGCAACACCCTATGAAATAAAAGTCGAGTTAAAACATAACAATTTTATTCATCAATAAATAAACAATATTAAAAATATAAAACAGATAATTATA
The DNA here is from genome assembly GCA_927349885.1 of Psylliodes chrysocephalus. NCBI lineage: Eukaryota > Metazoa > Arthropoda > Insecta > Coleoptera > Chrysomelidae > Psylliodes > Psylliodes chrysocephalus. Next base: position 33,237,029 of record OV651814.1, on the reverse strand, counting down.
ATATACAACATAAAAGGGCCTTACCAAAACATTCCCCGTAAGTGGCACGTCACGACGCTTACTCCAAAACTAAAACGTATCTATTACTTTAGATATCTCCCAGTACACCAAAAGGAGAACTGTCCTCATAAAAGTAATCAGTATCTAATTTATATCTATTAAAAATTTTCTGAATTTTCTATTTCTTTAATTCGACACAATGCAGGTCGTCTATGTTTTTGCTATGTTTTTGCTATGAAATGTATACAATATTATTTACTTAAGGATATATTTATATCTAAGTGAATATTGAAATTTTCTATTAGAGATAATAATTTTTATTCTAGAATTTATTTAAAAGTATGATAATTTATTTTAATGTATTTTAATAATGGTTTTTTAATATTTTACTGGACGTGACAATATCTTATGTAATTTTTACTAGTTTTATATTTTAAGTATCGCGTTTTCTATTGGTACATTTTTGTGATTTTCGAGTTGTGTTAACTCTGTTGCGTGAGAAAAAACTGGAGCAATTTCTGTCGAAATGAAATCATTAGTAACCAAATCGAGATCCACCTTAGAAACAATCAAGATAAGAGATTACTTTGAAAACGAAATTGTTGGGCAAGATTTTATAAAGATATAAATAGAGTCCTCTAAAGAGCGGGTCGTGTACAGTTCTCAAGCTATGCTTGAAAGCTGATTATATTAGATTTATCTCGGTTTCTTCTTGGACGAGGACTGACTTGAATAAATAAGTAGTTGCGCTGGAAATACGCCGATTTCCAGACCCTACTCAAATTTTGTTGCTAGTTTGTTCGGTGGATTATTGAACTTTCACAACAGTTCACAGTGGTGCGAAATATTTCGAGATCGGGCCGAAAAAATGTCATATCACAAATTAAATAATTAGGAGAGTAGATACACTAAGTTACCACGGGCTCACATAGGGAATTCAATGTGTAAAAGTAAGAGGTACATATTCAATGGGTAAGAGTAAGACAGAGTAAGGGGGAGTGGGGGAGTAGGAGAAGTGGGGGAGTAGGAGGAGTGGGGGAAATTAAATCTCTAATAATGCCGAACGGCAAAATCATGCGATTACGAAAAGGACCTAAGCGTGTTTCAAGGCTACTATTGGTCCGATTTAAACGGGAAAAACGGCTTTATGTAGAGAACGCAATAGAGATAAACTTTGAAGAAAAAATCATGCGGAGTAGCAATGCCAAAAGGACCTAAGCGTGTTTCTCGATTATTAATGGTTCGATTCAAACGGGAAAAAGGGCATTATGTAGAGAGCGTGGTATAGATAAAAGTTGAAGAAAAAAAATATTGCGCAGTAGCAATGCCAAAAGGACCTAAACGTGTTTTTCGGGTATTACTGGTCCGATTTAAACAGGAAAAACGGAATTATGTAGAGAATATGGCATAGAACGCTGAGGAGAAAAATTGGCGTTTCGTTTGACGTTTCGCATAAAGTTTTCGTTTGACTTTTGATGTTTCGTTTGACATTTCGTGTGACATTTTCGTTTGGCGTTTTGTTTGACGTTTCGCATGACTTTTTTTTTGACGTTTTGCTTTGACGTTTTTTTTTTGACGTTTTCGTTTGACGTTTTCGTTTGACGTTTTCGTTTGACGTTTTCGTTTGACGTTTTCGTTTGACGTTTTCGTTTGACGTTTTCGTTTGACGTTTTCGTTTGACGTTTTCGTTTGACGTTTTCGTTTGACGTTTTCGTTTGACGTTTTCGTTTGACGTTTTCGTTTGACGTTTTCGTTTGACGTTTTCGTTTGACGTTTTCGTTTGACGTTTTCGTTTGACGTTTTCGTTTGACGTTTTCGTTTGACGTTTTCGTTTGACGTTTTCGTTTGACGTTTTCGTTTGACGTTTTCGTTTGACGTTTTCGTTTGACGTTTTCGTTTGACGTTTTCGTTTGACGTTTTCGTTTGACGTTTTCGTTTGACGTTTTCGTTTGACGTTTTCGTTTGACGTTTTCGTTTGACGTTTCCGTTTGACATTTTCGTTTGACGTTTTCGTTTGACGTTTTCGTTTGACGTTTTCGTTTGACGTTTTCGTTTGACGTTTTCGTTTGACGTTTTTGTTTGACGTTTTCGTTTGAAGTTTTCGTTTGACATTTTGGTTTGACGTTTTCGTTTGACTTTTTCGTTTGACGTTTTCGTTTGACGTTTTTGTTTGACGTTTTCGTTTGAAGTTTTCGTTTGACGTTTTCGTTTGACGTTTTCGTTTGACGTTTTCGTTTGACTTTTTCGTTTGACGTTTTCGTTTGACGTTTTCGTTTGACGTTTTCGTTTGACGTTTTCGTTTGACGTTTTCGTTTCAGGTTTTTGTTTGACGTTTTTGTTTGAAGTTTTTGTTTGACGTTTTCGTTTGACGTTTTCGTTTGACGTTTTCGTTAGACGTTTTTGTTTGATGTTTTCGTTTGACGTTTTCGTTTTACATTTTCGTTTGACATTTTTGTTTGACGTTTTCGTTTGACGTTTTCGTTTGACGTTTTCGTTTGACGTTTTCGTTTGACGTTTTCGTTTGACGTTTTCGTTTGACGTTTTCGTTTGACGTTTTCGTTTGACGTTTTCGTTTGACGTTTTCGTTTGACGTTTTCGTTTGACGTTTTTGTTTGACGTTTTCGTTTCTTCCAAAGGTTTCTATCGAAGGTATCGTTTTAAACTCAAAGTACTTTAACTAAAATAACTACTAAAATTGTATAGCGAAAGTAAAAGTTGGAAAGGCTTTTGGTAGGTAGAGAAGAGGTAAACGTCAAACCACGTCGGACGGCTTCGAGAATTTCGCAGTAATGTTTACCTGCCAGTGTCGTTTCATAAAATAAGTAATTTTTAATTGTTATCGGCGGAACCGGACAATCGCATGTAATTATGGACTATAAATATTTATTAAACATGTATTGTAATATTCAAATCATAATTTTACAAAATTTCAACAGCTATTCACAATTTATTAAACTCTTTACTTGAAATTGTTATTAACATCTATAAAATAATTTTGTACGTCAAAGTATCGCGTCCACTTTGGTGAGATCCGCCGCATACCTGTCAATTTATGTGTATAAAGCGGGAGAACTGGCAAAAGCCTCTCCAACTTTTACTTCAGCTATAACAGCCGAGTTGGTCGAGCGGTCTAAGGCGTCTAACGTAAGTCCATCCTCCGTAGTGTTGCATAAATATCGATAGTCAGAGCTTTTGATAGTATCGATGTACAGTCGATAGTTTTGTAAGGTATTTGAAAAAAACAAAAAGCAATAAACTGAGAAAGCATTTATTATCTTGTCTATAGAGATGCGTGTGTTTTTTTTTCATCAGTTTGCTGGAATCGCTATTTCACCGATGCAACCTTAAACGCCTTGCATTGGATTCGTAAAATGTTTATAATATTATTTTAATGTACGTATATACCTTAATTTGAAAGTACGTATTTTTAAAAGCCCATTTTTTTGGTTTTTCCCTTAATTCTGTTTAATTCCCGCAATCCAGCTGTCAGTTGTCACATTTAAACGGAAAACCATACATTCGAAACTGATGGATTGATGTTGCATCGGTTGCAGCAAAGTTGGATAAAAAGTCAACATTGTTAGTTCATCATTGATAAGGTCATTTCGTTCGCTGTTGGTGCAGTGTGCACCAGTGTCAATTACACCATTTACCCCACATTATTTACCTAGTTTACTTCCTCCTTATTCCGTATACATGTTACGGGCAGTGTTGTAAATGATATTGACCTGACACTAACGTTAGCAGAATGCCCAATCAAATAGGAGATTTACGAAAATGACCGGCCAATATCATTAATGACCGAAATATAATCTTTGACCGTAACATACACATGTCGAGTGTAATTAACTCCTGCTAAATAGCTGGTGGACACCACATCGTCGATAGGAAAGAGTAACGGATTTTACACCGGGCCAAACGAAAAATATATAGTGTCCGTTGGTGTAGTTCATTCCTACACCAGTGCGATGAACAAAACAACCTATAGATTGATGAAAAAAGACGAAGACCACAAGGGAAAAAGGGGGAATGTCACAAAAAGTAAGTTTCGAGAAAAACGAATTTTAAAGTTTAAAACATTTAGGATCCTTAATTAATGAATAAATTTAAATCCATTCAATACATATATATTTTTCAACTTATAATAAACATTACATAGTATTATTGCAACAAAAAATAGCTTTTTTTGTTTACCAAATAAGTAAAATAATAAAAAAAAAAACGTATTATCCACGGTTAAAACAGGGAATGTCTCTACATTAATAAAATATACAATAGAAAACGAGGAATGTCCTAAAATAAAACCTGAATTTTAATAACATAAATGGGGAATGTTTAGTCACATCGGACTGTTATTTTCCTTCTTACTTTTCTTTTTTTGTTTTTTCTGTTGTCAGAATAAGGTAATTTATCGTAGTATTGTTGAGTTTCTTCGGAGCACAACTTTTTCAGATGTTGCAAATCTTGAAACTTATCAGTAGATATAGGTACAAGACCTTAAAAAATAGATTCATGGCGTTAGGAGTAAACAATTATTAGAAAGTTAAATAATCTTACCTTCATACTTGCGGTCAGGATACAAAAATTCGTGCTTGTTTAATTCTGGATTTATCATTTTCTGTTTGGGGGGTAATATAACGGATTGTTACCATGCTCCATTAAATGACGATCTATGCAAAATCAGACACTTTTTATTATAAACTAATTTTTCAAAAAAGGTTTTCCAATCCCTGATAATATCCTGATTATTTTCAAGGTCCTCTACATAAAACGATGATGGCTTAATCCTAGATTTTTCAATTTCTTGTACCCAATGATGTGGAAGCTCAGCAGCATATTTTTGGTTTATAACATCTAACAAATTTTAAATTGTAGCCGTCTGTAACCTACGTATTCCTCCCAAACGAATTTTTTATATCTTTGGTCGTTTTCCCATAAAGCTCTGTCCCGTTGAGCGTGAGCCACCCTGTATATAGGCGATCTGTTTTTTTAAGGCTATAGTGACTTTTACATCTTTTAAGTGATCGTATGTGACTTTCTACACTTTCAATAGTCTCTTCAGACTTTTTTGTAGGCCGATTTAAATGCTTACCTCTTAAATCGGTAGGATAAGTACCTGTTGCTTTCAAAGATTTTTGTAGGTACTCCATTTTCTTTTTAGTAATGCCATGTATGGACAAAAAAGCCTTATAACATACAGGTATCTCCAAAATATCTGCGTCCCTTCTAATTTTGACATGATATGAATAAGACTTGTCGTGCAGTAATGCGGTATCTTCAGATTTTCGTGGACGTCTTCGTTGGATAGTCTCACATGATATTAGTCCACATAAGTATAAATTTTGTTGGGTAGTTGGATTCAGTTGATTAAAGTTGTTTAAAATGACTTGTCTTTCTTTAATAGTGGTTTTTTGAAAACACTTTAGTCTCTTACACAGACAATCGTCCCCTAATTCATGAGTCGTTAACTTTAGTTTTTTATTAACATCTCGAAGTCGCCCATGACTTGATCTTTTCCTAAACTTCCTAATATTTAATACTTCGCTCTGCTGTTCTTCTAATTCTTCCATTTTTCTGTTTATTTAGGTATATTAAAAGAGGCACTCACTTGCAAAAAATTCAACAACACGTGTGACACGTCCAAACAACTAAATGATACTGTCTTTAAAAGTTTACGATAATAGCGATCGAATACAAAACTTGGACATTTCCCCTTTAAACCATTTATAATGTGGACATTCCTCGTTATTCCCCTGTGCCTGATATTTAGAATCACTAATATTAGGTGACTGTACTAGCTTTTTGTCTTGGAGGTTTGGTTATAATAAAATATCGGCATTTAGCAAAAAGATAGCGGTATCAGCTCAATTTTTGATATATTGTGACATTCCCCCTTTTTTCCCTTGTGGTCTTCAGACAGTAAAAGCGTTTTCTAATATTCAACAAAATGATGGACTGATAATAGATCACGTGACCAGTAAATTGCCGACTAGTGCAAATCTGATTTTTACCTGACGAAAATTATTTAAGAACGACTAACATTTGTGATTTTACCCTTAATTGTCATACTGTATTTATTTAAAGAAAACAAATCTGAGCACTTTTTGAAAAGCATGGTAATACAATAATTGAAAAAATATGTATTTGCTTTCATTTGCTTGCTGTATACCTAATGCTACCAATCTTATTTTAAAAGTTAGCCCACTTAAAGATTGGGTTAATAAAACCTAGTGAGTTTTTTCACTTATCAAGAATTTTGGGTGAACTTTTCCAATTTTCTTATGTGTTTAATAATAATTAATAATTTAAGGTTATGTCACGTGATTCATCAGTGCATCAACACAATCAAGTCGATAAATTTGGTGACAACCATTTGAGAATTAGGTGGAATTTAAGATGTATGACTCATCTAAAAATTTTTGATGGATAAAAGAACGGTTTTGTTGAATGCTAGATGACATCGATGAATATTAGAAAACGACTTAATATAACGCACTGATTCCAACGTTGGTACCACAGTTGAATAAAGAGACACGTGATGTTTCGACTATCGACAGTTCTTTATAAAACTATCGATTGTTTCGATAGTTGATTTACTATCAATTCTATCGATATACTATCGATGTTTGTGCAACACTAATCCTCCGAATAGTCAGTATTGAGATGTCTAGCGAAAAGAATAGACGTACAACTAAAGAGTTTGGCGTAAAAATTAGGGAACTAAATAGAAACATAAAATTATATGAAGATAAAAAGCAAGTTTTAAGAGATTTAACAAATTTAGGTATTTGGGACAAAGTCTTTGAGAAATATCACCCTAATCAGTATCATCAAAGCAAAACCTCGCTACTATTTAAACGGGATCAAATTACATGTCATTGAAATAAATTTAGTATTGAAAAATTCTTAAGCTCAAGGAAGGATCAACAAACTTATACCTATAGAGCCTCTTATCAGATAAAGAGACGCTACTCTCTGTAAAACGTCACTTAAAAGATTAAAAGATCAATTAACTTTATCCCTCACATCAGAAGAGGTAAAGGAGTGTGGGACAGTGACAAAAAACAGAAGGTGGACTTGTAGACTCTTTATCTAACATTAAAACTCAATAAAAAATAAATTTATTTTTATAGTAAGTTAAATTTAATCCAAAATTATTGTTGTTTGTAAGTCAGCATCTGTAACTGTAAAATTTTATATTATAGAAACTACACTTTTTAAGATACCTACATATTGAGACTAGTTTACAACAAATATTATATTTAGACAGGAATACATTATTTTACTCACATTAAAAGCTTTAAAAAGACATTGAATTGATTTCTTCCTGTGTTTGCTTTAGTTTTACATTTGATTTTTATCCTGTTTTACAATCTGAAACGACGTAAATATTGCTTTGATGTTTTTTGTCACTCATGTTACTTGTACTCAGGTACTTTTTTTCACATTATTTTGATTCTTTTCATCATTTTTTTAAAAAATCACTTTATTTTACATTGACTTACATAGAAAATTGACTGTGCTGTCATCAGACATGCCAAATACAGTCAATCTCGCGAACTTTATAAAAAGAAGGAAGGAAATTTGACCATTGCCGATTCGCCTCCTTTTCTCTAGTCTTCATATTTACGACTCATGTCAAACTCAAGCTAGTTATTTTTGTGAAAATAAATGCCATTTTTTTAAAATAGCGTGATTGAAATGATATAAAAACATTTTCATTCCGTCAATCTACAAATATAAAATTATTAACTTAAAATTAATCAAAATATGACGCAAAGTGCTTTCACTTGTCATATTTTAAAATAAACCTAAAGTCCTAAAGGTTTTTCATACAGTTTCTACGAATTTGGATTCTTTACAGATTCAAAATGATCTTGACATTACTTTTTCTAGAAACAAAAATATTTTACTTAATAATAATAGCATTGATAATACATCTCTCGATAAAGATCTTGGCATTTTTTATGACAATAAACTAATATTTGACTTGGTTTTATTAAGTCTTACGGTAACAGCGTGTTAAGTATTGGATCAGTTATTTGAAATCTTCAGTATAACATATACATAACTAAACTTGAAAGTGTGCAAGAGAAGTTTATTAAATATCTTAATAAAAAGTTCTATTCGCAGCAAGTCAATCTCTTATTAAGCAAAATTTACGATTAATATCACTAGAAGATAGAAGACGAATGTATGATGTAAAATTTATTTACAAAATCTATAATAATTTGATTGACTCTACTCCAATCGTAAACGTATAAATTCATTTAATGTTCCAACCCCACAATACTAGAAAACAAATATTATTTTATTTAATTATCATTTCAATTCTTCTACAGTTGGGTACTGTAAATCATATAACTCATTATCAAATCTTTTAAATCTCGATATTTTTTCTTTTTCCTTGTCATCGTTTACTAAGACTTTAAACAAATTCTTTTTAGATCATACAATTTAAATACGTTTTTCCTATTATTATTGATTTTGAAATTAATTGAAATTTTTGTATCTAATGTTAAGCTAATAGTGAATACTGTTCCTGGGTTCGTCCCGTTTTGTATTCTTTATTAAAATAAATAAATAAATAAATAAATATAGTAAGTGTAGATAATTCGCAAATATTCAAAATCATAAACCCTATACTTCCATAGTGAAAATAAATTTAATATAGTATAATAATCGTGTTCTCGTTTATTGGAAATAAAAAAAATGCTTAAAGGGATTTTATTTTATATATACATACTTTATATATCATCATTTTATATTTACGTCCAAGTTTTCACGGTTCTTGAACCACAGTGGTAGTCATTCATCTCACTGAGTTTGCTTTAACTTTGAGTTAATGGAAAACTGCTGTGAATGGAAATTGGGGAAAGTTTTATAGACGTGTAGTCATTTTTTAGGAAAGTCACTGAACAAACTGAAGTCGTTAAAGATGATGGCTGTAATTAATGTGTACACGGCGAAATATCGATATTTTCCTTTAAACGGCTTTTCTACTGTCTAAAATTCGGTTTTTCATTTAAAAATATTTTCTAAAAAGAAGTATGGCGCGAGAAGAAAATAATATGCCAGAAAATTAAAAAAAAATCCCAAATAACAATTTGATATTTTATAAAAGCTATAAATTTATAAAACAATATTAGCTAAGAACATTTCCGAAATTCTTTCAACGGTAAACGCAAAATTACTTTTATTAAGAGCAAACCGGACACCTCGAAAATTTATAAATCACTCTGAGCCTTTATTTTTAGCCCGATTTATGTGAAATTTTCAGGCAATACTAATAATAACAAAACTTAGGGTGGAGAAACCTTTAATTTTTTGTAAACCTTCAAAAAGTATTTATTTTGAAAAAATTTAAAAATAATTAAAAAAAAAACATTTACGCGCTATTCTGTATTAAATTTATAAACATTTACTGCTTTTTGTTTTAATAAATATCTAGTAGTTTTTAAATGGAATGCTTTCCCACCTGTAGAGTGCTGCCTTATCGTTGCACAAATTTAAAGCTCTCAATATTGTCAAGACACATAATATCACGAAGTATTCCCAATGGCACTCATATAAATACAATTTTATATTAGAAAATCCTTAAAACATTTTTGCTTCCGCGAGAGGTCCTCTTAATTAAGCACATAAAATAAGAATTTGAGTTTGATTCATTTTTCTAATATTTGTTTTGTAAAATAATACAATCTTATCAGGCTATGCAAATTACAGTACTAATGACTCACACAGTTTAATGTATTCCTATATCTTTCACCATAAGGAGTTTATAAAACTTGTTTGTAACATACTAAAAAAAAAAACTAACAAAGCTAATATGACAATTTGAAATTTAAAGAATTATGATTTTGTAGACATACTTTAATACATGTAAATGAAAAAGGTTGACAAACTGCAACGATATGAATTTAACAGATCTACCAACCTTAATATTAAATACATACAATTTACATAGTGCGATTACAAAATGTGGAAACGCTTCATTATATTAAAAGTTAAATATTTTCGGTTGTTTAGAGATTTCAGATGTTTTCCGCGCCATGTCAACTGTCACACCACCTGTAATGTAGCCTGTCACGTCACGCTTCACACCTTCTGCCATTGTTGATTTATCTCTCTCTGTATCTGTAACGTGTAGAGGGTGGGTTACCCCTACAGCACTTAGGCCTCATTAGGCCCATTGTGTATCCTCCTAAGATGATAGGCACCTCCTAGATCGTAAACCAGCCTACAGATTTAATGTAGTTGACAACGTCGCCAAGAAGTGTTTCTCTTATATCGGCCGGTGTTAGTCGATAATCGTTGAACACAAATCTTCTAATAAATGAGAGCGTCGAGCAATCGTAAAGGATATACTAGGTGGTCTCATCTTGTTAGCACTCTCTGCAGAGTGCGAATTCTGACAGCTCCATGATATGAAGATGCTTCCGTACTTGGCAATGACCAGTCAGAATGCCTTTGACTATGCGCAGATTCTGTCTAGTCATAGTCAAGTATTTATTTGCTGCAGTGTTGTTAGGATAACTTAAGAGCTTCCTGACAACTCTGCAGTTTCTTGATTTATCCCAACTTTCCTTGAATATAACAAGAGAATGTTCTTTAATTAGGTCTGTCACTACCGATTTTGTCAGGCCAATAGAAGGGCCAGGTCCAAAAAGTATTTGGTTAGCTTACCTTTCAAAATGGCATGATCTTTGATTCATCATAAGGTTACCACATTGTTAACGAATACTTCGGCCAAGGCTTCGTGACATTCTAGTACTAACCCTGAGTAAATTGGTGGTCTATTCGGGGTGAGTAGTGCATGTCTGCTATCTTTATATATGAGCATGTTCCTTCCACGATTAAACTATTTGAATGTCCTGTGTATGTGGGTAGCACAAAATTGATCGAAAACATTTGATCGAAAAAATTTGATCGAATACATTTGACCGAAAAAACATTTTATCGAAAAGAAAAATGATCGAAAAGAACAATGATCAAAGAGAAAATTCATCGAAAATAGATTTGACAGAAAAAGCAATTGACCGAAAAACCCAATATACATAAAATTAGAAAAAATAAAAAAATTCAACTAATTTACATAACCTTTGCAACCCCCGACGGCTTTAGAATGCACAGGTTAGGTAAATTATTTCAGTTTTTTTTAAAAAACCTAAATTATTTACCTAACCTGTGCGAGAGCAATCAGTAAAATTTAAGTGGCTCCAGGTCATACAGGTTAGGTAAATTAATAAAGTTCTTTTTGTTTCTCTCATTTTTGTATAGCAACCCTCGATGGCTCCAGGTCTCATAGGTTAGGTACATTAGTTAAGGTTTTTTTTATTCTCATTTTTGAATTATTTTTTTAGGGGCAAACCACGATGGCTCCTAATTCGCACAGGTTAGGTAAATTGGTTGTTTTTTATAAAATAAAACTTAAAATAATTTACCTAAAATGTCCCATCGGGAGGCAACTCATTTAGCTAAGTTTCGAATGAAGCCACTCACAGGTTGCACAATTTACAGGCCGATTTTGAAATAGTGAGCCTATGGTCCTATAGCTGCACTACTTGAAGTTTGTCAATATACTCGCACTAACTCTCAGCTTTTTATTGCAAAATAGATAACAAAATAAATGTTACAATAATAACCTCAGAAATATATATATATGCCTTTAATTTTAAATATAATTTATATCGCTTTTGTTTAAAAAAACGCTGGCGTACTATCTTGTAAGGTAGTGGTGATGAAAATGAAAATCCTCGATTGACTGGACTCGTGTAAACGATGTGGGTCCAGAGCTTTGCCAGCCAAAAATTGACTGGCCAGTGAGATTGGCGCCAGGTACTGGATACGTGTAAACGATCTGGGTCCAGCTCTATGCCAGTCAAGAATTGGCAGGACAGTGAGACTGGCGCCAGTTACTGGATACGTCTAAATGCGGCTTTATGCCAAAGGACCGTAATGAAAAAATTGGAAGAAAAGTGCTAAATTTAAATTTTTCAGTATTTTCGTTTTCAATGAATATCTATAGAAAAATGTTTCAAGTTAGATGTATGTGGAAAATGTATATATTTAGTTTATCTTCTAAACATTTATAGAGGTGCTGCAATAGGTTGTACAAAATAACCGGAAAAAGGCTATAATAACTAGATAGCAAAGTCATGTGTTGGACACATCATATTTTTTGTAATAGCGGACACTTCATTGGTTTGTATCCTAAATTGTAAATAAATAAGTAAATAAAATATAAGGCAAAGGGTTATCTAGAGACAGTTCTGAAAAAAAAGACTACTTGAATAAGAATAAAAAAAATATTTACTTCCACTAATAAAGTTTTATTATTTTTTAGAAGACGATTAATTTCATACTGGCTCACAATTACTTAAGCCGTGATTATATACTGGTTTGTATTACACAAATGCTTCGAGTATGACTTACCTACCAGAAATTGTACCGACCGAACGTATTTTTTATGTGATGAAATGCTGCACGTGCACCATGTTCTTAGAATATTCTTAAAATGCCTGTCCATTAACGGAAAGTGTTTCGAGTCTTTGTCATGCAGAGCGAATTGAAGAGAAAAAAAAAATAAATTTATTACCATTCTATATACATGAACAGATACATGGTTCGTGTGTTCGTGTATCGAGTGTTTCTAAAAGGATTAGTCAAACACTTATCGAAGTGTCAGAAATGGTTAAAAATTATATTATTAAAAGGCGAGTGTAGATATTAAATGCGCGGTTCCTTGACTGGAAAGAGACTGTATAAAATATCATGTACTTATTTACTGTGACATCAAATGCATTAACATTAATCTTGTCTAATGTTTCTTTCGCAAAATTTAATTCAAAATACCGGGTGGCTCGTAAAGAGAGCGACATTTCTAAAAAGTAGGTTTTTATATTGATGACGATCTACTATTTAACAAGTGTTTTACGTAATTTCCGTTTTTTTAGATTTAACAATGCTTGTTTGATGTGCTTCATTCCCTTTTGTATAGGAAAACCCAAACGAACGAAAGTACATACATAAATTAAAGCTTAATAATAAAAGTGTAAATCTATAAAAACTTCATATTAATGAATCATGGCTAACAAAATTACAAAGAATAAAATTACAAGAAACAGAAATGAGATTTCCTCACAGAAAAAAAGTTGTACTATATTCAAGATGAATGGTCTTATTGCAATGCTTTGTTGTGTTTGTATATCCGCAAGTAAAACTCGTCTCGATTTGAAATTGTTCAACAATAGCTAAGAAGCCTTGCTTCAAGATTAAATTCGAGAGACGCTAAAATGGTGGTACCCACCTTATCGAGACTGAGGCCCACAAGGGTAAACTCGTAGCGCAAAAAAAACGAGAAATCATTTAACTTGGAACGAAAGACCAGAAGCCGATAGTAGTATTAGGACGTTGAATTTTTTGGTTTGTGAAGCATTGGCATTACTTAGGTTAAACCATGTGATGATTTTCACAATCCTTGATTTTTAAAATCATTCTTTGGATTAGGGTATAAAAACTTGTTCGAGCAATTTATCCAATAATAATTGGCCCCTTTACCTCCTAAGCCTGCTCATGTAAAATATTTGGGCTCCTTACTTCGCCTATTTATATAATATTAATAAAGGACAGAAGAATGAGTATTGCAACTATAAAAGAAATAAATCGGCTTTCAGTTCAAAATTATGTTCAGTACTTGACTGATATTTATTTATAAAATAAAAATGACATAGTACCATTGCATCAGATCTATTAGAAAAAATTCAATATAATTCGCAATATCACAACTATAATACAAGAAATCAATGTGACTTTCATCACTAAAAGTTCCCAAAATAAGGTTTAAAAAAATGTAATAGACTGCCTACAGAAATTAAAAAAAAAAACAATAAATGTATTCAAAAGTAACCTCAAACAATACTTGATAAATAAACAGAACGGATATACTTTCTTGTGATAATACTCTTTGTCCACGACCACTTAATAATAAATCAATATTCTACCTCCTAACTAAGAACATATAGTACCCATATATCACGGAGTGAATTATGATAATTCACGCTTTTGTAATTCTGGCACATTCCGGTAGATAACTAAAGATAGGCGATACTTTTCATAACGATATTTTCTAGATTGAAAAATCAAAAAATCGAAAAATCGAAAAATCGAAAAATCGAAAAATCGAAAAATCGAAAAATCGAAAAATCAAAAAATCAAAAAATCGAAAAATCGAAAAATCGAAAAATCGAAAAATCGAAAAATCGAAAAATCGAAAAATCGAAAAATCGAAAAATCGAAAAATCGAAAAATCGAAAAATCGAAAAATCGAAAAATCGAAAAATCGAAAAATCGAAAAATCGAAAAATCGAAAAATCGAAAAATCGAAAAATCGAAAAATCGAAAAATCGAAAAATCGAAAAATCGAAAAATCGAAAAATCGAAAAATCGAAAAATCGAAAAATCGAAAAATCGAAAAATCGAAAAATCGAAAAATCGAAAAATCGAAAAATCGAAAAATCGAAAAATCGAAAAATCGAAAAATCGAAAAATCGAAAAATCGAAAAATCGAAAAATCGAAAAATCGAAAAATCGAAAAATCGAAAAATCGAAAAATCGAAAAATCGAAAAATCGAAAAATCGAAAAATCGAAAAATCGAAAAATCGAAAAATCGAAAAATCGAAAATCGAAAATCGAAAATCGAAAATCGAAAATCGAAAATCGAAAATCGAAAATCGAAAATCGAAAATCGAAAATCGAAAATCGAAAATCGAAAATCGAAAATCGAAAATCGAAAATCGAAAATCGAAAATCGAAAATCGAAAATCGAAAATCGAAAATCGAAAATCGAAAATCGAAAATCGAAAATCGAAAATCGAAAATCGAAAATCGAAAATCGAAAATCGAAAATCGAAAATCGAAAATCGAAAATCGAAAATCGAAAATCGAAAATCGAAAATCGAAAATCGAAAATCGAAAATCGAAAATCGAAAATCGAAAATCGAAAATCGAAAATCGAAAATCGAAAATCGAAAAAAATCGAAAATCGAAAATCGAAAATCGAAAATCGAAAATCGAAAATCGAAAATCGAAAATCGAAAATCGAAAATCGAAAATCGAAAATCGAAAATCGAAAATCGAAAATCGAAAATCGAAAATCGAAAATCGAAAATCGAAAATCGAAAATCGAAAATCGAAAATCGAAAATCGAAAATCGAAAATCGAAAATCGAAAATCGAAAATCGAAAATCGAAAATCGAAAATCGAAAATCGAAAATCGAAAATCGAAAATCGAAAATCGAAAATCGAAAATCGAAAATCGAAAATCGAAAATCGAAAATCGAAAATCGAAAATCGAAAATCGAAAATCGAAAATCGAAAATCGAAAATCGAAAATCGAAAATCGAAAATCGAAAATCGAAAATCGAAAATCGAAAATCGAAAATCGAAAATCGAAAATCGAAAATCGAAAATCGAAAATCGAAAATCGAAAATCGAAAATCGAAAATCGAAAATCGAAAATCGAAAATCGAAAATCGAAAATCGAAAATCGAAAATCGAAAATCGAAAATCGAAAATCGAAAATCGAAAATCGAAAATCGAAAATCGAAAATCGAAAATCGAAAATCGAAAATCGAAAATCGAAAATCGAAAATCGAAAATCGAAAATCGAAAATCGAAAATCGAAAATCGAAAATCGAAAATCGAAAATCGAAAATCGAAAATCGAAAATCGAAAATCGAAAATCGAAAATCGAAAATCGAAAATCGAAAATCGAAAATCGAAAATCGAAAATCGAAAATCGAAAATCGAAAAAAATCGAAAATCGAAAATCGAAAATCGAAAATCGAAAATCGAAAATCGAAAATCGAAAATCGAAAATCGAAAATCGAAAATCGAAAATCGAAAATCGAAAATCGAAAATCGAAAATCGAAAATCGAAAATCGAAAATCGAAAATCGAAAATCGAAAATCGAAAATCGAAAATCGAAAATCGAAAATCGAAAATCGAAAATCGAAAATCGAAAATCGAAAATCGAAAATCGAAAATCGAAAATCGAAAATCGAAAATCGAAAATCGAAAATCGAAAATCGAAAATCGAAAATCGAAAATCGAAAATCGAAAATCGAAAATCGAAAATCGAAAATCGAAAATCGAAAATCGAAAATCGAAAATCGAAAATCGAAAATCGAAAATCGAAAATCGAAAATCGAAAATCGAAAATCGAAAATCGAAAATCGAAAATCGAAAATCGAAAATCGAAAATCGAAAATCGAAAATCGAAAATCGAAAATCGAAAATCGAAAATCGAAAATCGAAAATCGAAAATCGAAAATCGAAAATCGAAAATCGAAAATCGAAAATCGAAAAATTGAAAAGTGGAAAAAACAACAGTTAGTTACCTATGTTTAATAAAAACTTTCCATTCTACACTTAACTTTTATTTAATAAAGAAATCATAATGGTCGTGGACAAAGTATAGCATTAGACTTGCAATTTATGGCCATTATTCACTCGGGTGACTTGCGCCCCTCGCTTACGGCTCTGGACGCAAACGTCACCCTGCGTGAATAATGGCTACCATAAATTGCTCGTTTAATAATATACTATTAAACCTGCTCTTTTTAAGTATTTCCCTTAATTTATTGTTATTTTACCCCTCGTTTTATCCGCATTTATTATAGATTATTTATTTTGAGATCATGTACTTTATTTTAAAAAATTACTTGCTTAAAAAATTACTTGATGTTATATTAATACCACTTACTATGTTTAAATTATTAATAGTTTTGTGAAGATAGGTTATAGCAACTTATAGCCACAAAACTATTTTTGTGTTAAAGTAGATCCATAGAGAGCAATGTAATTTACAAAGGCATTCTTTCAACATACAAATAAATTACAACTTTATAATTAAAATGAAAAACACAATAAAATACCTTGGTATCATAAATGATCCAAATTTGAAATGGGTATTATACCCTACCTCTCTTTTATATAATAAAAAGTGCTTTGTATAAGAACATTATATTATCTGTCTTGCCGTACTTTTATTTATGGAAAGCCTGAATTAGGATATTTTATAATTTGCAATATTAATTCTGATGCATTGGTAGGATTCCCCACTCGACTGTTGGGTTCTAATTAACAGTGCTGTTCCTAAAGTGGCGCTGAGAAACAGCAACAAAGTCTACACAGAACACGAGGCTAATGACCTTAGCAGTCGATGCCGATGATACCAAATAAAAAAAAATATCAAAAGAAGTATACATTTTTAAATAATTTGACATTTAACAGCCTTTCACATATCACAGTTGACATCTTGATACTTGACAGGCACAGCCAAGCATTATTTTGATTTTTGCCAAATAAAATAGCGGGTTAATTATTTTATGGGGTTGCGACAGAGAAATTTGATGAAGGTGTTTTTGTGGTTAGGGGCGAAATAGTAGTACGCTTAATAGCACCACCATAAAAAGTCATTTTTAAGAAACTGCTTATATATTTTTCATAAATTGGCAGGCTTGGCGAATAATTTCGAATGAAAATAGCCTCCAAAATGGCTATATGGTTGCAAGTATGAAGGTCGCAACCCGCCTTAGAAATTTCACCTTTACTATCAACAGCTGTTGTTTGACAGGTCGTTAAAGAATGTTTGCAATTTATGGAATTTGAAGAATGTTAGGAATTTTGACGTCAGAAATAATTGAAATTACTAAAATTGTTCACATAAGGAATGCATAGGCGGATTTTAAGAAAATTGTTATTAAAGCAGTGAATAAGGTTCTAAGTTGAAGTAATTATTCAAGAAAATCAAAACCGCAAGTCAATCAGAACTTTCGTTCTAGAGTTATCGTGCCGGCATACATACATACAGACGACCAGATGAAATATTTTTTTTTATTTTCGGATTCAGAATGATCAGAAACATACAAAAAAGTTTTAAAAAATGGGTGTCAGAAAATTTTTTCGTCTGCACGAATGCAATACTGAGGCCCCACAGGAAGGGCCTCAGTAATTATTGAAAAATGTAACTACAGTATGAACAGAAATATACAGTACTGAAGCCAAAAAAATATAAATATTGTTTACCTATAAATATTAACAGATTTAACAAAAATGACGAAGTTAGTGTCTATTATAATAGCCAATAATATGTTCTATATGCACACCATTCTGTTGGACGCATATCTTAAAACGATCTTGGAGGTTTCGTACCATGCTATGAAATGTGGGTAAAATATTTTTGCCAAACTCGTATTAGCAATTAAAAACTTTACATAAAACATTTTTTCTTCGGTTGTAAGCATCTTGTTCACTGGCATTGTTGAATATACCCTAACAGATAACAATTTAGTGTTTGTTTAAAACAAGTTTGACAGCACTGTCACTTCCATAGCAACTCTGATTAGAGTTAAAATTTCGGTGCTGTATATTTATAATCATATTGTATTCACGTGGATGTAGTGCTTGTTATTCTGGTAGAAACATTAATATTCTGCTTAATTCTGCTTAATTCCTGCCATATATTAATTAAATTGTTTTTTTTTTGTTATAATGATACCAGATAACATACAAGTTATTACTATAAAGGTTGTGAATTATTAGTTCTATTTGTTTAATGAATCCGCCAAATTAGATTAAGACAGCTAATGCACAAGTTTTAAAAATCAGTTAGTAAGCATACTGAATTAAAAAAAAAAAATAGAATCTCATGTATTTCAAAAAAACCAACAAATCATTTTAAATACACAAAACCCGTATTATAATAGACGGCATCGAAATAAAAAGAAAAATCTCCAAACAATACTCCCTCATTTCTTTGCCTTTGTACATCCCTTTATTGGTATCCATATCAAAATTGTCAAACATATTTTTAGTGCTCTTTCCATGCGGCTCGTTATACAGGCCCTAACAATAGAGTTTTCTTGTTTGATAGGCTTTTCTTTTGAGCATCTTTTATCAGCGTTCAATTATTAGGGATCTCGATAAGTGAAAGTTCTTTCAACGTTTTTTTCTGTTGGGAAACAAATAAGAAGTTTATTGTCCCGGTTTTATTAGAAACGGGGTTTTCATGGAACATATTCGTTGATGTGGTTTACTGATTTATTTTCTGCTCAAAGAAGAAAATTGGAGATTGATGTCACTGATAAAATATCGTTTAGACATAAAATAATTCAGCGAATTAATTAAAATAAATATTAGTACCTTGTTTTAATTCCACTTTTCGCACTAGTAAATTTAAGTTTTTAGGGAGTATACTGACATTTGAATATTTAAAATATATATTTGTATGGTTGTAGTTTACAAAATGACTGAAAAATTAAGAAATGTATTAGAATTCTACTATAATTTTTAATAAAAAGGAACGTTCGTTTCAATAATTTTTTAATGGCCCTGGTACAAGCCTCATCAAATGAATGTCAAATAATCACATACTTTGATTTTCTTTTATTATACGGAAAATGGTCGCACTGCGCAGCTTTCTGAGTGCCTTTTAAAAGGAGATAAAAAACTCCGCCATTTTGATCTCCTATTACGTGTTGCCTACATCTTGGCGCAATATTTTTAATAGGTGCTTTTTAATCATCCGCTTCTGCCTCGGAATTGTCGGTTTTCTTGTTTTAATCTGACAGGTTAAAACGACTAAACCGACAATTCCGGAAGCAGAAGCGGATGATTAAAACGCACCTGATATTTTGCTTGCTGCTGTCAGTGTCAGTGTCAGTGAATATTATTTTTGGGGTTACAGTTTATTGCTAAAGAATCAGTTAGCTCATTTGGACCAGTTGAAAGTTCCAAAATAACATCCACTCCAGGGATACAAATTCAGGATGCGCAGAAGACTGCTGTTTGAATATAGGCGGTTGTCATATATTGTATTAGGCATTCATAACAAATGAACTGCCAGTGGGAAGATTTGATATATCCAAGGGTTGCGACATATTCTGTTTACAATACGTAAAATCATGAATAATGGATTACATTTAAATATTTTATGTCAAACACAATAAAAATAAGATACATTTTTTCATAAATTAGCAGGCTTTGTGACTATTATTTCGAATAAAAAAACACGTTCAAGATGCAAGACTATGTCTCTACCCCCTTAGATATACCAGACCTTCTCACATGACAGCGATAATGGTGTTTTCTCTAAAAATTACAATCCTAATTCATTGTGAACCTAGCTTTTAAACCTGAATTATTAATATTTTTACCTAACTTTGGCAGAGATATTCAATAATAATTATAAACTCTAAGGTGAAGGGGGAGAAAAAGTCCTTTATATCTCACAAGGAAAGTCAATGTTTAATTATTTAACAAAACATTGAGTGCGACCGGTTTCGAAGTGTCATCACTTCATCTTCAGGCTCACCATACTCTCCATCCACTAGGGAATACTACAAAACAAGTTTCATCAAATGTGGGGTGAAATAAATTGTAAAATGAACAAAGTTTACAAGTAATAAAAAGTTAAAAATATTTTAAAAAACAAATATTAGTCAATTAAAATAGTAAAAATTTAAAATATTCAAGACCATACAAAACAAATCACATACATTAAACAGATTAAAAGATAAGGCTTATTTTAGACAACCTTGTTGTTTTTTCAAAAAACTAACAGAATGTCTCCTTCATTATACCCATGCATTTGAACTAAATCTATACTATTTACTTACCAAGTTTCCAATAACACAATACAATCAAAGTTAGGATGAAATTGAGCTAAATATATTTTTAACTGATCTAATTTAGTATTAGCACTTTGAATATTTTGATGATAAATTTTAAATTTTAAAAAATAAAACTGAAAATAATTTAAATACAATATAGTAAGGAATAACGTGCAATATTAAACATTAGAAATAAAAATTTAGATTATACAAAACTAAAAAAAACTAAAAAAATAGTACAGGAGCTGAAGAATATGCACTGAAAAAGGAAACCCATTTAATATTATAAATAGAACACAATTTTAAAAATACAAATACTGTTTTAAGTTGTATTGTTTTTTTTTTATTATTATATCGTAAGATTTTATTTTGAGCTAGAATGTTTTCCAGCAGAGCTTCTAAGACCCTCAGTTGCTATTTTCGCATCAATAATCAGTATTGAATGGTTTTGAATAAAGTTTTGACTTTTATTTACAAACAAGAACCTATTGAAAAAAATTAGACCAACAGAACACGTTTCTGAAATTTTCACACTTTTTTCTTCTAATTTACATATGACAGCACTATTGATAGAAAAAGGTTAATATACAACAACTTCTACTTTTTTACAAATATTTGTACTATTTACACTATACTTAAATGTAGAAAATAAAAAAAATGTCTTGCTTTAAAGATCAGTAATTGTTATTAAATAATTTCTATAATTAGCTCTATATAAATTTGGACATGAGCAGTTTTTTTTTTTATATTACGTCTTGGAGAGAATATTGCTTACCCAAAACACACAATAATTGATAAATATGGTACGTAATTATTTTAGTTCACTATACATGTTAAAAATAGGTTTGCAACACTTTCATATTTAACTAAAAAAAAAAAAATCAATGTAATTTGAGTACATGTTACCATCGTTGTCTTATTTCAGTTATAACTCGTTTGAATAGGTTGTACGTAGAAATTTAAAGAAAAATACTCCCTATGATCTTTACTACCACATTTTACGAACATGCATTTACTGACATGTTAAAGTCACTTCAGTAAAACATATTAAACGTAAAGGAGTTGAATACAATGTATTTTATAGTAAAATGAAATAAATCTCATTATCAACGTAGATTGTTCGTAAATACCTCTAAAATCCTATAAATTATTTAATATGACTGGCGTATACTCTAAAGTAATTAAAATTTCACATCTAATACGCACAAATACCTTCACAATGGTGCTTACAAGAGGATTTCGTTTTAAACGTGACACGTCCTAACTCAATTTACAATATTTGTTCCGAAGTCCTCGTAGAATTACCACATCACATCTGTGACTTGATATAACCTCTATTAATCCAGGTTATAATGAATCCACCTCAGTATATCAATTTGTGTTCGTGCATTCATGAGTAAGCCGAAGGAACACGTTGACTTTATGCTCTAACAAGGGGGAAGTAAATTTCAATTCGATCACATAAGGGTTTCAATACTTCCTTTTTGAAGGCTGCCAACTACGACTAACTACTGCAATTCCTCGTTAATGGTATCTGTAATAACGTTCTACCGGGGACAAGAGATG
The DNA here is from genome assembly GCA_927349885.1 of Psylliodes chrysocephalus. Classification (NCBI taxonomy): domain Eukaryota; kingdom Metazoa; phylum Arthropoda; class Insecta; order Coleoptera; family Chrysomelidae; genus Psylliodes; species Psylliodes chrysocephalus. Next base: position 33,214,786 of record OV651814.1, on the reverse strand, counting down.
AATTATAGGCGTAAAAAATTAAAATGCCAAGTATGGGCACACAACGCATGGTCTTAAACAATATCCCTTTGGTAAAAGATGCAGAAATTGTGATAATATCGGACATTTCACCAATTGTTGCAGAATGAGACAGAAGTCGAAACAAATGAAATTTGGCCGACAGTGCAAGACATTTCAGATGAAGATTTTTTTGTCAATGTAATCCTAAAATGCTCCAAGATCAAGGCAACAAAAACAAAAAAACAGAAGATTTCATTGAAACTATCAAAAGTTGTTTTTTAGCCACCACATTGGTTTAAAATATTTTTTAAACCATATTTAAAGTGACGTCATGAATTAATAAATGGCAAAAATAGGGTGTTTTAAAAATATAATCTGCTGTCATATGACAAAATTTTTTTGATCGTATTTTTTTTTAATGATTGTTAAATCAGATGAAGGAAGATAAGTGTTTGATAGCGATTTTAAGTAAAAATTAAAGTGTTTTTAATAGGTACATTGGAATCTGAAACGTTATTATTTTATTTTTGGTATTTTTTTTGTCAATAAACATATGGTATCATATTTATTCCGTAGTTCCACAGATACGCGATTGTCTAACGATTATTTGCTGTAGATTTGTTGGGCTTTTCCAAAGTTCATCAACTGCCAAAGAACGTTTATTGCTTTTAAATATTTGCTGGCAAATTCAGAATCTGAAGCAAACTACGTAATTATTTTTGTAAAAAACGTACAATTGATAAGTAATCCTTTAACCTTACTTTAATTGAATTATTGTTTCATAATCAAGAGTAACCCATAGGTAGATCACATTGTCCAACTGTTTATGATGACCATAAATATTAATATTTGTATTAAAGCATTATAACCAATTAATGTATGAATATGAATCACATAATATATGTATGAAGTTATCAAAAATCAATAAAAATCAACAAAACGTCAAATATATCAAAATGTTCAAAGATGGAACAGAGCAAAACAACATACAACAGCCACAATCAGAATCTCTTATGTGTCAACCGTTATTGAACCATATGCCTCCGACTGGTTCAAAAATTCTAGCTTTGGTTTAAAATATTTCGTACGCGACGTCATAGTTGCATCACTAAAATTTAAACGGTTTAAAACAGTCGAAAATATTTTAAACCATACACTCGCTAAAAAATACCTAAAATGGTTGGTCAGCTAATAAATGTCATTGACACTGGCCCTGAATGCAATGTCATATCTGAAAAATTGATCAGAAATGCCAATAAAAATATTGAAACCTCAGTTAAAAAGATGTTAAAAGGGTTCAATAATGCAAAGTCAGAAGTTATTGGCGAGATTATAATACGTTGTGTCATCGACAACAAGAAAATTAAAATACTTTTCAAAGTAGTAAAAGAAAACATATTACCAGTGATTGGAAAAGGTACTGGTTTCAAGGAAAATCTGGTAGCAAAAACATCTCAGATTAATAGTATTCGAATTAATAAAAATCATCATATATTCAGAGAATGTATAAACGATTGTGAATACAGAATAGATATCAGACCAAATGCAGAGTTTTAAATTCGTCCTTTCCGAGTAACTCCACATGCTATAAGAAACCAAGTAAAGGCAGAACTTGAAAATATGATTAAATTAAAAGTGGTTCGAAGAATTAATTAACCTACATCCAATGCAAGTCGTATGGTAATAATGAAACAAAAGAACAAGCTAACAGTTTACCTTAACCCGTCAGAACGCAATAAACAAATACTTAGGCGGCATTATCCTTTAAAAACAGTGAAAGAAATTGCCCGTAGAGTTTAAGGTGCAAAATATTTCACACTATTGGACTATGTAAAAGGCAAATCAAAATTATCAAATACCTAACATTTAGTATTCGATGGGGTAGATATTGCTATGTTCTGCTATGGACTAGGTTCTGCACCAAAATACAAATACTAGCTAACGTATTGAAAGATATACCAAACGTTAAAAACTCCGTGAACGACATACAAATATATGCCTAAACAAAATGAAAAAATATGCAGACACCAGACCTGGTTATTAAAAACTAAATAAATCTGATATAAAACCAAATAAAGACAAGTGCACATTTTGCAAAGATAAAATAGTTTCTTGGGCATACGTTTACCAATTCAGGTTTAGGGGTTGAAGAAGAGAAGATAGAGGCTATCAAACATTTGGAGATTTCTTCATCAAAGACTTCTAGGAATGATGCATTATCTTGGGAAATTTATTCCAATTGTTTCAGAGTTAACGGCACCTGTAAGTGAACTTATAAAAAACAATGTTTGCTTTAAATAGGACTATGAACAAAGACAGGCGTCTTCTAAAATCAAAGGACTTCATCCATTCTTAACTATTATGACGTCAATGCAGATGTCACTATACAATCAGATGCCAGCGAAAAATCAGCGAGTGCAGTATTATTGCATGATGATAAACCAATCGCTTACTTTTTAAAATCCTTTACTGATTCTCAACGGAATTTTCCACCAATTGAAAAAGAAGCTTTAGCTATTTGTTTTGCTTCTTAAAAATGCCATTTATATTTCTTTGGAAAGAAAACCATTCAAACTAATCACAAAACATTAGAATATATTGGCAAAAAACCTCTTTGTTCTGGTACTCCTAGATTACATCGAATAATCTCCAAAGATTACCTATTGCCGATCTATTAAGAAGGGACTACAAAAACATTCCTAATACAAAGAAAGATGATTTACAAATACGACTCATATTTTCTGCTGCTAAGCAAGCCAAGTCGACAATAATCAAGAAAACATCTTATGAATGGATGGCCTGAGAAAATAACTAAACTGAAAGAAGAACTTAGACCCTATTGGACGTATAGAGATCAGTTATCAAGAGCAAATGATTTTCTTTTTAATGGCCACAAAGTAATAGTACCTAGATCTTATATACCTAAGATTTATAAAGACACCCATGCCAGTCTTCAGGGTATTAAGAAATCCTAAAGAAGAGTTCGGTCGTCAATTTTCTGGATAGGTATGACAAAAACTATTACGGAATTTATAAAAAATTGTGCAGTTTGCCAGTCGATGCAGTATTCAAATGTTAAAGAACCACAAATTCCAACACTACCTTGGCAAATTATTAGAACTGTAGGAAAAGATGATTACATCTTAATTTGTAACATTTATTCTGGCTACTATGATTTTTAAAAATTAAAATATACTACGTCTTTAGAAATTATAAACATTTTTAATTAATGGTTTTCTGTACATGGTATCACGAAGATTTTAGAAAGTGACGACGGTTCTCAGTATACATCTACTGAATCTTGGAATATGACCCACCAAACATCTTCCCCACATTTCCCTCAATCAAATGGACTCTCTATAAAATATGTTAGCATAGCTAAAACTTTGATTAAAAAATGTTCTGAAGACAATTCTGATATACAGGGTGAGTCGGAAGGAGAGCATCAAACTCTAGGAGTATATTATACACGTGAAAATAATGTAAGAAAACTCATATGTTCTCATCCGATTTTCATTTTTTTTTAAGTTATGGCGTAATTAAAAATGGACATCTAGCTTTTTACTTCTGAATTTGAACATTATCAAAGTATGCCATATGTTCAAGGCTCAAAGACATTTGATAATTCTGACGTTTTTATGAACTGTCAGTGTACAGTGAACAGTAACTGAACGTTTAAATTCGAATTTATGTTATTGTTAGTGTTGCAAAATGCCAGATACTTATTCAAATTTAGAATATGCCAATATGGTGTTTGTTTATGGTTTCTGTAATGGAAATGCTACAGCTGCTGCAGAAGAATATCGTCAACGTTTTCCATACCGAAGACATCCTGACAAATTTTGCGAGACTGGTAAGCTTCCCAGTGCTTTCATAACATCAGAACGCGCTACTCGACAAGGTTTTCTAGAAGTAGAAAATATTCTGCATCTAGTAGAAGAAGATGCAACTACTAGCTCACGGAAAATTGCCACTCAATTGGGAATTCTACAAAAAAGAGTGATAAACACATTCCACGAACAAAGCTTATATCCTTATCACGTACAAAGAGTACAGCACCTACAACCACAGGATTACTCTAACCGTATGGAGTTTTGTCGGTGGATAAATAATAATAATCGTGTTGTATCGAGTATACTCTTTACGGATGAAGCTACATTTACCCGTGATGGCATTAATAATACTCGTAACTATCATGTATGGTCAGACGAAAATCCCCACGCAACAGTCGAAAGCAATTTTCAACATCGGTTTTCTATAAACGTGTGGTGTGGTATGGTTGATAGTTATTTAATTGGCCCTTTCATTTTGGAGAATCGTCTCACAGGAGACAACTACCTTAATTTTTTACAAAATGAATTACAAGGCCTGCTAGAGGATGTTCCTGTAAATATTAGAATGCAGATGTACTATCAGCACGATGGAGCTCCTGCACATGTCGCTCATCAGGTCAAGCAACATTTGGACGAACGTTTTCCAGGGCGTTGGATTGGTCGTGGAGGTCCTATTAATTGGCCTGCAAGATCTCCAGACCTCATACCATTAGATTTTTGTTTATGGGGCTGGATGAAAAATGAAGTCTACAAAATAAAAGTGTAAAAGTGGACACACGGGATGCACTAATAAGACGAATTGAGAATACTGCAGCCCATATTAAAGAAGAAAGAAATGAATCAATTAGGAGAGCAACAAACGCTCTTCGTAGATGAAGCAGAAAATGTTTAGAAGTCAATGGCAGTATTTTTGAACATTTACTAAAAGAACGCTATGATTAAGAGAATTTTTATGTGTAAATTTGTTTCTTTGTTAATATGCTATAACTTGAAAACAAATGAAAATCGGATAAAAACATATGAGTTTTTTACATTATTTTCACGTGTATAATATACTCCTAGAGTTTAGTGCGCTCCTCCCGACTCACCCTGTATATGCAGCACTTTTTAATCAAAGAAATACACCTTGAAGTATTGATTTGGGTTCACCAGCTTAGCGCCTATTCAGTAGTGTAACAATAAATCTTATACCGTCTCATGATAAAGTCCTTGAACCAAAAATTCGGACTAAAACTCATGAGGAGTTAAAAATATTAAGAAAGAAGCAAAAACATTACTTTGACAGACAATCAAAAACAAGAGAAAATATTATGGAAGGGGACAAAATTATGATACAACAAGGTTACAAAGATTGGATAGGAGGAAAAATAATAAAGAAATAAAGAACCCAGATCATACATAGTAGAGACTAATATAGGTCAAATGCTGACAAGAAACACCAAACAGATGAAAGATAATGTTGCTTTAAGATATAGTCCTAGGAACATTAAATGAGATTTTTGTAACAAATTGAATGTCATCTACTATTTTATTAACTAACTTGTACACAAAATTACGAATTCGCACTACCTGCGTATGGATAGGCAATGAAAGCTGTGTCTTTGAAGCATATGGATGGGGGGATAAATTCCATTGCATTTTAGAGAAAGTAATTTTAGAAACCTTTCTTGAAACGATTTTAAGTTTTTAAAATGTACTTCGTAGTGTGAACTCTATACTAGCCTATTCAAGATTGGATCTGACGTATGCATAATGTACACTTTTTAAGGTTTATAAGTTATTGACATCCCTACTTTTTTCGCTTAAAATCCATACATACGACCAGCTATTGCTATAATGTTGTTGATATGAGACACACAGGAGAGATTTTCATCAAATGTCAATTCCAAGTAAGTAAAACTTTGAAGCCTTTGAAGAGTGGTATTATTGAGCTTATAATCAGAAAAGATGACATATTTCTTTAAATAGAAGGGTATCATATTACACTTGTGTTTAATGTAAGTTTGTTTACAGAACACCATTCTGCAACGTAACAGAAATTCGCAATAAGTCAGTTACAATCATTCTTACAGTTTATCCCACAATATATTTATCATCAGCACATAACAAGCATTTAACATCGATTTTTTTCTAGATTGTTATCCTGTGGAAGTTGCTAAATATTCAATAGACTTGAACCCATTATACATAACAAATTGCTTATATTTCGTTAAATACAACGCAAATAAAGTTAGTAGACAAAGAGAGATCCGGAAATTTAATAATTTCTGCAAGAGTATTCCGTGGTCAAGTTTATAGAATGCTTTAGAAAAATCTGTGTAGATAATATCAGTTTGTATTTGCTTGACAATTGTTTCAGAAATGTATTTAGATAAATTCGTAATAGTCGAGCGTCCTCTCATAAATCCATGCTGTTTAGGAGAAATCAATTTATGTACAATATTATAAACATGATTGTGAAGTAGAAAATCAAAAAATATACAGAAATTGGACATAATTAAAATTAGTCTAAAGTTTGCTACATCTGATTTCTCTCATTTTTTTGAAGATAGGACGTACTTTAGATAATTTCCATATTTCAGGTACAGACGAACTTTTTAAACATATATTTACTGAAATTATTAGAGAACGTGCAAGTACACTAGCACAGTCCCCAACTATAAACGCTGGAATGCTATCGGGGCTGTCGTAAGTTTTGGTTTGATTTGTTTCAACGCCTCTGATACGTCCGGCTCATTAAAGTTCTTTATTTATTTATTTATTTAATAATACATCCAACAGGCTTTATTAGCCCAATTACAGGAGTATATAATATAATATTTAAAAATGTAAAGTTTGAGAATACTTACTTAACTAAATTACATTCTAATTACCTAATTTGATACCAATCTGTAACATTGCTCTCCAAATTGGTAAAATTTTAGGAAAAATATATCAACAGAATACTGATTGACACTTATACACATTGTAGTTAAAGGACTGTGAAAGTGATGTTGTGAATTTGGCACTTGAATATGAAATTTTATATTTGACCTTGATGTAATACGTGGGATATGAAAATTAAATTGAGACAGCAGAGAAGATGAATCTATAGAATTATTAATTAATTTATAGATGAATATCAAATCTGCTATTTCTCTTCTTTTTCTCAGACTCACAAAACTGAATTCTTCTAACAATAAATTATAATCATAGTGACGAATAGGATAACGGCCATGTCTTTTAAAGTAAATAAATTTAAAAAATTTTTTTTGACAGATTCTAATGTACTTATGTACTTTAAAAGCTACTTTCGCCCTTGTTTTTATTAAAGAATTCCCAGAATTTTGAAAAGTTCTGATTAAAAGCCTCTTCCTGCTCTTTAACATGGATCTTGTAAGCTTTATCAAAGTCTATTTCAATCTCCTAAACCGTTGAATTTATGAATATGCGTACAAGTCATCGTGTTTTCTATAGAATTTTAGGAAATTTTTCTTCTTTCTTAATAAGATTAATAATATTGAAGTTAAACGATGGTGGATAGCTTTTATGTTTACTGTTATTGCTAAATCTCGGTACAAATTGATCAAATACATTATAAAGTTTACCGTAAAAAGATGTAGAATGTACAGGCATCTTCAGCATTTTGAAATAATTCCAGAAAAGTCCAATTAATATTAGAGCTCAGGTTATATAGAATATTGAAATTTGTTTTGCAAACGTTATAAGCATTGGTGCAGGATTTGGTAAAATTTTGTCAACAATTATTAGGACCTAAGTTTAGTTAACAAGAAATGTCAGGATGATGACTGCTTTCATTAATGAGGTAATCCATGCAATATTCAACTTGTAGTTTATGATGTGACTATACTAATAATAATAAAAACTCTATTTCATAAGTAACAATAAACTAAAGATGCCCCTTAACTAAATATCTGGAATATAAGAAAGAAATAAAAACTTCTTTATCAATATCCTACCAGAATTGCAGCAAAATCGAATTAATTGTGAAATCTCAACTCAAAGAAATCAGTCAATACCTAAGTTGCACTTTTCTTATTATCGGGAAAAACAATTCTACGTCTGCTAAACTATTTTATTCGATAAAGTCCTTGCACGAGACACTTTTGGAATTTTACAGAACACAAAGAAAATGTGATTATATCCTGTTTTATTGCATATATTCGCGTCGAAGTGCGATGGGAAACTTTTGTACACAATTTGTGAAAGTCGGAAGGATTTTTCTCAAGGACTTTTTGAACTTGAACACTTTCGGAAGTGCTGGAAGTTAATACCGACTTTATATTAGTTGGATAGTTTGGGTTTCGTACGGAGATTAAAGCGAAAATGGAAAGAGTTTTAAGTAAAAGCTTAATTGGAAAAGCAAATTAGCGCAAATGGAATAATGAAGGAATATTAGGAATTGAAAGTTTGGTGATTGAGAAATTAAAATTTTGAGGTCAGTAAACGTCTCATTTCTTTCTGTTGGACACAGTTGAGGTTATAAATATAATTAAATGGCAAAAATGTCTTTGGTTCATTAAAGACAACACTAAAAATGGGTTTAAAAAAAAAACATCTAAGTGTTATTGCTTTTCTACATTTCTGTATGTTTTCTTTAAATCTAATTCTAAACAACATTTATAAAAAGAGTAGTACTGTGAAGCTAGTCAAGAATCCCAAATTTCATAACCCCACAAATCCAATACATTGGTTGCAATTTTCAATTTTATTAGAGAAAAATGTTCTACAGGTTATTTTTTCATAGAACATATTCACCAAGAAAAACAAGTAGTAGACTTTTTAACTAAATCTCTCGCAATGTCTGAGTTTAAAAAACTGAGAAAATGTATGGGAATTTATTCTAGTAAATTTTTTTCAGAAAGACGTATTAAAGAATGCACAACAATTCTGAAAGTACCTGTATTTATGTTCCTTGTTTTTTGATATGATTAATTTTAATTACTGTCATTAAAAAGATATATCGTTAGTAGATTCTTTTTTCATATTATTTGTCTACCAAATAATTATATTGACTTTATATGAGAGAATTTTTTTTAAATCTAAAATAACATATAAAATCGATAGAAAAACATAAAGATTATATTATTATAATTATTATTTTTTTCTGCTAACAATTATGTAATGTTTACTTAAACGCTGACAGTTATTTTTCTGAAAAATGTAAAGGTTAGTAGATTACCCTCTAAATGCTTTAAATAAGTAAAAAGTTATAGAATCAAACATTACATTTTAATAAGAGAAACAAATTAATGACTATTATCAAATTAAAAACGCTCACGTAGAAAAAATTAATAATAATAATATATTGGAGGTTATTAATGACATAACAGGTGGTACAAAAAATACTGTAAATTAAAAGTATAAGTATAAAATCAAAAAGAAAAATTAATATTGTAATGTGAGCCATTTTATTAGTCAGTCATGCTCTAATACTCCAAGTCCCTCTCTGTATTATTTGGCCTTTGAGGCTAAACTTGTCCGCTTATTATACATAATTAAACCCCTTAAGACCAAACCTATGGGACGACTATGGTGGAGACACTTTCGCGAACATTCCAGGGTCAACGAGATACTATTTCTAGAACGTGATAACGTTTCTGGTACATACTGGCAATTTTGATGGGGGTGCATTCTAGACCACCAATTTGTATATAAATTGGTGGAGGAGAGCCATCAGTTAGTATTGTTATATGGACAGTGAAGATAAATAGTAATTAGTAGATAGACAGTGGTGAATATAAATAGTGATCAGTTTAAAAATATTCGAAGTATATATAAATTAGAATAGTTGTGTTATAAAATAAATAATTGTTTAAATAAATTATTAATAAATAAACTGTTGTTTGAAAATAAACAAACATCACAATATATAAAAAGTAATAAAGAAAAAGCTGATGTTTAATAATTTTTTTACAAATGCCAGCATAAAATTGGCTAGAGATAAGTTTGAAGATATGTTCTTTAAACCCATAACAAAAAGTACTACAATAAAAAATATACTTGAATTTATTATTTTTCAGGCAACCCATCATTAATCTTTACTTCTAAATATAAAAAAAAATCCAAGTCATTGGAAGAAATCAGTTGTCACCCTTATATAGAAGTCAGGTGGCCCTGGTAAGCTAACCAATTATTATAGGCCAATTTCTAATATCAATAATTTTTAGAAAACTCTTTAATAGTCGATGAATCATTAAAATGTTTTGCAATACTTCTTGACTTGGGCAACGCATTTGATAACGTTTACATACCATTCTACTCGACGAACTAAATATTTATTGTAGTTATCGAAGAGATTATTTAACAGATATACACAGAGCGTAAAGATTGGCAACGCCAGAAGTTCTAGTTCCTCAGTAAAGATGGTAGTCTTACAATGGGACCAATTTTGTTTCTTGTCTATATGAATAACATTACATTCTTCTCTGGAAAAACCATAGGCTATGCGGAAGATACAGTAATTATTTTCACTAGAAAAGAATGGGAAGAGGTTGAACTGATTGCAAAAAGAATCCTGAGAAAGACAAGTTAATACTTAAATAATCTACTAATCCTAAAAGTATTAAAAACAAAATGTATTACTTCTTATTCGTTCTAATAACTTTTTTATACGGATTGGCCCAAAAGTCTGGAAACGACCAATTATCTCGTAAATTGCTAGTCCTAATTGTACAAAATTTGGGGTACACCTATTAGGGGATACGGAGATTCCAGATTTGATATTTTCAATGTTGCCAGATTTGCCGTTTCTCTTATAATATTAGTCACTTTGGTTTTTCAAATTCGTCACCCTGTATATTTAGTCATTATTGGATTATCCTATACAATACGAGTTCAACCATATGTAACACTTATGATTTTATGTAGTCTGGAAGGTCTTCAATAAATAAAGTAAGTCTGGCAACGCCTAATTGTCTCAATGAATTTTTTAATACAAACTATTTTTAACTACATTAAAACGTAAAAACTGAAAGATTATAACATTTTTAACATAATGGTTACTTTATCAAGTGTTCAAAATGGGCTCCATTTGTGAGTTAACAGTACCCTAATCGATGGTAGAATGCATCTACCACATTTCTCCATGATTGTTGGGTGATGAATTTGAAAAACCAAAGTGACTAATAATTTAAGAGAAACGGCAAAACTGGCAACATTGCAAATATCACATTTGAAATCACCGTATCCCAAAATAGGTGTACCTCAAATTTTGTACAATTAGGACTAGCAATTTACGAGATAATTGGCCGTTTCCAGACTTTTGGGCCACTCTGTATAAAATTTCATAATATTCAATAGATCCGCATATATATTGCCTCAAAACTATTTAACTGAAGATATTGAAGTTATTAAAAAAGCTTTTGAAGAAAATATTGAAGAAGATATTCAGCAAGATATTGCAGAAATATAGAGATATTGAACAAAGATATTGAACAAAGATATTGAACAAAGATATTGAACAAAGATATTGAACAAAGACATTAAACGGAGATATTGAACAAAGATAATAAACAAAGATACTGAAGAAAGATATTGAACTAAGATATTAAACAAAGAAATTTAACAAAGATATTGAACAAAGATATTATACAAAGTTATTGAATAAAGTTATTGAACAAAGATATTGAACAGAGATATTAAACGGAGATATTGAACAAAGATAATAAACAAAGATACTGAAGAAAGATATTGAACAAAGATATTAAACAAAGAAATTTAACAAAGATATTGAACAAATATATTTTACAAAGTTATTGAATAAAGTTATTGAACAAAGATATCGAACAAAGATATTGCACAAAGGTATGAAACAAACATTTTATTTAATGGCACTGGATAAAACCAAAAAAATACCTGAGTTTGTAATTAATTATAAAAATATCTATTTATTTTAACTATATGTATTTTTTCTATTTTGGTTTTATTTTTTTTTTTTCTATTTTTCCTTTGTTTTTTTTTAATTTTATCTTGTATTAGTTATTTTAACAAAATCATACAATATTTTATAAACTTTAACATCGTTTAATGAAAGCAAAACATCAATGTTTATTGGTAGAGGCACAGGTAGAGGTATACCAATATTAACTAATTCTAAGTACATTGTGTCAGTATCTAGCGACTTTAGGACACATTCTAAAATTATATGATTCAGATCAGCAATTTCATCACAAATTAATCATAAATTATTATCTGATAGACCAAATTTTTTCTTGTAGGCAGGATGCATAGCATGATTACTTCTCATATGACAAATAACTCGGATAAAATACCTATATTTTGTTTTTGAACCAGGGACGCTTTGGAATATTAGGTTGAATGTATTTGTAATTGTTTCCTTTTTTTTTATTTTGAACAAAGATATTGTCAAAGATATTGAACAGAGAAATTAAACATATATATTGAAAAAATATAATAAAAAAAGATATTGAACAAAAGATATTAAACAAAGATAATGAACAAAAATATTAAACAAAAGATATTGAACAAAAGAAACAAAAGATATTTAATAAACGAAACGAAAGATATTGAACAAAGATAATACACAAAGATATAAAACAAAGATGTTAAACAAAGATATTAAACAAAGTTATTGAACAAAGCTATTAAATAAAGCTAATGAACAACTCTATGAAACAAACATATTGAATAAATATATTAAACAAAGTTATTGAACAAAGTTATTAAATAAAGTTATTGAATAAAGTTATTAAATAAAGGTATTGAACAAAGATATTAAACAGATATATTGAACATAGATAATAAACAAAGGTGTTGAACAAAGATATTGAAGAAAGATATTGAAGAAAGATATTGAACAAAGTTATTGAACAAATACATTGAACAGAGATATTGAACAAAGATATTAAACAAATAAATTGAACAATGATATTGAACAATGATATTGAACAAAGATATTGAACAAAGATATTGAACAGTGATATTGAACAATGATATTGAACAATGATATTGAACAAAGATATTGAACAAAGATATTGAACAGTGATATTGAACAAAGATATTGAATAAAGATATCGAACAAAGATATTAAACAAAGATATTTTACAAAATATAATAAACAAAGATAATGAACAAAGATAATGAACAAAAATATTGAACAAAGATAATAAAAAAAGATATAGAACAAAGATATTAAACAAAGATATTGAACAAATGTATTGAACACATATATTGAACAAAAATATTGAACAAAAATATCGAACAAAGATATTGAACAAAGATATTAAACAAAAATATTGTACAACGATATTGAACAAAGAAATAAAGCAAACATGTTAAACAAAGATATTGAAGAACGATATTGCACAAAGGTATTGAAGAAAATATTGAACAATGATATTGGACAAAGGTATTACACAAATATATTGATCAGAGATGTTGAACAAAGATACAGAACAAATATATTAAAAAAAGATATTACACAATGATAATAAATAAAGATATCAAACAGTGATATTAAACAAAAATATTTAACAAAGATACAGAACAAATATAATAAACAAAAATATTAAACAAAGACAGTAAACAATGATATCGAACAAAGATAATAAACAAAGTTATTGAACACAGGTATTGAACACAGGTATTAAACACAGGTATTGAACACAGGTATTGAACACAGGTATTGAACAAAAATATTGAACAAAGATATTGAATAAATATATTGGACAAAGATATTGAAGAAGATTTTGAAGATATTGACTAAAATATTGAAAAAATATTGAAGAGGCTATTGAAGAAGGTATTAAAAAATATATTGAAGACGATATTAGAGAAGATATTTACGACTATACCATATACGGTATTTAAAGTTTTAAATATGAAAAAAATATGTGTATAAAATATACTAATCATGTTCTTTGATTAAGTTTTTATTATTTTTTGCTTTGTTATTATTGTAAATATTTTTATTATTTTAAAATTGTATAAAATTATTAGTATTGTTATGGTATTTACCATATGGTATATTTAAAACAGGGTACACTAAAAGTGAAATAAAAAATATTTAATGACCAAAAAAACCTTGTGAGCTAAAGGTGTACCATAGCAAAAAAAAGTAGCTAATTCATTCAAAACACAGGCTCATCATTTTTATATGTTGTTCCAAGGTACTAGCTAATTGCTATTTTTTTAAATTTAATATTTATTTATTTATTTACTGTCGAAGTTCTTCTTGTCTTATTCTTAATTTTAAAATATATTTTTAATAGAATATTTTTAAATATATTCAAAATCTGTTTTTGACAAAAAAAAAGCACAGATAAAAAACTGATTGGGTAGAAATAAAACAGGCAGAAATGACTAGATTCGATGTTCAATCAGATATCGTTAAATAATAATATTGCTATTACAAAGCAATATATTTTAACATTTAAACAAATATCTATATTAAAATATTTTTACTTTCAAAATCACACTTTAGTATTTTAAATTGCGGTTTCGTTTGTTGACATTCTTTGCTGATTGATTATTTAATTTAATTTTGGTCCCTCCTAGTATTACTTCTGATATTAAAAAAACGGCTCAGATCCCACGAAGGATTTTTTGAAAAATTAGTATTTGAATTCTTCTTATAAAATAAATATGTTTTCCAAATTCCGAAAGTTTAGTCATTGTATTTAGATAGCCTAGTAGAACAATGCCAATGCAAATTATCTTGGGAGTACAAAGTCATGTCTTTGATAATTTTATCGCCGTATACCGAATCATCGAACGGTTGTCAAAACTAAATAACGAATGTAAGTTCTCTATTTACTAATAGATGGACCCATAGTTCATTAAAGAAGAATTAAATATATGTTTTAAAAATGAGGTATACGAATTTTATTATTTTTTTATGTACACTTATTTACATTTTATCATTTTAGAGAATATAAGAATAGTAATTTAAATTTGACAATGTACCCAAATGTATTTAAAAATAAAGAAAACTCTATGTATATAGAATAATCGAGGGAGCGCTAACATACAAGCTATTTTGATGAAGTTCTGTACAGTTCTAATAGATGTCGCGACAAAATTACCTCAAATGAATCGTCCATAAGGTTGTTCTACTAGGATATCTAAATGGAATGGTTCTGGTCATAGAAGCCAGGACAGACATTTTATGATTGTAATCGGAAAGGAACAGTACATTTTCTAATACGTATAACTACTAAAAAACAAAATTAAAAAAAAAGACAATCTTCTATCACAAAAACGGTTACATTATCAGGATCTGCATTTGCTTAGAGTTGAAATTTTTTAATATCTGATAGAAATTTATCTAGGATACAGAAAACTTATTTATAAGGGTAAATGGAATGTTATTTATTTTCGACATGTATATCTATTATCTATTCTTATTTAACTGCCAGAAAATGATGTTGCCAACAATCGATATTTTACAATCGTAATCGGTTTTAAAACTTCGTTAATTTGATTTACGAGTTGCCACTGAGATGATACGTTAGTAATTCACGAGCGCTGCTTTTTCCTGTAATACAATTTTCGAGGAGAATGAATCAGCACTTTGACAGGAAAGAATTAACACGGCCAGAAATCGATAGAAACGATAAACTCGTTTTTTGATGTTTGTATTTTTTCCAGGTGTGTGAAGAATTGATATAGGTTCGTCCAATCGATTTTCTGGTCTTTTATTCAGTTCGGTTCAGAAAACTTTTATATAATTTTAATTTTTACGGTGATGGGAGGTTTACCAAACACCGATCGGATGTGCTGAGGTTTGCAATTTAACGTGTCCAATTGCATTATTTATTCATCTCAGTTTAATAACGATACAAATGATTTAAAAAAATTAAATCTAAGTGTGTGCATTAGATTTTTTTCTTTCATTATTGTTTAATGTTCCGCAACATTGGCAAATAAATGTTATTATTGCCATTGTCGTATTTTGTATGCTCTGTTAAATAATATCTAAAATTAAAGCAAACAGATTGATTTTATCTACTGTAGTATAATATGCGATTAACACCGGTTAGGTAAATAATAATGATCATGAAGAATTGAAGTTTAAATTTCTCATTATAACCAGTGATTGTCTGCTACAAATTTTAATAACTTATATAATTTTTTATTTGTCTAGTACAGAGGTTTCCAAAATCTTTTGTTTCATAGACAACTTTTAAAATTTTGCTGGATCCGGTGGACTGGCTACATCACTACCAATTTCTAAGTCTCTAAAAAAAAGTGAAGATTAGATCTATCTATGGAAACTTACGTTGTGGTTGAGTTTTAACGACGAATTAACAGTTTTCAAAAAAAAAAAAAAAGGTTAGAATTGATTACTTGATAGGGTTAATTAGTTGATAATAAAGTCGACTAAACAAATTTTCAATTAAATATTAATTGACTGTGCTGTGAGTGGATGTCAAAAAAGCAAAGTTGGCCAAACGAAAAAATTACTCCATCCAACTTTACTTTTTTGAAATTTACAGTGACTCACAGCACAAGAACCAATCAATTCTCACAAATTTTATTTAGAAAACGTCCCATTCGAAGTGGTAAAAAGAAATATAGTATATTTCCTTGTGTTGTAGGTATTTATTTAAATTTAAATATATAAATTATTACACAATTAATTATTTTTGTTATAACCGTCGTAATATAATTAAAAATAAACAATTATAACTTAATGTAAATTTTACAATTGTAATTACAAACAATTATATAATTTAAATGAGATGGATGTACTTGATGGATTGACCGCAAATTATCAATATTTGGCTAGAGTTTTGTAAGGAATAACCGTAAATGTCCCCTTTCTGTGATATTGAATCTGCTCCTTTTTTTTTGTTAATAAGTTTGTAACGGCACTAAAACTTTTTTCGACGAGATATGACGAGGAAAACGCTATCAGAAGCTTTTGCACAATTCATCACAGTCCAGGATATTTTTCGGGTATTTCTGCCTGCAGCCAAAATTTTTGATATTATCTTTTTTTAATGTCACTTTCAGCTCCTCATTATGGCTAAGCTCGAGTAGCTTCTCTTGTGATGATTACGAGAAAATACATATTTAAAATAGTTCTTGGGATAATTTTCATAAATAACTTTACTTTAAATATTATAGTCTATAGAAATTATTTTTTAATTAGTTCTTTAATAATGGTTGAATAAATAAATGATTTCTTAAAACGAAATGCATTCTAACTTCAATAACTTTGAAAATATGAAAGATATTGTGACCAAACTCAAAGATGCCTTTTTGTGCCTCCGTCCTTTACCATATTTGGTGCCAAAGAGGGCTTTATACAGCCTCTACATTGGCGCAAAAAAGATTTGTTTGTGCTGCCAAATTAGCCCCAAAAATCTGCTTACTTTGACACCTCACAGACAAATTTTTTTTTCCAACATGCCATTCATGAAAACGAACCATATTTGGGTGACCTATCATCAATTAGACACAAGGCACGATGTAAGTTTAAGAAGTTTGATTTTCTAATCGATTTCTGACTAAAAGTTCCAAAATAGGTCCAAACCTGACAAAGTAACCCCATTTTACGGTACCGTAATATTATGGTTTTCGCATATGCTAAAACAGACCTTATAAACGCTTCCGAAGGCCACCGATTGGAACCGAAAGCTGTAGACTTTTTTTTATGAATCTTTGAACTTATTCCCAAGAAACTCATAGCCAGAATACATTTATATAGTCTACGAATTTCATAATAAATAAAAAATAAAACGAAAACATTTCAAAACAAATAGCAAATAACTATCTACATGAAACGTGTACAAATTTCTTTTTAAATACCTACTTATTCTCAAACTAATTAAGTTTTATTTGTGAACCTAATGACAATGAGTATAAAAATCGATAAAACAAACAATAAATATGCCTATGTATATATTTTTACTTCAATATCTGTTCAAATAAATACAATATGAATCGTTATATACTACCTGTGTAAATAAATTTCTGATTACCATCCGAAAGTTACTAAATGTTTGTACTTACATTTTGTGTAATGATAATGTAGGATAATAAAAAAATTAGGAATTGATTGAAATAAAAAACTCAACGCATTTACCCGTCTTGCTAATATGTAGTAGTGGTGCAAGGACCATTCACTCTCTATTAATCCTAAGAAAACAGAAATTATCATTTGCACATGGAAAAAATAAAAATGGAATTAAAACCTCCATAACTCCTAAACACAAAACTAAACTTTGCAACAGAGGTGAAGCACCTAGGGCTTACATTTGACAGCAAGTTAATACTGAACTCGCATTTAGAAAGTAGATTTAAAAAAGCATGATTTGCTTATGAACAATGTCGCTAAAAAGTAGGGCGCACCTGGGATTTCTCTCCCAGAGTCGGCACATGGACTTACATGGCTATCATAGGACCTATGCTAACATACGGTGCCGTTGTCTGGGTACCAAAAATCCAAAAATTGACAGCTCTCAACATAACAGGAGCCATGAAAACAACACCGACCAGAGTCATGGAAGTCATTCTTTATCTCATTCCCCTTGATATTTACATCAAGGAGGTTACTCTGACGACAGTGACACGCCTCTGCTCGGTTACAATAGAACTTGATGTAGGATCTGGTGAGACGAGACGTCGCTTTTGGCAGGAGGCGCTAGATACGCTCCCACTGCTTCAAGCAAACTTAAACTCCATCTTACCGAGATATGTCTTTCATAAGCCATATAAAGTTATAACAGAACAAATAGAAGAGCCAGAAGTGGCAGATTCGATTCATATCTACACCGACGGTTCTAAAACAAAACAAGGCTTAGAATGTGGAATATACTCCAGATCCTTAAACCTAAACGGGATGCGAGCAATAGTGCCAGTGTAGTTAAAACAGAGCTTACGGGGATTCTCATAGCAGCAAACGAAATCACAAGAAATAATATCACTGGAAGAAACATGCTCATCTATACAGATAGAAAACAAGCACTACTCACCCTGAACAGACTCAGGGTTAGTATTATAATGTCACGAAGCTTTGGCCTAAGTATCCATCAACAATGTGGTAAACTTAAGATGGATCAAAGGTCACGCCAAGGTAACCGTCTTGCTGATTTACTGGCCAAGAAAGCAGTTAACCAAATAATTTTTGGACCTGGCCCTTCTATTCGAAAATCGGTACTGACAGACCTAATTAAAGAACATTTCCTTGTGAAATTCAAGCAAAGATGAAATAAAACAAGAAACTGCAGAGTTACTAGGGAGCTTCTAAGTTATCCTGACAACACTATAGCAAACAAATACTATGACTAGACAGAATATGCACCTAGTCACAGGCATTCTGATTGGTCATTGCCAAGTACGGAAGCATCTCCATAGCATGGGGCTGTCAGAATCCGCACTATGAAGGTGGTGCGATCAAAAAGATGAAAGACCAACGAACATATCCTCCATGATTAAACGACGCTCCCATTTATTAGCAGATTTGTGTTCGGCGAGTATCAGCTAACACCGGCCGATATAAGAAAAGCACCTTTTGGCGACGTCTATTTGGACACTCTTTATTAAAAAGGTGTGAAATTAAAGGCCAATTTTTAATTTGTGTTAGCGCGGTAACAATTGTTTTTAACATCACCCGTAATTCACCGCAAAGCTAATTTTCATTATTGCATGACGCGAAATTTAAAGATTCCATGGTTGTACTAATTCACTAATAGGATTTATGTGGAGCCATTTGTGCTTACCAAACATGCATAAATGCGGTTTAATTCTCATTATTAACGGCGGACTGGCATCAATATATTTTCTGTAATAAATTTCGATGGAACGTCTTCCATTAGCCACATCCATACAATGTAAGAAAATCGATATAATTATTATCCATCTGGAGAGTCATAAATAAGTCGTACGTGACACACGGAATTGTCAATATCTTTACATTTTACATAAGGCAAACGTATTATTTGTAGCTTTACCGACCAAATTGTTGGTACAATGTATGAAATAAATATTAGAATGAATAAAAACTTGATTTTAGCATAATTATGTTTTGCGTTATTCGCTTTGTTAAATAATGCAAGGCTGAGTATACAGGAATGGTTTGCGGGTCTGAAGTTCTATGTTTCGCATGTTTCGCAATCCATACACCCATAGGGAACATATTATTTATATTTAATAAAGGTATAGATTTAATAATAATAGAGATTTATTTGTAAATAATTAATGGCAACGGTAATAACAATGTAAATTCACATACAATAATTAAGTGATAATAAAAATATTATTAAATACAAGAAACTAATAATAATAAATGGAAGAAGAATTGATATTATAATTAACAATAAATAATAATTGAAAAAATACTTGATGATAATAATAATAATAAAAATGGTATTATCAAACACAAGTAATTAATATTAATAATAATAACAACAACAACAATATTAATTGGGTGGGTGGCTCAATGGTAGAGTCTATGCCTGCGGATCGAAGGGTCCTAGGTTCCAATCACACCGTTGACCGGGATTTTTTTTATTTAATTTATTTATTTAAAATTAATTTTGATCCCTTGGTACGATTCCCCACTTGACCATTCACTATTGGGTTCTAATTAATAGTGCTGATCCCAAAGTGGCGCTGGGAAACAGTAACAAAGCCTACATAGAACACGAGGCAAAATAATCTTAGTAGTTAAAGCCAATGACACACACAAAAAACAATTTGATAAAGAATTCTTGATAGTTACGGTATTTTCTTGAAAATCCATATTATTATAGTTTATTTGCAAATATATGATAGCAAAATTTGTATGACCCCAATATAAATATAAATCAATGACGCAAAATTTCTAAAATAAAATGTTTAGCATTATTTATTCGAAAATTTTTAAAAATACCAATTTATTTCAATTCTTCTCTTAAATTTTCTAATCATTTAATCAACAACGGTAAGTATGTGATCACTACAGGTAGAAAATATTTGCAATTTAAAATTAATTTAAGAAATCCGGGTCAGATGCTTCCCCGATTTTTTGGTTCACTGATATATACAAGGTGTTTCAGAGTTAAAAGTACATACGTTAACTGTAAGTGTAAGCCACTTGCACGATTCGAATTCACCCATTAATATTGGATCTATCACGTCTTATTACCTAGAATGAATTTATTAATTTCGCCTGGATTTATTTTTCATCCTGTCTTTATAATACTGTTTAAGAAGAATAAATAGATGTTGATTAAAATTAAAGAAAAAATAGTTATCAATTTTACATTATTACCTTAACTGCAGTTGAACCATTGTTTCCATAGTTAAGCATAATTGCTATTTACTGTCAAATAGGTAAGATAGAAATATTTCTGTTTGAAATAAAGTAATTGTTTCTAAAATAATAACAAGGTTGCTAGGCAACAAATTACAGTATCTGATACTGTTAGGTTCCAATTTCAGGAAGCAAGTGAGTAATATATTATTAGTATTACTGATATTTAATTGTGAAAAAGCAAAAATTATCTTTAGAAGAGACTATGAGCAGATTTGCTGGACAGAATGAAATAAAATATTTGTTTGTTTAACTGACATTATATAACTTGCCTTCACACTTTTTATAGGCTGAGGACTGTCGACATAGATATGCTGGCATGTTTAAAAGATATATCCAGTGAATATTGTCAGAATTGTTTACAACAACTTTTGAAAGTTCCGTCTATAAATATTGTTTCGGCTGTACTAAGTAGATGTGGTCCACAATCGGATGAAAATACCATTCTTATTTACCATGACTTATCATCATCATCATCAGCAAATAAAAACGTACTGTTATCTTCCATCGCATAAATATCACCTGGAAGGACAATTTCTTTCGCACTTGACGATTCTTTAAGCGACCCTTGTGTAGCATGTCGAATCCAGTTGACTGGTCTTTTGACAGATAAATACGATGAAACAGCAGAAATCAATTCATATGCTATGTCTTTCACATGTACTATTTCTTCTTCATATAATGTCCTTAGTGTTACGTCCTTTTCTCGAGCTCTTTTACGAGTTTCGGCAACTCGCTTCTTCACATCTACGGTAGTGGTATCAGGTTTATAGTAAGAGAGCCCTCTGAAAATTTCGACCGTCATCTGATAACGAAATAAAATATGCTTCAAAGGCTTGTAACAACATTGTACTTCACCAAATTGCGCCTGTGCCAATTCCTATCCTGATCAAAGTGGGTAAAAAAAAATATTTTATAACAAAAAGTCACATAAGACATGACAGCGACAATTCTGTTTGCCCTGAAAATTACAATCCTAATTCATTGTAAACCTATCTTTTAAACCTGAATTACTGATATTTTTATCTACCTTTTAAACCATGCGTATGTGTGAAAGGAAGAAGAAAGTCAATAATAATTATAAACTCTTATTAGACAATTCTTTTAAACCATAATCATAGTAGTTTTTTTGTCGTTTCTATGGCAACCTGTAAAACTGAATCACAACAATAGGCACACAAATAAATTTTTAAATCAGTAAACATTGATTAATATTTTTAATTATTTATACCTACTAATCGTGGATAGATGTTTTTGTACGATGTTAGGAGGAAGAAAATGTTTGCCTTTAACGATATATATCAAGATATATTTAAATATGTTATTTTCTGTAAAACTTTGGGGCAAACAAAATTAGCGCTGTCATGCCTCATGTCATTTTTTTAAATAAAAATATTTTGTTTAAACCACTTTGCTCAGAATTGGGTAAAGTAAAATGTATTTACATGCTTTTGGGGTATATTTCATTTCGTTATCAGATGACGGTAAAAATTTGCCGTGTTCTCTTGGGCTATTACAACTATGGTCCACATTATGTTGAATGATATTGTTATTGGTCACCTTAGCTCCTTTACACACCTCGAACTTCCCTTTGGAGCAAACCCAGCGTATGTTACTTTTTTTCGCTACTTTTTGCTTTCTATACAAATAACCGTCGTAAAAGGAAAGTGGTTTCCCGACACCAATTTAAGTAGCCCTTAACTTTCTTAGAAATTATTAAAATGTCTAATCGGCAAAATGTGTTATGCAGATTGAAAAACTATCTTAGTTGAAATTTACATTTCTATATAGTCTTGTGATTGTAACACGCAGAATTATTAGTTCTGTAATAATAGACGATAAAAAGCGACATTGCTTAAGAGAATTTGTACAATGAAAATGGCACAAATGTCTAAATACTCCTGTTAAATTAAAGTGCAATTTAATCGTGCATGTAAAAACTATATTGTTTAATGTACATGACGCTCTTGTACATGAACATTTTAATAGTTCTGTTCGTAGTATGGTTTCTAAGTGTTCAAATATGACCGGAGTTGGAGAAGCAACCATTTATTGACTTTTGAAGCAACGAAAGGATGGAAGTATTACAGTAACACCTAAAACGTCAACTGGGAGAAAACCCATTCAAATAGATGGTACCGTGAAACAACTGATCCGAAGAAAAGTGCATTCGTTTTATTTACACTAAAAAATCAAAGAAACAGTGGCAGAAGATGGATTACTCCAAAAAGAACTATAGCATTTATGTAAACAACGTTCACCAAAATTTAAGAAGTATAGTGTAAATGAAACAGCCGAAGAACATGGAGTTAAAGTGTTGCGGTTACCACCTTATCACTGTAAACTTAACCCCATTGAACTAATCTAGTCTAAAATATAGGAATATGTAGCGAGAAACTACGCGAGAAAAACTATCATGTGACTTTATTAAAAAATTTCACCGGACAATTGGCAAAAAGCTATAAGACATGTCATAGCAGAGGAAGAAAAATTCTGAAGCAATAGAACCAATTATTATTTCTGTGGGAAGTGAGGAAACTGATGATGATGTTTCCTAATCGGGAGATAACGACTTATTTATTTAGGTATATAACTCTATATTTATATTAATTATAATAAGTGTATATGACGCTAGTACCCGAAATAAGAAGAAACAAACTTATATGGAATCATCCTGTATTTCTAAAAACAAAATAGATTTTTTGCAAAGATTTTTTTTTTTAGTACATCATATAAATTTGAATGTTTCTATATTTATTATTAAATGTTAAGAGAATGTCCTAACCTAATATCTAGTGTACCAATTCTATAGAAATAAATGTGGGTACTTAATATTGAGAGTTTACTGTTTTTTAAAGCTCGTCGCTGAGGAATAGTACTATTGGTTAGTCCCTTAGGGTTTGATCTGTTCTGAACAATCCTGTATATAGACTTTTCCCATAAAAACTATGCTATCATGCATTTTCAAATAAACTATAAAATGAGAATAAAAAAAATGCCAAGTGCGAGTGGGACTCGTGCATGAAGAGTTCTGCAGCATCGTTCAACATTTAATATTATGTAAGTACTTATCAAATACTTTATTAAAATCAAGTAAAAAAGCCAATAAAACATGTTTCTAGTAGGGGAGCTCCTGTAATTTTTAATTCATTTTTATTTTAAATATTTATTGTTATAGGGGCAAGGAATACTCATTTTTTGAAAATTTCAACTGTCTACCTATTATGGATCATGAGATACCGCCCGCTGACAGACAGACGAACAGCGAAAGCTTCGTAATAGGGTCCAATTGGTTACCCTTAGGGTACGGAATTTTAAACCAATCATGGTTGATTTTCACAAACACTTTTATTTAAATAATAAAAATTAAAAATTATACGACAATTGTCAAATTTGAAGAAATTGTACTTCGAAACTGTGTAAATTTTATTTATGAAAATCTACCATGTTTGGTTTTTCGCATTTTAAATGGGAAAGAATTGATGATAATAATAATAATATTAATAAAAATGTTATTATCAAACCGAATTAATTAATAATGCCAATAAAAAATGTGAAAATACCAAATAATCGTTACTAATATTATTAATAATAATGGGAATAATCAAACCTTTGTGACAAAGAAAACAAAAAAATGAACATATAATAAAAATAGTGTAAACTATAATAATCAACATAAAAGTCAACGTCAACAAGATTACACAGAACATATTTCATAAAAAAACACACCTACAAATTCATTAACAGACTTTGCTCAATGTTTATACTCTGATATACTCAAGAGCATGAGCTTAAAGTGGGAGCTGATTCTTTAATCTATATGAATAAAATGTACATAGCTTAAGCAAGTATATGCACTTATAATAGTGAGCAACTCATATTTACTGATTATGCCTAGTAAAGCTTGACTGTTTTGATAATGTTTTGAGCAATATTGTAAAGTAATTGCACCATATTTCGTCATTTTGAAGAGACATGGATTATGAAACCTCTATGCGGCTTGTACATTAATGTTAGTATACCTGTTTCGAAAACAGAGTTAAAAGAGCATACATTGCTCATGAACAATGTTGCCGAACCGTGTGGCGCACATGTGGTTTCTCCACCAAAGTCGTCGCATGGACTTACACGGCTATCATAAGACCTATACTAACATACGGTGCAGTTGGCTGGGTACCGAAAACCCAAAAATTAACAGCTCTCCGTAAACTAGAACAAATTCAAAGAACAGCATGTTTCAACATATCAGAAGCCATGAAAACAACACCAACCAGAGCGATGGAAGTTATTCTTAGTCTCACTCCCCTTGATATTTACATCAACGAGGTTGCTCTGGTGACAATGACACGCCCCCTTATGGTTGGAATAGAACCTGATGTAGGATCTGGTGAAGCAAGACGTCACTTTTGGCAGAAGGCGCTCGATACGCCCCCACTGCTTCAAGCGAACATGGACTCCGTCTCACCGAGATTCATCTTCCATAAGCCATATAAAGTTATAATAGAACAAATAGAAGAGCCAGAAGTGGCAAGTCCGATTCATATTTACACCGACGGTTCTAAAACAAAACAAGGCTCAGGATGTGGAATGTACTCGAGATTCTTAAACTTAAACGTAAAATGGGCTATAAGCAATAGTGCCAATGTAGTTCAAACAGAGCTAACAGGGATTCTCATAGCAGTAAATGACATAACCAGAAATAATATCGCTGGAAGCAACATGCTCATCTATACAGATAGCAGACAAGTACTACTCACCCTGAATAGACCACGAATTTATTCAGGGTTAGTACTAGAATGTCACGAAGCTTTGGCCGAAGCATCCATCAACAATGTGGTTACCTTAAGATGGAACAAAGGTCACGCCTCATCGAAAGGTAAACGTCTTGCTGATTTACTAGCCAAGAAAGCAGCTAACCAAATACTTTTTGGACCTGGCCCTTCTATTGGCCTGACAAAATCGGAGTGACAGACCTAATTAAAGAACATTCCCTTGTGAAATTCAAGGAAAGATTGGATAAAAAAGAAATTGCGGAGTTGCCAGGGAGCTCCTAAGTTATCCTGTCAACACTGCAGCAAACAAATACTTGACTATGACTAGACAGAATCTGTGCCTAGTCACAGGCATTCTGACTGGTCATTGCCAAGTACGGAAGCATATCCATATCATGGGGCTGTCAGAATCCGCACTCTGCAGGGGGTGCGAACAAGAATATGATACTATCGAGCTTATCCTTTACGATTGCTCGACGCTCTCATTTATTAGAAGATTTGTGTTCGGAGAGTATTGGCTGACGCAACCCGATATAAGAGAAGCACCTCTTGGCGACGTTGTCAACTACATTAAATCTGTTGGCTGTCTTACGAGCTACGAGATCCCTATCATCTTAGGAGGATGCACAATGGACCTTATGAGGCATAAGTGCCATCGGGGTAACCCACCCTTCACACGTTACAGATACAGATACCATTTTCAACTTATGTATTTATTTCCATGACCACGGAGCTTCTTTATACTCATGTGAGTATAATCAATGACACCTACTGAACATGAAAAATTATATCCTGTTTGAAACTTCTCTTTCCCCATATGTATATCTGCAGCAACCTCAGACAATTTTATTAAAGAGTTAGTTTTATTCAATAATTTTATTCATAACCTGCGTCACAACTTTTGAAACAAGATGGTGGACTCTCAAATATTTTCCTACCCCAGCCTGGGTCTACTACATATTTTTAGTTTGTTAACTTTATGTATCGCAAAGAATAATATTTAATACGAACTTGTCGAGATATTTTTCAATAAATTGATTTACTTATCAGTGTTGAAAATTGCCGGAGAATTCTCCGCCTTCCGAAGAATTTGCGAAGGTTCGGAGAATATGACGGAGAATAAAATTCCCCAGGATATTTTCGGCAAATCAAGCCTCTTTAACTAACACTGGATTTAAAGTTGAATTTTTCCTTTTATAAGAAAAATACGCTAGTTATTATCCTGGGTGCGTATGGATGAAGACGGGATAAATTGAAACTCTCCCGGTGTATATATTCACTGTCACTTTCCCAAAAAACTGGTACGTGAAAGCCAAGGGAAGAGCAAGTGGATGGAGAAAATGAATACAAAGTTGCCAGATCGTTGTAGAGCATCCAACCATTTAGAAACCACAAAATGTTAACACTAAATGACACTGCTGTCATTTATGTTCGTTTATTTTCCTTGATTCATCTTAAAAATTGAATATTTCATATTGAGTTTGAGTTTTTAGCTTTTTCATGTATATACTTTTCATGAATACAACTTAATATCTCCTATTAATAATACGATTTTCTCCAAATTTTGGTGGTGATTGTATATTAGAAAAATAAAGTATTTGGCATCATGAACATTTTAATTTACCATTGGCGTGCGGTGTTGGAGGTAAAAAGATCTGAATCTTTTGGGAAAAGGATATTAGGGCTTTTTTGGGTAAATGTTCTCTCACATTTAGAATCAGCATCCCCAAAGACCCCTTGATTTATATTTTTAAAATCTCAAGTCATGATTTTAGCAGAATAAAAATATTTGAGGTAATTTTTTCTGATAGGTTGTATATTTCTAACTTTTTAGTTGAAATGCCTTAATTCTATTGCGTTTCGAAACCGTAACTTTGAATTCAGAATCCTCGAAAATGCCCTTACACTACGATTTAGATAGTTTGAAATTTTGCTAAGATATGCGAGATCTATAATTGTCAATAAGTCAAGTAACACTTACTTATCTGTTAATAAGATGGCGCAGAACCAAAAAATAGTTCTTACAATTGAAGAAAAATCAACAGATTGCTCGTAATGACTTGTAGCGGTTTTCAAGACAAGATGACCAACGTGTCATAATGTTCTAAATATTTACGGTACTTTCTTCTGAAACACCTGGATATGATACAAATATTTTGAATGCGCTGAAGAAGTTGACCATCATATTGGGTGATACAAAGGCCTTATGCCCTATATCGTATAAATCAAATACTTTGCCGTTTAAACCGATACTTCAATGAACATGAAACTAAATTTCAAAGTAAATAAAGGAAATAACGTCCGATTGTTGGAACATGAACATAACGCCACATCAAAGTAATTTTCGACAATTATAAAAATACAACCCTGTAAATCAATCACTCGTACCGAATTCCATTACAGATCTAGCCATATTTTACCCTTCCTCGTGACTATGTCTGTTTTCGGCTAGAACGTAAAATTAAAAAAACACTATAAAATCAGAATAATTGGTGCACTACAAAAATTTTGTAGTAGGGACGGTACAAGGCCAAAATAAAAATAAATTTAGAAAATAAATTTAGAAAATCAATGATTCACAATGGTATTAAAAATATATAAAAACATCGAAAAGTTATAAAAGTAAAAAAAAATATTAAATGAATTATTTTGTAGTTACTTACAAGTCATTAAAAGGGTACTAATGTGGCTCCATTATTAATGTAGCAGTTTTGACATATTCTGTTAGATATTGTGATGGTATTTGTTCATCTAAATCAATAATCGTATTAAATTACAGCAATTTAAGAAAATGTAATTGAATAATGGATTTATATTACTATGTACATTAAAAAAATGGTAAAACATTGCAAAATAAAAATTAATAGGTAGTTTTTAAAAAAGGTCTACCAACTTTATTTTATCTAAGACAAAAATGCAATGTTAACTTAGGAATGCCGTATGTAAAAGAAAAAAAGAAACTTATTTAGTGTTGCCAACTTAGCCGATTTATGGCTAGATTTTATTAGCGTTTAGCTGGAAAACTTATTAAACAGCAGTCTGTACATTTTTTAGCAAAAAATTGCAATCCCAGCAAAAAAAAAATTAATTAATATTGAACTTTAGAAATATTAAAAGAAAATGAAATAAACTAAAAAATTCAAACAATTTTTAATATACAATGTAGGTATTGTGTTCATGGAACTAGCAGGAATTACTAAGTTTATTTGGTTATTTACTTAATAAAACCATACATTATTAATGCAAGCAATATTATAAATGTAAATAAGAATTTTGACATTTTTAGCACACATTTACTTTTGGCAACACTACCGCAATCAGCGATCATATATTGTTTTTATCTTTTTCGGTTATGGGCCGGTAAGGTTAGGTTTAACCCAGAATACTGCAGCGCCTTGCGTCTATTGTATTAACCTGCTTTTCCCGTATTCAGTTACTATCTTTAGAATAGTCCTGTGCCTTTGGTTAGTTTTATTAAGTTCCTTACCAAGTGTTCCTGGGTCATTCTTTCCGGTTCTAGGCCGAAAACGTTGAGATGCTGTCTAGCAAGAGCTTCACATTCGAAGATCACATGGTACGATGTTTCTTCCTCTTCCATGTAGAGTCTACACATAGTGAGGTCATTGTGTAAAATCCATCACATGAAGGTGTTTTAGCAGGCTATTACTTTAGCAATCCCACAATGGTGGATATCTGAAACCTTGCGAGTTATAGTACCTTAGTAGCCATGCGTGGATTTGGTCCCCTTAGCATAAGCATACTAATTGGGTGCCCTCTTTTCTGCTACCAGTAAATTTGGTATTGTGTGGTTATCCACCTGTTCATTGACTATCGAGAAGAAATTTTACTTATTCTAAATAAAGGTTCGGGTCTTGTGAATGGTAATTATGATTCCCCTTTGTAGAGTTTGTAAGCCTTTTCATTTCCTTGAACACCTTTGTGCCCTGGTACCCACGCTAGTTATTGTGAGTTTCCAGATCATTTAGTATTTCACAGTAGTTCCAGACCAGCTTTGACTTGATTTTGTTTGAATTAAGAGCCTTCAAGGCTACTTGACTATCTGAGAGAATTGAGATGGTTTGTTTTTTGAACTTCCTTCTTAAATTCTCTCGTACACATAATAAGATTGCGTGTATTTCAGCCTGTAATACATTAATATGGTTTCCCAGTGAAACGATGATATTGCATTTAGGTTTAACTCCATGTAAGCCAGAGCCTGTTTCCTTTTTTGTTTTAGATCCATCCGTATACGAACCGAGACCGCTAAGCAAGTATTTCTCTACCTAACCTCCCTATTTACCTCGTTCCAGTTGCAGTTGACCTGAAAGAGTCTGCTGAAGGTGATCTCAATCGTGAGCTTCGCATAATTTTACCTTTAGTTTTGACTTACATATCATTTCAGTACAGCACAAATTCCAGTACTCCACAAACTGTGAGGTGTAAGTCGCTTGTTGTGTTACATGGCAAAAGTAACGTAGTTATCAGAAAATGCTCAGTTTTTGCTAGAAAGTGCCTTAAAATAAATGGCATTCAATTATTTCAAAAAATGCAAAACGGTACTTTCAAAAAATAAAACGATTTCTAAAATAAAATAAAACAATTCTAAAATAAGAATAAGATAATTTATTCTAAACACTCTGAGAATAACCTGTCCACCTATCCACCCGCGTGATTAGCCGTTTAAAAACATGGTTACAGCTCTACCGCGGTAATGAGCTAGTAGGCAAAGCTTTATTTGTCTTTATTCAATGCTATTGTTTTTCTAGACCTCTCTTCAATACTTAGGATTTTAATTGATGAATTCTAAGCTGATATGTTTTAATCTGCTTATAAAAGTCGTTAAAATACATTACTTTTTTCAAAAAACTCAAATATAGAAAAGATGCAGAATTAAAAATTCTAAATCTGAACCTGGACTTGTGTTTCAAAAATTAAGTTAAACGAGAAGTCTGATTTACCTTTTTTTAGGTTTTTCTTACCAATCATGCTTCATCGGTCAGAGTAATTTAGTCGTGTCCGATTTCTTATGTTTGAGTTGTTTTAAAAATTAATCTCCATATCATGGGGCTGTCAGAATCCGCACTCTGCAGAGGGTGCGAACAAGAAGATGAGACCATCGAGCATATCTTTTACGATTGCTCGATGCTCTCATTTAATAGAGCATTGGCTAATACCGGCCGATATAAGAGAAGCACCTATTGGCGACGTTGTCAATTACATTAAATCTGTAGGCTGGATCACCAGCTAGGAGGTGCCTATCATCTTAGGAGAATGCACAATGAGCTTAATGAGGCCTAAGTGCCATGGGGGTAACCCACACTCCACACGTTACAGATACAGATACTAAATGATCTGGTAGCCCACAATAACTAGCGTAGGTACCAGGGCACAATGGTGTTTTAAGAAAGTTTTTTATTTTATGACTTCTACACACAGTACGAAGTTAGGATTTAGTCTGAGGATAACTAGGATTTGCTTTAAAATTTGCAAACACAATTTTCCATTATAACTAAAACTTCTTTTTTCATTGACCCGAAGTGTTTTCCAAATAAATGAATATGAATTCAATAATTTCATTAATTTAAAAAAAGAAGATACTTTTAGGTAATTAATTTTGGAGATGGTGACTTTTTTTTATTTTCTGGTAACTCCTAAGATTATAGTAAAATTTATTTATCTATCATCACGATATGGACATCAAATGAAAGGTTTTCTTTAATTACAATACATAACAAACAACTCCAGTTACAGGGTGGAAAAACATAAATGACCAAAAAATGAATAAAAAATAAACAAAAAATTAAATCATAAGGAACATATATTAAAAAACAAAACATAAAATAAACAAAAATTAACAAATGGTAGTAATTGTACAAACAAATAAAATATAATTAAATATATATGCAAAGTATATGCTATTAAGCAGTTGTGAAGAATACGAAAATAAAATGATGTCACATCATTCTAAATTCAATATGAGACACCCTTGAAAGCTTTATTATTTATATTATTCTTCTTATTTAATTATAAACTTATAATAATTTAATGAATATTGCTTTAATAAATGTTTTAAGAAGTGGTTTTATTATGTATCTGGACATCGAAACCCAGTGATTTTTTTTTTAATTTCTGTGTATCTACCGTCGCGCCTACATTCAAAGATGGTAATAAAACGAATCTCCTATAAATGAGGCGTACGTCATCGGTGACGCTGATAGAAGAATCTAAGGCCATTACGTTGATTCACATAATCACCCAAATTATTCTTTTAACAAAATACCCATCCATCAGTAGAATATCTCCGCATTTGTTTTCCCAACTGAGCCTTATTGCTGCAAGAACAGCACGGCGCCTTATTTATCTAGGACTAAAAACAAGACAACAAAAACAAGTTGAATAAAAAGATTATTCAGATTCAATTGAATTTTTCGTTCGTTGTGCAATTTGTCTTGTGAAAAGATCATTCCGGCATGTATTTTCCAGGAGCAACAACTTGTTTATGCAGCAATATCAATCAATTGTATTGTTCTAAAGTTATTTAAGACGCAGGACACAAAATTTAAATAAAACGCTGAGTATAAGAATAAACATCTGAAGTACTTTAAGGTACTATGTTAGGGCAATTCCGTTATTAGTTTGGCAATAAAATCAGACGCCAATGAAAATGTAAGGTAAAATGTTATAGTAGACGGCACAGATAAATTTTACCATTCCACAATTAAATATCAGTATTATTAATATATCTATATGATGGTGGGGGAGGTTTTCCGGATTTTCCTCACCTGTAAGTCAAATGGCACCATCAATTATCTTTAAGTCGCCCCGGAGCGCCACGGCAAATAATAATAATAGCCGTGCCTTTCCCCGCACAAGATCAGCTTTTGGGGTTAAAATTCACTCGTAAGGGGGTGAATTAGTAAGAGTGTATTATTATTATTATTATTATTATTATTATTGTTATTATTATTATTATTATTATTATTATTATTATTATTATTATTATTATTATTATTATTATTATTATTATTATTATTATTATTATTACATATAATTTACAAAGCTACCGCCGACGTTCAGCTTAGAAAACACAGTTGTTAAACTGCAAAAATAAAATGATGAGATCAATTTTATCACAGCTAAACGACTGAGTACGTTAAACGTATAGTACCCTTCGAGCAAATATGCTGGAATCGAGTGTCAAATAAATATTTTATGCCTGGCAACGCTGTACGATGAGAATCTGTCAACTCTATTAATTATAACACCTTAACTTTAGCGTTTCCTATTGGTCAAATCGAGCCTTTTTCAAATTTCTATTTGGTGTAGCCCAAGATAACTTGTAAGAAAAGCCGGTCAACATGGACTGGGATATCCAATAGTAATTCTGTGATTTTGTTCAACTCATATTCTAATTGGTTATTTGGCACGCTTCTATGCGTTATCGTCATGTTGACTGAGCACAGATGGACAATATTTGTTTATCCAGTGTTGTATTGACATTACTGTTTGGATTTTTTGAAAGTGATAAAAATATTGTAATCCCTGAAGGCATGTAAATAATTATAATTTTGATTGACTATTTTTTAAATAAATAGAATCAGTTACACCTCAAAAAAATTAAATTGATTTTTAAATACTCATATAAATTGTAAAATTTAAACAGTTCAAAGTAGGCTTTGGCAGTTTAAATAATTGTTTACCTATACAGGGTGATTCACAAAGAAAAGGTTATATTTTTTCTACAAATTCTATAGTGGAAAATGTTAATATATTATTATACAGGGTGTAACTAAATAAGTGTAAAACATTTAAGGGGGTGATTCCTCATCGAAAAAAAGATAGGATCTTTCATATAAAGAAACTTCATTGGATCATCCCTTAAAGGGGGTACATAAAATTTGTTTAACAATTTTTTTCACAAGCACTAAATAAGTTACAATATTGAAATTAACCTGTCATTTTCTACTACCAAAAAGACACTTAGCCAGTAATTTATTTGGTTTACCCCATGGTTGTGAGGGGTGGAAAACGCAACCCCTAAAATTTCATTCCACCTTAACTTTTTGTCTTATTATTTGTTTACCATTTATTTCCGATAGCCTGTTTTATTGCAAACAAAAAATATCTCTTGAATTTTTTGCCCAAAATAAACCAGTTCGCAGCAAAACATTATTTTACGAACAAGATAGATATCGCCATAAAACGAAAATACGAAACTAATTTATCTAGTAGGACGCTATTAGCGATACTGACAATTACATTGAAATCAAGCTGTCAGTTTGTAAATTTTTGAAATTGAAGTAATAATAATTGTGTATTGTTGTTCTGTTCGTAATTTGTTACTTCAATAATTCACTTGTTATTAAAATGGCATTCACGAATGAGGAAATGGCTGATATGCATTACGTTTACGGTCTGTCGCAGGGGAATGGGTTAGAAGCTTCTAGAAGATATGCTGAAATGTATCCTCAATGGCAGCATCCTTCACATAGAATATTTGCCCGACTTCATCAACGATTACTAGAATATGGTTCATTCAACAAAAGAACGCACGATTGTGGTCGCCATCGAGAAGTAAGAACACCACAGCTTGAGGAAGCACTACTTAATTTTATTGAAGAACAACCTACTACCACTACTGGAAAGATTGCTTTCCAGCTAAATGTTGATCATATGACGGTATTTCAAATTTTAAAGGAACATGTATTATAACCTTACCATCTGCAACGGGTACAGGCACTGTTACCGCGAGACTTTCCTAACCGTCTTGAATTTTGCAATTGGATGCTGGAAATGATTAGAAGAAATCGTGACTTTCTAAAGACGATCGAATTCACAGACGAATGTTGTTTTTCTCGGGACAAGATTATTAATTTTCATAATTACCACATATGGGCTGATGAAAACACTCACGCTTTTGTCAAAACTCACCACCAAGTACACTTTTCTCCTAACGTGTGGCTGGAGTTATTGGTGATTATTTAATTGGGCCTCATTTTCTACCTCCTCGATTAAATGATGAGGCATACGTTCAATTTTTAAGAGAAGTGCATCCCGTACTGCTGGAGGAAGTTCCTTTGGGCGTCAGAAGGGATATGTTCTTTATGCATGATGAGGCTCCCGCCCATTTTAGTCAAGTAGCACGTCAGCATTTAACTGAAACATATGCAAATCAGTGGATAGGTCGAGGAGGACCACAGGATTGGCCCGATCGATCCCCGGATCTCAATCCTCTCGATTTCTCTACTTGGGGCCATTTGCAGCATTTGGTTTATCGTACTCCTGTTCGCGATGTAGAGGACTTAAGAAACCGCATCATCGATGCGTGCAGGGTAATTAGAGAGACTTCAGGATTATTTGAGCGAATACGTAGCTCAATGCGCCGATGTCCGACGTTTAGACGCATGCGTAATGTCTGAAGGTAGACATATTGAACATTTACTATGATTTCTACATGTTGTATGTTTTGTTATTAATAAATTAGTTTTGATTATTCCCCTTTTTAATCATTTAATCACAAAATAACAATAAATCCAGTTCGCATTTATAACGATGTATCTCTGTAGTTGTTCGTAAAATAATTTTTTGCTGCGAACTGGTTTATTTTGGGCAAAAATTCAGGAGACATATTTTGTTTAGAATGAAACAGGCTATCGGAATAAAATTTTAAATGGTAAACAAATAATAAGACAAAAAGTTACGTTGGAACGAAATTTTAGGGATTGCGTTTTCCACCCCTTACAACCATGGGGTAAACAAAATAAATTACTGGCTAAGTGCCTTTTTGGTAGTAGAAAATGACAGGTTAATTTCAATATTGTAACTTGTTTAGTGCTTGTGAAAAAAATTGTTAAACAAATTTTATGTAAAGGGATGTATCTTTTTTTGATGAGGAATCACCCCCTTAAATGTTTTACACTTATTTAGTTACACCCTGTATACTGGGAAAATGGAAAAAATATAAAATCTGTACGAGAATACTTTATTAAGATTATCATTTCAACGTTTATGGTACAATTAAAAGAAACAAACAATTAGGATTTAAAATGAATTTTAGTAATATATTTTTTAAATTTTTTTTGATCCGGTAAACATAGGATAAAAGCCAAACTAAAATTGAATAGTTTCGTGTTATTATTTAGAATATTGTTATTTAGATTTTTATTAATACATTTACCTCAAACAACGCACTCTTACCCCAAGTGACCCTACATAATTATATGCAAAATCAATCAAAGTTTCTTCTGAGAGTAAAAAAAATAGGAGGAAGAAGACGAGGAGGATGATATTAACCAAAAATTTGATATGTAGATGTCACCCTTAACTCAAAAACTCGAAATATGTATCACCAATTAAAATTGGAAAATAAGAGATCTAATTACGGTGTCATAGAAAGAATTCACATTTGACAAAAATTTCAAAACCTTCGATTAAAAAAGTTATTACGAGCCAAGAAAAAGAGCAAAAGCAAGGATCTCTAGTAAGTCTAGAACACTGCATGGTGGAGGATATTAAAAGAAAGTTTTATAATTTTTATTTTAATAATATCAGGCCGTATTTTTAAAAGATTAAAAATTAAATATAAAGTTTTTTCCCGGTTTCCCTTACAAATCTGACAAAACCACTAGAAAATTACTCCACTCTTTGAGTTTTAGATATCCTACCTTAAATAGAAGACAGTATATTAGGGAATCTTAAAGAATTATAACTATATGTAATGAATACGTCACTAGAGTAGATGAAGCTCGACAAGATAGATTCATACTGTATATTGATGAGACTTGGTACAACACTCAAGATATTGTGAGAAAAAGATGAAGTGATCAATCTGCTAAATATTCTGTGAATGCTCCTCCAAATAGAGGAAAACGTATTATAATATTACATTCCGGTAATGAAAATGGTTTAAAGTCGAATTGCCTGTTATTATCAGCAAATGATATTTTGAGTTGTTCAGCAGATTATCACTAATATTATGATATCTACCTTGTTCGAGAAATGGTTTGGTGAACATTTAATTCCTAATTTGCCACCAAATGCTGTTATAGTAATGGATAATGCCCCTTACCACTCTCGTCAAACTAGTGAAATTCCAAAAGCGAAAGCTCGTAAAGAGGTAGTTTCCACGTTTTTGGACAAAATGGGTATATCATATCCACCTACAGTTTAGAAAAAGATTTTCTTGCAATGTTGAATGACTTAAATCTCAAACCTAGCCATGTTATAGATTAGATGGCTAGAGCATTCGTTCAAACCGTAACACATTACCACCGTATTATCGTACATTAATTGCCATAGAATTAATTTGGAGCAATATTAAAATGAAGGTAAAAAAATTAATCCTGTGTTGTCTCAAACCATTTCACATGTTATCAGAGAAGTTATTGGTAGTTTGTTCATATCAGGAATTATGTTCCAATTGTTTTCTCCGCCTTACCAAAATAAGAAATAACCATCGAATATTTCTGGCTCATTCTTGCATTATAAACCTGAATGACATGTCCAGTGAAGATGACAGTTTCGATAAATATAACCATGTATCTGTTGGTTCACGTTATTTTGAAAAGATACATGGTTTTGTTCTATTTTCTTTTTTTATAAATCTAACCTTGACGTGTTGAGAAGGCTTGGATGCGTCAATCACTTTAAAAATTAAAGCCATAGTAATTTAAATTTTTTATAATAAGAGGATACTGATAACAGTTGTTCAAGCATTTTTCGTAACATCCTTTATTGATTTTTAGTATTCAATGTAATAATTAAATACTTCAAGTAAATGAAATAATATAGTTGCATGGCTGTTTTTATTACAAGTCGTGAATATTTATTTCGGATCAATTTCGTAAGTGTTGCCTTTAAAACTAAATTTAGTGATATTTATTAAATAATTGAAGAAGGAAATTATGCGAATAATGTGATAATATTTAAATACGTATAACATTTCCTCTTTAAAGCGTAACATACAACTAATAGTCTGTTCCTGGGTCGCCGTTAAACGTATTTTAATACGATATCCTTTGTTTTGCCGAAAAAGAAAGAATATCTTTACCTCCAATTATGCTATATCTTGTACATATGTCTTAACAGGTTTAGTGCGCACGTCCAGTTTACTGGACGCAAGAGTTTCTAGTGCTAGCCCGCGTCCAGTCAACTTGACACTCGTTAAATATTATACATAAGTGTTCCGATAAACGGTGGTCTATTGCGATATATCTTAGAGTTTAAAGCGGGCCTTGGGCAAAGAATTGCACTAAAAAAGTTTTACTCATTTCAAATTGTTGGCTTTTATACTTAAATGGTGATTGCTATGAATATGGAAAAAATACACCGGCATCCAGTTAACTGGACAATGGTTAAAAGACAGATATTTTTTAAATGTATCCGAAATAAGGTTACAGTGACATATTTTATACTTTCATTTTAAAAGTTAATGTTGGGTTCTGGGTAGAGACTGCTCAGACCCATTAAGTACTAATCCTGTTTAAACTTCTCTCCCTCTGTCTCTGTCTTTGTGTTAATCGCTGTTTGAGATAAGAATAATATGAACGATACCTCTCTCTTTTTATTGTAATAATTCATATGCTTATACCTTTCTTTTTTGTGACAAAATTTTTATTGTCTTTGTATTGGACACCTTTACCTTGGTATATTTCTATTATCCAGTTCGATTATTTTTGCGCTCTCAATATATTTTCATCTTCCTCCATATCCAAATGAAAATCGTTCTTAAACCCTTTCGCAAACAGTGGTGATGAACTCGAACTGTTTACTTTGCACTTCTCTATGCGATGTAATGCATGGCAGGGGTTTGCTGTTCAAGAGTGCAGCGTACTCGTTCTAGACGACTTCAATTTTATTAATTAAATTAATGGATAGAGAGATAATAATATATCAGTCGAAGACATATATATCGAGAAATCTGTTTGCACAAGAAAATCCAATTATTACTATTTATAAGAAATAAAAAACCATTAATGGAAAATATAAATGATAGATTAGATTAGATTTGATTAAGACTGTGGACAATTTGATTAGTATTTTTTTTTCTGGTAAATTTTATAAATTATGCCGTACTAGTATAGTTCGTATTATGATTTAGTGGATGATAAGGTAATGTTGGAGATGTTTTCTTTTGAACTTTCTGGCATATTTTTGTTATGATGGCTGTTATTGTGGCATATAGAAAGTATTTTGTGCCAAAAAGGGTCTTTGATGCTTCTCTGGCTAGTAAATCAGTTTCATCATGTTCCTATGTCTTTTCTGGTACCCCGGCAAATATTAGTTTATTTTAGCTACCAAGTTATGTTAGGACTTTCCAAGCTTTCAGTTTACCTGATTTTAACGTTACTTGACTGTTGGAATAAATGGTAATAGGTTTTATATTTGCCTCGACTTAAAACTTTTTGTGCGAAATGTATTGCTGCTACTTCTGCCTTAAATGCTTCGCATGTTTATCTATAACCTAGAAGGCATCGGTATTTCAGTATCGAAAACAATTCCACTGTAAAAATCCTACACAAAACATAAATTTGTTTCTTCGATAGCAACCTTTGCATTTGAATATGAAAGTATAACTTTCTTGTCACTTTGCAGTCGCGATTCAAGATAAGTGATGCGCCGTCTGGAGGAAATTTGTAAAAGGACCGTATTAGTAGGATATCGTTCAGTGTTGCCAGACGTAGCAAAATTTCGCTAGGTCGTCGGATTTTAGCTCTTGAAGAAGTGGATTACGCCCATATGCACCGTTTTAAAATTTAATCCAGATTTGCAGATCTCGTTTAAAGGACTAGTGGTTATTTTCTATGCACCGGCTACGGATTAGATAATCTAGTTTAGTAATCTGACAACACTGGATTTCTATAAATTTTACAAAAATCAGAAGAAGAAAACTTCAGATTTGGATAGGAGAAATGTATGTCAAAGGATAAGAGGCCGTTGAAGATAGAAGTCCTATTTTTTAAATGTACCAAAATCGTAAACACACCGTAAAACGCATACCGAATTTTACACAAGGTGAAAAAGAATGTCAAATGAATTTAAAAAAAATAATTCTATAGTTGGATGGCAAAACCATTAAGTTCATTTTTGGTAATTTTAACATATATACATACAAAGTGCTTTATTTCAAGCTTTTCTATGCAAAACGATATACCTATATGAATACTTTCCCTACACTGTGCATGTTCAAAACTATATGGATTTAACATATCAGTATTTAAAAGTGGACAAAATCAGATAAATATTATATGTATTGCTTACTTATTTTTACCTTTTCCAACATATCTGGGTTTTCCATCTAACTACAGAATTATGATGTAACGTTAGAATGTAAAAAATCTCTCAAAAATGATAAAGTTGCCCATCGTATAAACATAT
Source organism: Psylliodes chrysocephalus (assembly GCA_927349885.1). Taxonomy (NCBI): domain Eukaryota; kingdom Metazoa; phylum Arthropoda; class Insecta; order Coleoptera; family Chrysomelidae; genus Psylliodes; species Psylliodes chrysocephalus. Next base: position 33,174,542 of record OV651814.1, on the reverse strand, counting down.
TCACTTCTCTCGTAATTTTGTCTAGAATCTTTGTCATCTTCCAAGAAAAGCTGGTATTCTATTTGTTTTTTATTAAAATTCAAATAAAATAAATAAACGCAAATAGACAGTTCCAAATATACTGACAAACCGTTGACATCTTTTTGACGTAAGAAAATCTCGATTAACAATTTGATCCTCCGATATTGACGGATTAGAATAAAATCGGATTAACGCCCATATGCACCGTTTTAAAATCTAATCCAGATTTGCAAATCTCGTTTAAATGGCTAGTGAATATTTTCTATGCACCGGCTACGGATTAGATAATCGAGTTTAGTAATCTGACAACATTGGAATTTTATAAATTTCACAAAAAAGAGAAGAAGAAAACGTCAGATTCGAGTAGGAAAAATGTTTGTCAGAGGATAAGCGGCCGATGAAAATAGAAGCCCTATTTTTTAAATGTACTAAAACCGTAAACACACTGTAAAACGCATACCGAATTCTACGCAGGGTAAAAAAAAATGCCCAATGCTTTTATAAAAATAATTCTATAGTAAGATGGAGATTACCATTATGTTAATTATTGGTAATTTTAACATATACACATATTTCAAGCTTTTTATGCAAAACGATATACCTATGTGAATACTTTATTCCCTATACTGTGCATGTTCAAAACTAGATATGACATATTATCAGTATTTAAAAGTGGACAAAATCAGATAAATATATGTACCTATTGCTTACTTTTTTTTATATTTTTCAACGTATCTGGATTTGCCATCTAACTACAGAATTATGCTGTAACGTTAGAATATAAAAAACCTCTTAAAAATGACAAAGTTGCCCATCGTATAAAAATATTCACTTCTCTAGTAATTTTGTCAAGAATCTTTATCATCTTCCAAGAAAAGCTGGTATTCTATTTCCGATTTTTATTAAAATTCAAAATCTTTCCCTGATGCCAAATATAATTCCATAGTCCGTAGAACTATTTCCTCCAAAATGTCCAAATATTTATTTGTATTAACAATTCCTTTAATAAAATGCAGTTTTTCTATTCCTTTAGATGACATGCTGCCCCAGACCATGACCCATGCGGGAAATTTTATTTTTCTTTTGAGACACTCTGGATGGATCAGCACCATCATCCGCTTACATTATTACCTTTATTACTTACCATATTTCTACCATTACATAATACTTACTAAATTAACACAATTAAATTATTTATATTCGATTAAATTATTTACATTCAATACTATAATTCCTACTTTCTAAATTCTATTGTCTATATACTCTGGCTTCTACAATCACTGCGCTTTATACGTTTATATTATTGCCTAATATTAAATCTACTTGCGCGGCCGTATGCGCGCAATTTCTATTCTTTAATTCAGAAACAATTCACATTTCATGATTCTATGATTCTATGATTCCTAGACGGAAAAGACGCACACCCAGATTACCATATCCGCTGAGCAAACAGGTGGTTTCTCTTTTGAGCTCGGTGTTACACGCTTCTTCCCATTGCGATATGTTTGGAATGTCAGAGTTATTTCATTCTTCTTGCCAGGTTGTGCGAATTATGTGATTTAGCTCCCTTTAGACATGGGTCCAATATCTAAAGTTTCTAACGTTGATCTAATTTCCCATTAAGAAGGCCACCCCAGTCTTCTTTAGTTTGACTTTTACTTGCATAGATTCTAAAACCAGATGAAGAGGTGGTATTCTCGCCAGTATACATAGACTTTTATTTGGGCAACTTCTGTAGGCCCCAAGGATTGTTCTGAGGCATATTGCCTGTGTAGTCTAAATTTTGTTTATGTGTCTGCTTATTCTATGCCCCAAATCATATGACAGTATGGGAACTATGGCCCGATGATAAATCATTTTCAAGGTCTCTTGATACTTGGCTAGGTTTGACCAATTTATATATGAGTATCTTCTTAATGTTTGGAAGATATTTCTGTTTTTTTGCATTCGATATGGCTTGAGAAATTCAATCTTTTGTCTATGTACACACCCAAATATTGCATCTCTATCCCTCTACTAACTGGGTTATTTTCCACTCTAACAACTTGATTTTTAGTATGGGGAATTTCGGAGAAGATTATGTACTTCGTCTTTGCCATAGATATGGTTAGTTTTTACTTTCCTATCTGTATACAGATATAAGGAAAGTATAGGAATCATGATTTTTTTCGACCTCGAGTTTTCGACGGATTTTTACGTTTTGAGGTCCCCTGAATCCGTTTTGACTATTTTCGCGATGATGTATGTCTGTCTGTGTGTGTGTGTGTGTGTGTGTGTGTGTGTGTGTGTGTGTGTGTGTGTGTGTGTGTGTGTGTGTGTGTGTGTCTGTGTGTGTGTGTGTGTGTGTGTGTGTCTGTGTGTGTGTGTGTGTGTGTCTGTATAACGCATAACTCATGAACCGATACACAAAAAAACACCAAATTTTAAACTTAAGCTTTGTTTCAGCGTCCAATGAGCTGATTAGATTTTGGGCAGAGTCGGAACATCTGGGGGGGTACTTTATGGGTGGTCATTTTTATATTTTATGGAATATATCTGTTATTTACGTTTGGAGAAGAAAATTCTTCAAATAAAAGTTACTTCTAATATAATTATCTATAATTTTTGTTTTATGCAAAATTTTCCTAAAATGGTCCGTATTCGAGAAATTTGAGAAAATGTAAAAAAAATAATTTTTTATAAAAATTGTTCAAATAAAAGTTATTTGTAATATAATTTTCTATAATTTTTGTCCTATACATAATTTCTCTAAAATGGACCGTATTCGAGATATTTGAGAAAATGTGTAAATTTCGAAATTTGAAGAAAACTCAAAAACGGATAAAGGAAAAAACATTAAATTTTAAACTTAAGGTTTATTTCGGCCTGACGTGAAATGATTAGATTTTGGACAAAGTCGGAACATCTGGGGGGGTACTTTATGGGAGGCCGTTTTTATATTTTATGGAATATATCTGTTATTTATATTTGGAGAAGAAAATTGTTCAAATAAAAGTTACTTCTAATATTATTATCTATAATTTTTGTTCTATGTCAAAATTTCCTGAAATGGTCCATATTCGAGAAATTTGACAAAATGTGCAAAATTCTGATTTTTATGAAAATTGTTGAACTAAAAGTTGTTTGCGATATCGATTTCTATAATTTTTGTTTATATATGATTTTTCTAAAATGGACTGTAATGGAAAAGTGCCAAATTTAAATTTTTCTGTATTTTCGTTTTCAATGAATATCTATAGAAAAATGTTTCGAGGTAGATGTATGTGGAAAATGTATATATTTAGTTTATCCTCTAAACATTTATAGAGATGCTGCAATAGGTTGTACAAAATAACCGGAAAATGCCTATAATAACTAGATAGGAAAGTCATGTGTTGGACACATCAGATTTTTTATCTTTCGTCCATGTTTGCAAATATATCATGCATTGGTTTGCTATTCTTTCCTAACTCATGTCGGCTTTCAGTAAGCAAATGCATTAACTCTCGCGAAGTTCATTCCTCTTAGTAGGGGATCCATGACTACGTTCCATAAAGTGGGAACTAAGACAGATCCCTGAGGACATCCCTTAGAAATAGCTTTTTGGTTTCAGTGTAAGAGCCTTATAGGAGACTCGTCTATTTGTTAAATAGTTTCTAATAAGGAACATTGAGCTTGAGGGAATTCCGCTCTCCTCAAAGGACAATTATTAGTTTGGACCACCAGTGGTTGTCGAATACCCCGCAAATGTCATCGAAGATGACCGTGGAGTGTTTTCCTGCCTCTCGAACGTGATCTGTAAGAGCTTTAATGGCACCTATAGTAGATTTCTTCCTCACAAAGCTAAATTGCAATGGATGAAAAAATTCTCCATCAATTTTGTATTCGTGAAGCTTGTAGTTAATTAACCTATCAAGGACCTTACCAAGTTCACTTGGTAGGTTGATTGGCCTGAGAGACTTCATTTCTGGGGTATCCTTGTCTGATGCTTTTAATATTGTGACGAGTTTCTCGTTCTTCCATTTATTTGGGAAGCAGCCAACTTGTAGACAGCTGTTGTATAGTTTCAAGAGGATTTCTTTCTTTCACACTCAAGTCAGTAGAACTTTTGACAACAGTGACACTTTATAATAACACAATGTGAATGTGATGAAAGGTTCTTCACTTTAATAGTGCAGCCACAACAAAAAAAGCATCACTTTGTTTGAATTCAACTTAAAAAAACACAACCTTGTAAAATCATTCAATAAAGTATTTTGAGGTTGTTAAATATTGAGATAAATTGAAATTACCTTTAGAAGCACAATATTCTATGAATTTACAAGATACGACCTTTTCCTTTTGTTCATTTATTACTACATAAACGTTATAAACCTTTTGTAAATTGTATTCTGGGGTAATTCTAGCTTTGAATGAAGTGGAATGTTACTCTTCGCTCTACAGTGTGCTGCGGTTGTCATAAGTAAAAGTACAAGTAAAAGAAGACAGAATATTCCAGAAATGTCATTACACGTCAAGAACATTCTAGATGACATTTCGAGAAGGTTCGAGAAGGTCAACAAGCTATATAAGTCGACGACCTGACGTCAGAGTTTTAGTTTATGAAAGTTATTGTCAAAGTTGAATTATAGTTATTGTAAAGTTGAGTTGAAATAAATTGTGATACCAAAAACCAGCGTAACATTGGTGGCAGCGGTGGGATTTAAACTAAAAGTTCATGTTAAATACCAAATCTACTGGGTACGAAGCAGAAATGGACACTTCAGGCCCACCAGCATGGTTTTTGAAGATGGACGAGGAGAGAGTAAGGCGAAAAGAGGAAAAGAAACGGCGTAGGAAGAAAGAAGAGGAGGAGAGTGAGGCGAGAAGAGGAAGGGGAAAGGCGTAGGAAGGAAGAAGAGGAGGAAAAGGAACGGCGTAGGAAGGAACAAAAGGAAGAAAAGGAAAGGCGAGGAGAGGAGAAAGAGAGACGCAGGATGGATTAAGAAAAAGAAAAGGAAGAGAGGCGTAGACAAGAAGCGGGAGAAAATATGAATGGTTTGCTGCAAATCCAAGAAACCTTCAAGAAAGAGGTTAGTCAGCTTAAAATTAGAATGGATTTACTAGAGCAACAACAAGAGCATCTAAAAGCTAATTTAGAGAAACATCAAGAGAATTTGAAAGCTACCATAGAACAACAAGAACAGGTTAGACTAGAGTTGGAAAGGCAAATTAGAGCCGAAATGGCTGAGTTAGAAAAAAGAATTTACAGCCAAGCTTCAGTAAACATCATTGAAGCTGCAAACACTACTACCTCGTCTTCATCCACAACCGAACCAAGCCGCATTCGAATTCCAGTTTCACAAAACTATACTAGCAAGACCCTGAAACCACCCACGTTTGACGGTCAAACAACATGGGAATCATATCGACTCCAATTTGAAGCTGCAGCTAGAGCCAATGGATGGACCGAGAAAGAGATGGCGGATTTATTAATAGTGTTACTGCGAGGTCAGGCAGCAACTGTTTTACAGTTACTTCCTCAAGAGCAACCCAGTTATTCATCTCTCGTCCAAGTTTTGGAGACAAGATATGGCCAGCAGCATTTGCAACGGGCATTCCAAAACCAGCTAAAGGTTCGTAGTCAGAAACATAATGAGAGTCTACAGGAATTCGAGGCTGATATAAGAAGGTTGATTCATCTGGCCTATCCACGGATGCCGAAAGATTTCCAAGAACAACTCGGAATACAAGCATACATTGATGGACTACAAGATGCATAAATGCAGCAAGTCCTTCGTCTACAACATCACAAGACACTAAAGGAGAAATTGATTGCAGCCCAGGAATGTGAAGCGGTAAAACTCATATCCAGATCTTCTTACGCAAAAATGAGAGAAATTAAATCCCAGGAAAGTGAGGAGACCCATAATAATGCTATTACCCAACCTACCTTCTCGCAAATATTAAATATCCTGCAAAATATACAACGAAATAACCAAACTAAGAACAGAAGATGCTTCAATTGCGGAAGAATCGGGCACCTTCAAAGAACTTGTAGAAGCAGAGCTCGTTCTATAAATAGAGAATCAGGGAATGAAGTCGGAAAGTCACGAAGATTAATCTTCCGAAGCCCGTCACGAAGTCCAACAAGAAATAGTCACAGCCAGTGTTGCCAGTCTAGTACAATTGTACTAGATCTAGTACATTCTCTGATAATCTGGTACTCTAGTACACTCGAAACAATATCTAGTACTTTTTTAGCGTATGTTTCCATTTGAAGCGTAAAATATATTAGTCAAAAATTGCAAGAGAAATTAAAATAGTTGTTAAAAATTACTTCAGAGATTTCTTGAGAGATAAAACATTGTTTAAAAATTGCACGAGAGATCAAATATTGTTCAAAAATGGCTTGAGAGGTAAAAAAGGGTGTTATTAATTGGTCGAAGTATAAAACAGTATTAGAAATTGCTTGAGGGGTAAAATATTGTTCAAAAATTTCTCTAGAGATAAAAATACTGTTAGAAATTTAATGAGAGATAAAAATATTTAATAATTTTTCCAGAGATTAAATAGTATTATAAATTGTTAAAATCGTGTTCAAAAATTGCTCGAGGGATAAAATACTATTGAAAAATTTGTTGAGAAATAAAATATTGTTCAAAATTGACTCAAGAGATACCTACTATTAGAAATTTCTCGAGAGATAAAACATTGTTTAAAAATTCCTCGAACGATAAAATACTATTAGAAAATGCTCGAGAGATAAAATATTGTACAAACATTGCTCGAGATATAAAACATTGTTAAAAATTTATCGAGAATTAAAATATTTTTATAGATTTGTCGAGAGTTAAAATGTTGTGCAGTTTGCTAAAGAGATAAAAAAGTTGTTAAAAATTGCTCGAGAGATAGAATAATGTTAGAAATTTATCGAAAGATAAAATATTGTTTAAATATGGCTCAAGAGATGAAAAAGGTTTAAAAATTGTTCGAGAGATAAAATAGTTTCATAAGTTATTAAAATCTTATTCAAAAATTACTCGAAAATTAAAAAATACTGTTAAACATTTCTCGAGAGATAAAACATTGTTTAAACATTGTTAGAAAGATAAAAAATGTTAACAAAAATTGTTGGAGAGATAAAATAGTGTCAGAAATTTCTCGAGAGATAAAACATTGTTTAAACATTGTTAGAAAGATAAAAAAATGTTAATAAAAATTGCTGGAGAGATAAAATAGTGTAAGAAATTATTAAAATGTTGCTCAAAAATTGCACGAGAGATCAAATATTGTTAAAAAACAGCTTGAAAGGTAAAGAAGCTGTTAAAAATTGCTCGAGTGTTTAAATAGTGTTAAAAATTGTACAAACAATTTTGTACAAACATTTCCCGAGGGATAAAAATGTTGGTAAAAATTCCTCGAGAGATAAAATACGGTTAGAAATTTGTTTAAAATTGTTTAAAAGCTGGTAGGGAGATAAAATATCAAAAGGTGTTAATTCTTTTTCAAAAATTGCTCGAGAGATAAAATACTGTTAGAAATTGTTAAAATTTTGCTTAAAAATTGCAGGAGAGATCAAATATTGTTCAAAATAGCTTGAAAGGTAAAAAAAGGTTGTTAAAATTTGCTCGAGTGACTAAATAGTGTTAAAAATTGCACAAACATTGCTCGAAGGATAAAAAGAAGTTGTTAAAAATTGCTCGAGAGATAGAATACTGTTGGAAATTTATCGAGAGGTAAAATATTTTTTAAAAATAGCTCAAGAGATAAAAAGAGGTTTTTCAAAAATTGCTCGAGAAATAAAATATTATCAAAAGGTATTAAAATATTTTTTAAAAACTGCTCGAGAGATGAAATAGTGTTAGAAATTGTTAAAATTTTGCTCAAAAATTGCACGAGAGATCAAATATTGTTCAAAAATAGCTCAAGAAATAAAAAAAGATTTAAAAACTGTTCATGAGGTAAAAGAGTATCAAAAGGTATTAAAATCTTATTCAAAAACTGCTCGAGAGATAAAATAGTGTCAGAAATTTGTCGAGAGATAAAATATTGTTTAAAATTGTTCTGTTCGTGTTCTCTATAAACCTTTTTTTGCTCTTTAATGACCATACTTCACAATTAGAAAAATCTAGTAATTTTATAAAATCTAGTACATTTTTATGAAATCTGGTACATTTTTTAGATAAATCTAGTACATTATAAAAATATATTCTGGCAACACTGGTCACAGCAGCCATGCGTCCCGAAGTTAGCCAATCACCCACACCGAGCCGGTTTTGTAGAAATAATCAGGAAGTAGAGCATCGTAGAGTCCATCTGTATAGCAATGCAGACATTCTCTCCGGGCGACCCTGTTTGGAACGAGAATGCCAATACAGTAAGGGGCTCGAAGAACGGGAGGAACCAGTTGATAAAGTTACCCCTTCGGGCAACTACTATCGAGCTAGAGGGCGGCGAAGAAGAAATCACCCTTGAACGTCTGAGACAGGGACAGAAGAAAGACAATGACTTAAAGGTTGTCCGAGAATGGCTGAAAAATAAAGTCACACCTACTTGGCAAGAGATAGCCAAATACAGTAGAACTATAAAAGGCTACTGGACCCAGTGAGATCCCCTGTATCTTCACGATGGCCTATTGCACCGGAAGTGGGAGAGCCCCGATGAAGTACATGTAGTCCTCCAAGTGATACTACCGGGGTCACAGGTGAGAAATATATTGGAAAAGCTTTATAGCAGCCGTTCAGAAGGACACTTTGATACTAAGAGGACACTGGCACGAGTTCGGGAAAGATTTTATTGGGTCAACTGCCGACGAGATGTAGCGGATTGGTGTAAAAGATGTGATGTGTGCAATGGTAGGACAAAGGTCTATGGATTCACTCGGCAACGTTTGAAAGTTATTAGCGATATAGCAAAAGCTAGAATCGACATGCATGCCACAGGGACACATTTTGGGAGAGGCGATCCAATGTGGCTGTACAATCCCAAGCGCAGAAAAGAACTCTGTCAGAAGCTGCAACAGAACTGGGAAAGCCCCTACACCGTTCTTCAGAAAACCAACGACCTGATCTACCGCATTCAGTTGTCAACTAGAAGTAAACCCAAGGTAGTTCACACTAAGAAGTTAGCGCCATACCGTGGTTCAGATCCTCCCCGGTGGCTCCAACCAGATCCCAGTAATCAAGTTATTCGGGGCGAATAACTAGAGAGGAGGGAGCAATGTTACGTAGCACCCTGTAGTAGCCTGTGGCTATCATAGGAAACGTACAGATAGAAGAAGAAGTGGAATGTTACTCATCGCTCTACAGTGTGCTGCGGTCGTCATAAGTAAAAGTACAAGTTAAAGAAGACAGAATATTCCAGAAATGTCCAGAAATGTCATTACACGTCAAGAACATTCTAGACGACATTTCGAGAAGGTTCGAGAAGGTCAACAAGCTATATAAGTCGACGACCTGACGTCAGAGTTTTAGTTTATGATAGACGTTATACGTGAATGTTATTAGTTGTAAAGTTATTGTCAAAGTTAAATTATAGTTAATGTAAAGCTCAGTTGAAATAAATTGTGATACCAAAAACCAGCGTAACAATAGGTATACAAGCTTATAATATAAATCTGCAAAGCTTCTCTTTTCTAATTTAAACATTATTCGTTCATTATTCCAATTTGTTATTATTCAGATCCCTTTTTGCCTTTTTTATCCATTATTTAAAATTTTATAATTTTATTACTGATTACTCCAAAATTATGTCGGTAAATTCAAGTTTACTTCAGCCTCCCTGTTCAAGTTGCGCTTGTGCTTATCGCCCATTCTTGACATTGATTTAATTTCAGTAAGCAGTTTGAATACGCCAATTAAAAATTTCGAGCGATATCAATAATTTCCGAGAGCACACAAACTCCTCAACATCAATACAACTTTTTAAAATACACACTTTTAAAAAGTTTATCTTCAATTTCGTGCGATTGTAAGTCATTAATCATCTCGGAGCGCGCTGAAAACTTTCCACGATATTTTGCTCATTTACAGGGTCTTTAGTAGCAGTCGAGTTGAAAAAAGAATGGAGAGTATCAACTAACGCGAGCGTTAACAAGGTTCATAATATGCAGGATAAGTAGCGAACTTTCTAAAATTGAAAATTATTTCAATTAGAGTGATCAATTATTTACAATAGGATAAAGACTTTGACATTACGAGGATAACAAGGCAGATATTGTCGTCAGGATAAATAGACCAAATAGACAAAACGCTAATTGTTTCTTATGTCGTGTAAACCCATCATAAATAAAATGTTATAAACGTGCCAAAGTATATCTTTGAATATAAATGACAAACTGTTTAAATCAAAATTAAAGTCCAAATAATAAATAAAAAGATTCCTGTCAGCCAAGGTTAACCATCTTTTACTAGGACTGCCAAGTGAGGAAGGTAAGAAGGAAGATCTAAGAGTGCCACCTAATATAACGTATGAAGGAAGATATGTAGTGTGTCTGATTTACTATAATTATATCAGTATTGATAAAGTTATGACAATGAAAGTAAAAAGTAGGGGTTCTCCAAGATCTGGACCTTGTGCTTCTATTTAGGAGCTGTATATTTTATCTTTTTAAATTTGGCTTAGCTATGATAGTAATAAAAAAATATTTGTCACCACTACAGTAGAATGATGTAAAATTACCATATAGTTTAATTTTTCAATGATAATAAATTGTTCATATTTTTCATTGACTTACCCTATTTATTTTCGTGAAAAAACTAACAAAACAGATTAACATAATTAGACTCATTAATAGTTTAATTAATAATTCTTTGTTATTTTTAGAAAATGTTTATTTCAAGGACCTCTATAAACAATTGAATAAGTATCAACTGTAGAGGTCCTGGTAATTGAAAATTTCAAGTTATTTTTCCAGTTGGGTACTTCATCGAAAATTTGCTAACTTTAACCCATTCCAACCCTAACGGTTGCATTTTTTAAGACCTTACACTTTAATTATTCAAATAAACATACCCTGTACAGTTAAAAAGCGTTTTTACATTCCACAAACTAAAATATGATTTGGATCTTAAACGATAATTACAAAAACGGTTTTATGTAGACTTGTAATGACAAAGTGTGTAAAAGTGAACAAGAGCAACAAGTAAAAGATGTAATGATATTCAAAAGTGATCATAAACGAAGTAGAACTAAAGGTTTTCTTCCTATTGTGCAGGCACAAAGGCGGAGAATCGTAAGGGAAAACATTATTTTATGCAAGCTAAAACCTTAAATTTTAAATATCCTTTTAATATATGATAATAAACGAGTTGCGGAGTATAATTTCCCTTATAACAAGGGAACTAATCCGTTTTGTATGCGCTAGAATAAGATGGAGCAAACCAATATATAACTTCCTTTATATTAGGATGGTAATTTAACTTATACAATTAGAATTTCCTTTAATATTTTTTATTTTATTACTTTAAACAGGTGGACTTGATTTGAACTATTCTTTGGTTATCCTAGAGTCGCATCAATATATTTGAATTGAAGAGTATATTTTTCTACGACCCACTAACGCAAATTATAAATTTTAAAAATTAATAAGTTAAAATAACCAATTAAAAATAGTTTATGACTTTTATTAATTTAAAAAATAAAAGAAAAACAATTAATTAGAGTTTAACCCCAGACCTTTCGCATGGCAACTTATTACTCTATCTTTGCTCTATCAAGACACCTATAGTGCGAGGCACACTGGATATACAGTGTAAAATATTATGGAGCGCGACACTGCCAGCCGTAGCTATGCTCGAATCGGCAAAAAAAAAGGATCTGGTCTCAGGCATATTCTTACACGGGTTTAAATTTGATCTTAAAATTTGTATGGTCAATAATAAACAGTAAATTAAATTTTAAAATTACAAATTTACTAACTCCAACCAATGACATATATGGTTTAAATAGACTGCTTATCCATACGTAAATAAAACGATGAAAAGTGGGTCGAACTGGGAGATGTTTTCTCTTTGTCTAGTGCATGCAATGTTTGTGTTTTGTCTCAATTTTGAGTGCTCACTGGTAAACAAACCTTTCACAGGACCGGTTTTAAAGAAAGTTTAGTCTAGTTGAGATTTTGTTCTCATTGTCATTACTCAGTCGGACATTTTGTTGAATTGTTTATTTTATTTAGTTTTAATTATACTTATGTTCTGTTTTAAGTTTTTTAATTATTTGAGTATAAAAACTTGTTTTGTTTTTAAATTTAAATGGTGAATTGCTCTATAAAGGTTTGTAAGACCAGCTACAGAAATATAAAAAGTAACATTTAATTTTTCACGCAAGTATCAATACAAGTAGGTACAAGGTAAATACGTTTATAATAATTTTACGAATTATAATTAATTATAATAATAATATTAATTATAATAAAGTATTTATTGTAAATACAATTACATAAATATTATTATATCAAAGGCTCGAGTTAGAGCTATCTGGGCTTTACAAGTACATTTTAAAAGTTAGTTAGATACAAAGAAGTATCATACAATAAAAACTCAATATAAATAGAAGAAAAACGGACATAAGAACCAATACAGAGAGACAAACACTTTTATTCTTTGATAGGTTCTTTCTATGTGAATTCTAGCTCTGGCAATTTTGGCATTAAGTAAAGCCTCTTGATGGCTGAACTGATTTTTTTTATTGAGGAAAGGAGGCTGTATAATTTGTATACCTTCAGCTTCTGTTATGTTTCCAATAAGAAAACCTTTGTTAAACATTTTACTATAGAGAAATGATTCACACACTTCAAGTATTGAACTTTGTTAAAAAATGTCTATTTCTGAAGTTTACCACCATATGCTTCACTTTTGTAAGTAATGAGACCAGTAGGTGACACTCCAGTCAATATTTTAATAGTAGGCCTCTTTTTGTAGTCAGAGTAATTTTTTAGCCTACAACAAAGACATTTGGCTTGCTGTATTGGGATTTCGGTACAATCAAGTAGTAGTACTCTTACTTACATAGAGGCACATTATTTAATATTTCTTGTTTTGAAGGCCGAATTATACCATACTAAGAACTTCTACCAGTTTTATTAAAAACTGTTAAAAAATTTAACGATAAAAAGTTTCATTCACTCCAAATAAAATGAATAAGACATTATATCTTGCATATCAGTTTTCAACTTTATAAAAGTAAATATAACTTAATCCTTTACAGACATAACTGATCTCCTTTTTCCTATTCTTTAGAAACAACTCTGCTACTAATTCCACAATGGTGGCTAATAACTGGAAGGATTGCAATCCTATTAAAGTAGATAGTTCTTTAGCACTAACAATCCGTTTGAAAACGGATCAACTAAATCACCACTCTTCACTTGTGTTGAACAATCGATCCCAATTTTCTGCTTTTAAACAAAGTTTTGTAAATTAAGCAAAGCTATTCAGCAGCACACAAATCTTCATTATCTGCTTCAGTAGTAGATATATGTTCATTAACTGCAAAAACACATTAAACATAATAATAATAAATAACCAAACATTTTAAATTATGCATACGTACATCCATTGCCTGAAGAAGATAACTCAACACTTAACATTCTACTAGTACTGGCAACATATCATTATTAAAGACAGTAGCCATAATTCTTGTTTTAGCTGGATTACTTTTCTTTTTATTAATAGTCGCTTTCTTTTTACCACTAATCTGAGTTAACTTACATCGACTAAGCTTAGTTGTACGTTCTTTTTGTGATTGTAAGTCAGAATCTTTATTTCCCTCTTACCGATGCTAAGGTACACGGATCTTGACGTCAACTAAGATTGCACTTTGTACCTAGTCCATTTTACTATGATGTTGATCAGATTTCCACTGTTGGAATTTTATTATTATTCATCAAATCATTCACATTCACCGCCAAAATAATCCTTAATTGTCTAAAGGGACACACTTTAGAATGTGAAAAAGCTACTAACTTTAAATGTTTAAAAAGTTCATTCAATTTTTGCGTAATATCTACTTTTATAATGCGAAATAAATTTTAAAAGAATAATCAAGTGTCCGAATAGTGCCACTATACAGTAGTCATGGTCTAAAGTTAGTTATATACACATGAGTGTAAAATTGTTTATATCTATGTTCAAAATTGGTTAGATCTCTTAAAATGTTTTGAAAATTGGGAAACTAGACGTTACGACTCAAAATCTTTTTTAAAATACCTAACGCAAGCTCCTGTCTTGAAATAAACATACAGATATGTTTTTTTTTTTTAATTCAATTCCTACTTTGATGAAATATGTGTTTTAAACTCATTTCGGCCAGACCGATTCTGCCTGGTGAGCACTCGGCAAGCCAAGCAATATGACCCGCTTTTCGTCGTCTTGTTTATATATGGATGAGCAGTCTATTAATCTATATGTCATTGACTCCAACTCATAATATATTGATATATATGTCACACACATGCCACACATATCAATCTTACCTTTTGAGACAGCTTAGTGGGAGGCAGGATTCAAGTACACCCTACCTATCTACTTGACGACCTCTGTTGCCAAGCATTAAATTTTGGTATGCTGACTGTGATAGGTTAATTTCAAAAACAAAATGCTCTTAAAATTTACAAAAATAATTCTAATATCTCCAACTAAGTTCAATATCAAGAAATTATGGCAAAAAAGGAGTTAAAAAATAAATAAAAAAAAAAAACTGGATCAGCTGGATATCAGCACTTAATAAAAATACACCGGCTGCTCTACTTTGGCAATGGGCAAGAATATTGAATAGAACTTGTTCATATAAATCTTCAACTTGCAGTGCCAATTGGATCGGTCCTTTTTTTAATAAAATCGCGCCACCATCGGTTATTTACCCTATCAACTATACAGAAAATTATAATCCAGTAAATCACTTTCTTTTAAAACCACTAACACTTAATGAATTAAATTATGCTTTAAAAAATAACAATAATACTAGCCCTGGAAATGACAATAAAAAATATCCCATGCTCGCACATTTACTTCTAGCAGTTAAAATACTACTTCTTGATATTTTTAATGATTTTATATCTCATGGAAGAGATGAAGATAGCCTTAAGAAAGTCATTGTAGTCCCAATTTTAAAAAGAGGAAAATATCCAAATTTTGCCCAATCATACTAACCAATCTCAATTATGTCTTGTGTGTTGAAAACCTTGGAGCGCATGATCAAGACTAGACTCGAATGGTGGTTGACTAAAGAAAAATTACTCCCAAGTAATCAGTTTGGATTTAGAAAAGGATATGGAACGATGGATGCCGTTTCTTCTCTGACAACAGACATTCAGAAAAATTTCTCCTGAAATAACCATTTATCTACCCTTTTCATAGATATAAAAGGTGTCTATGACAGTATAGAACTATCAATATTAAAGATTAAGATGATTGACGAGTGAAAAATTCCTTCTTCGATTGCTACTATCATTATAAAATTTTATTCCAGCAGGTGTATACAAGTAAGAGACCAGGAAAATAAGATCGTAGGTCCTCGTTACACCAGTATTGATCTACCACAGAAATCTGTTTTGAGTTCTATACTTTTTAATATTTATACCGCGAGTTTACATAAAATTCGTTTGCTTAATATACCGTTCAAAGTCATCTAATATGCAGACGATATATGTATTTGCACGTAACAAAAAATATGACTCTCACCTTATATCCTTAAAATACAATTATCTCTATTATGCAGTCTTGGTGCCGTATTAATGTTGTATGTATGTTCACCCGACACAACAGACCTAATAATAATATTAATACAATTAATTTCAAACAACAAGAATTTCCTTTACAACCACACGCTAAATATCTTGGAATGATCTTCGATAGGAAGTTCACGTGGAAACATCGCATTAAATGTGCGTTGAACAGGTGTCAAACGGGCTTAAATTTTCTAAAATCTATCTTGAAAGTTTGGTTAGGAGCCGATGTTAATACAGGTTTACTATTTTATAGATCCTACATTCGATCTATATTGGACTATGGGTGTATTTTGTATGGATCGGCCAACAATTCTCTACTGAAAAAGTTTTTTTTAAAATTCTGTACTACGCACATGCTTGGGTACTATGAAATCTACAAAAACTGAATCACTTTATATCGAAGCTGTAGAGCCACCCATTAAATAAAGAATAAAATACCTAAGTCAAAAATTGGTCTTTGAGGCATTCTTACATAAATCAACCTTATTTTCTGAAATTATACATAACAAATAAATACTGGATTCATAAAAACTTACCGCCGTTATGTAAAGCTGTTCAAAATTGTAAGTTAGCGTTCGACTCCCTAGGTTCTTTCGACCAACTCTTCATTACATCCGATGCATCCAAGTTAGGCACTGGTTGTGCCTATTACGTCCCGTCACTTAATATTAAAGCTCTCTTATCTGATAACTTTTCTAGTTACACTGCAGAAGCGATTGAGATATTAGATGCCTTACAATTTGTAACAGAATCTAACACTAAAGCAGCTCTAATTGCTTCAGATTTTTTATTTATTTTAAAATCGGCTGTAGCTTTGGACATTCCAAATTTTAATTTAAAACCATACATTTTCTTGATTAAAGAGGCATTGTTACAACTAATTAATAATAACATAAAGATATGCTTTATATGTGTAAAGGCTAATATTGGACTTAAACAATGAATATGCGATAAAAGAAAGAACTAACACCATGCATAACATCTGTAGCCCAGATATTGTTGCCTTGATAAAATCCAACAATATTATAAAATGGAGGCAAGATTAGTCACATTTCTGTTCCACTTATTCGAATCAGTACCCTAAAATTCAAAGACATATTCCAAACCAGTGTTGCCAGTCTAGTACAATTGTACTAGATCTAGTACATTCTCTGAGAATCTGGTACTCTAGTACACTAGAAACAAAATCTAATACTTTTTCAGCGTATGTTTCCATTTGAAATGTAAAATATATTGGTCAAAATTTATCTAAGGTCAAAATAGTAGACATTTCTCGAGAGATAAAACATTGTTTAAAAATTGCACGAGAGATCAAATATTGTTCAAAAATGGCTTGAGAGGTAAAAAAGGGTGTTAAAAATTGATCGAAGTATAAAATAGTATTAGAAATTGCTTGAGGGGTAAAATATTGTTCAATAATTGCTCTAGGGATAAAAATTCTGTTAGAAATTTAATGAGAGATAAAAGTATTTAATAATTTTTCGACAGATTAAATAGTATTATAAATTGTTAAAATCGTGTTCAAAAATTGCTCGAGGTAAAATAGTATTACAAAATGTTAAACCCTTGTTCAAAAATTGCTCGAGGGATAAAATACTATTGAAAAATTTGTTGAGAAATAAAATATTGTTCAAAATTTACTCAAAGAGATACCTACTATTAGAAATTTCTCGAGAGATAAAACATTGTTTAAAAATTCCTCGAACGATAATATACTATTAGAAAATGCTCGAGAGATAAAATATTGTACAAACATTGCTAGAGATATAAAATATTGTTAAAAATTTATCGAGAGTTCTCTATAAACCTTTTTTTGCTCTTTAATAACCATACTTCATAATTAGAAAAATCTGGTAATTTTATAGAATCTAGTACATTTTTATGAAATCTGGTACATTTTTTAGATAAATCTGGTACATTACAAAAATATATTCTGGCAACACTGTTCCAAACTCACCCTGATTTAAAAATCATATAATTCCAAGACACTACATTACATCTTTGTCTTTGTCTCTATAATAAATAAAACAACAAATATTTAAAAAAAATGCTATGTAGAATATAATTTTTTTTCGGTTAAATATAAGTTAAAATTGTAATTCGTTCGTTAAAGTGAATAAATTATCATTATTATTATTATTATATTAAAATATTTATTAGCGTTCATAATGCCATCTACGCAGTGTAAGATTCCTGATAATGTAGCTGACTTAAATCATTACAGAGGCCTTTTTTTAAGACAGTTACTATGAATTATTTTACTATTTATTTTTTTTTTTTGTTTAGTTTTTATGACTCGGCTTCGACCATCACCAACTCTAAGTTCGTCACTTCATGTAATTGTAATTTAATTATACTTGTTCTAATACTAAGAAATGTGGTCATGTGTATATAGAATTCAATTTTTTTTTGTATCTTTATTAAAAAAGGGCTTTTCTTTGCCTAGTTATTACGGAATGTAAATTTGAAAACTGATATTATCAGTAACAAATATTTGAAGTTACCTTGTAAGTTTAAAATCCTAGTTTCTAAGCAGTCGTGTGACAAGTTATTCTTAAAAAACTTTTATCAGTTGCTTGGTTGCATAATACTTTTAATTCCCCATAACTATTTGGACGAGGATTTTGCATGACAATCCTTTAAGATTTCTTGACTTTGTATTGAAACATTGTAAGCGGCTTTGATTCCTCTGTGAGTCACAGATATAGCCATTTTATGAACTATAATGATAGTTTGTGCTGTACATCATGATAACACGGAATGGATGAAATAGTATATTACATTACGAGTGTGGAAAGTGACATTTTTCACACGAGTGGGAAATATTGTCGCACGAGGCGCAAGCCGAGTGCGACTATCACACGAGTGTGGAAAATCACTTTTCACACAAGTGATGTACAATATTTTTCCTACGACCACAAAATAATTTCATCAAAAAATGTAAAACCAGATTATTATAATAATTAAAATGTATTTAAAAAAATAATCAACAATAATCGTATTTATTAAATTTTCATAATTTCTAAACAAATAAAAAAAAATAAAAAAAAAAATAAAAAAAAAATCTGGCACAGTCAGGATTCGATCGCGGTCGTTGGACGGTCTCAAATTGCAAAGTTGATGCTCTAACCAACTGAGCTAACAGGCCTTACGGTAATTGATTGATCTAATCGCTTATGTGTTTAACCAGAATAAAAAGCAAATATATCTTAGTTATTTTAAAATTATTTTAAAAATAATTGTTAAAGATAAATATCTAGGATCTAATTTACAATAATTTAACAATCATATCGATTTTAGTATTAATATGGACATTACATAGATCAAAATAGAAATTATGTGTTTGACATTTTCTGACAGCTACTGCGGAAAGTAGCATATTCTCACTTGGGTGGAAAGTAAATTCTTATTCATACGCGTGTGATATAGGGCACTTTCCATAGGTCTATATAGTGTGATATGTGTCACTTTCCTAAGTGGTCGTAGGAAAATAAATTATCACTGTTCTGATTCAAAAAATGCACGAATTCATAAAAATTAAACGTCAGATATCATTCGTTTTATAGAGCCTACTTGATTTCAAAGAACAGACCATCCAGCTTACAATTCATCAAATTTCTAGAGGCTTTCGACGGCTAGACAGAGAAAGCACTACTGACAGGCATCCCGACGGATTTACGCAATGAAAGTACACTCTGCGCATCAAGTATTTCACTATTTCATTCAGACGTAAATGTCAGATGTAAATTTGGCTAAAACATTTCTTTTATTTTCGTTTTGTGTTTTTTGCTCATTACAGGTTATTAGAACCTAAGTATGGAGTTTAATAGCAAATTAAGAGGCCGCGTGATTAACAGTCAATCTCGCGAAATAATAGCCAATGTTATAGAGTTTATGAGAAGAGAAGGAAACTTTAATTCACCTTCAATACCATTTAAAAATGTAAATGATCGTGTTGCTGCAGCTACAGGAGTATCTAAAAACACTGTCGTCCGCATTTCTGGAGAGAAAAAAAGAATCGATAACCGTGAGATATCGGAATTTTCATCACCAAGAAAAACCACTAAAAAACCAAAAACAGTTAATGATATAGATGAAGCTGCACAAGAATCAAATTTTATTTTTTTATTATTAGATAGCTATTTTTGTTTCTGAGTTGTGTTCATTTACAGGCTCAATTTTTTTCCGTTTCTCCTTTTTGATTTTATATGGGGTTTCAAGTTGTTTTTGACTTATTTCGACGTAAATCACAACAACACACTTTTTTTAATAAAGCAAACAAGTGGTATATGTACGTGTAAACTACAATTACAAAAAATTGATATGAAACCCATGAAACCACCAACAAAAATGTAAAGCTAGCTTCCGTACTAGAACATGGTGTCATTCGTCGAGATAATTTATCGTTTTGTTTAATAGATCAAGAAATGTAAATATTCCCCTGTTATTTTTTATAAAATTATAAGAGAAATAAATTTTTTTCTAAATAGTATAGTTTATTATTTTGTAGAAAAACAAAATTTTGAAAATTTTAGTAATGTTTCAGAAACAACCGTTATTAATAATAGGTACCATTTTCCTTAATAAGGTAGAAATAAAATATAAACTATTTCCACGATTTACAAAGGCCTACAAAAAAATTTTCCGCTATCCTATAAAATTTATATTTTCTGACTCAATTTCAAAAGGTTGAAGGAATTCCAAAACACCTTTTATGGCATAATAATTATTTTCAATTCTACATACTATCTTTAGCTGCTTTTAAAAACGTTCTAAGAAAGTCCAATCAGACCAATTTAATCCCTAAACTATTCCACACTTTTAAAATTTAATTACCTAAAAATATTAAAAACTATTTAAAATAACTTGTTTAGCAGACTGTACAATAGCTATTTTAGTCACACGTAGCGCGTTCTCTGTCTGGGCGTCGAACACCTCTAGAAATTTGATGAACTGTAATCTGATGTGTGTATTTTGTCACACATTGAAGCTGATGATATCTAAAAATATCTCTAAAAAAACTCTGCATATCTCTCTTTGATAATATTTAAAGAGACCAGAAATATATTTTCAAAAATAGTTTGCTTTATCATCACATAAATTCACGAATTACTTATTTTGACTGGTTGGGCAAACTTTGCAGAGAATTGGTCGTATTGATCTGCAAGCTTCTTTCTATCATTAATTTAAATATGATAAATTAAATGGTTAACAACCACTATAACATCACATCACTAAGCCGTTTTTAAACTACTAGCTAGAAAATAAATAAAACACGCCCTGTCGACTTCAACCGAAAATTTAACACCGGAAGTGTCATTAAATCGGGCTTTCTTCGGTAACCGACGCCAATGATCAAACGCTTTTAATTGTGTTACGTTAGAAGACGTTTAATTCAAACAGGTTAATTGGTGTCTGGGTTGTAATCGCTTCCCTTGAAAAACAATGCGACGAAGCGATGCACTTCAGTTGTTGATAATTGCAGACGTATTTAAAAGCTCTTGTTTAAAAACCGTGGAAATCAACCTTAGAGCTATTTTGATGGGATTATTAAATTTTGGAGTCGAGGAATACGCGAGAAGAAAGAATATTAAACACGCGATATTCTGAAGTTTTTTTATTTCTTTAATTGCTTTAAATATCTATTCGTATCTGTATTAGAAGAATATTGTAGGCCAACCAAGTACTTGACATGGTTTAACTGTACCAGTTTTTTTAGACTATAATATTGATGTATTAATATGGTATGCTAAGAAAAAAAGGTAATTTAAATGTTATTCAAAGTAATTTAATATGAAGCCAGAATCAGCAGAACAAAACAAGTGAGCAAATAATAAAAAAAAAATAGAAGAGAGTATATAGGAACTGCTGAGATGACAAAGATCCACATACTGCAAAGCGCAAAGATATACATAGAAAATAAAACATAATAGTTAAAAAGAGAAATGGTAGACCTACCTACAAACAGTTAGAATATGATACAAAGGGATTTAAAAATATAGTGAATATTAGAATCGAAGAGAGAAAACAACAAATAGAAGAAAATGCATACAGAGAAATTACAAGAAATACTCAGAAAATTAGGCCATAAATGTAAAAATGTAAGGAATTTGTTTTTAAGAAATTTTCTTGACCTGTATTAGATCATTTCTATAAATTAATATTGTTTGTACCTAAATTAGCTCACCATTCGTGTTTCTTTTTGTTGTTTTCCCCGTTTCTCTTCTATTTTATTGTGTACAATTTTATTTATTCCATATAAGTTTCTATAAGTATTTACTACTTCCTCGTTATTCCTCCTAATCCTCTATAATTTCCAACATTAAAATTTTCTGATTTTAAAACTTAATTGGTTGATATTTCTTTTATCTTTTTATAAAATTTTATAGGTAGTATATATGCCTGTTTGTTTTCTTGGTTGGGGACTGCTTACTTGGACATTGTACCTTTTATACTTAAAACTATATTTATTTCGTCCAGCAAGTATTTTAATACCTTTCTACGAACCATCCGGTTTTTTACTTAAACCCTGTTACCTGAAAATGTAACTAGGATGATTATCGACATCAATAAATTCTAAACGATTTAATTAAAACTTACAACGAATACATATACTCTCATTAACTCCCATTGTAAACCTAAATATAATATTTTAATGATTTAAATCATACGAAAAT
Source organism: Psylliodes chrysocephalus (assembly GCA_927349885.1). NCBI lineage: Eukaryota > Metazoa > Arthropoda > Insecta > Coleoptera > Chrysomelidae > Psylliodes > Psylliodes chrysocephalus. The sequence goes on along the minus strand of OV651814.1, from coordinate 33,152,156 downwards.
AAGAAGCAGACACAATACAATCAAATGCTCTTGGCCTTATTATTAACTATATTATCTCCCTGATCTATACAGACTGTACAAACCAATACAACAAATTTTGCGTGTTTTCAAGTTTCATAATTAATATAGGAGAAAACCTTAAAATAAAATAGGCGTCTATGATGAAATTTTCAAAATACTTGAGATCATTGAAGATCACAATAGTAGATTTTTGCCATATTCTAGTGAAAACTAAAAATAAATTAATTACTTTGTTACAATGTTATTACTAATTTATTGTCTGTAGGTAGATAAAATTCTTTTGAGGTATCTATATCTATAATAGACAATAAACTATACCTATTACATACGAGTATGTTGTCTAATTTTTCCTAAAATGAAATAATGCACTAAAACACGATTGGAAATCTTCTGATTTAGTCACATTGGTTTACCTTCTACGAGGCGTAAACCAACAGGGGTGGCTAAATAAAAAACTAGAGGTACATTCAATGAAATATATTTTGTAATGTACTTATACTGGGGCTCAAGTCTCTACATTGTATCTTTATAAAACCATAAAGAAGTGTTCTTAATTAAATCACTACTTATTAGTGATGGTGTACACTATCCTGACACCACAAATTCCTATGGTTGTCTGTAAGTGAATGTCTTGTCTTGTCTTAACCATTGTCAATAATACCTAACGTCACCTAATGTAGCATGTTCCAAAAATAAAAAGTAACATTAAAAGAACAATTATTTACTTGCATTTATTAAATATAAAACCGAGGATATTTTCCAATCAGTACTGTTTGGCTTACAAATCCGATGGTAAATATTTTCTCATGACTATGTTGAATTTAAATATTAAAAGTAAAAATTCTGTACAATTAGTTATGGGGGCAACTATGATTTTAGGGTACTAGCATGAAGTGTGATGCCGAAATTTAAAGGGAAAACTTGAATTACTTGTTGAGGTAGATTTAGTTGGTAGTAAAAGTTTGGAATATTCTTACTTGCTCGCACTCCGAGATTCCTAAGGGAACAGGCATGGAACCGTCATCGTAAGGTTGGCTTGAATACAATTTTTATCCTAATTCTTGATAAATGTATCAACTGCAAGTAGATAATTATCGACTGATATTCGATACTACTAACTAATCTTCTTTTAGTAACCAACTGGGATGATTGGAGTGCGGTATAGTAAAGAGGCTCTAGTCCTTATTGACCCCCTCTGACTTGACGGCACGTTAAGAGGCATGTTTAGAGTCTGGGGCCTAAGGCCAAGATAGCAAGCTTCAAAATATATGTTGATAACCCGATTAAAAAAATGTCTAAACAGAAAATTCATAAAAATATTATTTTATAAGTTAAACTCACCTGAAGAAGTTGGACGACCTTAGTTAGTTATTCTTTTCCAGAATCTATAGAAAGTATTAAAAATGATCTTGATTTTTCAAGTTAAATATTCCGAACACCGATTGATTTTAATAGAAGGTAGAATCAGGTTACATCTTGTACATAAAACTTTGTTTAATTATGTCAACAATTTGTTTTAAATAGCAATAATGTGCAAGGTTGGTTATTTAATAATTATTAAACATTAGTTTTAATAACATTAAACTATGAGAAAGTTATAAAGGTAATGTCGAGGGGATGCACGAGGCTTTTTTCCACAGGGAACGGACCCTCCCCGTAGGAGATCCCCCTTGTAGGAAATTCCCCGTAGCAGCTCTCCATAGTTTAAATTAAAAGTATTTTTTTCTTTATATTTTAAATCGCAGTTTTAATGGTTAGGCAAGAGTTGTGACATGTGCCTCAATTATTTGTTGGAGTGGTACGTTTACGTTTTGTGTACTTTTTATTATATTGAGCCTGTATATGTGTATGTCGAGTTAAGACACATTTTTTACAATCATTGTATTTATAATATTATACTTGTTTTGAGAAAAAAAAAAAGCTCAACAGCTCAACAAAAGCCTTTAAATTATAAACATAATAAAGTCAAATTTTAATAAGTAAATAAATACTTATTTATTGCATTCTACTAAGTAATTCCTGCATAAAAGAAGCATAACAAACAACATTTTTCAATTCACTTTTAAATAAATAATATCAAATCCATTTTTTCTTAAATTTTTATTATAGTGCAGATTTTTTTTTGTATTGTAGAATAATATCAGCATATTAATAGTAAATAAAGGTATTCTAAAGCTAATAATAACAAGATAGAAGGGCCAATATAGTAATATAATAAATTTAAATTTTTTTGACAAGCACAATTAAATACATATTATTTTTATATTTTAATTTTTAAATTAAATTTTAGTTAGATTGTAATATTATAAGTTATGTACTGCCTTTCTGTTTTCTTTGTTCCATGTATCAGGCGACACCACACAACGAAGATTTTGGATGGACCGTAGCACCTACCCCAGACGCGAGGATGATGAATTCGGGCCAGTACCTAAACTTCTGTCATAGAAGATAATAGTCCTCTCCACCAGCCATATCACATAGTAGGCAAATGATGAATTGCGAAATTAGAAACGATGACACGTAACCTTGACACTGGAGATACATACTATAAAATGTGCTGGTCAGTGTCGTAATATGAGTATGTAGTACGACGAATATATACCGGAGATGACCTGGAAGCTGAGTAAATGCAATACAATCGATGATTTAAGGGTTGGTTTATTGGCAAGATGATTTTAAAATGGACACATTTATTATGGGTGTCCATCTATCATGATTTCCTAGATGCCATGAGATGACTCCTTTGCTAGATGTGAGATACTGGAAATACTTGATTCGCCACAGTACCTACGGCGAGATACCTGATATGTGGAGATGTCCGATGATTTTCTATAACAAGTAGAGATGTTTTTCACCACACCGGCCCGAAGATGACTCCCCCACTGGTCCATTCCAAATAGAGACTATAGTGTTTGTGTGGAAAGACGTTCGCAAAAAACATGATATGTGGAAATAATGGTTGCATATTTAGAATTAGAAAGAGTAAGATTGAGTTTAAAAAAAAAATTTTTAGAATTTTTTTTAGAATTTTTTTAGAATTTTTTTTAGAATTTTTTTTAGAATTTTTTTAGAATTTTTTTTAGATTTTTTTTAGAATTTTTTTTAGATTTTTTTTAGAATTTTTTAGAATATTTGTCGTTTGTAGAGTCACTATTGTAAAAATAAAAAAAAAACTCAATCTTATATATATTTTAGACCGCACCAACTCCAACCTTAAGCCCCAAATAACTTTTTTCTTTATTTAAATTATGTGTGATAGATATTAATTTCATTGTTTAAGCGTCGGGGCGACGCTTGAAAGGAGGGGGGCATGTCACGATTCGTATAAATTCATATTTTTCCTAATTTTAATTAATTATTTAAATAACATCCTGTACATAAAACTTTGTTTAATTATGTCAACAATTTGTTTTAAATAGCAATAATGTGCAAGGTTGGTTATTTAATAATTATTAAACATTAGTTTTAATAACAATAAACTATGAGAAAGTTATAAAGGTAATATCAAGGGGATGCACGAGGCTTTTTTCCACAGGGAACGGATCCTCCCCATAGGAGGTCCCCCTTGTAGGAGATTCCCTGTAGCAGCTCCAGCTTAGACCTTCATAGTCTAATTTAAAAGTCTATTTTGTATTTTGAATAATTACATTTTTAAATGGTTAGCTAGGGGTTGTGCCCAAATATTAACGGAGATGGTAAGTTTACGTTTTGTGTACTTATTATTATATTGAGCCTGTATTTGTGTATGTCGAGTTAAGACATTTTATATAATCGTTGTAATTTTAATATTATATTTGTTTTAAGAAAACATTGTGTTTCCTTCAGCCCTTTTACAGAGACGTGTCAGGTTCTAACATCAAGAGTAGAAACCTTATACAGTTAAGGGATACGAAGCCAAGTTTAAGGCAATAGAGTCCTTACACTATTGAGATCCAAATTCATATATTTTGTTATTTAACCCCCGGGACATAGATAGTCCCATAATTATTTAAAACACGTAAATCGTGACATTTCTTTATAAAAACACGCTTAACGTGACAATATCGAACTAAAAAGTTAAAAATAATTTTTCAAATAAGGTTAAAACAATAATATATGGAAAATACTAGTATTATTGTGAAAAAAGCGTCGGGTGCTCGATGTACGAGAAATATGGACAAACCGCCCCACGCTTTTTTTACAATAATACTAGTATTTTCCATTTATTATTGTTTTAAGCTTATTTAAAAAATTATTTTTTACTTTTTTAAACTATATTTATTTTTCACTTTTTAATTCGTTGTATTATAAAAGCGTGTTTTTTATTTTTTTAAACTATATTTATTTTTTACTTTTTAGTTCGATTAATTATTAAAAAAAAAATTTAAAAGTTGAAATTGCTGAAAAAAAAACAATTATTTTTTGTTCAGCCGTGGACGGGATTAGAACCCACGTTCGGTGAGTCTGGCGATCGACGACCCGCGCCTTAGACCGCTTGGCCAACGAACGAACTTGAGGTAGTGGGATATACTGACAGTAATAAGCCACTTGCTTTTAGTCCAAAGGAGAGTTACAAACATATATACATACAGGTGAAGCTAATAGAAGCGTGTTAAAAAGAGATCGATCCAAAAGAAGCAAAAAATACGATAAAATTCTCTTAGACAAGTTGGTTAGTCACTCGGGGATTTTTGCTATTTTTATGAAACTAAATGGGATACAAATCATGCTCATCTATACAAATAGCAGGAGAGCACTACTCATCCTGGAGAGACCACGAATTTACTCAGTGTTATTAGTAGAATGTCAAAAAGCTTTAGCCGAAGTATCCATCAACAATGTGGTCACCTTAAGATGGATCAAAAGTCTCACCACATCGAAAGGTAACCGTCTTGTTGATTCAGTAGCCAAAAAGGCAGCAAACGAAATACTTGTTGAACCTGGCCGTTCTGTTGGACTGACAACATTGGTAGTGATAAACCCAATTTAAAAACATTCCTTTGTAAAACTCACGGAAAGATGGGATGAAACAAGAAGCTACAGAAATGACAGAAAGTATTAAGTTATCCTGACAATACTACAGCAAACAAATACCTGACTATGACTAGACAGAATTTGCGCCTAATCACATGCATTCTGACTGGTGATTACCACGAAGCTTCTGCAGGGAGTGCGAACAGGAATAAGCATATCCTCCACGATTGCGACGCTCTTAATTATTAGAAGATTTGTGTTCGGCGGGAATTGGTTAACACCGGCCGATATAAGCACCTCTTGACGACGTTGTCAACTTTATCAAATCTCTAGGCTGACTCACGAGCTAGGATATATATCATCTTAGGAGGATGTAGAATCGGCCTAATGAGGCCAAGTGCCGTAAGGTAACCCACTCTCCACACTGATACAGATTAAAAATGACAAAATAAAATTAATGTGAGTATGCTTCGATGTAAGACACAGAACAACAAAATGGCTAAAGGGTTGCCACAATACCCTTTACAGTAAAGTTTCCAGAAGAAATCCTAATTGCGTCTAACTAATAAGTGCATTGAAAAAAGAAAGTTCATATTACAGTAATTGTCAATTGCAGATCTAATTGCAGATAACACCAAAAAAGAGAAAGACAAAAAAAAATAAAAAAGACAGTTTATGATTATATTAATAATCAAATTAGTATCTTTATATATAAAAGAAATTTATCTTATGTTGTATGGTTGTATGTGACTATTTAAAAAATATATTTTACAATAATTATTTTTCCTATTTTCAATTCTAATGGTAATTCATTATCTCTTGCAATAATAGGAGGTGAATAATTTTACCAGACAAAAGAAAAGACACTATTTCAAGGGGCCAACTAAAAATTACTTTACCTGAAAATGGGCAAGTCCCCTCTTAAGAAGGGGCCAAATAAACGTATATCAGCTAATCAACCCCTTAAAGTATAATGTAAAGTTATTCGCACAAATGCAACGAATTTATTCAATGCGCATAATTTAAAGCTGAATCGCAGAATTCCTCCCGCCGACATTAAAATAATTCGATCTGTGTCTGAATTTGAAATATCGGTCGCATTGAATTTGTGATATAATTATGTACAAAATAAATGCTCTCTCGTAAGCTGCTTTAATTAACCTAATTGGTTGTAATTAGTGACTATTATAAAAAGCATTTATAATGATGTAAGCCTCTTCAGATGTAGTTTGATTTCCTTTCAACTCGTTGGCTAATTAGCCAAGATAATTCGTTTGACATAATATATATAATTTAATAAATAAGAGCTTTTGTTAATATGTATTTTGTATAGTAGACCTCCTTTTTTTAAATTGGACTTGGTTCTAAAAATTTGGCTCATTTTATTGGGCATAATAATATGATAGGTATCAAATCTATTTAATTTATATAATTTAATGCAACCATGTCCAGAACAATAAGTTTAAAATATTTTTGAAACTGTTAAAAATATCTTACAACAATATATTTTAAGAATAACTTTAAACTAAAAATACTAAAACCAGTTTCGATGATATCCCCCAAATAATTATGTAACAACTTTCTCTCCAAGCCAAACTTTTACTAATCAGATAATATAAACAGTATTTGTATAAAATACAGCTTTCCTTCCATATGGTTCTATGCATACATTATCCAAATAATTAAACATAACCTAAAAATAATGCCTTATCTTAACGCCCAATAAGGCTTTCCTTTCATAAGGGTCAATTTACAGTAAACAACATAATTTCTTTCGATTTTGAGATTTATGAAGCATTCACCAACAACCATAATCTGACTGCAGTATTCTTTGACTTAAACAAAGCATTAGACAGTTTATTTCAGTCCCAGTTCATACAAGTATGCGAATGGAACAACTTCAACAAAAAAGAAATTAATAAAATGACGTTCTACAAGGATTCGTTCTGAGTTTGCTACTTTTCGTAACTAAACTAAACATTCCCATTTAAATTATCAACCTTTCTGTAAAAGACATTATTAGTAAGGACCAAAAATGTAAATCTCACCAATAATATCCTACAACAGTTAAATCTAGAAACTTGGGCCAAGAATATTCGATTGAAGTTCTCTACCGATAAAAAACCAATGGTATTGATCTCAAAGAAGTAGACCATATAAACTTACTTGAAATGACATTTGACTTAAATAGAATCACCACAGCTACAATATAACCAAAATCATCTTTCTAAGAACGTGTGGCGTTGATACAAATAATCTACTTAGCTTTTATCAGACTTCAATATGCAGCCACCTAAATCATGGTTCAATTTGCCTTGACTCTGTATGTAAAACACTATTAAAAAAACCCGATGTCCTTCAAAATACTTTATTACGTTTTGCATTGAGAGCATATAAAATAATTCCAGTGGGCAGCCTAGAAATTATATCAAGAGAACCTCCTCTTGAACTCGGACGTATAAACCTCGCTCTTAACTTTGCATAATTATTATTTTCGACAACAAATCATTTAATAACGCAGATACACAACGTGTACCCGTAAAGACAAAAATCTTTCGATTTGGTTTCGAGATAAACTGGTTCAGAAGCACTCTTCCAAATATTATAATAGCCCCACCCTGGTGAATCCCAATTCCAGAAGATAATATCTATCTAACTAATATACAAAAATGTCTACACCTCATGCACTCGTACAAATAAAGTTTAATTGAGAAATCTTCAACTATAAGCAATTTAACACAATCTTTACTGTAGCCTCAAAAACAGAAAGTTGTTCAGGAGTAGCAGTTTTTTCCGGAGCCAAACAGTAACAAAAAAAAACAAGTCATTACAACATATACAGCAGTTTTTAAGGCTATAAAAAACCTCTCTGATATCGACATCAAACTTTTAATTATAATAAATTTTAAATAAGCATTCTAAAATGACTTCAGCACATATAACAAACGCACCTCATGCAAACAGAAAATATACAGACAACATTAATGTGTGTACTCACTCACTTGGGTCGATGGCAATGGCAAAGTGGATAAAATGGCTGCCGCAACATTAAAAGATACACGCAGATCACAGATTAGCCATTAGAAAACATATATTTGACATATGGCAGTCAAGATGAAAACAATTGTTATCAAAATTAAAGTAATCACCCCAAACGTTTAAATCAATCTACCCAACCCTTTAAATAGATGGAATCAGCCACATCTGGACTGGACATACCAGAATGACCCACTCAGAGATTAGGGACATAAAGATAGGAAACGAAACGACCCTGCAACATGGCGTCATCTATGCATCTCAGATGTTAACTAAAGGTACACGTCGTTTGTAGACAGACAGTAGACGTGGACAGCAGTGGTCAGTTTGTAAATATAAATATCAATTAGTTGTATGTATAAAGTAAAATCATGAATTTGAATTTTAAATTCTGAGTTCATAATTATGTTATCCTCTAGATTTACTAAGCGAAATGGTTGTGGCTTTTTTATCTGTAATTTGAGGACAATAAATATATTTTGTAATATTACAATAAGTCGGAGAACGTATTGCATTAGTAACACATGCCACATGAATAAATGTAGCAACCCCAATATGGCGTTCTTTAATTAACCAAAGTAAGATCTAGTAAATAATACAAATAGTAGCCAACTTTTGTCACAAAGTAGGTATTTATTTATTATGTATTCTTTTAGAACAAGAAAATGACTTTAAAACGTTAGAAAGAAGATTTGATATAGGAAGAAAAATATCTGAATTCCCATTATTGAGTTTACACTCAACATTTTTAAATAAGACACCATTGGCCATTCGTTTGGAAAATAAGAACAAAAAATTTAATGTTACAAATAACGATCAAAAATTTAAAAATAAATGTTATGGATAGATTTACAATAATAAAATTAATCGATAATAGACTGTAAGTGTAGTATTCTTTTTAATAAATAATTTAGTGAAATTACATGATTTAAATTTATTTACCAGAACGTTAGAGTGCAGTCGATATTTATGCAACCTTTATTATCAGGTATTTAAATTTTCCCGCTGCGGTATTTGTTTGATATCGATGACAGCGCCACATAGTAAGTCAGATGTTAACTGCGTTAAAGCTGGTCGTTGTTAAGCATTGGCTTCTTATGAGGGTTTCCTATCTTTATCTTCCTTATCTCTAGACCCACCAATATCTCATGGAAAAAAAAACAACTTATAAGGTAAGGTGGAGTAAGTGTGTATCTGGAGTAAGTGAGTAGAGGCATCATAACTTCTATTCGGTGGTTTATTGTGGCTCCATCTATGAGCAAGGGGCACAACTGCATGTTAGGTCATTTTCTAATGTAGAATGTTTGAGCTGAAATAATTCCTAGACGAGCAGTGGTATCCAAAGAAAATACGTGAGAGTGTGGGCACTGAATACAATTTGGTTAATAATTTTTAATCTGCTGTCGTCCTTAAAAACTAAAGTGATTTTATCAATTAAATCGATATAGCAAGATGAAAAAGTAAGTCTTTTCGTAGTTTTGCAAATATTTTTGTATTTTTTAGATATGACCTAAACATTTTATTTACTAAACAAGTTGCCCCACAGAAAACTCATGTGTGTGCAACTGTGTAGTAAATAGTATGGGCAAGTGTGTAGTATACTACACACTTACCCCATGGCAATTAAATAAAATAGGTAACGTGTTTTTGTTATATTTTAGAAAACCATGGTACGTTGTTACAAAAAAAATCTATCAAACGTTTAACCTATGATGAGGCTACTCTGCAGAGAGCATTGGTAAAAATACATAGGGGAATAATTACCCAATTCGGTGCTCATAAGAAATATGGTATCCCACAGGCGAGGAATTAGAGGCAAGAAAAGTTCATCTATGAGAAGATCCACGGCAACTCCCATTAATGGAGAAGCTAAACTCGCCGAATGTTTAATCACAATGGAAAAATGGAGGTAAATACTGTTGAGCAATATATCACTAGAAATAAATTTAAAATACCATTTAAAAATGGGAGAAGATTGGTTTTTAGGGTTTTCCAAGACACATAATTTGTCAATAAAAAATTCTCGAGTACGCAAGAAAAAATTGTTTGAATCCTTTTATTATAAATAACTATTTTGACCTATTAAAGAAACAGTTAGACGAATTTAGCTTACACGATAAACCTCATCAAATTTTGAATCTAGATGAAACCAGCTTTTCTCTGGATCTATCAAAGGCTTAAGTGGTGGGAAAACGAGAAGCACTTTCATCGCAAACAACTGCTGGATCTGAAAGGGAAAATACCACTGTACTGATGGATGTTAGCGCTGATGGATTTAAAGCTCCCCCATTGATCGTGTTTAGAGCAAAAAACATGTAGGATGACTGGATTTCTCCTTCTACAGGCAAATACCCAGGAACTTCATACGCTGCGACTGTCAGTGGATGAATGGAATCCCAACTGTTCTTAAATTACTTCGAATAAACTTTATTAGAAGTATTTGGACCTGATCGGCCCGTCTTACTTATATATGACAGTCACGTATCTCATGTCTCACATTTTACAGCCCCTTGATTTAAACGTTTTTAAGTCGTTAAAAGTAAAGTGGGATCAAACACTTGTCCAATGGCAGAGACATAATGAGGAAAGAAAGTTACTCAAAACAAAGTTTAGTTCATTAATAGGACAAGTTTGGAAAGAAACAGAACTTGAAATAATTTAAAATGATTTTAGAAAAGGTGACATTTACCCTTTTAACTCTAACGTAGTTATCGAAGAAAAATATGATCCTGCAGCTTATAAGAGATGGAAGGACCAACAAAGTAATCCTGATCAGTTATCGAATAACAATCAATGTCACTCGTTACAGCCAGGGTCTCTCTGACAGAAATGTAGAAAAACCTGTAGACTTCCAAGAATTACTCTTGGTTACGGTTAAACAATCAAATCCTACTAAAAAGGTAAAAAAACGAAGAGGTGAGTGGGTGTTAGTGGCTTTATTAAGAAAAAAATTAAAAAATACTATGTTGGTCAAGTTATTAAGGCAAAGAAAGATGTAAAAGAATTGGAAATGAAATTTACCGAAAAAGTATCTTCCTTAGATCCCTTATCCTCTTCAACTTTTGCGTGAAAATGTCCAGATGAATGTGCTTTTATTGCTATAGAGGATATAACGTTAATCCTTTCTAAAGCGTGTTACGTGAAATTCATTTTAAATTAATTTCAAATTTATTTTTAACAACAACTTCTCCATAACCCCTCGAAACACAACATTTGACCACTCTGCTTGCCATTATCGATTTTTACAAAACATCGTTCGTGCATGATCTGCTATTCGGCGCACAGCCCATAGCGGTTCTTTGAGCAACCACTCCTTATAAAACCTTAAACGTACAATTAATTTTTCTTTTTGTTGTTCAAATTCAAAAGTGCTAGCTGTGCCGATAAATATATTAAAATGAGTTGCTAGTAATTATCTTTAATTTATGTGTCTATCGTGTGAACGTTGGGATAACTGTTAGGTAATGTTTCTATATTTCTATCGCCTTATATTATTCCTATTTTGCTGGATTTCGTTGGAAAACCGAGAAGATCGGCCATTTGTTTTTTAATTACCGCCATGCCAACAAATGCCGGTTTCTTATTTAATTTTATATAGATTAAAGCTACCCTAACTAATAATATTTTTAAGCTTTCTTGTATATATAAATATAAATGTGTTATCATTGAATTACTTTGATATATACGCGGGGAGGCAACTAAATAATTGAATTACAAGTCAGTCTGGAAATACAGTTTAAACGGAAATGTATGGCTCTTAACTTATTTTGGCCTTATAAATAGCTTATATTCTGCTCAGATGATATAAAACTTATTGTTATAACTTATTTTGGCCTTATAAATATTTTATATTCTGTTCAGATGATGTAACTTTAATATTTGTCGTGAAATTTTATATTTTCTTCAGACGATGTAACTTTCATATTTGTCCCGTTTATGGATAAATCCGTTAGATTTCCAAACTGGCATGTATGTGTACTTCTACACACGGTACTGAGGTTCTTTTATTTCTAAACCTGTAGTGGCTCCAAGTAATGGCTCCAAGAAGACGCTACTCCAAGTAGTGTCTCCAAGAAGATCCTCCAAGAAGCTCTTCCAATAAGCTTTAAGAAGCTACTCTACGAAGTTTAAGATCCTCTAAGAAGCTCCAGGCTCTTCTATGAAACGTAAGATCCTTCAAGAAGAAGCTCCAATAAAATTAAGGTCCTCCAATAAGCTTTAAGAAGCTCCAAGCTCCTCCAAGAAGCTCCTAGTTGCCCCCAGCTTTAAGAAACAAGAAGCCCCAAATATCAAAGTACCTAAAGGCGGACATACAAAAGGGAAGTACCGTACCTACTGTACAAGAATACCGCATGGTCACCATTAATATTTATCGCAGTACCTAACAGTACATTTATTTGATTCATTTATTCAATTTTATTTGCTATGTGATTTATTCACTGATTAACTATCTCATTTTTATATGTACAATTTCAATCTTTTACCTTTTTTTTTATTAAATGTATTAAATTTTCTCACTTTCTTTTATTTGCCAGAACCCATACAGATAGATTTAAGTACCAGAGGCTGACTTAATTAAATAGGACATATCAAATTAGATAAGTTTTCCAAGTTACTCAAAAACTTGGTGGCTCTCAACATTTTGTCGTTATCAGTTTATAATATCTTTTATTTTATCGTAAAGTAGATCTTGGCCCGCAAACCGGTCGAGCTACTCTAATTTAATTTATCCTGGTCAATTTATGAATCCACGCAGTATCAGCAATTTGATGCTAAATCACCTATTAAGTACAATTATAATCGAAGAAATCTAAAAAAAAGGTAACAACGACCTTTACTAAACGTGTTTGAACTAAATTTTTCACCTAATAACATACAATAGAACTATAATGTCATCTAAAATTAATGATTAAAAATATATTTTTGTTATTTTTGCATACTTAAATTTGATTTTTAGCTTAATTTAGCGATTGTCACTTTTACGTTTCATTATTATTTTTAAATATATAACTCATAGATCGATTTTCTTTCTATTTATAAATGTTTATAGCATATTAAACATCGTTCTTTTGAGACTTACACACATGCCCCTGACCTCTTTAAATGCATAAATAAGCAAAATATACCCACTTACCCCCACTTCAAGGGATAAGTGTGTAGTACATACCTTGTCTAAAAAAAAATAGCACAAAATGAAAAGTTTTAACATTTTAATGATTTTGCTTCTACCGCATATTAAGAAGAGAACAAGTAACTTACTGATGTCAAGAAATTTAATTATTTTCTTTGGTTGAATTTTTACGAGTACATATAAATAAACTTACATAATTTTACTAAACTCTTATCCCACCTTACCTTACAATGCGAAGTGTGTCAATACCATATCTCCATCAATCATCTCCTTTGTGTCCGGTGTATTTAAAAAAAAAGAGAAAACTGCAAGCTATCCAGTGAACCCATCAAAACCATTCTCACAAAAAACACTACCTTTTAAAATTTCCTAAATGTATTCAACCAAATTTATCGTGAATGTCTTTAATTAGGTAACAATGCAGTCTTGTGTAAACAAAAGTATTGAGAAAAAAGTTTTGTATTACATCCATAGAAAAAGAATGTGAACAATAACCTCAACATTAATACAGCCATCATCCATATTCTACTTTTCTTAAAACTGAACTCCATTTAATGGAAAAAAAGTTCGGGATTGGCAACAACACATCTCTTGCCATGTAATGTGTGTTGCCTTTAACTTTATTGTAATTCCATTTACGGCTCCTCTTAGAGTAGAGCGGCCGTTACAAACTTTTATTTTTACAATTAGTTTTACTATGAGTATGTGGTTTTACTCTACGCTTGTTTGATTTCAGAAACTCTTTTGCTGAATACGATTTGTGGTAGGAGTTGCGATGTCGTTTAAATTTGATGACAAATATTAGTTTGTTGGTTTATTTTGTCATATATTTCAAATGTAAGAGAAACATCTAAGATAAATTCTATTTAGTAATTTTCACTGATAAAAATAAAGATACAAGGTCAATTAATGTTTTTTAGTCTTAACTAACTTCTATAATAAGATTAAATAAAAAATTATTAGCGTCTAAATTTTTATATTTTGGAGTTTATTAAAGTGAAACATAAACTCGTTTATAAGAGATATGACTTTGTTGCAAAAGAAATTAAAACAGTACTAAAAGGGGTTGTTAAAAACTATTCAATGCAGGTTTAAATCACGGTGCCATTAGCTAAAATTTTACCAGACTGAACATATAAAACACCAAATAGCTTTTCTTACGAATGGTTCATTTTGAAAATTATGACTTAGTCGTTAAATGTTCACTACTATACGATTGAAAATATAGTGGCACTTATTACGTGTACGAAATTGCCACGACGGAATCCTATAATTCTCTTAAAAGTCGACAAAAATAAAGCATTTGAGCGGACAGCAGATTCTTGGCAATGAAAAGTATTTTATTTCTTTCGTATATTGTTATGTATCCTTTGTTCAGGTTTAGCAGCTCATGGAGGAGAGCTTTATAGAACACCATTAACATTATAACCAATTGAACTGAATGACTCAACTCTTTATATACAGCCATTCAAAGGAGTCGCAATTTTACTGAGAAACGTTAGTTGAAAAATACAAAGAACGAAATTCTTGAGAACTGTATGTACATCCAAAAGTTTTATTACTATATTATAAAAATATTTAAGTGGCAATCTAATGCAGTATTTGTGTCCTAAATCGGCTTCATATCAAATACATACATTTAAAAAAATACAAACAGAAACTATTTCTAAGGTCCACCTTAAATCCAATATGGTTTGCAAAAGGGTAAAATGTAATGTAAGTTTTTTATTAGTCAATGTTATAACAAAACGGTTTAATTTATTTTATTATAATTTATATCACACATCGTATTTTCAATTGATTTCAACTTATGTTGCGATTTGATATAATTATTCAAGATGGAATATAGGTACCTAAAGAAGAATAAAATAAAAAACGAAAGGATAAGTGCTCTAAATTATAAAATTACTGCAATCAAATCTTGCAATGTGATTTATTATTAATGTTATTATAAATAAAATATGGATTGACGTTTTGCAAGACCTATGAGTCTAGATACCAATTACTTGAAGTTAAATTATTTAAATTAAATTAAAATGTCCTTGGAAAAAAATAAAATATCTTAATAACTTCAAAGTAAGAATGCAATAAGAAAAATAATTCTAATTTACTTTTAAAATATCTAATATTCTTAGGATTTAGTATATCTGGTGGAAAGCTATTCCATGTGTGAGAAATATTCTGTTACAAAAAAAATATTTTTGCTATTTATATAAATTGTAAACTTTAATATTGAGATATTGCAAAGTTTATTTTCCTTTATCCACAACATGTACAAAAAAATCATAATTTTCTTTTTCTAGAGTTAAAGTGCCACTTTTTTTAAAATATTAATTCATATCATTTAAGACAGTTTTATTAAAGTTTACGATATATTTAAAAATATAGACTAATATTTGCTTGAATGCTAATAGTCAATAGCCACCGCCTGTTTTTTCAGTGATTAGTAACAGGCTACATATTTATGTGTAGGTTTTGTTCGACTAGACGCCCAAGTTTTTCATTTGTGAAAATATTCGATATAGGTAGCTAATGAAGTAGGCAGCTGTTATGAAGACTAGAGAGAAGGAGGCGAATCGGCAATGGTCAAATTTCAAATTTCCGTCCTTCTTTTTATAAAGTTCGCAAAATTGACTGTAGTTGGCATGTCGAATAACAGCGGTGTCAATTTTCTATGTAAGTCAATAGAATTTTAAAAACTTGGTGAAAAGAATCAAAATAATGTGAAAAAAGTACCTGAGTACAAGTAACATGAGTGACAAAGCAAGATTTACGTCGTTCCAGATTGTAAAACAGGATTCAAATCAAATGTAAAACTAAAGAAAATACAAGAAAGAATCAATTTAATGTCTTTTTAAAGCTTCTAATGTAAGTAAAATAATGTATTGATGTCTAAATATTGTTACGCAGCACCCTGCAGCGTGCTTCGGTCATCATAAGTAAAGGTACAAGTAAATAAAGAAGATAGAATGGTCCAAAAATGTCTCGAAATGTCATTCCTTGTCAAAAAAAAATCCGGATAGTTCGAGAAGGTTCTACAAGATTGAGACGAGCTATATAAGTCGACGACCTGATGTCAGTTTTCAGTTTTATGATAGACGTTACGTGTTATCACTTGTATAGTTATTGTATAGTTATTGTAAAAGTTAAGTTGAAATAAATTGAGATCCAAAAACCAGTGCAACATTGGTGACAGCGGTGAGATACAAAATAAAAGTTCATAGTAAATACTAGATCCACTGAGTACGAAACAGATATGGATACTTCAGGCCCACCAGCATAGTTTTTAAAGATAGAAGAGGAAAAGGAAAGACGCCGTAAGGAGGAAGAGGAGGAAAAGGAAAGGCGCGTAAGGAAGAAGAGGAGGAAAAGGAAAGGCGTAGTAGAAAAAAGAGCAGATAAAGTAAAGACGGAGGAAGGAGGAAAAGGAAAGGCGTAGGAAGGAAAAGATCGAGGAAAAAGAAAGGCGTAGGAGGGAAAATGGGGAGGAAAAAGAAAGGCGTAGAAAAGCTGAGATAGAAATTATAAATGCTTCGCTACAAATCCAGGAAACCTTCAAGCAAGAGGTTGGTCAGCTTAAAATTAGATTAATTTAGTTAGAGCAACAACAAAAGCATTTAAAAACAAATTTAGAACAACAGCAAGAGTGTTTAAAAACTAATTTAGAACAACAACGAGATAATTTAAAACAACAGGATAAGGCTAGATTAGAGTTCGGAAGGCAAATTAAAACTGAACTAGATGGGTTAGAAAGGCGAATTTGTAGCCAAGCTTCAATAAGAAATAAAGAAACTGAAAACACTACCTCGTCCTCATCTATAACCGAACCAAGCCATATTCAAAACCCAGTTTCACAAAGTCATACTAGCAAGACCATTAGCGACCAACGTTTGACGATCAGACAACAGGGGAAACGTATCGCTTCCAATTTGAAGCTGCAACTAGAGCCAATGGCTGGGCTGAAAAGGACATGGCAGCTGCATTGATAGTGTCGCTGCGAGGACAAGCAGCAACCGTGTTACAGTTACTTTCTCAAGAAGAACCCAGTTATTCATCTCTAAGGGAGAAACTTATTGCAGCCTAGGAATATGAAGCGGTAAAACTCACATCCAGATCTTCTTTCGCAAAAGTAAGAGAAATTAAATCCCAAGAAAGTGAGGAGGTCAATGCTAATGTTATTACCCAACCTACCCTCTCGCAAATATTAAATATCTTACAAAATATTTAACGAAACAGCCAAAATGGAAGCAGGAGATGTTTCAATTGTGGAAGAATCGGATACCTTCAAAGAACCTGTTCTATAAATCGAGAATCTGGGAATGAGGCCGAAAAGTCACATAGATCAATCTTCCGAAGCCAAAGTCCAACAAGAAACAGTCACAGCAGCTATGCGTCCCGAAGAAGCCAATCACTCACACCTAGCCAGCTTTTTAGCATTAATTCAAAAGTAGAGCACCGTAAAGGCCATCTCCATAGCAACACAAACATTCTCTCCAGGCGACCCTGTTTAGAACGGGGATGCCGATACAGTAAGGGGCTCGGATAACGGGAGGAACTGGTTGATAAAGTTACTCTTCGGGCCACCACTATCAAACTAGAGGGCGACGATGAAGAAATCACCCTTGAAATCTTGAGAAAGGGGCAGAAGAAAGACAATGATTTGAAGGTTGTTCGAAAATGGCTCAAAAATAAAGTTACTCCTACTTGGCAAAAGGGTACTGTACTCAGTTGAATTCCCTAAATCTTCACGATGGCCTATTGCACCGTAAGTGGAAAAGCCCTGATGGAGTATATGTAGATCGCCAAGTGGTACTGCCGAAATCACATGTCAGAAGTGTGTTTGAAATGCTTCATTGTAGCCGTTCGGGAGAACACTTT
Source organism: Psylliodes chrysocephalus (assembly GCA_927349885.1). Taxonomy (NCBI): domain Eukaryota; kingdom Metazoa; phylum Arthropoda; class Insecta; order Coleoptera; family Chrysomelidae; genus Psylliodes; species Psylliodes chrysocephalus. Next base: position 33,134,137 of record OV651814.1, on the reverse strand, counting down.
CGTACTAAAAGAACACTGGCTCGTGTTCGGGAAATATTTTATTGGGTCAATTGCCGACGGGATGTAGCAGATTGGTGTAAAAAATGAGATGTATGCAATGGCAGGACAAAGGTCTACGAATTCGCTCGAGAATGACTTAAAGCCAACAGCAATAAAGCAGAAGCTAAAATCGACAGGCGTGCCACAGGGACACATTTTTGAGAGAGGCGATCCAGTATGGCTGTACAATCCCAAGCGCTGAAACTGCAACGGATCTGGGAAGGCCCATACACCGTCTTTAATAAAATTAACGACCTGATCTACCCTTAGATCTACCGTATTCCGTTGTCAGCTTGAAGTAAACCCAAGGTCAGAGATAAGGGAGATAAAGATAAGAAACACCCATAAGTCAATGCTTAACAACGACCAGCTTTATCGCAGTTAACATCTGACCCACTATGTGGCGCTTTCATCGATATCAAACAACGCAGCGGGAAATTTAAAAACCTGATAATAGAGGTTGTATAAATATCGACTGCACTCTCATGTTCTTGTAAATAAACTTAAACAATGTAATTACGATAAATTATTTATTGAAAAAATACTACACTTACAGACTTTAATCGATTAATTATGGTAAATCTATATTCATGACAAATATTTTTAAATTTTTGATTGTTATTTGTAACATTGCATTTTTGTTTTTATTTTCCAAACGAATGGCCAACAGTATCTTACTTAAAAATATTGAGTGCAAATTCAATAATGGGAATTCAGATATTTTTTTTCCTATATCAAATCTTCTTTCTAACGTTTTGAAATCATTTTCTTATTCTAAAATAATAAATAAGACATAAATACAGATCGACCAACATAGCTTTGCCTCTGAGAATTGGATGCGCAGTAGACTGGTCGGCGGAGTGGGGCGAGAGGTCATTAATGTCCCGGTGAAAGGTCGAAGTCGGTCTTTGTCGCACACTAACCCTCTCTGTTTATCGTTTGCGCATCTCAGAGGCAAAGCTATGTTGGTCGATCTGTACCTACTTTGTGATAAAAATTGATTACTATTTGTGTTACTTACCTACTTTGGTTAATTAAAGAACGCCACATTGGGGTTGTTAAATTTGTTCATGTGGCATGTGTTACTAATGCAATACGTTCTCCGAGTTATTGTAATATTACAAAATATAATTATTGTCCTCAAATTTTACACAGAAACAGCCACAATTATTTCGCTCAGTTCATCTAGAGAATAACACAATCATCAACTCAAAATTTAAAATTTAAATTCAGGATTCTTCGATATACATAAAACTAACTGACATTTATATTTACAAACTGTTCACTGCTGTCCACGTCTACTGTCTCTCTCAGTGTTGCCAACCGTACGATTTAAATCGTATTTATACGATTTTTTAACTCTTTGTACGATGTACGATTGTATCGATCTTTACTTTTTTAGTAAGTATTTAAATATCTGCAACAACTTCAGAACATAAAACAATAAAAATCAAAGATGCAAAGATTCATAGGCCGTTCGTAATTTCTGAAGGCAGTCATTTTCGTTCTGACTTTGATTTTGAGCAAGGTGATTTTGTACCAACACCGACTATTACGGCATAAGAAAAGCTTGCATGCAAAATTTCAATCACTTTTAAGTGACAGTCATTGATTACTTTAAATGTGTTAATTTAAAGTTTCATGTATTTTCTTTAGTTTTTTTTCGTTGTTAACATTTTTATAAATAGATAAATAAATTTATCATGCCAAAGATTTTTTATTTTTTTATTCCATTTAAGTTATATTAGGCTATACATCTATCTATTGTACAATTTTTTTTGTTGAAATACCATTTTTCTACTCTACTTGAACGATCTCTCAAAAAAAAATATTTGACAACACTGGTCTCTCTACAAATAACGTAGACGTGTAGTTAACATCTGAGACGCATATATGACGCCATCGTTGCTGCGGTCGTTGCGTTTCCTATCTTTATGTCCCTAATCTCTGCCTAAGGTTGTTCACAGTAATCAAGTTATTCGGGCTGAATAACTAGAGAGGAGGGAGCAATGTTACGCAGCACCCTGCAGCGTGCTGCAGTCGTCATAAGTAAAGGTAAGTGAATAAGATAGACTAGTCCAGAAATGTCTCGAAATGTTATTCCTTGTCAAGAAGGTTCTAGAAGGTTGAGGCAGTTTTACGACCTGACGTCAGAGTTTAGTTTTATGATATAAGTTATACGTTAATGTTATCAGTTGTATTGTTATTGTTAAAGTTGAGTTGAAATAAACTGAGATACCAAAAACCTGCGTAACAATACATATCAACAGCTGACAAACTGGTTCTGCTGCACATGTCATGAAAGAGGATCATTTTCTAATATTCAATAATAGAAATAACTAATGTAATCCTGATTTTTTATTGGAATTTCAAGAAATGTCTTAAGATTGACTGACATTTGACATTTGAGAATTTTGAAATCTTTACAAAAAGGTCCATGAAGAAACTAAACTAATAAATTCAAAATATTCCTTTTTTTTTAAATCAGAACTAGCGAATCAGACTTTTCTTATCTATTATCTAATAATTTAGTGTTCTGTCAAGGATACTACTAGCACAAAGAACAGATGAATTTGGTGACAACCGTCTAAGAATTTGGTTCAGTTTTAGAAACCAATGTATGACTAATTGCAAAATTGTTGATGAATATTGTATACCATCGACGAATATTAAAAAACTTACCAAATCCCTTTATATCGCAACTGCATGCAAGGTACATCTGTATTAACCGTATTATTATACAAATTAAACAAATAGCAGCAGTTTTAATAAAAGCTACCAACGATACTACGTTAATATAATATGAGAAGTAATACTTCTTCTTTCACAACATTTTCAACGCGAAATTGCAATTTCAGTCCCGAACACACTTAATTTCATTGCTCTTCAAAGGATATCCTGTGTTTTCAATACAATGAAGCCATAAATCTTCCTTCTACCAATTTCGCGCTTCCCTTAGATAAATACGAGCTGCCGGGTCAAGTGATTCCAAAAAAAATATTGGGGTTCAAAGCCTACTTTTTACGACCCTTTTAAAATTGCTACCACTGCAGCGGGAACTCTCGTTTACTATGGAAAGTTGAGATTTTCAAACAGTAAAAATGACACATGGCAAGTCGATGGTCGTCTTTTGGGATTATGTGTTTCATTTTAAGCCATAAGTGATATGTAGGAGAATATATTCCTCTGTTAAGTGAATAGAAAAAGATTTAATAAAGGGTGTGTTTAGTTTTTAATAAAACTAAACAATAAGATACATTTCTCAATTATTTTATGCAATAAATTATGAGTAATATTATTTTTCAGAGCAGTTTTTTTAAAAAGGGAAATAAAGAGAAAATATAGTTATACAGGGTATGTCAACTATACTTTATTTAGATGGTATAGTGCTCAGAGTTTGCTAGACCATTTTTTAGACATATAAGGTATAAAGTACATAGCAGTTACTATGTGAGCTTAGGCTTATTGTGTATCTACCCACAAATGTGGAATGAGTCATAGTTGCTAATTGCTCTGTTACTGTTTATTGCTACAAACAATTTACTTATCTAACTCATTTGGTCTAGTAAAAAGTTCGTTATTTTGTTGAACCCATTTCTCACAAGTACGAAACGAGAATTAAGAGAAGAGCATATATTACACCAAAATGCGAAAAAACTGCAGGTCAAAAATGCTGTTCCTATCTAGCACCTAGAATATTTTCAATAATTCCCGATTTTTTAAAAAATATACAACAATACAAACACTTTAAACAAAAAATTAAAAAATGGATAGGGGAAAGTGACAGAACAATATTTCATAAGTTTGTAAATTCAAATATGTAAATAATATAAAATGTGTTAATAATATAATATAGGTAAATAATATAAAATAATAGACTTGAATTTGACGCTATACCTAATTACATTACATAAAATTACGACAACATGATTAGAACAATATTCCCGATTATAACAATACACCCGAATATGACAATACACCCGATTATGACAATACACCCGATTATGACAACTCATATAATTATGAACTATTCCTGATTTTGACAACTCACTTAATTCTGAAATTTCATTGTAATCTTTTAGTTCTCGAATGATAATAGAAATTATTATAGTAATTAAGATTAATATTAAGGATACAAATGTATGAACTTACTAAATAAGTATATCACAATACAAACTGAGCCTCTTCTGGGGTGACGCTTCTGTGATTAGTCGTAGTTTATTCAGCATAATATTGTAATTTTACATGTAAATATTTTTTTGGTATTGAATAAACTCATTATTATTATTCTATTATTATTATTATTATTATTATTATTAAAATATGAAAATGATTAAATTTACAATAAAAGCTGAATAAAGGTATGTATGTAAAGGTATGTTCATTGATGAAAAGTAAAATTATCAGCGACGAACCACTACTAGACTAATTTTGTTTACAAAAACCGAATTTCTAACATTTACGGTGTCATTCACGTTGGTGTCAAATTATTATGAGAGACTATGGGAGAGTTTTTTTACAATGATTGTTTATCGTTATAATTCGGTATTGACTAAATGTAAGGCCCTAAAGGACAATAAAGGCTTTTAAAATTACATTAGTAATTGGCCTTCTTAATGATATTTATTATTACTATTATAGCTGCATAGGGTTTTTCAGGAAAGTGCGCAATTCATTTTAAAGTGTGACAGCAGTGCAAAGCAAGCATAGTAGACGTAAATACCGATTCAGGAGAAAGCATTCCTCAGATACACATACTCGCGCAAAACATCCCCACTCAAATTAGCAGCAGCCTTCTTCTTATGCGGCAGTCAATACGACAGCTCTGTCTGAGTAATAATAAATACAATCTGAATGATTGCAATAAATAAGGGCTTATTTATGAAAGAATGTATAAGTCTAGTAGTTTTTCGTTGTTAAGGCATATACATTTTGTATTTTCCAAGTTTACTATTCCGTTAAAACTAAGACTTCACTATAAGCCTGTGTGCAGTCAATGAAACAACATTTCCAAAGTTTTATTTTACAGCAAATAGTAAATTATAACTGTCAGTTTTTCTAAAACAATGACAAAAATTAAAAAAGCGTAGATCATTAACACCTTCGCGACCAAGCTATTCCAGATTTTCATAAAAAATAAAATTTAATTTTCTTGTAATTTTTTGTCTTGGACGATTTTAGATGGGTTTCTAGAATTAAAAAACAGAAAAATGTGTTAAGGGAAAACAGTGGGGAGGGAGACACATCACAAAAAACGAATTTATGTAACTGATTAAAAGCATTAATTTTTGCTTTATTTTTGATTTGTAATATAAATTTAAAAAAATAAAAGAATTAAGGGGAAAGCACATAAGGAATGGAAGGGTGGTAGTGAGGGGAGGGAAAGTGAATAACAACTTAACCATCTTTGATACAACCAGTAAAATTAGTTAGGTATGCCTTATATGTTACTCAACTAAATGTAAGATTAGGATCCCCAAAAAATTTGGGAAGGGGGGGGGGGGGTGAAGGAAGATAGAGACTAAGAAAAACAATCATTACAAAAATACTGGTTCATTTATTTACCTATATTACTAATTGTAATCATGATATTTATCAAAATGTTCAATGGAGCATAAATATATTGACCCATCTTCACAATTTCCACAAAAATTGGAAGTATAAGTCCGTTTATTATCAGTTTGGTAGCACACCCTGCAAGTTCCCCTTTTTCTACGTTCTCCTTCGTTTTTGACTTTATATGCAAAAACATGTTTGACTGGTCTGACTTTTTTTTCTTTCTTCTTCCAGCATTTGTGTAGTCTTCCTTAATTGTTTTATACCCCGGAGCATATTCGAAGAAGAGATCGTTAATTAGTGCTTTTTATGTAGCATTCGTGTATATTGTCTTGAAATTTAGCATTATATGCTGCACCATATATTATGAAAGCCGATTTTTTTTAACCATGTGTAACTATTTTTAGTACAGTTATAAGGCTCTATATCTTGGTGTTCAGCATCTACTGCCCCCATATTCATGTTGTAATGTTCAATTGCATCAGGCTTTTGAATGGATACGTTAGCTGACAAATTCGTTTAATACCAAAGCTTTTCTTTGAACCCTGCGGTAAATTTAGTACTTACTAAGTATACGTCTCTTTTGTCTTTATATCGCATAATCAATTTATCACAAAACATGTTTGGAATGTCTCCAATGGTGTTAGAGTTAGTTTTTTTGAAACTCCCCTGTTTGATCAAATAGTTCCAGTAACATAAGTATTTTTAGTAAGTAGAAATTCTGCTAATCTCAAATACATATACCAATTGTCTAATACTATTTCTCTTCTTTCGTTCAGTAGCTGTAGCGATAAATATACTACAATTCTCTCAGGCATCGACAGATCGTTTATTCCAGGAATATGATCAACTTTGTATATATCCTTTCCAAAATACATCCCGAAATTGTAGGTGTATCCTAGTAAAGGTTTACTGGGACACACGCAAAAAAAATTTATTCTCGATAAACTGTTTGAAGTGTAGCCTTCCTTTATACAGAACCAAACATTCATCTAAAGCTACTACTTTTCCAGGATCGACAAGTGTCATGCAGTTTTCTCTAAAAAAAACAAAGTGGGCCGTCATCGTATATACTCTTTGCCACCATTGGTAATATGAACGGGTTAATGACGAATCTATAGTAGTCCTGCCATTTAGACAAACAGGAGGATTTTCTATCGTTGCTCAGTTTCAAGGTAATACCAAATTGTTATCAATATTTTTATGAATCTACCATGAACTCTTTTTTAATCCTCTGTCCCAGTCATCCTTTTGCTCCTACCTGAGAGTTTGCAGTCGACTCCTACCAGTTCGTCTTGTATTGCAACACACTTTAATGAAGTGTGTTTTCCAGCCGCAGTCCCCCCAAACAGGCTTGCGTTTCAGACTGCCTTCCTTCCTTACTTTGGGGTTCAAATAGCGGCACTGAAGCCTCATGAGCTTACTGTGTCACCATTTGGATGCTGTACTTCTTCCCATTCATTTGCTTCATAAATTTTTCCTATGCATTAAACGTTAAATGTCTATGTGGGCCACGAACTCTACAAATTTGCAAATTTGGTCTCCCATGCAGACCGTGATCGGTCCCGCACTGATCGATGTTTTGAATACCTTCCACAGTCAGCCAGCATCAGCGACCCGTTTATTTATCGATGTACTATGTTATTATCATAAGATACAAACTAGATTTTAAATAATTTGGTTCTAACTAGATCGTAAAAACTAGGTGTTTTCATTTAGAGTATTTTGTTTTAAATATAACATTGCCAGAATATATTTTAATATGAAAGTGACATAATTTTCTCTATCTATTGCTTCACTTCATGGAAGTAGAAATAGGAAGAAAATGCTATCACGGAGCCAAAAATGTCACTACCTCCATCATTTGGTTGTTAAACTTCCCTCACTTGTGATAGTGTATTTTGTGGTGTAATGTTTATTCTAATTTCAGCTATATACTTATAGTCTAAGATCCGAAGTAAGGTCGACCTTCACCCATCTATTTAATGGATGAAAGTTTCTTTTTATTACATAAGATATATTTATAAATATACCACAAATGGGTTGCCTAAGAAAATACGGTCAAGACTATTTTTTTTCTTAAAGTAAAAAAAACGACACCCTGTAAAGTATTCCCCAGATGCTTCAACTATGCCCAAACTTTAATCAGCTCACCGCAGGATGGATAAAAGCTTAAATTTAAAATTTGGTGTTTTTCTTTTCATACGTTTTTGAGTTGTCTTCAAAATTCGAAATTTGCACTTTTCCTCAAATATCTCAAATTAGATCCATTTTAGAAACAAAATAATAGATAATGACATCATGAACAACTTTTATCATGATTTTTATACTTTCCTTGTCTGTACACACAAAGGAAAGTAAAAAATGGCCGTGACCGTATTTTCTTAGGCAACCCATTTGCGGTATATTTAAAAACATAATTTTTTTAATAAAAAATAAGTTTTATCCATTAAACAGATGGGTGAAGGCCGACTTTATTAACGGATCCTGGACTATTAGGTGTCGGGACATTTGCCCAGTTTTTTCAGGTACATTTTGATCCGGCAACGATGCACTTGAGGTGGGATGGTACTAAACCACTCCAAAGCATCGAAGAGATGCGCACGCATAGTCGTACGATAGATAGGATCCAGAGATATATAGGATCACGTCATCAGTAGTATTGAAATTTTAGAAGTGGGGAATAAGAAAACAATAATTTATTTAGATATGACAATAAAAAAACTGTAAATACAAGTGAATAAAAATAAATAAAATTACCTTTAAAAAAATAAAGAAATAAACCGTATCTTCGAATAGACGAAGTGTGAATTCTTGCATTTCAAGTATATACGGAGTGTTTCTGAATAAAATACTTGTAGATCTTAACAAATTAATATGAAAAGTTAAGTATAATTTTCTTTTAAACGTTCCAGTTTTTATTTTACAGGGTGGTATAGTAAAGTTCATAAACACAAAATTTTTTAAATATCTATCCTTACGGTAAATATTTTAACTTACAAATATGATATGTTAGTTAATCGTCATTATTAGTTAACACATTTTATTTTTATAAATTACGAAAATCCATTGGCGTAGAATCAAGGGTTATAAAATCAATATTTATCCAACCCTTTTGGACACCCTATATTTCATAAGAGTTAAAATTAGTAATATTAAATTACTGAGATTATTCGGTTTAGGTCCAACTCGAACATGAAATCCATGTACAATTTTATCAAGAGACGATTTCATAAAAAATATTAAAAATTCCATTAGTAAATGGGACCAAGTTTTTATGGACTTAATGGTCCCATTAGTAAAATTTTTTGCATTTTTTGAGTTTTTTAATGTATATATTTCATGTTTGAGTGGAATTAAAACTAAAATATCCTGAAAATGGAATGTTCTACAGAGATCAACCAAGAGTCCATTTTTTTGTAAGAAATTGCGTGAGGAATATTTAATAATTTCAGCTTTTATGAAATACTTAAGTACCTATAGGGTGTTCAAAAAGTTTGAATTAAAATTGTGTTCTCGGGCCTTATTTATTTAAAACATTTATTTACCTGTTAAATATTTAAAATATATACAACATTACATAAAATAACAGAACACTTTTCCTATCAGAAATGTGCCGGCCTTGCAGTTACCCGCTGGGCCAATGGCGATATCTTCACCTATAGTTTCATTGTTGCTTATTAATTATGAATTTGGCTAGATATAGCAGCCCTTACTTCTTACCAGGGAGGCATAATTAAGGGATTAAGGATGTCTTGAAGTCAGTAATTGTAATGGTTTGTAGATTTGTCTTGTGTTAGTTATCTTTATTGACCAATGGGTATTTTGTCGAATTAGAGTGTCAACTAATAAAGACGATTAACTTACATACATATATTTTTAAGTTAAAGTCTTTACAGTAAGGAAAGATATTTAGCAAATTATGTATTTAATAAATTCACTTTATCACCCAGTAGAATGAAAACTTGGACGTTTACAGGAAAATTATATTTAGCTTTTTCTAATAATTAGTTAAGATCTCCAGTTTACAGTACTTTCTAAAACATATAAAAATAATAAAATTTTACAAAAAGTTTCAAGCATTTACTTGCAAATGGTAGGTAATACCGGTAATTTGTCAGACGCAAATAGAAATTTTAAATAAAAATTCTATTTTTTTAACACTGTATTTAAAAATAAAGATGAGATATATTTACTTGCATTTTATGTAAATATGTAACCGTAATGGGGTAAAAAATAAATTAAATATTCGAGATAGTTAAAAAAAATTTATTAAATATTTGTAAATAATGGCATTGTAGGTAAATATACAAATTTAAAAAAATATATTTTACAAAAAAATATAAAACAATATATTTAAATATAACTTAACTGAAATCATAAAAAAATATAATTTTTGTAAATAGCTTAAAGTTTTTAAACATTTATAAATATTTCCGTCTTTATTAAGTTTTAATAAACAGTTTTTGATTTTATTATATACCAATGGTATACTTTTTTTCTTTTGTTCGATAATGGTAGCCCAAACTTCTTTCGAAGTATTTCGCTGTCTTGGATTTCAGCTTCAAATCGAAGAAACTTAATCAATTCATACACATTGGGGATGTTTCTTATTTGGAGCTGTAATTTGTTATTTCATCCATCTACGGCATTATTTGTACAGTGTCTTAAATTATAGCAATTCCATACAGCTCTTGGCAACGAGTTATTTTCAAGCCATTGGTTTATGAAATAGTTGTTAAACTCTTCTATTTTTTTGTTAATTGGACAATCCTTCATTATTTCCAGCCATCCTTTCATCAATAAGATTTATAGGTAAATGAGCCAGCAAAGAACACATTTTTATGTGGTTTTGGATTTCCATATCATTCTTGTATAAAGAAGCTAATCCTACGCTTTGGATTCTTCTCCACAAACAGTGCCTAAAGTGAAAGTGTCCTTTAATGACAGAATTCTTAAAATTTTGTTTTAAAGCTTCAATAAGTTTAGTTTCGAAATCTGACATAAAACGGCTTGGTTTCCATTCCGGTAGATACTGATTCTGTTTTTGAAAAACTATTTTATAGGTGTTGTACTTTTTGTTAGGCGATAATGTGAAAATAACAGGACCTATTGACGTTTCACTATCAGTCGGAAATCGATTGCAAACTAATTTTAGTGACATTTTCTTACCCGCAAATAATCTAACTAGGTACCCTTATTATTTGATATCTTCAAAACTTGTTTATCAAAGAATTTTCATAGGTATTGGTAGGTATTAGTTTAAGCTGGAATAACATTTCGGGTTTAAATTCGGGATTTATATTATTCGGTTCTATTTGTATCAGTTTTTCCACGAAATAGATTAAATTTTTTACACAATGTTCCTAATAGGAATTTAGGATAAATATGATTATAGCGGGTAAGTGAGTTTTACGGGGATGGAGCGACTAGTAATTACCATTCATAGCTCCACCCCTATTCGCGATGTTGCCATACTTAGCAGGAGCTCTCTTTCTATGTTGTTCTCTCTCGCGCAAAAACTGGGCAAGAGACTCGTAACCGACTATTATATTTAAACTATTTGTGACAAAACACATTTAAAGAACATTGGAATCATATACCAAGCAAAATTGCTCTAATAAGAATAGTGTAATAATAAATTATAAGCAAATGTATAGTGGAACAAAAAATTTATTGTAAAGGAGTCTCACTTCAAGCAATTTGTATATTATTTTTTTATATGATACGAAAAAAAAATCAAAAACAAGAAATAATGGGTACTGCATTATAAATAATGCATCTTACTGAAAGGGCAGTGATATATTTGTGTGGGTGGCATATAACATTTAGTGGGATTTGTACTAAAAATTATATTTTGATACTTTTATTTAACAGACGTATTAACTAAATTACATGTCACTATATTTTATTGACAATTCTTCTCCTTTTATAACTTGAATTATTACAAACAAATAAAATATTATAAAAAGGGTGATACTAAACAAACTAAACCTAATATTACTTGTTTCCAATGGAACCTTATCTACATTCAAGTTAAAAAAAAAATAAATTAAAACAATGACTCCAAATATTTCACTTCCTCCTTTTAAAATTATAATCTACTGTTCTGGTTTTATTTATCATGTATATGCATATTTTTTTATATCTAATAAATTATGTTACGTTGTCAGATACATAATAATTTACATCTCCTTTTCTGAAAAACGTTTTTTATAATTTTTTTATACAAATACGTAAGCCATTAATAGAATTTTATGTATTCAGTTTTATATTACATAGTAATTAATTCATAAATAAATTAACATGTTAAAGTGTTACCCGTGACTTTTGCATTAGATCACACGTGATAGAGACACTTGATTTTTTTACAGGATCGGTTTAGGCATCTTTAAACAGTTCGTTGTTCTTAGGTTTTATCCAAAATAGATTCTGTTAGCTTTTCGCTTAAAGCAAATTTCTAAATTTAAATGCGTGCTGAAAAATATTACTTTCCGCACTTTAGTAGCAAATAGTAGCAAACAGTATAATACAGTTCATCAAATTTCTAGAGGCTTTCGACGGCTAGACAGAGAAAGCACTACTGACAGGCATCCCGACGGATTTACGCAATGAAAGTACACTCTGCGCATCAAGTATTTCACTATTTCATTCAGACGTAAATGTCAGATGTAAATTTCGCTAAAACATTTCTTTTATTTTCGTTTGTGTTTTTTGCTCATTACAGTTTAATAGAACCTAAGTATGGAGTTTAATAACAAATTAAGAGGCCGCGTGATTAACAGTCAATCTCGCGAAATAATAGCCAATGTTATAGAGTTTATAAGAAGAGAAGGAAACTTTAAGTCACCTTCAATACCATTTAAAAATGTAAATGATCGTGTTGCTGCAGCCACAGGAGTATCTAAAAACACTGTCGTCCGCATTTCTGGAGAGAAAAAAAGAATCGATAACCGTGAGATATCGGAATTTTTATCACCAAGAAAAACCATTAAAAAACCAAAAACAGTTAATGATATAGATGAAGCTGCACAAGAATCAAATTTTATTTTTTTATTATTAGATAGCTATTTTTGTTTCTGAGTTGTGTTCATTTACAGGCTCAATTTTTTTCCGTTTCTCCTTTTTGATTTTATATGGGGTTTCAAGTTGTTTTTGACTTATTTCGACGTAAATCACAACAACACACTTTTTTAATAAAGCAAACAAGTGTTAAGAGGTATATGTACGTGTAAACTACAATTACAAAAAATTGATATGAAACCCATGAAACCACCAACAAAAATGTAAAGCTAGCTTCCGTACTAGAACATGGTGTCATTCGTCGAGATAATTTATCGTTTTGTTTAATAGATCAAGAAATGTAAATATTCCCCTGTTATTTTTTATAAAATTATAAGAGAAATAAATTTTTTTCTAAATAGTATAGTTTATTATTTTGTAGAAAAACAAAATTTCGAAAATTTTAGTAATGTTTCAGAAACAACCGTTATTAATAATAGGTACCATTTTCCTTAATAAGGTAGAAATAAAATAAAAACTATTTCCACGATTTACAAAGGCCTACAAAAAAATTATAGGTATTTTCCGCTATCCTATAAAATTTATATTTTCTGACTCAATTTCAAAAGGTTGAAGGAATTCCAAAACACCTTTTATGGCATAATAATTATTTTCAATTCTACATACTATCTTTAGCTGCTTTTAAAAACGTTCTAAGAAAGTCCAATCAGACCAATTTAATCCCTAAACTATTCCATACTTTTAAAGTTTAATTACCTAAAAATATTAAAAACTATTTAAAATAACTTGTTTAGCAGACTGTACAATAGCTATCTTCGTCACACGTAGCGCGTTCTCTGTCTGGGCGTCGAACACCTCTAGAAATTTGATGAACTGTACATTACAAGCCTAGTTGTATATGTGGTGAGGTACAATATTTTTCCTGCAATCACAAAATAATTTCATCAAAAAAATGTAAAATCTGGAAATCTGGCTGTAGAGATTTAATCAAGATGTGATTGGTTTTAGGTTTATTTATTATTTTGCTTATTATTTTAAATATTTTAGAAAGTTTTTCGAATTATGTTTTGCCGAAATAAAAACAATTCCATTCCGTTTACAAACAATTCTATGAGATGAAAAAGACAAATATTACAGGTACGAAAAAACAATACAATACAATAATATTTATAATTAATTACTTTTTGAAACCACAACAACTAATAATATGAACAACTGTGAAATTAAACTGTTTTTTTATCAACCCACCTTCTTACAATTTTTTTCTGAACTCTCTCAATAATTGGTATACCATTTAATTATATTATACTGCTATATTATACTGTATTGTTTGTAAACACTTTTGTTAACACCTGTTTTTTTTGCACTAGTAGACTTATGATGGCTGAAATCAGGTCATTTAATTTTGTTTAAATTAAAAACCTTTATGTAGGATTGTCTTTGAGTCATTGTTTTTTTTTGTAACGAAACTATTTATGATTGGTCCAAACTTGACATCAAGCCAATCTGCTTTGCATACAAGAAATTATATATCTTTTCTACCTAGAAATGACAACTCTCAAAGCGTGCAATCAAACGAAAATGTTTAAATTCTACTGAGTAAAGATTTAATGATAATGGCTGAGAAACTCAAAACAAACATTAGTTAAAGGGGATGAGGCAGAAGATCAGAAAAATTAATTTAATTTGTTTAAAACCTGATGAGGGACATTAAGTGGAAGTTTCAAGCCATTAAACATCATGGTCCATTTAAAATTCTATTGGTCTATTTGTGATTCAAGCTAAGCGATATCCCTTAGTTATGTTTCTATCTACCTATCCATATATCTATCAACCTATCTAAATTAGAATTTGGGTTAAAGCCCACTTGAACTAAAGCTTTAGGGTTATTATACCTCTCACGATTTTTTGTGTTCCGAATATTATATTCTAAAGAACCCTTTTCAAGTACCCATTCAATGTTCCTGCAGTGGCATATTATGAGAACAGAAGTTTCATTCTAATCTCCAAATAATCTACAAAGGAAGTCCGTTAGATATCCCTAAGAGATTAAGGTGTCTGCTAAGATCGCAGTGTCCTGTAAAAAGTTGTGTTACGGTCTTGAGTTCGTTCCTGCTAATATTTGTCTGCTCAGATGTATCCTCTATGAATTTTCTGGAAAGCCGAAGGCTAGGAACTTCCAACCAAAGCTATTGGTGATCTGTTTCACCATCACCCCTTTAATATTTTGAGCTTTATAAGCTTCTTTACTGGATGAGATCTGCTTCCTTGTTTTCACACTCTCTTATGACCCGGTGCCCATTCAAGTGTGACCTTATTACGTTCTGCCAAGGCTTATTTTTATCTTAGACTTTATCTTTGTTGGTTGTAAGCCGGTAAGTTTAGGTTTGGCCCAGAACACTGCGGCCTCTTGGATCTATTGTATTCCTCTGCTTTCCCCGTATTCAGGTACTATCTTTTGAATAGTCCTGTGTTTTTGGTTAGTTTTAATAAGTTCCCTACTAAGTGTTTCTGGGGATTTGTTTCCGGTTCTAGGCCGAAAAGGCTGAAACGTCGCCTAGTAAGAGCTTCGCATTCGAAAATCTCATGGTATGAGGTTTCTTCCTCTTCAATGCAGAGTCTACATGTAGTAAGATCATTTCATTTCCTTGGATACCTTTGTGCCCTGGTACTCAGGCCAGTTTTACCTTGTTGAATGTTGCCAGATCATTTAGTAGTATTCCAAGGCAGTTCCAGACAAGCTTTGACTTGATTCTGTTTGAAACAAGTCTCTTTAAGGCTGAGAGAATTATGATAGTTTGTTTTTTGTACTTTCTTCTCAAATTCTTTCGTACACACAATTCTATTGCATGTATTTCAGCCTGAAATACAGTGGTGAGTTTTCACAGTGAGACGATAATGTCGCATTTAGGTTTAACTCCATGTACGCCAGAGCTTGTTCCCTTGTTAGTTTTAGATCCATCCGTATACCATACGAGACCGCTAAGCAAGTATGTATCTATTTCCCTATTTACCTCGTTACGGTTAGCCTGGAAGAGTCTGTTGAAGGCTAAAAGGGGTGCCATGTGATCTGATCCCATGCTTAATATAGAATCATTTATTTCATGTGTTATTCTGGTATGTTTTATATGTCCCAGTGGATTTCTGTTATTGGAGATTTCTAGTCTATATGCACTCATTCTGGCTTCCCCCTTTATGACTAGTTCAAGGGGTGAGAAGTTTAGAATAATTTCCATAGAGGCTGTCGGTGTACTTCTCAGTGCTCCTGTATTACTTAGGAATGCCAGCCTCTGAACTCCTGAGAGGGTATTGAGGGCTGTTTTCTGGTTTACTTTTGGCCACCAAACAACCGCTCTATAAGTTATCATGGGTCTTGTTATTGCCAAATATACCCAGTGGACCATTGTTGGTTTTAATACCCATGTTTTTCCAAATGCCCGTCTCCCTACAATGAGACACATTTTACATTTGTTGGTAACTTTTTGTAGTGTTGGTTCCAAGTAAGTTTGCTATCTAGGATTAGACCCAGATATTTTACTTGATTCGTTTTGTTTGGCCTTCCTCCAAACAGAGTCGGAGTTTCTTAGACCTCCAACTTTATTTTCCGAGTAAAAGTTCTGAGTTGTGCCTTTTTAGGGTTTACCAAGAGGTTTTATCTAACGCACCACATTTCTGTCAGCCTAAGAGCTCTTTGCATGAGTTCGAAGACTGTGGTTTGATGTTTCCCTCGGATAGGGATGACTATGTCATCGCATATCCTTGGACGTACAGCCCTTGATTGTTCAGCAGTTCATCTGTCACTAGGTTCCACAGTAAAGGAGAAAGGACTTCGCCCTGTGGGCATTTCCTGTAGATATTCACCTGCATAGTAGCAGTCCAATATTAATTTGAATTCTAATTCTACCTTTTTCAGTGATTAAGGGACTATCTGGCTGTTTCACGAAATAATTACTTTCTAATCTTTATGAGAGTTATTTAGGATACTTATTTGTAGCACATGCGTTTATATTGCTGTTACGTCATCCTGCAAGATTATTTTTACTGATCATAGGTTTAAACTAATGGTCCTCACTGAATTCGTATGGTAAATTCCAGCTCCAGTGCTGTTTTTCATCTTCCATTCATCTGAGTATCAGATTTTTGTTTTTTTTTTATTTTGCCTTTAAAATTAGAATTGTCAATAAAAATAAGTTAATAAGTTCGTTTTTGACACATATATTGCTAAAGTAATTTTTCACTGTTTAAAAAACCTTCCTTCATAGTTATTATTATTATTATTATGATTATTATATGTAAGTATTTGTATCTGTAATGTGTAGAGGGTGGGTTACCCCTCGGCACTTAGGCCTCACTAGGCTTATTGTGCATCATTCTAGGATAATATGCACCTCATATCTCGTGAGCCAGCCTACAGCTTTAATGTAGTTGACAATGTCGCCAAGAGTTTTCTTATACCTGACGGTGTTAGCCGATACTCGCCGAACACAAATCTTTCAATAAATGCGAGCGTCGGGCAATCGTGGAGGATATGCTCGATGGTCCCACCTTCTTGTTCGCACCCCTACAAATTGCGGCTTCTGATAGATCCATGATATGGAGATGCTTCCGTACTTGGTATTTAGTTGTGTGTATTAAAATCGTGTCCTATATTATTTAATAATTCCTTCTCATGAAAATAGTTATATTTAGATTGGAATTTGTGAAAAAAAAAATCAATCATTAGTTGTCTTGTTTTTATCACGGAAAACAAAAGGTAATTGTGAATGTTGAATTCCTTTAACAGTTTGAAATAATTAACCTTTTAGAATTAAATATGGTTGAATTGTTACTACAAACCGATAACTGGAACAATCTCTTGGGGCTGAGACAGGCCAAGATACTTATGGGTGAATATAATCAGAAAAGATCGGAAGCCTGCATCTGCCTGAGCAAGAACAGGCTACGTATTGTAACAGGGATCCTTACCGGGCATTGCCGACTAAAAGAACACCCAAGCAAACTGAGAGTAGTAAAGGATAGTAAGTGCAGATTCTGTGAGGAGGAGGACAAAACCTCCATTTACATCCTAACTGAATGTGTAGCACTCCAGAATCCAAGGGCACTATATCTAGGAGGATATCAAATAGAAGAGGGAGATTTACCTAACTTGAAGCCACTTCAAATCCTACACTTCCTTGAGAAAATAGGATTGGAAGGGTCGCTATAGGCATTGAGACATTTCCTTAGTGCAGTGGCGACAGAAGGGGGCACAATAGATCTTTTAGGTCGCAGTGTATTAACACCCCATTCTCAACATAACATAACTACAAACGCACAAAAACTTAAACTATGTATACATTAAAACACTAACCGAAACAAAAAATACACTATTATATATTTTACTACACACAATTAAAAATGAAAAATACACAAGCTCTCCACAAAAATAATACAATGTAAATAAAAAAATTGCCTATTTATGGGTTGCATTAAAGGTGTCATTTGTCACCTTTAATGCAACGATATTTTTTTTTTGTTTTTCTTGTTAGATTTTAAATAAGTTGTTGCAAATATTTTATTTTTTGGTTCTGTTAAAAATTCCTAAAACTTTTGCAACATACGTTTATATGATATTAAGCATGGTGCCTGCAAAATCTGGTTGGCTACTAGTGTCAAAACCGGACCTGAAATACCATTATTGCAAGCTGCCGCAGCATGTGTGTTTGTATATCTGTATATAAATATGAACGAGTATAACTCATCCTACTATAAATTCGAATGTGTTGATGAGCTTTCGTTTCGCCAATTCATAAAGTTTTAATTAAAAATGCCGTGATTTATTTGGGGATTTCGCAAAAATTAACCAAATTGCTACTTGTTACCGAATTCTGCCCACTGATTATGAATAATGGAAACGGGCTTGTAATTTTCGAATAAAAAAACACAATTCCACAATTAGAGTCGATTTGTTTTGACTAAAAACAAAATGATTTTGATTAAAATGAGAAACGAGTATATGTACCTATGTGTTACAAATAATAATTGAAAATCATGACCATGGGGAAAGCGTTAGAATATTTTATTATCGTTAAAAAAAAAGAAATGTTTATTAAAAAAATAGATGTTGTAACAATACTGACCCTAATTGTTATAACATTGCGATCTACACTGGAGTACCTCATAAACATGTTACGAGTTTCCATGAATAATAAGAATATATTAGGGGAATAGATGGGAAACTCAATGGTAAAATTCTGAGGCGATGTGCTGTCATCTGACAAATTGAAGTGGTACTTAAATTCAATATGGCCGCCAGGAGCGAGCTTTTTGAAATTTAACTTTGTGGTAGCTGGACAAAAATGTAATGAAGAAAATCAAACAAAAAAAAAAATTGGAAAAATATTTGACTAGTTTCAAATCATAAAACAACCATATTGACTGTTTTGTGATTTGAAACTAGTCAAATATTTTGCCAATTTATATATTTTTAGATTTTGAGATTACCCTGTATAAGTCTATAATAGTCGTGGAGAAAGTATAGTCTTCAGCTCGCATAGAATAATAGCTATCATTTTATGCTCGTTGAGGGATATACTATTTTATCACCACATCACTAAACATAATCTATTGCAAGACCACTCTCTCTCAAATCAATTCAAAAAAAAGTTTAAATGTTTTTACACAATAAAGAATATTAACACTTTAACGTAGACGACATAGAAAAAAATATTTATGATTACTTGTTAATGTATTTATATTTACAAATATTTTTCCTCATGACTTTCTTATATCATGTTGTGGTTTCCCCAATTAAAAGATAATATTGTGCCAGAGAGAATGAAGTAATTTTGGGTTGAAATTCGGTCGCAATGGGCCATGTTCACATGTGAGATAAGCTGTTTTATAAATTATATTGTAATAGTTAGTCGCTATACAAGTTATTCTAAATAGTCAGTTCGTTAAAAAAGCCAAAAGTTTTTAAATTAAGCCCAATTGAAATTTAAAATTTGAAATTATACGTCATCGGGAATAGACCAATCATCTTGTGTCGAAGTTTTTTTTGTTATACAAAACCAAGCCAACGAACAAACCGACACACAGAATGTCGAAGTGAACGCACATCTAAGTGACATTAAAATTGACACCACCTAACACCTAACCTTAGTTTTTTGTTTTGGTTTAATTTTATCATTAATATGAATCAGCTGGATTTATAAAAGTTGAATCAAGTGTTTTACCCATTGTAAACGAAAATATGATTACCGAGATGATTACTGCATTTTTAATAATACTCAGT
Source organism: Psylliodes chrysocephalus (assembly GCA_927349885.1). Classification (NCBI taxonomy): domain Eukaryota; kingdom Metazoa; phylum Arthropoda; class Insecta; order Coleoptera; family Chrysomelidae; genus Psylliodes; species Psylliodes chrysocephalus. Next base: position 33,114,243 of record OV651814.1, on the reverse strand, counting down.
TTACAAAAGTCAGAAAGGTAAAACTTTGTTTTAATAGTAGGTAGTTACAGTTTATATGGAGCAATACACCTTATAGTTAAACATATTTATCTCAGGTTTTATTTTTATATCTGCCAAGCAAGAATATGGGGATAATTTCTTTTTCCATAAGAGAGAAGGAGACAAATTACACATAAACATAAAGTACGGCAAAAACCTTCTGATGTGGTTGTTGTAATTAACAAAAATGAAATTTTTAGTACACAATGCTTAGGATATGCTGCATGTCAAGGTTTGTAATATTTATTATGCTTTTTTGTTTTTATATTACATATAATAAACAGTGTATAAGGCCCTTTATTCCTATAAATATTTTTTTTCTAATTTTGACATATAGACATTTTTTGTAATCGCAACAAGTGTTAAAATAATCTAGAAATAGATTTTGTTAGTGAGCCTAGTAATAATTATGATACCAAAGAATGCTGCAGAGCACCTATGAAATTTTGAGTTAAAAAATATGCCATATTTTTAGGCTATTTTTATATCCTTTTCAAAAATGTTATGCTCCTCGTTTTTTGCAAAACTTAAAATGCTCTGATAGCTTCGAACAAAGTCAGCAAAGCACCTCTGTTTTATAAAGTTTTTTCTGTAAAAACAGCAACACCATTTATTTATGCACTTGAAATATTATATTTTAAAAAAAATACATGGTGCTTGCTAACCTTCGAAAGAAGCCAGCAGAGCAATTCGGTTTTTTAAAGCTTTTTTCTAAAAACCACACCCCATTTTTTATTGTGAAACTTTACTAAAAAAATTGCTATTTTTAAATAATACAGGGTGCTTTGTTGAAACAAAGTCAGCAGGGCACTTCAGTTTTTTAATTTGTTTTTTTATATATAAAAACAACTACTTATGACATATGTTTAGGCTGTTTTAAAATCCTAAAAATGTGGTAAGTACATTTGTTTTCAGAAAAAAAAAACTTTGAAGTCAGCAAGGAATTGCGAATTTTTTTTAAAATGCCAAATTTCGAATATTTTATAATATTGTAGGAGCCAAAAAACGTGGTATGGTTTAAAAAAAACTGGGGTGCTGTGCTGGATTCGTTTGAAGCTAACAAAGCATCCCGTAATTTTTTATTTTATAATACTCAATAGCCTAAAATGAGACATAGCTGTTTAAACAAAAAATTGTATTTTTAAAAATAGCAGTTTTTTTCGAAAAGCTCTATATTTCAAAAATGTGAAAATGTGGTGATATTGTTTTTTTAAGTTTTGAAAATCCGAGGTTCTTTACTGGATTCGTTCAGAGCTAGTAAAGCTCTGCTCGTCTTGTTACATAAAATAAGGCATTTTGTAGCTGGTTATATAGTTATTTTGTAACTGCATATCTAACGCTTTTAGTTTTTTTAGGTGGTTGTAAATATGTGGCTTCATAGAAGAAGTGAGGAACCATCTGTAACATCTACTCAGTGTTATTGGAAAGGCTCTAATTTATCAAAATGCGTAAATATTGATGTACACTTGGCTAGATTTTTCATCCACTACAGGAAAATAAATCAGTACTTTTATATTCTTAGGATTTGTATATATATTTTTTATTTGTAAATAAATTGTTTTTTACTTCATTTTTCTCATTTTTTATTAAAAGGTTAATAAATAAAATTTTCACAGATTTTTATATTTTTTTTTGTAAACAATAATTGAAGAGTTTTTATTAAAAATCACCAATGTTAATAATAATAACTTAAGTCAATATTATTCTTTCTCCTTTTTTAAAGCTACTATCAATAAAGGTATTAATTTAGCTTGACCTATGATCAATTTTTAATTTTGTGATATATTTGGTTCAACAGAAAAAAAATTATAACCCTTTGACATTGGTTGTTTTTACTTAGATTTTCATAGAAAATAAACGGAACTGCAAACATGTTTTACTATCATAATAACGAATAGCAACATTAAATTTTTTTTTTACATTTATCACTGTTGTCATTTTCATAAAGGATTGATAAGAAGGCACATTTTCTGGTTTTTTGAAAAAGGTGGCAAGAATTGTGATATTTTTAAATTTATCACCAGTGATACCACATGTAGTTACCCGATTTATTGGAATATAAAGACTTTGCTACCACATTTAACTGAAATTGGTTGTTTTTAATATTTATCACTGTGACATAGGCGTTTTTGTTAAAATGTTTCATTTTAAACTGCTGTAAATAGGTGCCTTTGTTATGGTAGTTTTAGTCCCAAAAAAATCTATGCATGTACAGGTACTCATTCCTCTTTGATTTGCTCTAAAAGTTAAAATTTTATAAAAAATTACATTGGCTGTTTAAAAACTCATTATAATCCCTGAAATGTGATAATTAGGTAAATTAAATTAAAAAACAAACAAAAAAATTTATTAAATTAATATTTACTCTTACAAAATATGTTCTTGTAAGTTAACAATCAATTATGCAGATATTACTAAGTAAATGTACTTGCTTAAAATTCACACACGAATGTGGTTTTAACATGTTAAATTAACTAACCCTTCTTATAACTCTTTCCACATGTATTCTTAGAGATGTTATTCTTTTACTTAATTGTACATCTTCTGGAGAACTTTTTTCATTCTGTGATACACTAGGTGTGGCTTTACTAAAGTGCATCCTATGTTTTCAAGTAGCTGAATATTCTGAAACCCCTATCTGCCATTATATGGGATCCAGGAACCAGTTTGTTTAAATACCCACATTTTTCTATTATTTCTTTATCACTAGTTCTTCCACAAAATGATGAATAAATTCGGTATCTTCAAAACTTTCAGGAGATTCTGCATTTTCTTCCAGAAGGGTTTTTAGGTTATACACCTAAGAATTTATAGTAGCCTCATTTTCAATTTCCTGAAGGGGACAATTAGCAGAAATTGCGGCTAAATCCGGTGTATTTTTATTAAAAAGTTCACGAGAAACATCGCTAGTAGAAGGTTGATTTTATTCTTTCCAAATGTCTAGGAACACTAATAAATATTTTTGAAGATGAATGTGAATCATTATCACATTCTGGAACAAAACACTTTTTCGTAGTCATAATATTTATAAAAAGTACAAAATTAAACACTCAAATTCCAAATAAATTCTTGATCGAGACACTATGATGACAGATGCCATACACAGTGCTGCCATTTTGCCATTTTCTGAATTATTAAGTAACTTTTAAAACAATGAAACTTTAAATATGGTAAAAGTTAAAACAGAAATAATACTTTCAAAAAACATTTGATATTATATATTTAAAAGATATTTGTTTAACGATGTTTTAGAAGTCTGAAAGTAAGAAGGAGTACACAAACGAACGTACATCACTTCTCGTAAACCTTCTAGCCGGCAACGTTGTGCGCTAGCTCCTATTGGTCTATTCCCGGTGACGTCATACATTTTAAAAAACTCCGGCAAATGAATAGATAAAAAAAAAATAAAAATAATGTAGTTTTATTTTCAACTCTATTATTCATAAAAAAAAATTTCAAAATTTTTGAACATGCCTTATTAAAAATACATATTGATATGGAAACACCTATGCGAAAATTAAAATTTTGCCCGAGACTTTAAAAGGGGTGGTTCGACTCTAAAAATTTACAATACAAAATAAAAACCAAATTAAAATAAAATAAAAAATAAATTTATAAAAAAAACATTCTAATTTTTGTTTCTTCTTTGGTGCCCTGCTTACTGATGGTTCTCCTCTGTTATCCAACCTGTCTCCTTTCGTTGTTTTCCTTTAAAATCTCTCCTGCTACTCTTATTTTCCTTATGGTTAATTCTTCCAATAAAACTTTTCTTCACTTTCTTTTATATTCAACTCCTTGTTATAACACCTTCTGTATCTTTCCTGACCTTCCTATTTATGCTAAATTCTCCTTCCAACCCAAATAGCACATGACGCGTTTATAAAAGCTGTAAGAATATTCTTAAAGAAAATGTTTATAAGGGAATAAGATTTATAATTTTACTTGTAGGTATTCTTACAGGCTTTATACAACTCTTATGAGCTTAAATTGGGCACCAAATTATAAATAAAAAAACTTTTTTAGTTGCCTTATAAATGCTTTATGAATGTGCCGCAAAATATAATAAATCTTATTTGTAGATACTTGCAAGGGTTTAATAAAGCAGTCTCAAATAGTATTTTAAAGACACATTTATAGTTACTGTATTTGCAACCAATTTTGAACCGTTAATACTTTGACAATACGTTTATAAGAAACCTTTATTCGGAACCTTTAAAAAGCAATGAGACTTATAAGTAATTTTATCTTCCTTTAATAAAGTTTTATTCTTTAGTGGTATGGCGTGAAACAGGTTTTAAAAAGAAATAACTTTTATTTATATATTTATATATCTTAAAACAAAATTGTTGTGAACTGCAGTGTCTAAATTTTTAAAGGCTATATACTTTAGTTATGGGACATGACAAAAAGTAGGAAAATATATTTACTTATCGTTTAACCCAGATGCAAATTTTACAACGAGGTACACTTTAATGTGAAAGTCTATACTATTTTATGGCGATTTTTTTACGCCCCCACCACAAACATTCAATTGAACGTTAAAAATAAAAATAAATTTTTATGTAAGAAAGTAAAAATTAGATTAAATTATTCTTACTAATAAGCAATTTGGTGTCCACCATTATCACATTATTTCACCAAAAAAATTTCTTTTTAATTTTTGACCTTTATGTATTTTACATTTCAAATATGGCCAAGGTTTTAGGTGCACAAAAGGAAATATAAAACATTTATGCTTTAAAAACAACAATAACAAATCAATTTGCCTACCTTTTCCATAATTTACAGGAATTTATTGCCAATTGTCTACGAGGGTACTTTCAAATGCGGTATACCCAATCCTGTACTATTTAACATAATTCAATATAATTATTAGATCTCTTTCCAGCGTGGGATGTCCATTTTGTTAACTCAAACATCAACAAGCCAATAACGTGTTAAAATAGAAATAATGAAATGTTTCAAATTGGCTATATTAAACCAGTGCGTTCTTTGAGAGCATTTTACCTCATTGATGTTTTTTAAGTAATAGAGAAATTTAAAGGATACTTTGTAATTACTGTTTGCTCTCTTAAATATAGTTCGTTGTAACTGCAATGAGAGTATTTTATGTTTGTTGAAACAATATTGCTTTATACATGTTGCCCAAATTGCCTTAACAAAAAAATTAGGCGACTTCCCTTATAAGTGTTGAATATATAACCAATGTATCTTATTGTTATATCAAATAGCATGCTTTATAAATTTGCACGTTTGTATATTTATACTTACCTTTAAAATGTTACTAAAGACAAATATAAAACCGTTATAAATCAAAACGCCTTAAAAAATAATTTGGTGTTATAGATACGACTTATAGCTGTTCTTAAGAAATACTGGGTTTATCTTATAAGAAAAATTTATAACATATGATAAATATGCTGTAAGAATATTAACATAACAATATTACAGTGCTCTTTTGTTTTCAACAACTAAATTGCACCATTTGCTATATTTATGAGTCAATATTGAATTTCTGAAACAAATATAAAACCTTTATAAGAATTTAATGTTCTATAATTCAAAGGTTATAAGAGAAGTGTGCTAGTTGGGAAATATATGTTAACCTTTATATATAACTTCAAATAAAACTCTTTGCCCTCTATTTATTCTCATCAATTTTATTTAACTTCTATATAACTATAATATATTTCTTGTGAAACATCTGACAATATTAAAAAAATTAACATCATGATTATTTACTTAAATTTTGATTTTTAGCAGGATAGTTAATAAATTTTGATGACATCACATTTTTCTATATCAATATTATTTCATTGTGACATTTAATGTATTATTTTTTATTTTCTTTGCTTTTAATATTTTTAAATTAAAAATTTTACTCTTTTAATTTACCAACCCACAGTTAGTCCATTATAAACTTTCCCTTAAAAACAGCTATCAGTCACGAAAGCATCTACTGCCAGATTGCACGTCTACTGCATTCACAAACTCGCCCCCTGCCGAACTTCCCTGCCATGCCACCTTATCACCACCGAGCTCGACTCAGTGATTCGCAAGCTCAATGAGTAAATCCCCAATTTATCGCACAATATCTGTCCGTTCATCTTTACAAAAACGTTCTTCATAAAACGTTATAATGTCCTGACGACACGTGCATAAATGAGACGAGTGGCCGACTCAAAGAAATTTCGGGCGTGCCATTGTGAAATTCGGCCGAAAACCGCGCTGGGCGGCTGGGCCGTAAAAGGACTTCTCCGAAAGATGCTGAAGCTTTTCAACATATAGATTTAGGTTATGTTCTGTGACAATCACGTGCATGTATGCGGTCATGTTGGGAACGGTTTTAGTTTGCGTGTGTACGACGCGAGGGGTATCAGTTGGAGAGCAAGCGAGCTTTTACCCTAAGTCGTATTATTAAATATATTTGTTGTATTAGTACATTGTAGTTGAAGTTGACAAACACGGAATTAAATGATTGCTTACATAACATAGCCAAGGATTCTTTCTAATACGAAAATTGTTTGGTTAGTTTGGTATTTTCCGAGCAACGAAAAGAAAATATAATTTTGTAAATTCGTAAAATATGGAATTTGCAGTAAGAGAAAAGTATACAGAACGTTTTTTAAGTTTGATTTTTTGTATGTATAATAGATGGCTTCTTGTGTTAGATAGATTACATCAGATGTCATGTTAAAAAAAATTGACTAAGAGAGTTGTACACACTACTTGTGAAAAGTGAGTGGAATAAGTACTTCAATCTGTAAAAAATTTAATTATTTTAATAATACCTATTTAGACTGAGCACTTTCGCAAAGCCATCATCAAAGCAGTCCTAATAGGCGTTACGAATTAAAATATTTATAAATATTAGCAGATGATAAAACGTACGCCTAAAATATCTTCCACATTGAATCATTCAGATTATACATTTATTTGTTATGTGAGGTATAACATTAATAATAATTAATAATTTTTAAACATAGGTAAAGGGGTACAACAGGTAACAGGCGTACCTATATTTGACATTATACAGCAGACATATGACATATGACACAGATATAACAAAAAGAAAGAGCGTTCGAGATTGATTCTGGGGTCAACCCGGGTTAGATCGGACTTAACATCACTAAACTAAAAATCTGATGTGTCCAACACATGACTTTCCTATCTAGTTAACCTATTGCAGCATCTCTAAAAATGTTTAGAGGATAAACTAAATATATACATTTTCCACATACATCTACCTCGAAACATTTTTCTATAGATATTCATTGAAAACGAAAATACTGAAAAAATTTAATTTAGCACTTTTCCTCCAATTTTTCCATTACGGTCCATTTTAGAAAAGTCATTTAAAAACCAAAATTATAGAGATCGATATCGCAAACAAACTTTTAGATTAACAATTTTCTTAAAAATCAGAATTTTGCACATTTTGTCAAATTTCTCGAATACGGACCATTTCAGGAAAATTTGACATGGAACAAAAATTATAGATAATAATATTGTAAGTAACTTTTATTTAAAGAATTTTCTTCCCAAAACGTAAATAACGAATATATGTCATAAAATATAAAAATGACCACCAATAAAGTACCCCCCCAAATGTTCCGACTCTGTCCAAAATCTTATCAGTTCACCTCAGGTCGAAATAAAACTTAAGTTTAAAATTTAATGTTTTTTCCTTTATCCGTTTTTGAGTTTTCTTCAAAATTCGAAATTTACACATTTTCTCAAATATCTCGAATACGGTCCATTTTAGAGAAATTATTTATAAAATAAAAATTATAGAGAATTATATTACAAACAACTTTTATTTGAACAATTTTTATAAAAAATTATTTTTTTTACATTTTGTCAAATTTCTCGAATACGGATCATTTTAGGAAAATTTTGCATAAAACAAAAATTATAAATAATTATATAACAAGTAACTTTTATTTGAAGAATTTTCTTCTACAAACGTAAATAACAGATATATTCCATAAAATATAAAAATGACCACCTATAAAGTACCCCCCCAGATGTTTCGACTCTGCCCAAAATCTAATCAGCTCATTGGACGCTGAAACAAAGCTTAAGTTTAAAATTTAGTGTTTTTCTGTGTATCGGTTCATGAGTTATGCGACCTACAGACACACACACACACACACACACACACACACACACACACACACACACACACACACACACACACACACACACACACACACACACACACACACACACACACACACACACACACACACACACACACACACACACACACACACACACACACACACACACACACACACACACACACACACACACACACACACACACACACACACACACACACACACACACACACACACACACACACACACACACACACACACACACACACACACACACACACACACACACACACACACACACACACACACACACACACACACACACACACACACACACACACACACACACACACACACACACACACACACACACACACACACACACACACACACACACACACACACACACACACACACACACACACACACACACACACACACACACACACACACACACACACACACACACACACACACACACACACACACACACACACACACACACACACACACACACACACACACACACACACACACACACACACACACACACACACACACACACACACACACACACACACACACACACACACACACACACACACACACACACACACACACACACACACACACACACACACACACACACACACACACACACACACACACACACACACACACACACACACACACACACACACACACACACACACACACACACACACACACACACACACACACACACACACACACACACACACACACACACACACACACACACACACACACACACACACACACACACACACACACACACACACACACACACACACACACACACACACACACACACACACACACACACACACACACACACACACACACACACACACACACACACACACACACACACACACACACACACACACACACACACACACACACACACACACACACACACACACACACACACACACACACACACACACACACACACACACACACACACACACACACACACACACACACACACACACACACACACACACACACACACACACACACACACACACACACACACACACACACACACACACACACACACACACACACACACACACACACACACACACACACACACACACACACACACACACACACACACACACACACACACACACACACACACACACACACACACACACACACACACACACACACACACACACACACACACACACACACACACACACACACACACACACACACACACACACACACACACACACACACACACACACACACACACACACACACACACACACACACACACACACACACACACACACACACACACACACACACAGACATCATCGCGAAAATAGTCAAAACGGATTCAGGGGACCTCAAAACGTAAAAATCCGTCGAAAACTCGAGGTCGAAAAAAATCATGATTCCTATACTTTCCTTATATCTGTATACAGATAGGAAAGTAAAAATATATAATAATGAAACAGATGAGGAAGGATAGATTAGGCTTCTAAGGATATGATTCATACAGAAGTTATTAGAAACCTAAGTATATTTGGTTGTGGAAAAATATTGTACCTACATCGGAATTTGAAGAGTAGAATGAAGGGCAATGACTCTAGATCCATACTAGGCCAGAGAACTTGAAGCAAATAGACGTGAGTAGGCCATGAACCATACCTGGCACCTAGTCAACAAAAGAAGGGTAAATTAGAAAGGAAGGAGGAAATAAAGAGTTAAAGAAAAGTGACAAAGGTGTATTAGAAACAAATAACTACCTAGATCCATACTAGGCAGCAACAAAGTAAAGTAAAGATACTTATTTCGCCTTTTACGACACAGCCGTGTGCTGAGTTGCCTACTCTACGATCGGACAACCACAGTGAATATGATGTATGATCAACGAGAGATAGGCTCCAGAATTATCAAAGAGGCTGAAGTAACAAATAAGTAGAATGAAGTAACAAATTAAAAAATGAGTTAAAAATATTTTTTGAAAAGTTAAATTAAAATTAGAAATGTCTAAATGAGTAAAGAATGTGATTATTACTGAACAGAAATTTAAATTAAGATTAAAATAATTGACCATTTTGAAAAAATAATTATGTCATCTTCGTGCGCTTTGGACATGTGCGACAAGAACGCATGATCGTGAATGAGATCAAAACCCGTTTGATAACAACAGTAGAAATGAATGTTAAATGGAATTCTATTATTAATTTTTTATTGAATGTCACATTTTTCACATCTGATTTTTGATCGGCTACTACATGTTTCCATTCTGCATGTTCTTTAATTATCTTACTTGGTTTGTGTTTTTTTGGAGTTAAATTGCCTCGACATTCACATGTTGAAGAAGTCTTTGTCATGACAAAATATAATGAACTTCTTTATATTCTCTTCAATATACTTCATTTCCAGGTCCTGGTGAAGATAAGACTTGCAGGAGTACAAGTGTGCACTTGCGATGTTCCTTAGAATTTGGTTCTCTTTTTGGTAAATAACTTTGATGTTAATCTTGTTTTAAAATTTTCTTTTAGAAAAGCAATTTGTTATATGTATCAGCCAGTACATTTTTCAGAATCCTATTTTAATTTCGTCTCATTTTTTTATAGAGGCAGTGGAGTCTAGTGACTCAGCTGAGTATTGATTGGAATATTTTGCTATTGTTTGTTTATAAAAGTTTTGATTAAATTTGATACGCCACCTTTAAGTGCAGGCACAGATCTGGTTAATAAATGTTTGGATTTTTCTGGCAGCTCCTTCGTATTTTTTTTTATGTAGAATTTGACCAAAGTCAAAAAATTCTAAGTGCGTTGCTAAACCAAAATTATAGGAATTTAAAACTGTTGTTTCAGTATATTTTTACATGATTAATTTGGTTGACACTAATTTGTATATTTTTCAAAGAGACTGCCTTCATTTATATTTTGAGACCTCTTGGCTATTCTGAAATGGGCTCCATCGAATAACCATGTTATTTTTAAAATACCAATTCAAACGTTTACTAATTTTCATCTGGAATAACATAAAAACAAATACAGGATGCAAAGCTACTGAAAAGACAAAAAAAACAAGAGCTTTCAACTATATCCACGCATATTGTTTCCAAATCAACCAGAAAGCTTTTAAAAACAATGTTTCTGTTTAGGGGTTTGTTTTTCTTTGGTATTTTGTTTGACATTAATTGATTCAAATGTATATAAAAATGATATCAACTATTTTCATTTGTTTCATTTATTTATTTATTTTGATAATTGCTTTACAAATTTACTTGCTCGTTTCAATTAGTCATTTTCGATTTAAAAACGGATATAGAAGGTGGAAAATAAATATTTTATGTTTATTTCCTGATAGTCCTTAATGCACATCCGTATTCGCAAAGCATTGCTAGCAGTTACGTGCATTTAAATCGTTAATAATATTAACATCAAAGTTAAGAAAATAATAATATTCTCCATAATTCACCCCCTTACGAGTGAATTTTAACTCACTGAAGCCAACTGGAACGGAAGGCTATTGCTATTATTTCCCGTAGGTCTCCGGGGCGATTTAAATATAATTTTTATTGCACTTGATCAATATCGCTTTTGATCGCTTATTTCTACAGAACTAAAAATTGAATCGGTGAGTTGAAAAAGGATAATATTCCATATAAACGAAAATTAAATTGAGATAGCAAATGTGTTCAATTTACGTCGGCGCATTGATTAATCGAAAGAAGGATAATATTCCTCATATACAAACGTGCAACCGATATGATAAAAATACGGTTGAAAAATAGTATATTACATTACGAGTGTGGAAAATCACTTTTCACACAAGTGATGTACAATATTTTTCCTACGACCACAAAATAATATCATCAAAAAAATGTAAAACCAATGTTACTATAATAATTAAAATGTATTTAAAAAAATAATCAACAATAATAATCGTATTTATTCAATTTTCATATTTTTTAAACAAAAAAAAAACTACAAAAAAAAACAAAAAAAAAACAAAAAAAATTTCTGCCACGCCAGGATTTGAACCATCGATTGAACGCGGTCGAAAAATGGCAAAGTTGATAAGTTCGACGTCCTAACCACCTGAGCTAATAGCCCTTGTGTCAATTGAATGATCTAATCGATTATGTATTCAACCAGAATAAAGAGCAAACATTATTTTAAAATTATTTTAATAATAATTGTTAAAGATAAATATCTAGGATCTAATTTACAACAATTTCAATAATTTAACAATCATATCGATTTTAGTATTAATATGGATATTACATAGATCAAAATGGAAATTAGCTGTTTGACATTTTGTGACAACTACTGCGGAAAGTAACATATTCTCACTCGGGTGGAAAGTAAATTCTTATTCATACGCGTGTGATATAGGGCACTTTCCATAGGACTATATAGTGTGATATGTGTCACTTTCCTAAGTGGTCGTAGGAAAAGAACATATTCAAGGAATGTTATCTGTTTTTCACTTATATGCAATGCTAAAACAACTCAGCCTAAATACATGGTAAGATATATTAATCATGAAGATATACCAGACTTTAAAAACTGGTGGCCTCATTATTTAAAAAAACTGTACAAGTACGCCTTCTACTGGATCAACCGTCAAAGTACCTTTTACTATTAGTAAGTACAGACAGGCAGAAAGAGTATATGTTCAGTGTGGTGAATACATAGACAGTTTTTGTGGAAACAAATTTAAATTGAGTAAGATTGACGACGTGCCTCTACCTAGTACAAGGGTATATATAGGAACAGTCCCAATAAAAAAGAAAAGATTGGATATACTTCAAAAATTTTGCAATACATACCTGAAGACTTTCTTCCAATCTTCAAAGAAAAACTCAACTGGCCCACTGCAGAAGGTGACGGTGATACTGACGAGGAAGATTGATATACGATGCCAAGTTTGAGAGGAAAATGTTTCTTATAATTTTAGTGTAAAAGTTCTTTTTCGATAAAATATAAAAATTTGTTAAACTTTGATATTTTTATAATACTTCCTTATTTTGAGTGGAAAAAGGATAAATATTAAAATTAAAATCTCCTTAACTCAGGTAAACGAATTATTAAAAAAAAATTTCAAATTTATTACTAATTTACCTTTATATAACACTACAAGTTATTAATAGATCATTTTTCTTTTACACTAAAAATAAACTTGTAAAGCAGTTTTTTTTACTTTCCCAAAAGTTAGGATTTTGGAATATTTATATTTCCACTCACCGATTTAATTATGCGTGTTATATTCACAGGACTATACAAACAGAAATCTTAAGTTAAATAATTTACAATCTGCATAATACTTTCTGCCGATTAGAAATTTTAATCCTTTTTGAGAAAGTTGAGTGCTACTTAAATTGATCTGGAATTGTAAATATTTTCTACCTGTAGAGATTACATATTTACCTTATTTTTATTTATAAAAATGACTAGAAAATTTATGACAAAAATTGAAATAAATTGGAATTTTTAAAAATTGATAAACATTTTATTTTAGAAATTCTCCGTCACTGATTTATTATGTTTTATTGGGGTTTATCTCCTGGGTCATAAAATTTTGCTGTCATTTATTTTCAAATAAACTACAGTAGGTGGAGTTAATCTCATCTAATTGAATATTGACATATTATAGAAAACTCACGAAGTATTTAGATGTAGATGTTTAATGTTGAGGTTTGAAATAATCTGCTTGTTTTTATTTCTTTTTTATATTATATTAAATATGTTCTGGTAAGTAGAATTATTTCACTAGTATTTCATAAATAGAACCTTTTATATATCCTTGTCTTGTGACTTTATTACTAAGAAATGCTGAGCGTCTGTCCGGAGATGGTTTCCTACAGCATGAAGATCTGACTAAAAGTTTCAAAACGCCTAGACTACACTTGCCTCGTATGTTCTTTAGCAGCACTTTTATATTAACTTTTCCCTTAAATATTATGTTTAACTTGTTTAAAATATTTTCCATATTTACACGGACAAACATTTTTTATTTAGGTAAATTTTTCTGTTAAAATTTAATATTTTTTTACGACCGAGAAAATTACGTCTTCTCATCTCAAAATTTCTATCGCAAGCTTTTTTTCGTTAACAAACTTTCTTTTTACCAAGAATCTAACCTAGTTATTTGGAAAAATAATATGGCCAATCAAATTTATGCAATTTGGAGATATTTGAAATTTTGAACATACTATTTTATACAAGTAAGTTTATTTTGACTATTTTGTACTAGAGTTTATGGAAAATCGTAATTTATCTTTTTTAAAATAGTTTTATTCAAATTCGTGTTGTAGAATTTTTTAAAACTTAGAATCATGTCATTTCAGATTAAGGTTGTTAGCTCTGTGTTACCAAAATTTATATTGTCAAAGTGTCAAATTATTTCATGTATCAAAATATTTCTACAAAATTATATTTCCTTATTTTATTTAAAATTTTAAGAGAGGGTTTTATCCCCCCTTTTCCATACGTCTCTCTCTAGAATTTTTGAGATACGACCCTTCGACGAATTATGCGTACAAAAATATTTTACTCTGGGCGTCCGAGATGTTAGTTTCACATTATTAAATGTAATGTACCATTTGTTTAAAAAATAATTCCACTAGATAACCAACAAAATAATAGTCAATAAATAGGAAAAATAAGAAAGAAAACTTTCGAAGCCGGTGTTTAAGTAATAATTAAAATATCTTTAAATGCCATGCAATCACATCCCCAACTAGCCATTGATAAAAGTGTATTTGTTGTGAAGACATCACGCCATCTCTAAATCGGAGGGAGAGGACCGATTATCTTCGTAAAACATTTCTGTCAGCGCCTCCTCATCATCATCTACTAACTGTATTGTCCAGAAGACAATGACGATTTTCGGTATTTATTTTCCCAGTCAGCAAACATGGATAGAGAATTGTAGGGTTAGCAAGTCTAAGCAAAATTCATTACATTTAGAGGAAAAAATAGCTAAAGTATTTACTGAAGTTAAGCAAAAAAATAGTCTTATTAATCTGTGAGTATGGATAATATATTTGGCAAGTGCATAAAATACTCTTTCCAACGAGTTATGTATACAATTTTTCCTATGACCACAACTATTTAAAGAATGTTCCAGGTGTTTTGTATATTTAAGTGTACGCATAGGACACAGAAATAAAATCATATATCACAATGTAGCACCTCACAGTTGCTTTATTTTTAGAAATAAAACATAACAGTTAAAGAAATTACAAAAGCAAATAGGGAGATAAATTACATTTCCTTTTACACTTTTATATAATAATTATTTTATTTAGAATTCACGAAACACTTATTGCTCTTTAGTTTTAGAATATCTTTACAGTTTTAACACAAGCCTACTCTACATTAATTATAATTATTGTTAGTTTCGTTATATCAAATCATTTATACTAGAGGTGTGAGGAAAAGACAATGAACTGTATATTTAAATGGAACGCCAATATCGTTGGGTGCGCGTGATAGAAATGGTCCTCTAATGCTGCTAAAAACATAGCTAAACTTTTATGAAAAGACTGTATTTTCAAAGGTATATGCATTCAATATTAAGAAATCTTCCCTTTCGTTTTTGCATACATCGATGACACATTAGAAGCATCAGTTGACGAGAAAGAACACAAGATACATCTGAAAAGGGCATTTGAAATTTTAAATAACAATAATGTTAATATAAATCCTAATATATGCACTTTTGGGGTATCAGAAATTCCTTTTCTAGTTTTCTTGGTAAACGCAAAAGATATCAAACCCCTCAAAGAGAAGATGGATATTATACAGCAATTGCCTTTACCGATAACGGTATGTGATTTAAAAAGATTTTTAGGTATAGTAAATTTCTATAAACGCACTTTACCAAATTCTATGAATTAACAAAAAATTCAAAAAAACGTGACAAAAGGAAAATCACATGGACGAAGAAAGCCGAAGAAGCTTTTAACAAACTAAAAACGGATTTTTCAAATGCTACTCTTTTGACACATCCATCTGAGAATTTGCCATTAGCACTAATGGTAGATGTATCAGATCTTTCGATTGGTGCAGCGTTATACCAAGTAAAAAATTACGTTTTAGAACCCTCAGGTTTTTTCTCAAAAAAACTAAATAATGCCCAAAAAATATAGCACATATGACAGACAACTATTAGCAGCATACGAAGGCATTAAAAAGTTTCGATATTTGATAGAAGGAGTATTATTTATACGGATTATAAACCGTTATCATTTGCTTTTCAACAACGATCTCAAAAAGCATCAACACGTCAAATGCGATATTTAGATTATATTGGTCAATTTACAACTGCTATTAAGTACGTGGCTGGAACTGATAATATTTCGGCTGATTTTTGGTCTAGAGTAAATACTTTATCAGTACCACAGCAAAATTCACTAGATGATTGCGGATGCTCAAATTGAAGACTTAGAAATTCAACAGCTTTTAATTAGTCCTAACTGTAATAGTTCCCTAAAATTACAAAGAATTACACTTCCCATCGGAAAAGATTTGATAGTCGACTATAGTCAGAATAATTTTAGGCCCCTCGTATGCAAAAAATTAAGGAAATCAATGTTTGATTGCATTCATAATTTATCACATCCTGGGGTTCGAGGCTCAGTTAACTTAGTAAAGAAACATTACATTTGGCCAGGAATAGCAAAAGATTGCCGATTGTGGGCAAAAAGCTGTATTCCTTGCCAAAAAGCTAAAATTTGGAAACATACGGTCAGTCGGGTAGGACATCGCAATCCAGGACACATAAATGTTGATATCGTTGGGCCTTTACCTATTTGTCAAAACTTTAAATACCTAGTAACGATAATTGACAGATTTTCGCATTGGCCAGAAGCAGTACCTGTTCAGGACATCACTGCGGCAACGGTAGTCAAAACTATTGTAAATACTTGGTTTGCAAGATTTGGAGTTTCAAAATATATCAGAACTGACAGAGGTAGACATTTCAACTGTTTTCTATTTCGATGTTTAGCTGTTTGTTTAGGCATTGAGCATATTAAGACTACAGCTTATCATCCAGCAGCCAACGGCAAAATAGAACGATGGCATAGATGTTTAAAAGCCGCCTTAAGATCACAACTTTCCAACAATTGGGTGGAAAAACTACCTACTATTTTGTTAGGATTATGATCTAGCATTTCAGCTACAAATAAGATATCAGCAGCTGAAATGACGTATGGTTAAACTATAAAACTTCCAACTGACTATTTTAACGATTCTCCCATCGATCTAAATGCACCAAATTATATATTTAAACTAAAATAATACATATCCACAATTAAACCTGTAGAAATCAAACATCATTCAAGAGAAAAAATATTTATCCTCCCGGAGATAAAAGATTCCTTACAAGTTTTTATTAGGCATGACGCACACCGCTCGGCTCTCCAACCTGTTTATGGTGGTCCTTTTCCAGTGTTACAAAAAAAAAGAAAAAAGTCGCAACAGAGGCAAAGAAACCATCGCAAGAGATCCATTGAAACCAGCTTACCTCGTCACTACAGTTGATAGTATCATCCAAGAGAAAGAAGAGATAAGTGTCGACATGGAAAAACAAACTAATGGAAAGAAAGGAAGCGTCAGTTTTGCAGCTTTAACGTCACTGGGAGAAGAGTAGTGTGGTGGATCGCTGTGGATCCAGCTTAAGAATGAGTTGTTTTTGTTTTTAGATTTTATTGATTTTAAATTCAACGTGACGTTATGTTTGTTTAAGTTGTCAATTTGTAATATTTATAATAAAGCCTTTCATCGAAAGATTTCTTAGTCCCTATTACTATAACATTATTATGGGTTACCCTAATGTTTGTTTTACTTAAGAAGTTATTTATGTTAATACAAATGTTATATAAAAAATATATTACTAAAAAAATAAACATTATTATTCATTTTGTTTAGTTCTGATCTTTTGGGTTTTTAGAGTATCTGTCTTTTGTAGTTATAGTTTTTAATTTTAATTTTAATTGTATGGTGTATTTATATTTGGTAGCTGCTTTTCGATTAGTGCTTTGTTCTTTTTGTGTTAAAATAAGCTTTATAACCATTAAGTACCTGCTTCTGGTTGATATCTACCTAATCGTCATCGGGTTTTTGCAACAATGGAAAAAAAGTGTATGGTTTTGTGGTGTAAAAGTTAGCTTCCATTTTTTAGGTAAGGATGACTAGTTATTTTTTACTTAAGAGGATATCAATACGTCCTGATTCGGGGTGCGACTGTTGGGTTTTATCTATCTGAGCAAAATTGTCGGCTAATTGTCCTCTTTTGGGGCACCCAGACCCGAAAACTATATGGGGTTATATATCATGTATTTTTAGAATAACATTTAATAGGTATGCAGCTTGGATGAGGGCTTTAGGAAGAGATCCTGAGGTACTAAATCGCTGACTGCCATAAATACGGTTTTTTGTGTACATTTTATAGAAATTGGAAACTAAGAAACCTTTAAAAAACATGCTGTACCAGCTATTACTTTAAGACCTCGTCTCTTTAATGAGTTAATATTACTTCATTCTAAAGAATATATTAAATTGTGCCCTTATGATTAAAAGATGTAGATATTTTAGTTATGTTATAATAGAAATATATGCTATGTTTTATTGACCTGCTGGCCGCTGGCCAGTCCACTTTTACTCCCTTTTTTAATAAATTATTTAAAAACAAATACATACCTAGCTATTTTCTGTATATGACAATAAAAATTTAAAAAACGTATTTCTCATCCATTGAATTGTTATTAACGATAAAGAAAACTTTTCATTTATTAAAACAAAAATAAAACCTGAATCGATAACTTAAATCACTGAAAATAAGTTGCTTGAGATGGGGTCGTTTTTATGGAAAATTTAAATGTTACTACTTTAGTAATAAAACTACAGTTAATTTATCTTAGCGCATTTTATTTAAATGTAAATGTATTACCCTAATGAAATTAATGCCGTTAATCAAGGTTTTAGGCCTAATCACTTTAACATTTTTATGCTCCCAGTTTGTATGTGTGTGTAAAGAGATCTATTGTTTCTATCAGGCCTAACACTTTCCATTAGTTCCTTAAAAAGCCTCCATACTATCTGAAGTTAAATTTTACCAAATTTATATATTGGGTTATCTATTACAAATTACTTTCAAAACAAAGGTTTGTTATTCTTAGAGTAAGAAATAATAAAATCCGTCGATACTTATTGCATATCAATTTTGTTTTTTGAGATAGTTGTCTCCGATTCCATATATGTTTCCATATTTTTCAAAATAAGTTACTGCCCTATTTTCTAATTTTTGACATCTTATATGGTAAGAAATGTGAAATTTATTACTTAGTGGTAAGGACACACCTTCAGGAAAATATAACGAAAGAGTTAATTGGATTTTCTTCTTGTTGAGTTTCAAAAATATTAATTTCCTATGATTTAAAAACAAATACATAAAATGGCCAAAATAGGCCTACAAAGGCACTTTGTGTTTACTTTTGTTTCCATACAGTTCACTGGAAAAATATTATTTAAATATACACCGACCGGGAAATTTAGTACCAAAAAATTCTCTCGTTCCTGGACTAGTACCTACTGTATCGCAAACTTGGCATCATCCAAATATTTCATTTCTACCGAGGATCATCCGCGTAGGCTTTAGAAATTTTATAAATAATCATATCTATCTTGGTTATGTATCTATCGTTGCAATATATAAACAAAATTGAACAGTCCGTGTTTCAGGAAGTGTTAAAAACCCAGAAAGACAGGCGTTCCATTATACTTTGCAAGGAAACGAAAAAGAACCATAACACGTATAATAATTACTGTCTTTACAGGAACAAAGAGAGGGTTATATGCAGAGATGTTTGAGTTAAAAATTGAATATAGTTTTTTTACTCAAAAATATTTATTTAATATGTTTATTATTCAACTTATTTTAAACACATTTATAATATAAACGATGTTCTTAATTTATACCCTGTATGTACAAAAATATGTTTTCCATATTTATAAGGTAACCTAAATTGAAACAAAGTTACTCAAACAGCACGGATAAAAATAAACTAAACAAAAAAGAAGAAAACCGAAAGTGACGTAACACAAACAAATAATAAACTAAATCCTCTTAGGCCTGGATTTAGAATGGAGTTACCATATTGGAGATTATTTTGTACGAGAAAACCAATAACCAATATAAGGTAGAAAATAAACTTTTTGTAAAAACGTTACCTCGGGGAATACAACAGACGAAAAAATTCTATATTGACAATCTCCTGAATGGTGATAACATAAAGCGCTTTTCAATATTCTTTTTAGATGAAATATATTAAAGTAAATGGTGGGTTTGGATGTGCTTCAGAAAGTCTTTTTTCAAATAAACGTTTATCAGTTCAATGAAAAGCAGAAAATATTGTAAGGTTTTTAATAATCCTTACAAGGAACAAAATTACTTGTAATAATCTGTTAGTTAAACTGTATAACTCACTGATCTGTAAAATTTACTGGATATGATATGAGCTATATTAGACAATGTGAAAATGTGTGCCAACAAGTCACAAATTAGCAAACTTGGGATAATTTTGACGGGCAAATGTGAAATTCAATAAAGATATATAAAAAGATTTGTCTAAAAAAATTTTAATTCATAAAAACTAAAAATTACTGTTAAACTCTTAGTAGATGTTTTACACGTTCAAAAGACTACAAAGCGTTAGATTTAACTTTTAATAATAAATTTCTATCGCAGTTTGAAACAAAACATATAATTTGATATTTTATAATAAAAAGGTTATATTATTAAGGAATAAAAGTATAAATCATCATACTTTAAATACAACTATTCGTTCATATTTAAACCCTTATGATTTATATAACAAATTAATAAATAGTTACAAAATAACTACCCAGTTAAAACTTTAAGAGTTGACATAGAGTATAAACTAAAAACATTGAACTAACTATACGAATAAAAGCAATGGAATTAAACATAAACATAAGCATATTAATAGTTTTTATTTCAATTTTTATTTTATGTTCCTTACTCACGCGCATTTCAGGCCACATAGTTCTGAACGATTCTGTTTAAAAAATTACTTGGTGGCACCGAGGTGCGTTCTAATCAATAGATACACAATGCCGCCGAACCGTGGAACACACCTGGAGTTTCTCCCCCAGTCGACGCATGGACACAGTTGTCTGAGAATCAAAAATTCGTCAATTGATAGTTAACAGCATGTCTCAACATAATAGGAACCATGAAAACCACATCAACCAGAGTCACGAAATTCATTCTTAATCTCACTTCCCTTTATCTCTATATTATGGAGGTTGCTCTGATGTTAATCACACGATTGTTGGAATAAAACCTCATGTAGGATCTGGTGAGGTGGGATATCGGTTTTGGCAGGAAGAGCTCAATATGCTTCCACTACTTCATGGACTCCACCTCAACGAAGTAATATAAAGTTATAACAAAACAAATAGAAAAGCCGGAATTGACAGGTACAATTCATATCAACACCGAAGTTTCTAAATCAAAACAAGTTTTAGGATGTACAATATACTCCAGATTCTTAAACCTAAACATAAAATGTGCTATGAACAATAGTGCCAGTGTAGTTCAAACCAATCTCACGGGGATTCTCATAGCAACAAAAGAAGTTACCCGAAACAATATGACGGAAGGGAACATGCTAGTCTATACTGATAGCAAACAAGCACTACTTATCGTGGACAGACCACATATTTACTCAGGGTTAGTACTAGAATATCACGGAGCTTTGGCCGAAGTACCCATCAACAATGTGATAGACTAAGATGGATTAAAGGTCACCCCACATCGAAAGGAAACCGTCTAATTCTATGGGTAGGAAGCCAACCAAATAATTTTTGGACCTGATCCTTCCATTGGACCGACAACATCGGTAGTGATTAATCTTATTTAAAAACAGTACATATTTGGATGAAGCAAGAAGCTACAGAGTTTTCAAGTTATCCTGGCAACACTACAGCAAACAAATACTTGACTATAACTAGACAATATGAGCTTGATCACAGGCATTCTGAATAGCCATTTCAATATCATGGTGCTGTCAAAGTTCATACTTTCCATGGTTGCACATAAGAAAATAAGAATATCGAGCATATCCTCTACGATTGCCCAACGCTTTCATTTATTGGCAAATTTGTGTCTGGTGAGAATTTTCTAACAGTGGCCGATATAACAGAAGCACTTCTTGGCGACGTTGTCAACTACATCAAATATGTAGGCTCACGAGCTAATCAGGTTGGTACACAATAGGCCTAGTGGATGTAACTTACAAACCACATGTTGCAGAATACAAAACCAATAGAATTCAAAATTGAAGCACCACTTAAAAACCAGAAACAATACCATAGCCATGTATTCAACCGATGATATAAATAGATTCTAAATTATGGCAATGTATGCATTATTTGTCTCACAGCACTAACAGATGCATTAAAACTGGTTTTTATTACGTCGAAAACCGGAATTTCCATGGTACATTTTCGAATTACTCCCAAAAATTTAATGATAGTACAAATCTAAATTGTACTATGTGTTTAGAATTTATAGTAAATAAATATTTTTATTGTTTGGAACCAGCATATCCACTAGCTCCTTATGGGGATCATCAAAATATTTATATTTGGGAAGATAATTTATCCTTGGATAATATATATGTTGAAACATAGTTAAAATTACAATTGTCTAAGAAAGCCGAAAGAATTAAGTGTGACTGTGACAAATGGTGATAAACATTATCAACGCTTCCAGGTATTCCAGTGTTTTTTTTTGTTTTTTTTTTTTTGTTTTTTTTTGTTTTTTTTTTGGTTTTTTTTTGGTTTTTTTTTTGTTTTTTGTTTTTTTTTGTTTCTTTTGTTGTTTTGTGATAGGTAGACTCTTTTTTATCTTTTGTTCTTTTCTGTAAATCGTGATATATATCATGATTTATATCACTTGTGATATGAAAAATCTTATTTGTTATAGAATTTAAAAAAAAATAATGTTATGAAAATCAATTTGTAATATAAAAAAAAATTAACTCACCCTTTATTCTCCCAATATAATTTTAAAATCCCAGGGTTCGTGGGTTCACACAAACAAGGATAGTAATTTGGATTTCAGCACACAGAAAATTCTTACCTACACCTTAATCTAACCAATTTCAATGTTGCATGGGTTCACAATATTGAATTTTGAAACGAAAAATTAAAAAAAAAATATTAATTTAACAATTATATTAAATAATATGTTCTTTCTTCTTTCACTTAAAAATCTCTGTCTATGTGCTATCGTCTCTGTCCGTTCTCCGTGTCCAACTGTCCCTAGCCTGCACCTGTCTCTTCCTGTCTGTTTGTATTTACCTGCTCCTACTCCTCTCTATTGTCTCTCCTTATGCTTTTTACAAACTACCTGGTAAAAATAAGGTTGTACACCATCCGATATACACCACCCTATGTGCACCACCCTAGGTGCTACTTACATCTTACGTGTGGGAGTCAAGACGACGACGGATGTTTTTAAAAATTAATTATTGATTGTCATTATTCTTCTGACTTTGTAAAATAAAAAAGTTATAAAAGAGAAGCTTGCATTATTATCCATCGATAACAATTCAGAAGTGGTAACGAATTCAATCTCTACAATATGGATAACGATAAAACTGAGGCAAGTAGCCAAAATGAAATTAGCAGACAAATCGTAATGATGATGAGGGCAATGGAGGAAAGCAGAAAGGCCAGTGAAGAGAAATTCCTTAAATTGTTGGAACAGAGAGAACCGGAGTCGATTACCAAATACCATATAATGCCCGATTTTAGTAAGACCATTGAGGATTTTAATGGGGAAGAGATGGGAAAATCGGCATTGGAATGGTTGGAAAGGTTAGACAGTACGGCGTTGTTGCACAATTGGCCCGAGTCTTTCAAGCTGGAAACCGCCAAAGTCCATTTAGTTGGTACAGCCAAACTGTGGTATAAGAGTAACGCTGAGTTCATTGAAAACTACGAACAGTTCAAAAGACGATTCAAAAAAACATTTAGCCTGAGACAAAGTAAGACAGAAATTTGGAGGGAAATGGAAAAGACCACTCAAGGTAAAAATTCCCTATTTTCTTACTTTCACCATAAAGTTAAACTATGCCGAGAATTAAACTTAGAATTTTCTGAAATTAAAGAGCAGGTGGTAACTGGTCTGAATAATAAGCAGATAATCCCAGGTTTACTAGCGGCGTATCATGAAGATTTTGATGATTTGCTACATAGTATCCATGAATTTGACAGAATTCATCGTCAGGCTAAGCAGTATCCGACACCTTTTCGAAGCGGATCTACAGATAATAGCAGAGGTGCAATATCGACAGATTCCTGTTTACAAGTTCGTGGTAGTGAGAATGCTGTCTCTATAGCGACGTCTTCCATTAACAAAGCGCCAACATCCGGAAAGTTATTTCACTGTTACTTCTGCAAGGAGCCAGGGCATGTAAGAAGACATTGTCCAAAAAGAATGCGAAACTCTTCAGAAACTTCGAATCCTACTATAGGAATTGCAGTTCCGTCGGTTGTGCAGACTGTTGTGGATACTGACCCAGATAGCAGAGCAGATGCCATTCAAAAGTTTTTAAAACTTATTTTAATTAATGACTCCTTTGAACTTTCAGCTTTGATAGACACCGGAAGTGCTGTATGTACCATTAAAAAATCATTTGTTGATAAGTTCAATTTAGTTTGTTTGGACACAAAATGTAATTTGTTTGGTTTTGGACAGGGGAATGCCGGAATTACTTGTACACATAAGGTAACGCTTAAAATTACTCTTGACGAACTGTCGGTATATGACGTAGAGTTATTTGTGGTACCAGATGACGCTCAAATCATCGATGTTCTTTTAGGCCGAACATTTACTGAACGGGATAATATCGCATATTACAGACTAGGAAATCAATTAATTTTCGGATACGCGAGTGACATTCCGTTTTGCAATTTGAACATTTTTGAAAAACCCATGCGAGATATTGTTCGAAATGATTCAAAGACTCTAATTTTAAAAGACAATGTCGGTTTCATTAATAGTTTCTTCAAAGGTGATAATTACCACATTTGTTTAGTTAATGCTACAGATAAAACAGTTTCATTCGAACAAGGACAATTAATAGTGGAAATAGATAACGAAGAAAAAGTAAATTTTAATCAACTAGTAAAAAATAATATAATTACACGAGATTTGTTGAATGTGAGTACCGAAACTTCCAACAAAAACGCGAAAATATTGCTAGACTTAGTAAATGAATTTAGAGACATTTTTGCTATAGACATTTGTGAACTTGGTTGTACGGACGTTATCAAGATGAACATTGTTGATAATAATGTTCCGGTTAGGG
The DNA here is from genome assembly GCA_927349885.1 of Psylliodes chrysocephalus. NCBI lineage: Eukaryota > Metazoa > Arthropoda > Insecta > Coleoptera > Chrysomelidae > Psylliodes > Psylliodes chrysocephalus. Next base: position 33,088,644 of record OV651814.1, on the reverse strand, counting down.
CCAAACCTTATAAGTGTACCCCACAAAATCGCGAAGAAATTGGTAAAATAGTACGCAAATGGAAGGAAACTGGCATTGTTAAAGAAACTAATTCCAGTTATGCTAGTCCGGTATTTTTGATTGCCAAAAAGAATGGTGACAAACGCCTGGTTGTAGATTTTAGAAAACTTAACGATCAAACTATTAAAATGAATTTTCCTATTCCTCAGATAGATGAGCAGTTTGATGGTTTAGCTGGCTGTTGCTTGTTTACTACTTTAGATCTAGCCAGTGGATATCTTCAAGTTCCTCTCACGGAAGAAGCTCAAGAAAAAAACAGCTTTCATAACTCCAGACGAAACGGGACAATTTACCAGGATGATATTTGGACTGACTAACGCACCCTATGAATTTGTAAGAATGATGAATTTAGTCTTAGGAGAGTTGAGAGGTAAAATTTGTATGTGTTATTTAGATGATATCTTAGTTCCTGCTAAAAATTGGACTGAAATGATAAGTAGACTTCGTCAAGTTTTTGAAGCCTTAAGAAAGGCCAATTTGACATTAAATATCAAGAAATGTGTTTTTAGCAGTAACCAAGTCTCATATTTGGGTTTCATTTTGTCAGAAAATGGCATTAAACCAGGTGAACAAAAAATGAGAGCCATAGATAATTTTCCTAGACCTTCAAACGTTCATGATGTTAGGAGATTTTTAGGTCTGACTGGTTTCTTTAGAAGATTCATACCAAAATATGCTTTGTTAGCTAAACCTATAACTGATTTAACTAAAAAGAATTTCAGTTTTAGCTGGGGTATCAGAGAAGAAGAAGCTTTCACATTATTGAAAAGTAAGTTATCGGATGCACCTGTATTGAAACTTTTTGATAGAAACGCAAAGACTGAGCTACACACAGATGGTAGTGCTGTTGGTATTGGTGGTATGCTTCTTCAGGAGGACAAAGACGGTAAATTACACCTAGTATACTGTGTATCTAAGAAAAATACTCAAACTGAACAACACTATCACTCATACAAAATCGAATTGATGGCTATAGTGTGGTCAGTAGAACGACTAAAGTTAATGTTGATGGGTATTCATTTTGTAATTGTTACAGATTGCCAAGCATTAATATATTTGAATTCTAAAAGATCTGCAAATCCACAGATAGCCAGATGGTATGCTACATTAATGGATTATAATTTTAGTATAAAGCATAGACCTGGAAGCGAGATGCACCATATCGACGCACTTAGCAGAGCTCCTGTAGAAGATGAAAATAGCGAATTCCTTGATGACTTAGTAGAAAGAAAATTTGGAGTCTTTGTAGTATTAGATGAAGAGGATAAAATTCTAATGATTCAGAGAAACGATGAAGATCTTAAAAAAATAATAGAAATACTAAACAAAAATTCTGATGATCTATCAAAAGAAGAGAAGAATAAAACAAGAGACTATATTTTAGAAAAAGGAAGACTGCTTAAGAAGGTAACCATAGATAAGAAAGAGCGACATCTTTATGTAATACCGGATAAAATGAGAAAGTCAGTTGTGGTAAAATATCATGATCTGGCTGGACATTTCTCAGTAGACCGCACAGTTTCAAAAATACTAGAAACTTGCTGGTTTAAGGGCATGAGAAGATATGTTAGAAGACATATCAATGGCTGTTTTGAATGTCTCATGCAGAAATCACCCGGTGGAAGGCAGCCTGGAGAACTACATCCAATTCCTCTACCCAGTAGACCTATGGAACGAGTACATGTAGATCATTTAGGTCCATTTCTTCGGAGTGATAAAGGTAACTCTTATGTTTTGGTTATCATTGACTCCTTAACAAAATTTGTGCAATTATTTGCTGTTAAAACAGTTACTAGCAAGGAAACTGTAATAATGTTTAATCATTTTATACAAAAATTTGGTATACCAAGAATAGTAGTTACTGATAGAGGCACAGCTTTTACAGGGAATGAATTTGAAAATTACTGTAAAGAAAAGGGAATTCATCACAATCTTATAGCTAGTCGATGGGCACAAGCCAATGGCCAAGTAGAAGTTGTGAATAAGTCTTTATTGTCAGTAATTAAGACTTCCATGGAAAATGAAGAAAACTGGGATAAGAATATGAAAGACGTTGAAAGACATTTAAATAATACAATTAATGGAACTACAGGAAAAACTCCATTTAAATGCCTTTTTGGATATACACCTAAATTTGAAGATGCAAAGCTGGCGTACGCGCTTTCAAAAGAAAGTTATCAAAAACCAGAGGATATTCGTGAAGAAGCGAGAAATAGAATGATAACGATACAAGGTAAATACAAAAAACATTATGACAAAAAGAAATACTTCGAAAATTATGAGGTTGGAGATATTGTGGTGATGAAAAGAGTAACAGAAAATACGGGAGAGCCAACAAAAACTCAACCTAAGTACAGAGGACCCTTGGTAATTATTAAAAAAATAGGAAAAGATATCTATAAAGTAGAAAGTTTAGATAAGGCGGATAGAAGTAGAGTTTTCTGTACGAATGCCCATGTATCTCACTTGAAAAGATATCAAAACTCTATTGAAGACGACAATAGTGGTGAAGATGACAGTGAAGGTGAAGAAAGGCACAAAGGCGATATAGAAGAAGATAAACAATACAAAGTAATTGACGAATACGATTCAGATGACGACTATACAACAGATTTAGACTACATACCAGAAAAAGAAATTCAAACAGGATTGCAAAATGAAGATAGACGACCAAGCAGAAACAGAAGACCTCCAGCAAGATTCAAAGACTACATTGTTGACTTTAGTGGTTAAAATGTTACTAATGTTTTTCCTTTTCTGTTTGTTTGTAGAATAAGCACGTTTTGAGGACAAAACAACATCAGGATGGTCGAATGGTAAAAATAAGGTTGTACACCATCCGATATACACCACCCTATGTGCACCACCCTAGGTGCTACTTACATCTTACGTGTGGGAGTCAAGACGACGACGGATGTTTTTAAAAATTAATTATTGATTGTCATTATTCTTCTGACTTTGTAAAATAAAAAAGTTATAAAAGAGAAGCTTGCATTATTATCCATCGATAACATACCCTCCTGCAAAATCTGCTTTCACTTTGTTGATTTTTTTTTTTTTTAATAAAAATTTCTTTACCTTTTACTTTTAAATCTTTTTATTTCAACTTCTAGTATTTTCCCATCATTTCAATCACATCAATATTCCTTTTCTTTTCATACAAATTCCATCTACCTTTTTCTTCAAAATTTCTAATCTGACAATCTTTTTAAAATTTTTTGACCACCCTCAAAAATCTCATGACAATTCGATGTCCTGATTTTTCTTTTCATTTCAATTTTCAGGACCGACCTTACCCATGAAACATTGATTAAAATTTTTATAAATGTGAAAACCCAAAATATATATAACTTCTAATTTTGAAATAAAATATCATATCACTTGATATATATCCTCCGAACCCTGGATTAACCTGAAAACAAGGGTGATCCAAAATCAAAATTTTTTTTTTTTTCGTATTAGAACTGAGCTTTAATATTTTAAAAATATTTTGTGTTTTTTCTATCAACCATATCACCCATAGTGTCACCAGACGAACAGCAGCCGGAGCTGAGAACTATATTTTTTCTTCCAGAAAATATAGGGTACAGTATAATATAACAAATAAAAAATGGTCATTAGACACTCTGTATATAATAAAAATAAACAAAAAATTAATTATGATATAAATGCTTCGTTAAATTCTTAAACTAATATCTAAATCTAAATCTTAAGGCATAAAATAAGAAATAATACTAATTAAGATTGTTTTTGCCTAAATTTTACTGCCTAATAAAGGAAAAATATGGTTTTATAATTACAAATTATGTTATTGTATACTATAAAAAGACGAAGGATGAACTAACTAGTATTAGAATTCTTTTTACCTTCAAAATGATTCGAATTATTGTGGTTTTAATTGTTATAGGTGTAGTTTGTTCTCAAGTAAGTATTATATTTTGTGTTTGTAGATGTAAGAATTTTGTTTCCCCATTGTGTAAAAAAATAATATTTTCTAGCTACACTACTCTATATTAGGTTTCTTTTGGTTTTCATTCGAGAATAATTGTTCCAGAACCATGCGCAGAACACTGGTGCAATAGTCCTTTTAAAAATTATTGTAACAATTTAATATGTACTCAAAAAGACTCGTTTTTATTCTCTTAGAAACTAGTTCAGAATCACTTAATTATACTTGATCAGCTAAGAGGTTATTATAACCTCGCGACGTGTTCTTAAAAAAATAATTTGTCAACTGTATTTGGGATCTGGAATTGACCGTTCTGTTTGAACCAAACCAAACTCTCAAAACATTGCCAGAACAGTTAAATGTCAAGAAGTAAATAAATAAAAAAGAAGAAATAACAAAGGGAAAATGTCTAAGTAAGAAAGAGGCCATGTAATATTGTAACTTTGATAAATTTAATAAATGATTCATAAATAAACTCATAACACATCAACTAATCAACTGCATTCTCATTCGTCATTCGAAAATTTCTTGTTAACAGATAAAATGATCAGGAATCCTAGCAACAAAAATAATTGCAAAAAACCGCAAGCGTGAACATATCAGTTCTAAAACATTTTTTGCTTTGAGTCAGAGCCGAAGTTACTGTTCGAGAATAATTATGGAAACATTTCTAAGAAAAACATAATATGCAGGTTCAGAACTAGTAATGGTAAAACCAAAACAGTCAATATCTACTGCGCACGCTCCAAACGTTCTGAAACGGTTACGAATACGAAACAAAACAAAGCTATTTTTAAACCATACTTTGCTGAGCCCGTTGGGTTCAGAGCAATGTTCTAAAACTACTGGTCCAGAATTCCAGGTGGTTCCAGCGTTCCACCGGAATTTAGAGATGGGCAGTAACAAATATGTAAATTTAAAGTAGCAAAATGTAATATATTATAATTTAGATTTTCGTTCAAGCCCTAATAACCAAGTTTATAAATATGAACCTACTCCGTTAAACTTGCTTCTGGAAATATTTCCGTTCATTTAAAATGTATAACCTGTTTTACTATAAGGTGAAAAGAGCTTACAAGTCCATGTTATTTTAGTCATATTTTTACCGTTCATTTTCTGTAATCAGTTTTGTTTTATGTTCAGTTTTATTTTCGATCAATACCACATCATCTGCGTACAAAAAAATACTTAATCTTAAATGTTATAGACTTATTTATCCAATTACTGTATTTTATTTGGCACCTTTCTTTATTATTCGTCATAATATTGATAAAAAGTAATGGACTTTGCGACCTTTTTCCTGCTATTTATACTATTGTTCTTACTCGTAGCGCACTACCATTTTGTCCAGGTTTACCTATATTTATGTTCTCTCCACTGTGTCAAATGCTTCTTTGTCTTCTTCTTCTTCTTCTTCCTCTACCTATTTCTACTATACATTAAGAAAATTACCGATAATGCATTATTATTTTGATTTCAGCCCCTTTCGAAAACTGACCAGTTGGCTAGAGCATTTAAAGATTGCCAGAAAGATACAGGTCTAAACGAAGATACATTTAAAAAAGTTCTTCTTGAAAATAAGATAGACGAAAACGCAAAGAAGTACAATCTTTGTTTACTCGAAACAGTTGAAATAATGGACAAAAATGGAAATCTTAATAAGGAAATATTCTTTAATTACGTAAAATTGCTTTATCCTCTTAAACTTGGAGACATTGTCGAAAAATGTGGTGCCCCAGAAGGTCCTGATCCTCTACAAATTGGTATTAATTTATCTATATGTGCATTTGCAATTATTATTTCTAAATAATGTTTTTTTTTTGGATTTTAGTGTATTTTATAATAAAAACCATATTTTTAGTTGAATCAGCATTTTCAATTTACTCTTTTTTATTAAAAAGATGAAGCAATTCCAAAATATTAATCCTAATATATATGCTAATCTTTCAAATCAGTGTCATCTTTAAATAAGATTTATTATAGTGCAAATTATAGACTTAAAGAAAGTCCTATCTTGAACTTTGGAGATACAGATTTACTTATCTTTATTCTATAATTAATGTGTATTAACTTTACTTTAAGACTAAAGTTTTTAGTACCCCTGATTCTTGGATAACTAATGGTTATAGAAACATCAGTCTTGATAACTCTATACAGAATCACAGTTCTTAAGAGGATCGGTTGCCTTAAAGGTCTCAATCCTCACTAAGTCCATTGTTTATGGTCCTAAATCGTTGAGCTCTCTTCCTAGGTAGTCAGACAAACTATATATTTTATATAGTTAACAACGTCTTTATTATATAGCTGAACACAATTCTGCCAATACAGGTAGGTTAGGGCGTCAAGCAATCATAATGAATGTGCTTTATAGTCACATCTTTTTGTTCTTACTTCCGAACAGTCTGAGAGTCCCATGTTGTAGAGGTGCTTCCGTACTTAAATTCAGAATGCTTGTAATCAGAGCCAGATTTTATATATTCTTAGTCAAGTATTTGCTTGGTGTTGGCCTTCAGCCACGTTATTGGTGGATGACGGCTTAGACATTCCACCATGGGCCATGTCAAAAGAAGACTAGCTGATTGAAGTTTAACCATCTAAGACTTGGAACTAATTGCGGTGAATGAACGAGAAAATGCAAATTGTAGCAAAATAAGCTTCATGTTGCAATGTCGGTTTATTTCAAACGGATTATAGTGACAGTTTGGGAGGTCCATAGGTGGAACATGAAAAACAAATTGTCAGGTTAATTTAAGAGTTCTCTAGAAATTCTGCAGCTTCTTGTTTTGTTCCAACCTTTCTTGAATTTTTTAGAAAATAATCTTTAAACAAGTTTGTCACGAGTGATATTGTTACTTCTATGGAAGGGCTAGGTCTAAAAAGTATTTGGTTGGCTGCCTTTTAGGCTACTGAATAGATAAGACAATTACACTTAGATGTGAAATAGTGCTTAATCCATCTTAAGTTTATTACATTGTTAACATATAGTTTTTCTATCACTTCTAGATAAAAATTCACATTCTATTTTGTTAGGGTAATGTATTCAACATTATCCTATAGAAACGAGCACGTAATGATTTATCCGTAAATCTGTTAGTTAAATATTTCTTTTACTGTTACAGACTTTATAATTTTCTTAGCTTAGTAAGATTATTGTCTTGATTTTAGCAGGGAGTCATATGGGTCCTGAAGATGGACTATGGTAACAGAAAGGGGTTCTTCAGAAAAACAATACTTTACACCTGATAGAGCTAAGATATTAGTAGACATAAACTGACATTAACCGGTTTCCAGCCGACCAATAAACATGTACAAATTTTAATTATAGGGATAAAGCATGAATAAGGAAATGATTGAAATGAATATTTTTGCGGAGTTGTCTAAAAACTGTGTACAAACATAAACAGTAAAAAAACAATAAATGAAGAACCGGTGCATAAACTGACAAAGTTCTATTAGGCCAAATCTTTAAATTTCTAGGATAAAAGTTCTGCTTTCTTGACACTCACCCGAAAAGACAATCACCGTTCATATTTTGATCAACCGACTGCTATTATTTTTAAAATTTTAAATAAGTGACAATTCTGTCAAACTAATTGTGTATATTTTTTAGTTATTGAGATTAAACATACATTAAAATGGGTTATTCTTGTGTAGAATCGATAAATAATAGCATTTCTGTTTTTATTTCGTCTATAATTATAAATAATTTGTTAATATAATAAAACTATATAAAGTCAATTTAATTACGAATATTAAAGCAACAAAAATAATAGAATGGGTAGTCCGGTGGACATCTTTCTGGCCTTCCACGCGGAGGACTGGAGTTCGATTCTCGGAAGGGGAAAATAAAATGAACTTTTTTTTTGTTTATTTTATTTTAAAAATTACTAAAAATTATTAAAAATCATAAATTATTTTAAAATTAGTTATTTTGTCTTAAGACCACAGTACCACCCCCAATATTCGTAACATGAACTAGTTTTGATAGATGTCATTTATGTGTCATAAATTAAGAATCCTTTTGTTCAGCAGATGGAGCAATATTCCATATTTAATAGTTCTTTTGTTCAACAGATGGCGTAATAATTATTATATTAATTTTAAACGGTAACTGTTATAAAATAACAAATTCATCACGCCTAGCTACTACGCGATAATAAGTAAACGAGTTTTTGACCTTGACAAATATTTTCGATGTAACAGGTATAAAAATAAAAGTTTGGGATTTGGGATTAAATTCGACACATCGGTATATTTACTTAGGACCGATTCCACCGTTGTGTTAAACGGAGTTTAAAATGATATTTTTACATTAACAATGTCATTTTAATTTAATTTAATCTCATTTATATGTAAGTTGGCGGCATCGGCATACGGAAAACGTTTTTAAGAATTTTAAGAAAAAACTTATTTTTCATAAACAATTGCATGGTCTATTAATTTTAGAAAAAAAGTTACTTTACATAAAAAGTTATACATGGTCTATAAAACCTAAAATTCAATCATCTGATAACAAATTTTATCAGTAGTATACAGTGTTTGTCGAAAATAAAGGTATTTTATATTGAGCAAAATGATATTTTTTGACAAACCTTGTAAAACCGACTGATAAAATTTGATATCGGGTGGTTGCATTTTCTGTTAGATCATGCATACATTTTTATGAAGAATTACTTTTTTTCGTAAAATGAATACCTAATAAAAAAGTTTTCTATTTGCTATCAACTTACATAGACATACTGTGTGTATGCAACTTATGACATATTGCTAAAGTTTTTGTAAGAAAAAAGAAATTAATCATAAAATTTTACTTCATTTGTAGAGTCGTAATTTATGTTTTCATATTTGTACTTTTTTTTATCAATTTAGAATTACAGTACTATTTTCAATTATTATTTTAGATTAATCAATAAGAAAATAGGCATTTTTGAAATATTAATAACTAAATACAAATTAAAAGACAAATGAATAAAAAAGCATTTAAAACACGTTGACTGCCGAAGCAAATGTTGTGGTCGGGTCTGCTGAGCCGAAGTAGTTTTTCTAAAATTTTAAGTCTGTTTTTACGTTTTAAGACCAAAGTAGTTTAAGTAAATACTCAAGTAACCTACAATATCTATTAGAAGCGTGAATAAAATATATAAACGCGGCGCGGGATTAAATTATTACATTGTTCAATATTTTAATTTGTGTTGTAGACACGTAAACAATTTCGAAATAAAAGTTATATGAATTTCAAAAATAGGTATTTTAAAGATAATTTTAGATATATAGGGTTTTGCGTGTTTGTCTGACAAATAAAACGGTATATTTTTTAAGTAGAGAAACCCTGTATTTTACTTCAGTTTTAGAATGCTTTAGTAATACTGTATTTAACCTTATAATTTTATTAACAAATATTGCAGGGTTGCCAATAAATTAATTTTTTATGAAATTAGAGAATGATTCAGACCCCAAATTAAATTATCATTATTTAGGTAGGTTTAAAATAATTTCAAATTTTTTTAAAATATAGTAATAAGATAATAAGCTAACAAATAGTGATAATAGAACTGGATTATTTTATACAGTGTGTTTTAAAAAACAAGTTTTAAATATGGCTAATTCCAAGTTAAATTTATTTAATTTTTTTCAAATGCCACACCCTGTATATTATTTAAGCATAAACTTATTTATAAATTAACATATCCAATGATACCAATAAGTTAGTCAATAACACATATACAGGGTGTCCCATTAGTGCGTAATTGATCGATAGCAGTTTTATAATAGAAAATACGAAAAAAATTAATATAAAAGTTGTATGACCATATTTAACAATTATTTATAAATATACAGGGTAATCCATAAACGATTGTCTGACCAAACCTATACATCTTTAAAGCAAAACACCCTCCAGGTAGTTATACATATTTGACTGTTTTCACATCGTCGAACAATAATTTCAATTTTATTCATTTGCTATGTTGTATATAGGGTGTGTCAAAATGGTCACGATTTTCTCAATTTTAGAATGGAACACCCTGTATGTTATGCCACCAATTAATATAATATTCCATTGAAAAAAAATTAAACATTTGTAACCTCGCGTGTTGACACACCCTATATATAACAGCAAATAAATGAAGTCAATTAAAATTATTTGACGACGTGAAAACAATCAAATATTTATAACTACCTGCAGGGTGTTTTGATTAAAAAATGTATAGGTTTGGTCAACATCTCGTTTATGGACCACCCTGTATATATAGGAATAATTTTAAAATATGGTCATACAACTTTTATATTAATTTTTTTCTTATTTCCAATAATAAAACAGCTATCGATCAATTACGCACTGATGGGACACTCTGTATATATGTTATTCTCTAACATGTTAGTATCGTTGGATATGCAAATTTATAAGGAATTGTATGCTAAAATATTATATCGGATGCTGCCTTTGAAAAAATAGAGTAATTTGACTTAAAAGTAACCATATTTAAGACACATGTTTCAAAACACTCGCTATAAAAGAATCCAGCACTATCACTACTATTCGTTATCTTAATGTGCTATAAGTCAGTGTATTAAACAATTTTGAAATCAATGTAATCCTACCTAAATTATGATAATTTAATTTGGGGTCTGCATCATTCTCTAATTTTATAAAAATTTAATTGCTTGGCAGACCTGTAATATTTTTTAAAATTATTCTAGGGTTGAATACAGTATTACCAAACCATTCTAAAATTGAAATAAAATACATGTTTTATTTTAAAAATATGCCAAGCAAAAATGTAGCACCCTGTATATATCTAAAAATATTTTTAAAATATGTATTTTTTAAATCCATATAACTTTTGAAACATGTTTGCGTGTCTGTAACATAAATTAAAATATTGAACAATTACGGGTACATACACATAGCAGTCAACGTGTTAACTCAGAAATAAGATTCCTTATAAAGATAAAATAACATTCAGAAGAAGAAAGCAAAGACCGCCAATATTACGTGCGTATCATACAATGATGCCAGGTCGTTCGAATTTAATTTACACCGGAATAAAGTTCCTTCCCTTTCCTGCATTTCACACTTGTTCATACAGAGGCAAAATCAATCGATAATTTGGAACCAAACGAGACAAATATATATGAAAATCACGAAACAATAAAAGACGGCATACAGCTGTATCACTGTTTCAAAAATTGGTACCTCTAAACAATCATTTACCTATTAAAACCATCTCTAAAACAGAGTAGCTACATTGTTTTTACGATGACATCTTCTTAAAAATAGATGAACTACATGAACTATACACAATTACAGGAATTCATAGAAAATCTCTAATTTGACAAATAAATTTATCAAATATTTGTTAATCGTATTTCCAGTTAGATTTAAAAAATACGCAATAAAATTTAGAAATATTTTTGCGGGATACTTGGAAAAATATGTAGAATGAAATCTCCTACTTTTTAGCCTCTTGTTTTAAAATCACTTTTTATGATTTTTTTTTAAATTCAGTGTATAAACAGGACAAATAAAAAATAGGAGATTTCATTCTCCAAAGCTTATACTTTAAGCTGGTAGAAGATTCATTTTAATACATTTAGCGGGATTTAAATGCAATCGGAAATAGTGAACCCTTGCTTCTTATATGAAAAATACAGTGATACTGCGGCCTTAATAACCTAAAATATTTTTTATTTGTAAATTTTCGTTAGTGGGTCGTAGAAAAAATATACTGTACAACTCGAGTGGATTGTCCACTCCGACAATTGAGCACTCCGCCAACGGCGTCGTGCTTAAATTTCGTCTTCGTGCGATATGGCCATCATATCCACTCTTATTGCACAAACTACTAAAATACATGATACTTTAAAAAGAAGGTATATTGATACTACATCAAGGTGACGTATATTGTCGCGTAGACGTGGCTTTTACAAATTTAAGTTAGTTAAAAACAGCAGGCGAAAATAAATTTTAATCTGCTCGTAGAAATCACATATATCCATATTCCGCACCACATTACGGCATGCGTGAATACGACGAGCTTTCCTCGGCTAGGTATAATTCCTCTGAATTTTTTTCTATCATGACATAGGTTAGGCAGAAGGAGCAAATCTGTACCTAGGAATAAAGAAGAATTATTAATATATTAAAAAGGCCTGGTTGTCAACGAGGAAAAGGCAAAAATGAAACAATGTATTCTAAATAGCAATATTCCATAATAATGGATCTAAATTTCTAAAGTTTAATCTAATTCACGTAAGCTATTAAAATGTATTAAACTATAATGTAACACTCGGTGTGCATAATCGCATAATAACACTTTCCATCAGTAAGAACTCCGCTCGGAAACTTTAGTAATTTTTGGCGGGTTCAATAAAGGATACATTGTTGATTGTTGTTTAGCAAACTGACCGTAGTTACTAAAGTTCGAGATTAAACGTTTTGCACACTGAAACTCGCTCGTAGCGGTAACCGAGCTTTCGGCAATCCATCCTCCGGGAATTTTCACGTTTATAAATAAATAAATAAATAAATTAGAAACCTCAAAAGATCCTAACATTTGCGGCGAAAATCTCCAACTACTACATTTATATGACATTAATCGCCTTGCACTACACACGCTCACATTGAGCGAAAGGAGGCTTCAGCCCTTATTTACATTTAATTACATCACTATTTATTCAGAGTATACACAATCAAAGTTTGGAAAATGTTAGCATAGAGAGAGGACCTCAAACATCAAATATGAACTAGTATTTGCGCTGAGTATCAGCTTGTGTTTTCAATGGTGGCAATCCTTATGCTCAAAGGGACGTTGATGAGGCTTTTCTCTATACATAACACAGCGATTTCGTTTTAAGTTGTCCATAGTTTTGTTAAATACGGGGTCTAATCTGCATCATCGTGCAATTAGGTTTAGTTATTTTACTTGTGAAAATAAATGCATTAATTATAATTGAATTTTACAAGGACCAAGAAGTAGCCGAAGTTAGTAAATAAAAAGCTGGATCTCATGTTTATTAAACATAAAGATAGAGCAATCTATTAAAGGAAACTAAAGAAATAAATAAAAAGTTGAAGAATTATTTCAATTATTAATTAAAAGAAGTACTTTGAACATAAAATGAGCATGCGTCGTTAGATAGAGTTTTAGAGAAACCAAATGGAAAGGAAATCAAAAGTATTAAAAAATAAAAAAACTCGTGCGAAAATATTATCAACGCAGAAATGCTAAAATAGGGAATGAGGGTCACATAACAACAACATATATAATAAATTTAATGTTAGAAATGTGCAAAAAAGAGTTGGAATCAGGCCATTATCCAGCCGTTGTTAAAGAAGGATGTGTTCAAAAATTTCAGAATTAGAAATGTTACAACATTTAAGGTATCAAGGTTTTTTGCTAAGAAAAATCACTTGCAGATACATTTACAAAGACAGATCTAAAAAAGGTGAAGAGTATGATATAAGACTAGACGCTGTATTTACACGTTTTGAAACAGCATTTGATAGGATATTATTTAGGTGCAAGTTATTTGATATTCTGGAAATAATTGGTGTCTAAAAAACATACGGTTCAAAAAATCACCTTAGCAAATACTAAATGTAAGGTAATAGTGGTAGGTTTTGTAGTAAATAATAGAGTTAGGCTAGAATACCGTCTTTCCAAGGTGCCATTTATTATTGTGTTGGAAAACATCATGTTCACCACCAGCATGAATGCAACCATTAACCCTCCTTTTTATGTTTTCAAACACGTTATGCAGTTCCTTCTCTGTTACATTTAATATAACAGCTCCAGTTTATAAATATTACCTATGCAAACGATTTTGAATTGAATCATCTGCAATATTCCATAAGTTTAACAAAATCTAGGTAAAAAAATTGTTGAATACCTTATGCATTGCCAAATATTTTTTCAATATTTATCTAATTGCTAGTTCTTACCGTTAAACCAAACAATTATATTTTTAATTTCAATTCTAGAAGAGTCCACTGTTCTTTGTTTCTCTTTGTTTAAGCTGCTATTTTTTCAATGATTTGTTGGGACTCTGCACTATGTAAATTCACACATCAATAACATCAGGATCTATTTTTACTCTAGGTCTTTTAGAACTTGTAGCATTAATAGTTGGTTATTTGAAATATGTGTTCGAGCTCAATTTATAGGGCATGGGTTAGGTGTTTAGATGACTCTAATAACTTTGAAAAAGAATTTGGGCACCACTATATTTAAAGCTTAAGCACTTAGGTCAAGATTAGTGATAAAAATATAGAATATCACTAACCACTAACAAAGTATTCTTAAAACATGCTTTGGATAAGGTAGGTATCAAATTCTAATTCACATAAGTTTGCACATAATTCAAATTCCAAACAATTTATTGATTAGATCAATAACACTTATCTGTTTGATAAATAAGGTAATATACGATGTTTTAAAGATTAAAATCAGGTATTTCTTCCTTCGTCTCTAACTACAGAGGTACATCAATCTTCAAACATTATATATCAGTCAGGCAACTTCTACCAAGTGATTTGGGATTCTTATTCATAAATTTCAATCGAGACTGCACCGTGAATGATCTTCAAGATAAATGATTCTTATAGTATTTGAACCCAAAATATTCTTTGATATAAATAATTGTTATAGTATTTGAACCCAAACGTTTAGTTATTAAACCGTCTAGAGATAGCCATCGGCTAAAAAGGGTTAAAATGTAAAGCATACTATCTTATTCCGAAAAATAATATTTAATTTTATATACAGCTTACATGCGTTATTCAGATGTAGAGGTTATGTATAAAATTTGACAATCGCTCGAGAAATCATCGATAAAAAATATATATTGAAGAACATATTATTAACAAAACGTACCTTATAAAATCAAATGGTAATTAACATAAATAAATGTAATTTAATACTTCGGATGACCGAGATTAATGAAAATATAAGTGACCTATTTGTCGCTGTCTTAAAATTTAAAATGTCACTTCCCCTGACACAAAGCATAGATGACAAATGACATTTGAGTAAGAGGTGATTGTGTCCAAAATAACGAAATAACGGTTCCAACCGTTACAAGCTCTTTTATTTACATGATGACAAAAATATCGCATTTTATTTATTCATCAACGTTCCTCAAATTTGCGAATACAACTCTGAATAAAATATGATCAAATTCTTTCAGCATTAAAATAAATGAATTTTTGTATTTCGATGTATACATTTTTACCTGAAATAAATTATATACTATTATGGAAAACTTAAATGTCATTAAAATTTATATCTCTTTTGGGGTGATAAAATTGCCAAAAATATAAATTTAATTTTAAATCAGGTAACCATTTTTTTTATTGATGTTTATGGTAAATTACTCATAATAAAGAATGTAACAAATTGGGGCATAGTGATAAAAACAAAAGATGAATCTAGTTATGAAGATAATTTATTTTAGAGGATCGTTTGGTGGTGGACGAACGACATTATTGATATGTTCACATCCAGCTTCAGTGTCTTTCAGAACTCTTTTTTTTACATTACAAAAATATCATATTCTATTTATTCATCAACGTTCCTTAAATTGTTGAATACAACTCTGACCTAAAATAAATTATATACTAATATGGAAAACTTTGACGTCATCAAAATTTATAACTTTCCTATGGTGGTAAAATTGGCAAAAATCTAAATTTAATTTAAAATCAGGATAGCGATTTGTTTGATGTGTTTGAAAATTGTCAAAACGTAAATTGTCAGAAGAGATTTTTTATTATCGATTATAGATAAATGTTATGTATTATTTTTGGATACTAGGTGTTTCCATATCAATTCATATCTAATCAATAATTTTTACAAATTAAAGTAAATATATTTACCCTACGTAATAGAAAATATTAAAGACAATAATAAACTCTAAAAAGAAATTATTGATTTAATAATAATAATAATAATAATAATAATAATAATAAATGAAAAATTTAATAAAAGTGTTGATAAAATGAGAAGAAGTAATATCTAAATATCCTCAATCCCCAAATGAACGCCACTGAAATTTTTGACAGAACTGACAACTTAGTTGACGTAAAAGTAACTTAGGCATTCCAATAACCTGTCAAAATGCTGACAGGTGGGAACTGAGGTTTAGATATGGCAACCATGTGGCCTGCTGTTATTGACAGGATCAACGATACCTACATAGTTGTATAAAAGCGGATCCTTTTGCGAGCGGCCATATTGCTTCCCCGATGCTCATTAATCAGAACCAGTTTAGCAAAAATGTGTTTTAAAACCAATTTTTCAGCCTTTACATATAGTTAAAAATAATTACTTACATTTTTACTTCAAGGCATAAACTTATGCATATTTTGAAAAACATGGATAATGAATCTATATAATTATCTATTTCATTGACCCTGTCTAATCACTAGGCTTACAGGGTTGCCATAATGTGGCCATATCATAACCTGTCAAAACCCACTGGTAGCTATTTTGTTTGGAATGTGTGATGTTATTAGATTACTTGTGATACGAATATTATTGAAGAGTAGTAGTTTTAATATCATCAACTGAAAATTCATTCTATTGATCAGAAATTAAAATTATCCTGATTTTGTAGGTAAACTGATGAAAAATAAAAAAAAAATCGGTTCACTCTTTTAGATTGCACATTTTTAATACGCACGTAAATAAATGACCCAAATGTTTCAATATAAATTTCAATTGAAATATCATTAAATCAAAGTTATATATAAAGGATACTTACACGTTCCGTTGTCAAGCTCGCATTCTTGCTTTTTCTAACAATTAAACCCAGTAAATTTAATTATTTTAAGAATGAAAAACTTGCATTATACTGTACATTATATTCCGACATAAACGAGTAGAAAAAATGTTAAAAGCCTTTGTTAAGGAATTCTACCATAAATTGTCGCTAATTTATTTTAACTGCATTTTCTCACTTCCATGGAAATTTGCCGTATTTTTATCTGACCCACGAGGTACGAACGTACAAAGTACAAAAGTAGAACGAACACCTGGAACACCCTTTAACGCTCTTATCATTCATCAGTCTACTTGCTTATTTTAACTCGAAACAAATATTTCTAATATAGTGGTGATATTTGCATTTTTATACTGTAAAATAACAATGAATAGTTACCATTTCATTTGTTTGCTGCGTGTTGTAGAAATTAAACATAAAGAATTATTCTTGACGGATTGTGAACATTAATTTGTTTTTCCTGTTGTTTTAAAATAAAATATACATAATAGTGTTCCACAATTTCATAATTACTAAGGTTCCCTATCTATGAGGCTATCGTGCCGATAAGTATTTTATTTTGTTCAATTTTTAGCACCTTTGTCTTATGTTTATGAACACTCTTGCAATAATAGAAAAAATGTCGCCTCGTCGTATGTGCATGCTTATGCGAAAAAAAAACAGATTTGGAAAAAAAACAAAATTAAAAACTATTTAACTAGTATATGTAAATAATATAATTTTGATTTTATTTGATAATTTCTTCCAGTGTGAATTCTACAAATCTTAATAATTTAGAATTAAACGACTTACCTGCAAGGAAGTTCAATCATAATTATACGAGGTCCGGTCCACTAGAACACATATTGTAGATACATTCGGTATATCGAATTCATCATCAGTTTTTATAGTTGAGAAAAAAATCTCTGCCTTGCTGATAAGTCCCGTTGATATTCTCATTATGCATTTTGGTTGCTAGGTCACTAGCTTAGATAAAAGAGACCAGAGATATAATATACACCGGTGTTTAACCTGCGCATATGTTGCCAAAGGTTAACGGAGTGGGGGAACTGGGCAGGGACCCGAACTCTGTGACAGGGACCGGACTTTGTTTATTAGCATCATAATGAACTATTAGATTTATTTTAAATATATGTGCTACCGGTTATTTTCCAAGGGTAGCTGTGAATATTAGACTATACAAGGGTTCTTGGGTTCTCCTAACTTTAGTTGGTGTACTAAAGGTCGGGCCAGAATTTAAGTTCTCCAATACCTAAATATAAATAAAACTATAATAACTGTGCAAATCAATCAAATTTATTTTAACCCTTTTAAAACAGACTTCGGCAAGAAACTTAAGAGACATGAAAGTAATCACAAAGATAGAACCGATTAGTTCTTATTATAGATAATAATTACAAAATTATATACATTTTTACATTAGTCGAGTAGTCGAATATGTAGAATACAATAAATACATTAATCCTATACAAAGGATCATGCAGCAGCTTACAAATAAAATATTAAATTAAAGTTTTCTATATGTTCTATAAGTTGCAACTTATTAAATCCTAAAATAAAGTTACATCAAATTTAAATAGATTTCAACTCAAACGAATCTTGTATGTAAAATTTGACAAAACAATTCAGTATTAAAGTTACTGAAAATAACCAAATCTAATTCGTTGGAGCCAAAACAAAACCCTATGAGTCTAGATTTTCTCACTTCATTAAAATTATATAAAATAAAAATTACTTAGCTTAATCAGTAGATAAACAATCCACGGAGTATCCGAAGATTCAAGACTCTGTTTTCGTTAAGTATAGATACTTATGTGGACAGCAAAATGGTACTGTTGGTGGCTCTATGTTATAGATGTAACCGCAAACTACATGGACTCATTGTACACCATTCGACAACTAAACTCTTAGAATGGAAGACATCCAATCCAAATCAAAGAAAATCCAATTAACAGGACATCATATATGCATCATACAACATCACAAATATGATCAAATTCCATAAAATATTCTCCATTGTCATGGTAAATATCCAAGGACAAATCATTACCAAAACCGTAATTGTACCTACATTCGTACAAAAACTTGGTATAAAACTGGATACTAAACGATGTACTGAACGCTCCTAAAAACACGGGTTCTATGAAGATACACAAAAAAAAGTGACCAAAAAAACTTACCGGCCAGCTTTCCAACTGCGTCATTAGCCAAATCCAGAATACAACTGTATTATTAAAAAATATATGTGTGGTGTTCAAATCCCGCAATCCCACACACTAAGGGCGGTTTTAATTATTATGCAATACCAAAACACTCTACAAATGCATAAAATTATAACAGGAACACACACACTGACTAAATAATGACCCTCTACATTCGATGGTAAGTTTGGAAAGAACGAAAAATGCGTAATTTCTAATTACTCTAACCAAACAATTCGATATTTACAAATGCAAACAGTTTCGAATCGGACCATAGTACAAATCGATAATCGATCACATTCCGATACATCGATAAATAACCACAACAAGTTATTTAACAACAATTAATATTGTTATCTGCTGGATCAACTAAATCCTAATACAGATGAACTAATTATTAACCTCTTATAAAACATTTACTAATTATAGTACAAAATGTACATCCTTAAAATTAAAATAATATCGAACGCTACCCCATAATCGATTTATAAATTACAGAGTTACTAATCCTCAACAAAAACGTATCTATCGTTTAAGTCGTAGTCTGTCGAAAACAGCTGAGATGAATATATTTGGATTATTCTAGAAATTACTCTACACTCAGAAAACAAAAGTAGTAAGATTAAAATTTTGAAATTATCAAATAAATATTATTTATTTCAGAGAAATGAAAATAAACGAAATTGTTTAATAAAGTGACGTAATTATAAAAATTGCAAAATCTGATCGTAACATCTACATCCCTTCCCCGATGAAAAAAAAAAAATCAAAGATTTTTTTTTTTTTAACACAACACAAAACTGTAGACTAACATCAACTGGATGAGTAACTTAGAATACATAAAATAGAGGCTTGCGTACGATAAAAAATTATCGAAATTTAGACCATCAAAATTTCGTTACCAATACTTAACGACAGAGTAATTAATGCATGATAAATGCCACTAAAAATAAACTTGTACCACAAAATTATATTTCATATAATTATATTTTAGGACTACTAGTCCAGAGATTGAAGACCTCAGTGAGTATAAAGTTCTCACCAAAACTGAAGCTGTAAGGGCTTTGGCGACCCCTGCAGATGACAAAAATATAACAAAATATGGCACGTCGACTCACCTTATTGACGAGGGTGAATCTAATTTAAACTAGAACCTCGGGTCATTCTAGACGTAAATCAAATGGATTATTTCCAAGACTATCAAAAACTGAATAGTTATAACATTCTGTCAAACTGGAATCACTTACATTATATAAAAAATAAACTAAAGAAACTAATAATGAAGCTCTCCTTGCTGATAAGGATTGAGGGGTACAATAATAGCAAAAAATGGAAGTTTAAATGTATCAAGCCAGCTCACAGACAACTTTTTCGAACAAAGAGAAACACTAAAACCTAGTAGTTTCACTTCTAACACCGTAGTAGTAGGTAAGTGACAAGTGCCACTACCACCATAGTCATCAAAATATTGTATTAAAAATAAAAATAAAATCCACATTCACACGTGTCACCACAATAAGCCCCGAAGAAACTTATCAACAGCCGTAAGCTGAAAACTAAAGAACTTTCCTAAGCTTTATAAGAAAGAACTATGGTTTTAAATGACACACATTTACACTAAAACATTCTCACAAGGTATATACTACCATATATATTTAACTACATTAAGACACAAAAAGATACCGCCAAAATATACTAAATATGTCAATAATGCAATTCTTAGCTAAAAGGAGTTAGACACAACATTAGGGCCTAATTAGATTGTACACAGTAATTATCAAATATAAACAGAATATAAGTTATCAAAGCAAAATCAGAGCCTTACCTCTCCTAATCGTCTGAATCAAGAGTTGTCATATTTGGTTTTAATTGAGAAACATGCCAGTTACCTTTAGGATTACCAAGTTCATCTTCAAGTTCATAAACATTTATACCTAACTTATTTTTAATCCGAAAAGGACCGGTATATTTCTTCCCCAGTTTAGCAGCGTAATTCTTTGCCGCACTAGAAATAATATGCTCTTTTCTCCAAACAGTATCACCTACTTTATACTGTACAGGGCGATGACGTAAATTATAATTATGAGATGCTTTAACATGGGCTACTTGTAACTTCTTTTTAACAAAATTCTTTAAATCTCTTAATCTTTTTAGCCTATCACTTAAACATTTTTCATCTAAATTTGTGCTGTTATTTACATTATTTAAATTATCATCATTATTTAGGGTTTTCTGTTTATCTCTTTCTAATTTATATTCAAAACCATTAGTTACCATTTCTACTCCAAAATTAATATGATACGGTGAATAATGAGTAACTTCATGTCTAGCAGTTCGATATGCACAAGCTAATTGAGCTAGATGTAAATCCCATTTCTTATGATTTTGACCTACATAACTTGAAATCATTGTTTTTATAACTCTATTTGCTCTTTCTGAAAAATTTGGTTCTGGATGATACAAGGGATTAAAATATATCTTAATGTTATATTCGTCCATAAGTTTCTGAAAATCAGTACTCTTAAATTGAACACCATTATCGCATTTTAAATATTCAGGAACACCAAATAGAAGAAAAACTTGTTCCTCTAATATACGAGTTATGCTCGAAGTTATAGCTTTACGTAAAGGAAATAAAAGTGTGAATTTACTAAAATAATCACAAACTACTAAAACATGTTGATTACCTTTAGAACTACGAGGAAATGGTCCTATTAAATCAATAGCTATATATTGCCAACATCTATCCACTCTAGGTTTATGACCCATCTGTCCAGCTTTAAGTCTCTGAACAGGTTTATGCTCTGCACAAGTTTTACATTTATTTACAAAATCTGTAATATCCCTTTTCATACCTGGCCAAAAATATTTATAAGAGACTCTATGATAAGTCTTATATATACCAAAATGTCCTCCAGTTGTCGGATCATTATGAAAAGTATACATTATATCTTTCCTTTTTCCTTTAGGAATAACTAATTTCCAATTTGAACTATCTGAATCACCCTTTATATGTTTATACAAATTATTACTATCACTTGAAATTCTAAATTGTGGATATTTTAAAGGATTAACTTTAATTTTATTAACTAAAGTTTTATACCAATTATCTTGATTTTCCTTAAGTAACTCTATTTCTGAAATTTCTGTTAAATCAGGTATTGCTCGTGATAAACAATCTGGTACTAAATGATATTTTCCTGGTCTGTGTATTATTACATAGTCAAATTGTTGAAGTCTAACCACCCATCTACCTAATCTACCTTGAGGGTTCTTAAGATTATTCAACCAAACTAAGCTATGATGATCTGTAATTATTGTGAACTTTTGTCCTTCTAAATAACATCTAAGTTTTTCTACACTCCAAAGAACAGCTAAACACTCTAATTCAGTTACTGTATAATTTCTTTCACATTTATTAAGACTTCGAGATAAATAACAAATTACGTGTTCTTTGCCATTATAAACTTGAGATAAAACTGCACCTAATCCATAAGAACTACTATCGCATTGTACAATAAATTCATAACTAAAATTTGGACAAGAAAGTATTGGTGCTGATATTAATGAATTCTTTATTTTATCGAAAGCCTGTTCGCATTCAGGTGACCACAAAAATTTTACTTTCTTTCTAGTTAGATTAGTTAAAGGTTCAATAATTATTGATAAACCTGGAATAAATTTTTTATACCACATAACCATTCCTATTAATCTACGAACTTCTTTGGATGTTTTAGGTCTTAATAAATTTACAACTGCGCTAACTTTATCTGGATCAACATGTAACCCTTGTCTGTTTACTACATAGCCTAAAAATTTAAGTTCGCTTCTACAAAATTGGCATTTGTCTTTATTTAAAGTTAAACCTGCTTTATTTAAAAGATCTAAAACTTGTTGTAAAATTTCTACATGTGATTGAAAATCTGGAGTTGCAATAACAATATCATCTAAATATTTAAAAACATATTGATCTAAACCTGGGCCAAATAATTTATCTACCAATGCTTGGAAAGTAGCGGGAGCGTTAGTTAAACCCATTGGCATTCTCTTAAATTGAAAAAGACCTCTATTAGGTACTGTAAATCCTGTATACTGTTTACTAGAATCTGCTAATCTAATTTGCCAAAAAGCACTCTGAATATCTAAAGTTGTAATAAATTTTGCATTACCTAAGTTGTCTAAAATGTAACTGATCCTTGGGATAGGATATGCCCACTTTTCTGTAACCGCATTTAGTTTTCTAAAATCTACGCAAAAACGATAAGAGCCATCTTTTTTCGGTGTCATTAAAATAGGTGAACTCCATCCACTATAACTGCGTTCTATTACATCTAAATCTAATAATCTATCAACCTCTTTGTCTATGATATTTTGCATATGAGGACTTACTGGATAGTATCGCATTTTAATTGGAGGGCTATCAGTTTTTATAATATGCTCAACAATATCTGTGCATCCCAATTTCATACAGCTCATTGAATCAAAATAATTATCTACTATAGTCTTTAAAACCTGTCGTTCAGTAATAGTTAGATCTGTTGCAGTTTCAATATGATTTAAATTAATTTTATTTAAATGTGAACTGTTACTATCTTCAAAGCTCCATTCACCTTTTCTTAAATCTGGTATTAATCCCATTTTTACCCAAAATACAGTTCCCAAAATAATTGTATGTCTTAAAGAAGGTACTATAAAGACATCGAATAATTGTACTTTATGTTTCAATTTAATTGGTATACTCATGTATCCCAAAATAAATATTTCTTGATTGTTAGCTACTTTACAAGAAACATTATCTAATTGATTTAATTTAATACCCAAATTTAATAAATATTCTGAAAATTCTTCATTAATAAAAATTTTATTCGCTCCTGAGTCCAATAAACCTAATACTTCATAACCATAAACTGAAATTTTTATATATGGACATTCCCCTTCAGAAGCTGAATCTAATACATAATCTAATTTTGGTTTAGTAATTTTTGAAAACAAGTCAAGTTCATCCGTAGTGCAATAAACTTCAAGTTCATTATAACTAAATTTATTCATATTACTTAAATCTATATTTACATTTAATTTATTTACATCCAAATTTGTTGTAACATGTTCTAAATTAATTTCATTGACCGATGTTTCCAAAGAAGTCATAACTCGGTCTACATTTGACTTCGCCTTGCGTTTCCCTGACAAGTCGGACAAGTGTTTCGTGTAAAACCTTTTAAACCACAAGTATAACACTTAATTGCCTTACTTCTACAATTTTTTGCAAAATGATTAGGTCCATTACATTTAAAACAAGTTATATTTCTATCTGCAAAATTTTTATTTGAATAATCGTTTGATTTATTTCTATCATTTAATCTATTTCTATCATTATATGTAGGATAATTTCTATTTCTCGACAAATCTCTTTCATTTGCACGAAAATCCCTAGTAATACTAAAATCTCTGTGTCTATCAAAATTTCTATTTGAATCTCTATCTCTACTGAAGTCTCTATTTGTATGAAAATCCCTATTTCTACTAAAATTTCTGTTTCTGCTAAAGTCTCTATGTCTATCGAAATCTCTACTTGTGCTAGCTCTTTGGTTGACTTCGTCTCTATCTCTATATCTCTCATAATTATTATTATCTCTACTAGATTTTACATTATCTTTAAAATTTTTAACCACCCTATCATCCTTAATACTTATGTCAGAACACATACTGTTACGTGACTTCTTTCTATCAAAGGAAATACTTCTAGAACGAGAATTAGGCCTATTTTTGCTTTGTTCACTATTAATACTACTTAGTGATGAATCTCTGGATCTATAATCAAAAGTTACTGATTTTTCTAACTCAATATTATCTAGTTTTTTCCTAAATTGGTCTTTATCCCTTTTATACTCTAAATCTAATTCTATAGCATTTTTATTTGTAGTAGGAGGTACGAAATTACCTATTTTCCTACGGGAGTCCTCAATTTTTCTACCTAAATCGATTAATCGGTCAATAGTATCTATATTGTCAATGAGTTCTAGACGTGATTGGTACTCGGGTCTAATTCTTTCCCTAATTATCTCTAATTTCATTGATTCATTTACCGAAAAAGAAAGTCGGTTAAAAAGATTAAGTATATAAGCAACATAAATGGCTATACTTTCAGTTTCACCCTGAGTACGAGATTTAATTTGTTCCCAAATTTTCTTATCTCCATCTCTGAAAAATTCTTCTCTAAAAAGATTTGCTAATGAATCCCAATCTGAAGCTTTATGTCTAACAGCTCGATAATATACTAAGGCTTCACCTTCAAAAAATTCAAATGCTGCTTTATATAAATTTTCCTTAGAAACACCCCTAGCAGTGCATAAATCATCAATTCTTTCAAAAAATGCATTTAAACTAAGCATATCATTTTTCCCTGTAAATTTTATACCCCATGATTTAAAATTATATCTAGAATCTATTCTCAGAGCATCAAAATTGCTTGCTAATTGTGAGTTTTGTGTAGGTGTAGTCTCAAAATTATTTAAAGTTGAGTTCGCTTGAGGAGCTAAACTAATACTAGGTTGTGAACTTTGACCTAACATTGACTGTTGAAACGCTAAATCACTAGGAACATTACTTACTGGAGTTTTACTAAAATTGTCCTGTTTAGTATTAAAATCTGTTAAAAGCTTGAAAACTGAAGTTAATAAATTAGATCTTTCTAAAGTTTCCTCATCAGTAGAAGGTTCTATTCTCTGTACCCTAGTTACTAAGTGAGTTAATCGAGTTTTTAATTTACGAATTAAACTTTGAGTAAAAGTTTCTTTTAATAATACTTCAATATCTTTTATTTTATCTAGACATATTTTTAATTCACTGTCAGATTTAAATTTATTATCAATTTTAAAAGAGACACCATCAGCTTCGAATTTAAGTAGTTCCCTTAATGTTTTTACTAAATCTTTAACTGTACCTTGAGGTTGAACACCTCTAAGAGAAATTTCATATTCTAATTCCTCTTTGAGTAAACGATCTGGTTCGATAGTATACATTGTAAATAACTTAAGTTAAATAACAAGAGAGATGAACAATGGCAATTATAAAGGACTGTAAAAGAATAAAAAAAATCTCACTCTTAATCCTTGATTTTGTTCACTCCTGGGATTCTTCAACAACTGCTTGAAGCTCTTGAATTCTCTTAATGCTCGGGCGCCAAAAATGCTACCGGTTATTTTCCAAGGGTAGCTGTGAATATTAGACTATACAAGGGTTCTTGGGTTCTCCTAACTTTAGTTGGTGTACTAAAGGTCGGGCCAGAATTTAAGTTCTCCAATACCTAAATATAAATAAAACTATAATAACTGTGCAAATCAATCAAATTTATTTTAACCCTTTTAAAACAGACTTCGGCAAGAAACTTAAGAGACATGAAAGTAATCACAAAGATAGAACCGATTAGTTCTTATTATAGATAATAATTACAAAATTATATACATTTTTACATTAGTCGAGTAGTCGAATATGTAGAATACAATAAATACATTAATCCTATACAAAGGATCATGCAGCAGCTTACAAATAAAATATTAAATTAAAGTTTTCTATATGTTCTATAAGTTGCAACTTATTAAATCCTAAAATAAAGTTACATCAAATTTAAATAGATTTCAACTCAAACGAATCTTGTATGTAAAATTTGACAAAACAATTCAGTATTAAAGTTACTGAAAATAACCAAATCTAATTCGTTGGAGCCAAAACAAAACCCTATGAGTCTAGATTTTCTCACTTCATTAAAATTATATAAAATAAAAATTACTTAGCTTAATCAGTAGATAAACAATCCACGGAGTATCCGAAGATTCAAGACTCTGTTTTCGTTAAGTATAGATACTTATGTGGACAGCAAAATGGTACTGTTGGTGGCTCTATGTTATAGATGTAACCGCAAACTACATGGACTCATTGTACACCATTCGACAACTAAACTCTTAGAATGGAAGACATCCAATCCAAATCAAAGAAAATCCAATTAACAGGACATCATATATGCATCATACAACATCACAAATATGATCAAATTCCATAAAATATTCTCCATTGTCATGGTAAATATCCAAGGACAAATCATTACCAAAACCGTAATTGTACCTACATTCGTACAAAAACTTGGTATAAAACTGGATACTAAACGATGTACTGAACGCTCCTAAAAACACGGGTTCTATGAAGATACACAAAAAAAAGTGACCAAAAAAACTTACCGGCCAGCTTTCCAACTGCGTCATTAGCCAAATCCAGAATACAACTGTATTATTAAAAAATATATGTGTGGTGTTCAAATCCCGCAATCCCACACACTAAGGGCGGTTTTAATTATTATGCAATACCAAAACACTCTACAAATGCATAAAATTATAACAGGAACACACACACTGACTAAATAATGACCCTCTACATCACAAAGCACGTATCTTCTAGAGACCCCACGCCAATGTTAAACTTTTAAACCAAATTAGCGCCACCTTGTGTTTGGAGCTGGAACTAAAATGACAATTGACAGATGGCGGTAAATTCAAATTGTAATTTTTAGGAGTAGGTAGTAGTTTTAAATTAAATTTTAAATGATTTCCACATAAATTATTTTATAAAATAAAGTATGGAACTAGTAAGTTCGAAACTTTTATTTTACAAAATAATTTAGGTCGATTATACCAAATTTGAGGAATTAATTTGTTATAAGCAGGGGTCTGATGTGGAGAGTTGGTTCTGCATATTATTATTAAATAAATATAAGATATATCAATAAATAATAAAACAGAACATTCTTAAAATATGTTTATTAATAACAAATAAATATTATTAGATAAAAATAAATAAAAATAATAATACATATTTAACGAATACTTACTTGCAGCAAATAGGTATACAATCTCAAATCTTTAAAATACCTATCAATAATTTAAATGTGAAGTAGAGACTAGGATACATTTTATTAACACTAAAATAATATATTTTATAAATGTCTTTTAAACCGAGGACAAATGTAATAAAGGTATTGTATTAAAAGGTGGATCCTTTTAACTATTCATTCAATGATAAATAGGTATTTGCCTTCCAAATACAGATAGTGGTATTACTCCACTGCTTTGTGTATTACTCTCTTATGTGAAAAATGATTTCGGAATCTAGTCCAGTGATAAATTGATTATCAATTAGTTGTTGTACCCGTTTGTCTTTTTATGATGCAGATGCATGGTGAATCAATAAGTTTTTCTCGAAGTTATCAACGTAGCACCCACAGGTAGCACCAAAATTATTGCAAAACACAGTAGCAAATAGAAAAGCGAAACATCACAATTTTGCAAATAACTAAGACGAAACTATAAACAGAAACCAAAAGCCAAAGCCAACAAAAAATCACTAAAATCAGACGGAAAAATGAGACTAACCAAAAACATAAATAAATACACGTCACATCTTTGGAGTCTTTGGTTAAGTTTTTCTCCCATAAAGCTTAAAAATGGAGTAAGAAATCAGAATTTCACCAGTAGCCCCATCTAGAGTTTGGAGCAAATAGCATAAAAAATGTCAGTTGTCGGTTTTGACCTTGGTCATTCACGTGGAACCTCTATGTGCTTTGTGCTCTACATTCGATGGTAAGTTTGGAAAGAACGAAAAATGCGTAATTTCTAATTACTCTAACCAAACAATTCGATATTTACAAATGCAAACAGTTTCGAATCGGACCATAGTACAAATCGATAATCGATCACATTCCGATACATCGATAAATAACCACAACAAGTTATTTAACAACAATTAATATTGTTATCTGCTGGATCAACTAAATCCTAATACAGATGAACTAATTATTAACCTCTTATAAAACATTTACTAATTATAGTACAAAATGTACATCCTTAAAATTAAAATAATATCGAACGCTACCCCATAATCGATTTATAAATTACAGAGTTACTAATCCTCAACAAAAACGTATCTATCGTTTAAGTCGTAGTCTGTCGAAAACAGCTGAGATGAATATATTTGGATTATTCTAGAAATTACTCTACACTCAGAAAACAAAAGTAGTAAGATTAAAATTTTGAAATTATCAAATAAATATTATTTATTTCAGAGAAATGAAAATAAACGAAATTGTTTAATAAAGTGACGTAATTATAAAAATTGCAAAATCTGATCGTAACATATGTTTAATGGAATTTTGTATTATAAAATAAATTTAACGTGATTTTTTAATATCAAACAGATGCCACGACATTTTATGTAAAGAGAAGACCTTTTATAGAATATTTCGTTAGCTATTATTTACTACGGACTTTTCTGTAAGAGACTACAGTAAAATGTTGAAATAGAATATTGTTAATCGTGTAAAAAATGGTACTCATTGTCTAAGAGTAATTTAAAAAAAACATGTGCGCAGACAAATACTGCAAATCAAACACTGTGAGTCGAAAATTATATTTTTTCTACCACTATCACATAATATTAAAAATTAGTCAAAATGAGAAAATGCTGTTTTGTATTATAACCTCAGAAAAAGATATATTAAAGCTTGTTTCTTTAGGAATATTAATTAATATAGAAGATGAGTCACATAAAACTCTAGAAATGCGTATGTCTAAAACCAGATAACATTTTAAAATTTAAACTTATTAAAAGTCATTTGGTCGCTAGGAGTGGGTGATTATTGAAATAAATTATTGAATATTAATAATAATCGATTATTTTCGATCAATCGATTATTTTCAAACAATCTATTTTTGTTCGTATTTTCTTTAAAATCGACTACTTGATTATCTTTGAAAAATCCTATATTAATTAAAAAGCCAATTAACCGATAAATCAGTGTTTACAAAAATAATAAAAACGAATTATCGTTTATTTTAAATAATCGATTATTTTTAAATAATCTATTTTTTTTTTTCGTATTTCCATTGAAATAGATTATTCGATAATCTTTGAAAAATCTAAAATAATCGATGAATCAAAAATAATCGATTAATCAAAAATAATCGATTAATTAAAAAGTCAAATAATTGATAAATCGATTAAAAAAAAGAATTATTTCCTTTAAAATCAATTATTCGATTATTTTTAAAACATCGAAAATAATCGCTTAATCAAAAATAATCGATTAAGGGAAAATAACCAATTAATTAAGAAGCCGATTCTATGATAAATCGATTTTCCAAAAAAATAACTGAATTATCGATTATTTTCAAATAATTCTTTTGTTTTCATATTTCATTTAAAATTGATTATTTGATTATCTTTGAAAAATCGAAAATAATCGATTAATAAAAAGCTGATTGACCGATAAATTGATAATTCTATAAAATAACCGAAATATCTATTATATAAAATAACCGATTATATTCGATCAATCGATTATTTTCATATAATCTATTTTTTCGCATTTAAAAAAAAAAATAATTCGAATACCTTTGAAAAATTGAAAATAATCGATTAATCAAAAATATTCGGTTATTCGAAAATAACCGATTAAGCGAAAATAACCAATTAATTAAGAAGCCGATTCTACGATAAATCGATTTTCCAAAAAAAAAAAAAAAAAAAAAAAAAAAAAAAAAAAAAAAAAAAAAAACTGAATTATCAATTATTTACAAATAATCCTTTTCTTTTTTCATATTCCTTTTAAAATTGATTATTTAATTTTCTTTGAAAAATCGAAAATAATCGATTAATAAAAAGCTGATTGACCGATAAATCGATACTTCTTAAAAATAACCGAAATATCGATTATATAATATTACCGATTATATTCAATATCAATAGATTATTTTTTTATATTCTATTTTTTGTATTTTAAAACAAATTATTCGAATACCTTTGCAAAATTGAAAATAATCGAATAATCGAAAATATTCGGTAAATCGAAAATAATTGATTAAAAAATAAATCGATTTTCCTAAAAAAAAAATACGATTATTTTCAATAAATCGAATATTTTGAGTAAATCTACTCTCTTTTTGTAATCCCTTTATAGATTATTTCATTACTAAAAAAACGAAAACAATTTATTGAAAATGTTCGAATTATCAAAAATAATCGATTAATTATAACGGATAAATCGATTTTCATGAAAACGATAAATCAATTATTTTTGTAATTCCTATCGGTCGCATGCTTTTATTTGAGCATTTAGCTCCAAAATTTAGAGATTCCGATTTATTGATCCTGTTATCTTTGAAACCGCATTCGATTGTATAATAAATATTGCTAGAATTTAGATTTTTTTAGTAAACAAAGATTTTTTTTCGAGTTGTTTAGGGGTTTATAATGTAACATTTTACTAATAATATGACTAATTTCAGTAACTTTAGTATTTTTTTGCTTATACTAGATCATATGGCGCGTTTTACTTTGTTTTAAGACTTAAGATTCAAATGTCACTTCCGATTTAACCGCAAATAAAATGAACCTTGAAATTTTAAGTGGGTGAACCTGTATTTCATCTAATATTCTTGTAAAAGTACCTAATAAAGGGCTAAAAACCACCTTTAGTAAATATTCTTATAAAACTACTTTTTAAAAACAAAATTTCGTTAGTAACAATGTCCTTTTACTTCTTATTTAGATTAAATGTTTAAAATTTTACTCTTTTGTAAATTAATGCATTATGAAATCTATTTTCTGAAATATTATGTATTTGATGCTTAATATTTATTGAGACCCCTTAATACGGATCTGAAGTATTCAGGTCAAAGAATCGTGGCGACTTTATGTCAAAACGTCAACAAATATTTACCGCTGAAAACGAATATATTTCTTATTTTTCATAACATTGACACTTATATTATTTGTATATACAATTTTTCACCATAGATCGTGGCATTTTCAACTTAAAATTGCTAATAATACCAACAAATAATTCAAAAAACGGCGGTCCATAAATGATTTACTCACGCGGAGACAAGCATAGACTAGAAATTTCGGAGCAATTCGGGTGGCGTCGGGAACACAATGATTTTTAATTGGTGGGTTACTTAGGGTTGGAATAGACAACGTGTGCGATGTGCAATGTTACATCTCCGGTCTATTTTATCTAAGGTCACTAGGAACACATATGGGTCAACTGAATAATAACTTTATAGGGAGGGTTAGGGATGTGTTCTAGTGGACCTGATCTCGTATAAATATGATTGAACTTCCTTACAGGTAAGTCATTTAATCCTAAATTCTAAATATTATTTATACAGAAAATCAATATCTGTAATGGATACATTATCTTCATTATTATCCTACAAATTAATTTCTTGGTAACGTTATTTAACTCAAGTATTCTCATATCAGCATCTTCAGTTTTTAAATTGATTTTCTCTAAAAATTTTGAATTCATAATATGGTAATGTGATTTAAAAGACTTTTTAATTTAACATTAGGTTCGGACAAAGTGAAAATATAGATGGATAACATCTTTAATCCATAATTTATAATTCTGTCTCCGGTAATTCCACACTGTGACATATTCACCAGGAAGAAAGCAAACATTACGTTTTTTACCTTATTAATACAATTTCTGCCTTTCTTGTGCCTTTGAGACACGATATTTGAACTAATTCTAAAAATTAGGATCAGAACATTAAAACTTGTACGACCTAACAACAATTTTGCAAACGCGTCATGGTAGGGTTGGTTATTAACGTCCTGGGGAATATCTCCAGTTTGTGAGTGTTGCATCCTTCGTCCATTTTAAGATAATCCCTTTGGTAGTGCTCTTTGCAATATATAGGAATGGTTCTAGTTCTGGTAAACACAATTAGCTCCATATTAACAGCACATTAAGCTAGAGGGTAGGGAAACATTCCTAACGGAATCACTGGGCTAACCAATAGTAGTCGAGCTTATGCGTTTCATGCTATGGTCACGGGGCTTGCTGTTTTTACTCGATACTTGCTTCTACGTTGAATAGAGAGTAGTGACGTATACAGTGTTATTTTTGTTTAAAAAATCCTCAAATTAATAAGAGCATAAAGACGCATCATTATCGGTAATCATGTTTTTTATAAACCAAAACGTGGGAAACAAGTAGGCAACAAGTGTTCAGTAAATAATGTAGACAAGTTTTACTCAAATCAGTGTCTATTTTGGAATCAGGAGGTTCTACATTAAGAGAAAGTTTGTAATGAACCAGGCGACGCAGTTAGACTACTTATTACATCTTACATTCTAAGATTAAACATTCCCTCTACCATGAAAGGAGGTTTCCCAAATAAGAAAACGCAAGCAATACCTACAAGCAAATAATCATAAAAATATTTTATGTTCTATAGGCAAAGGGAAGTATTATAATAGATCAAGAAACTAATGCAGTAAGGGACTTAATACCAACCTCGGGTAGAGTCAACTTTCACAATGGTACAATTAAATGATAAAATAAATGATTAAATGTTAAATCATTTTAATTAAATATCAATTAAAATAATTGATTGTTAAA
Source organism: Psylliodes chrysocephalus (assembly GCA_927349885.1). NCBI lineage: Eukaryota > Metazoa > Arthropoda > Insecta > Coleoptera > Chrysomelidae > Psylliodes > Psylliodes chrysocephalus. The sequence continues at coordinate 33,055,199 of OV651814.1, read as the reverse complement.
ATGTATATTTTTGTTGATGATAATAAATAAACATGAACTGATTTTATTTTTATTGATTTTTGATAGTGGATGTAAAAGACTTTTACACTATGTAGACCAAAATATTATTTCGACACTTAATAAATATCGTAAATAGACAACTTTTACAGGCAGTTTAAAAAAATATGTACTGTTTTTTCTCTTGTTGCAACTTCTATTTTATCAGTACGGCACTGCACATTACTTCCTCGATTATATATATAACAAAATAAAATAACGTCGTAAGGATATTGCACCTTACCTTCAGCATTGCATGTGCAGCTCACATTATTTTCTTTCCCGCATTCTGATATATAGTCACCTGTACAGCCTGAAAAATACTGAATAAAATATAAAACATTCGGCATTATCTTTCCCCAACACGAATTCCAATTTGAAATTTTTTTAATGTGTCATAATGTGAATTATGCGCTTCGCCTTGGGCGACTCCACTGTTCCAAAAGGAATTCCTAATGGTTTTTTTATGGATTAGTTTGTATTCCAACAGGTTTCGATAAGATTGAATTCTCAACAAATTAATTCAATCTTGATATAGGCATTTGGATTAATGCACGAGGAATATGTTTTTTTAATGTGGGTATAATTAAAGGTATTTTTGCTGCAGGCGAAACATTTCTATTATAAAGATTTGGAGAGAAGTTTTTAATGCATTTCTAAAGTAACATAATTATTATAGTTTATCGCCTAACAATTTATATTAAAGCTTAGATAATTGCAAAACTAAAATAAGAATTATCACAGATAAATATTGATTGATATGTAAATCAATAAAATTTGAGCACCTAATGGAGACAGTTGTTTCGTGTATAAATTTTATAAAATTAAGTGCCGGGTAATGATCACATGAGTAATGAGTACTGTGCAAATGGACACTTGGGAAATTAATACTGTGGTACTTGATGCTTACTGGGGTAATTATTATTGGGGTAATATACTGGGGTATTGGATACTTGCGTAGTGTGTACGGGGGTAGTGGTGACAACTAAGGGTAAGATCCGCTGAATCTGAATTAAGAGTTGAACACAATTGAACATTTTGTCTATATTTGTTATTCATTCTACAGAAAACACGAAATACTTGAAAACTGTGTCCGAATTAAATAATAATCTTTCTTTAATCAAGAAAAATATTAATACCCTAAAGAAATGTTTCTCCACTAAATATCTATTTAAAGAATTTAAAAAAGAGACTGATGACTTTTATTCTAATCTAAATAAATTATTCACTTTATTTAAAGATAATTTGCAAGTCGTCTTTAAAAATAAAGTTAAAGATCTTCAAGCTACATTGCAATTCTAATCCTCTTCCAATTTCAACAACGATTTACAAGCCTGTGTTAAAAATACAACTGCTAAGAGCATTGATAATGGTAATCCAAGTCGTAATGAAAAATCGTACTCAAATGTTACCAGTTTAACCTTTATTCCTAGACAGGATTCTAAAGTAACGAAAACTGATGTCTGATCAATCCACTTGACCAGAATGCTAACTTTCACAGACATTCGCTATTTTGTAATTAAGTAAAAGGGCGATGCTTTTCATACAAAAAAATTTATATCACTGCTCGAAGTTCAAAAAACCTTGGAAGGACTTTCCCGCAACTAAACCAGCATACAGCAGTATGATATGGTAAGTCATTTGATCCCATTTTTTCAATAAACTCGTGGAATTGACGGTTATTCAGTCCAGTAGATCTGATGAAATTAACAACTGATATGCCTGATTTTAGAACTTCTGACATACACAAACATTTTCTGAACAAGAACTGTTGATGAATAATACAATGTAAGACTAATGGTTTTGAACCACCATCATTTTCTACAGCCTTTGACACAAGTGCAACCACTCCTTTATTTTTACCACATATGTTCTTGCCTCCATCAGTTGTAATAGATTTCAAATTTTCATACACTTCATAGCTTTTATCTACTCCTCCAATCAAAATTAACACCTAAGCAGTATCTGACACATCCGTTGATTCATCTAAGGCCAGAGAAAACCATTTAAGATGTCCAATTTTATCAGGCAGTTGAGATAATATTTTTTCTGCGATGTAAGTACCTTTCGAGCAACGATATTTGATGAAAAACTGACAGTTTTAAATACATTCACCTTTTAGGGACACATTTCTTCGGCTATTTTAATTATACATTCTGTAATCATTTCTCCATCAGTGAATGGTTTTCTACGTTTTGCGATTTCAAGAGCCACACGAAAGCTTGCACGAGTTTCAGCCTCTTGTTTAATATTGATTTCCGTAAACGAATATTGCTGCAATTTCAATCCGCGCTTTAAAGCTTTAAAATTTTCATCAAAGCTTTTTATGTAATTTTGAAAATGTTTCGTATCATAATGACGTTTAATGTTATATTCTTTGATAACGGCTATGGTTTCATTGCAAATCAATTAAATCAATTTAAACGCAGTTACGCACTACTTTATTTCATACTTCAAAATGTTTCCTTCAGCTTTTCTAGAAAGACTGACTCACGGACGCACCGCTAGCCTTTTCATACTCCAATTACTGCCATCTCAAAGTAAGAACTTTATCGAAATTCTGAGGTTATTCATGAATGTTTAATTGTAACTACGATTTCGAAAGTACTACTAGCGCTATATCTGTTAGCGACAGCGAGTACTACCACTACCTATTTCCGCTTTTGACCATCAGATTTCGTTAAATGTCACAATTGTAACAATACACAATAGTAATTCAACTAGCTAATTTAGCTCGCTCAGGGCGCATACTGAGCGACTAGTCTGGAGATTATAGATAATTGCAGAAAAAATTAAAACGGTTTTGACCTTTGAAACTTACTGAAGTAACCATAGATATTTGTAATGATTTTACGGATTATTTTTGCATGTATTTTCCGGGAAATAGTACACTTTTCCAAACAGCAATTTATAGCGCATCTTCGTTTCCAATACAAAAGTTATCATCAATTAAAATTACAGAAGAAATATTATTTGAAAATATATTTGACAAATAATTGCAAATGTAACCACTGGCCCTGACGATATTCCTGTTTTTCTTATTCGTGACTGTCAGTTTGTAGTTGCCCAACTTTTAACGCAACTTTTTAAATTGATAATTAAGACATCTACCTTTCCGGATAAACAGAAAATTTTAAAAATTACTCCCATGTTTAAAAAAGGCAACACAACAGACGTTAACAATTATCAGCCATTATTTATCTTCAAGGTATCTAAGGTATTTGCAAATACTTTAAAGAACTATCTATACGAGATCATATTGAGAATTCTATAATACCTGAGCAGCACTTCTTCATAAAGGGCAAATCTACTGTTACTAATCTGGCTGTTGAAACACAAATTAATATTAGAATTATTAAAGAACGAAAGACCGGTCAACATAATCTATACTGACTTCACTAAAGCATTTGATGGGCTCAATCATTCTGTATTACTTAATTAGCTTGACTTTATACTTCATGAATATTTCAAATGCACTAATTCTTCATTTTAAATCTTATTTGACCAAGTGTCCACAATATACCCTAATTAATGGACACAAATCATCTTCATTTTTAAACATATTGTGAGCCACAAGGTTATGTATTATTGGGTACGTTCTACTTCAATATCTTCACTAACTACATAATCTCAAAAGTTAATAGTAAATGTTTGCTTTCTGCTAACCACTTAAATTTTAAATATTGATTATGTAGCCAACTGTTCTTTACTGCAACGTGTTCTAATAATAGTCTAATGCTACACTCGTAGACAAAGTCCTATCCATATGACTATAACTAATAATTATTAACAGACCTTATACTTCTAATGACCTAGGTGTCATATTTGATCCCAAACTAACCTTTACGGATCACATATGTGTGATTACTGAGCTTTATTTCACGATCGATAAAAGATTTTAATACTGTGTATAACTGCAAGATTGTGTTCTTAGCTATCACCAGATCTAAGATGGAATATACCTCGGTTTTATGATCTCCCCATACTAACGTTCAGATTTTAGCGTTAGAACGAGTTCAGCGTCGATTTTTAAAAAGTTTGCACTTCCGTTTTTATGGTTCCAGTAAGAGGATTTCCTTATGCTCAGCTGATAATATTATTTAAAATCAGAAGTTTACACATGAAAAGGATTCATAATTGAATCAAGTATTTAACATTATTAGTCAACTTAATTTGTACATCCTTAGACTCGCTGCACAGCATTTTCAAACCTTTTCACTTCCGATTTCTAGGACTAAAGTGTTATGTTTTTCATCATTATTCAGTATGCTATCAGATACCATCTGTATTTCCATAAATAAAATTATAAATTATTTTTGTTAGGTTTCCCTTCGCATATATTCTTGTTTCTTGTTTCTACACAATTCCAGTTCAATTATTTCAATTATTATCAAATTTCTGAGATGCTTGGCCATTGAAAAACACAAAAAGAGCAATGTTTTTCTAATTTTACTATAGCATTCATATTATAAAAATACTTAAATTTTATAATAATTAAATAGTATACACTTGCTATTATTCTATATGCAAGACAAAATTATTTTTAATAATTTAATTATGTAAATTAATCTAACAAATTAGGAAATTAAATTATTATATTAACTTTTTTTGTAACGAAATTAAATAATTAATAAAAGGTATTTTTTTAAATCTTCACAAAACTTTGTTTATTAATGGATTATATTCAATTTCTTTGAGTATATGTAAAATTTAACAGATTTTCCCAAAAATTCAAATAAACTAACTTCATCCATCACTGATTCAAAAAAGTGACACTCACTTGACCTCAATTTATTAGTCTCTGGCTATCAATATTCATACTGCCTGCTTTATAACTCATTACAAATATTACTCTGGTATTATTTTTTTTTTCTAATCATTTTATAGCCCAGTACAAGAGTCGTTCATGGTAATGGATTTCCTTTATTGATCGTACCGTATAGCAATAAAAGTTGGTATATATAACAAAAGGTCACTTTCACAATCTGCATCATTAATTAATGATTAAAAGCTCGCAATTATAGTTAATTACATGCGATGAACTCCTCTAGTTATAGTAATATTTAAAATAGTTGTCTTTATTATTACCGTGTTTAAATTTTCTTGAATTTACTTTTATTTTGGTTTTCTTATTTCTATTAGGTGTGAGAGAGTACAGTATAGTTGCTAACGCTCATGTGAAAGTAATTTCTAAAGTGGTTAGAACTAAGGTAAAAATTCTGATTTTCGCCAATAAGGCAGTATTATGATATTATGTCATTTTCCTCTGGTCAATGTGAATCAGTTATCGATAGGCGCAAAACGCCGTACTCATTGTGTGCAGGTTTTTGCAGCAAATCCTATCATAGTCAGTGTTTTGGAATTTCCAGTGAGTTTTTGCAGTGTTTAAAGGCCCCAGGTTTTTGTTGGTATTCTACAGAGTGTCTCAAAATGAAAAATAAATATGATGCTATTTTAAAGAATTCGTTTGAATCGAAGATATCTCTAATGATTCATGAATTTAATAATATGTTTGGTGAATTAAAGTCAGAAATTCTTGAAATGGCTGAAAAAAAATTGAAACACTTCGTGAAACTACTAACGTAGCTACTGAAACACTATCTTATTCGCAAATTATCGGCAGTAAATCTATGGTGGTCATTAAACACATTGCTGCTGATCAATCAAATGCGCAAACTAAATCGGATATCATGAAAAATACAGATCCTCTTCATCTTAATATACAGGTGTCCCATGTGAAACAAATTATTAAGGATAGAGGAATTTTAATTGCATGCAAATAATTTTAGAAATATGGCTAAACAAAGTATAAAATTTCCTAGGCAAAAAAAATTAGAATTGTTGGTTTGATGGAGAACTACGAAGTAGATGATATTGTAACATATCTTAAAAGTCAAAATAATGTTTTCTCGAAGGAGAGCCAGTTGAAAGTTTTTAAAGTATGGCCTACCAAGAATAATCTAGATGTATTTCAAGCGCTCATTTTAGTGGATGCTGTTACTTTTGGTGCTATTATGGATTGTGATCGGTTGTTTGTTAATAATGATTCGTGTAATGTGTTTGATGCTATTGACATTAAAGTGTGTTATAAGTGTCGACGTAACTCATGCAGTCTGGGATGCTGAAAAGTGTCCTATATACAAAAAAGTTGGAATACCTTAAATCCATAACATTTCTTACCAAGTAGCAACTAGAATTAAATAATAGTTTGACATCTTTGTCATCCCAGTGCAAAGATTTACTTATTTATTATTAAAATGTTAGGAATCCAGCATTCAAAACTTATGATTTATACAATGCTATTTTGGCAACTGATTATCATATCATTTCTTTAAGTGAAACTTAACTAAGCTCAATAATGAAATTGGTATTACCAAATATTTTCTCCATAGAAAGGATCGTAATTTGCTGTAAAATCTAGCTTTAAATCTTGTCAAATAGATGATACCTCACATTGCACCCAACTTAGACATAATTGGAGTCAAAATTTTTAATGAAAAGTCATCTGTTTCTATCATTATTATTTATATACCAACTTAATTATCAGTAGAATTGTAAGAAGTAATATTTGATACACTGTGTAATATTCCTTTCTTGTGTAATGATGGCGATTTGATAATTATGGGTGATTTTAATATAGCAGATTATATATCTTACTACAATCAACAATCAATCGACTCATAGCGTCCTTTATTAACTTTGTGAAATTTCTAGGCTTAGAACAACATAACTTTGTTCTAAATAACAATAATCGTGTTTTAGATCTGGTAATGAGCAGAACTGAATTAGATATATCTAGGTATTCAGACCCAATGGTAACTGTAGACCTACATCATCAATGATTCCATTAGTCTTCAAGACAACCTAGAGTTCAGTAACTACTAGATTTTGCATAACTACATGACCCTATAAACCCTTAAATGTCCTAATGACGAATAAATGGACATTTTGACTTAAACTAAAAAAAAAAAACCTGTTAAGTATGTTTATCATATGTAAACATTATTCTAAACCGTGAAAGATACTAAACAAATTAAAATTTGGACAATATTAGAGTGGCCCATAAAAATCTATAGGTTTTCCATTCTCGATTTGTACAGTAAAAACCCAAAATGGCATATGTATTAAAAGCTTTAAACATATGATAAAAGTTAAACATTGTATTATTATTCATATACGATGACTGTATTTATAGCGATCTTGGTATATAATAAAATATATAAATAAAATATATAATTTTTTTCAAATACAAAACACGAAAAAGTATATGACATGGTAAATAATTTGGCAGAACAATACGAACATAAAGTGTTACGTCTTCCGCCTAATCACTGTGTTTTTAACCCCACTGAACTTATTTGAGACCTTTCCAAGCTATATTGCAATTAACATATTGATAGAGACGGTGATAGAAAACGAGGTTTTCTAAATATGTAGTCTAAGACTCTTTAAACAATTACTCCCAAAGTAAGTAAATTATATTGAATACACAATAGAAAAAAAAATTTAAATGGAATGAAAGAGAGAAAAAGTTAGTGATAGATTGTAAGTTAATTTTTTTATAATTATTAACCCTAACAGTGATGAAAGTGATTCAAGTACTTGCGAAATTACGAAGATTAGTTGATGACTTTTATTTTATTTTTTAAACAAAATAGTGTCTTATTTTAATAACAACAGTTTTATACATTTTTTTTTTAAATATCTGTATTTATAAATTACAAAATTATTAGATTTGGAGCTTTCGCTTATTGATTTCTATAACTAAATAGTATTTACAATAATTCATTTTAAAAAGACTAGTACAAATAAACAACAAGAGTGGAAAATAAAGCAAGAAGGAGACTATTTTGGTAAAGATTCCACTAAGTGAAGCAATATTAAAAAAAATGAGTCGTCCGGCATTATTTAAAGATTTGCTACATACACCACTGTGATTTGAAGGAAAAAAGTATAAAAACCAAAAAAAGAGGACAAAAAATATATGAGGCACTTAATTGCATATAATTTTATAAACATATAATCGCTACGGACAATATGTATTTTTTACCTACTTCCTTTATCAATAAAGTATCTTTAACCAGACAATGCTAAAGTTTATTTTACAGAAAGGAGATTGTAGTGCTTCGTACTACATATTACTCTTCTCTCTGTCATAATTACGTTGATAGATAAATGTTATAACCTTAAACCAGTCATCTCCACTTTGTCATTTCGACGTTTTATTTTTGTTATGTGAATGGCACTTTAGAATGTTTCGTGGTGACATGAGACTCAATCCTGTTTCCTGCCAATGTCATGGAATTTCAAAGTTGATGACATTGGAAGTCACATCTGTTTTTGATTTGTGGTGTAGTAGGTGGAAAAACAATGGAGTGTGTGGTGGATAGCGGTGAAAGAAAAAAAAGAAAGAACAGAACACCAAGAGACAAGAAACATCAACAAATTATTATTTTTATTTTTACATTTTTTTGAAGTAACATGTTCTTGACCTTTTTAATAAAAGAATTTTAAAAAAGAAATTTTAATTATATAGTTATTTTGATACAGAGAATACCTATATAATATTGGTGACCCCTCGATCAGAACACATAATTGTACGAGCAACGGAACGAGAAACATTACGAGGAATTGTACGAGCAACGGTACGAGAAACGGTACGAGCAACAGTACAAGATATCCATCGGATTTCGGCGTAGAAGATAGAAATAAGAATCTCATCAGGTCCAGGTGATCAAGTCAGAAAATCAGATAGAACAACCACATCAGCAACATCTCTACGAGATATATACTTCAAGGTTTTTGTTTTTTTGCCTGCTATACCGCAGGTCAAGGGCGAAATATTGCAAGAGGTGAGTTTTGAGTTACTACTTAATGTTTTGAAGTTGCCATTTGTGTTTGACAATAAAATGCCGAATAACGAAACAGAGTCAGAGACTGGTTGTGTCGAAAATTTAAATCACATTAAATTACCTCCTTTCTGGTCATCAAAACCTGAATTATGGTTCAAACAAATTGAAAGCCAATTTTTTATTCATAAAATTAATTCAGATAAAAGTAAATATCATCTTACTGTAGCAAACTTACCGATAGATATTTTTAGTGAAGTTATAGATGTAATTAATAATCCACCAAATTCAAACATGTATGAATCCCTAAAAGGAATAATAATTAACCGATTGACTTTATCAGAAGAGGCTCGTTTAGATAAGTTAATTTCTAGATCAGAACTAGGAGATAAACGTCCATCAAATTTCTTTAGAGAATTATTACAAATCTCTGGAGACAAAATTATTGATGAGAAATTACTAATTAAATTATGGCGGAGACGTTTACCTGCAGTTATTGATATAGCTTTAACAGCATCTGGGAAAGACGACGTGACTGAATTATTGAAACTTTCAGATAAAATTTGGGAATCTCAAAATTCAAAAATGAATATAAACGAAATTCAAGGTCCAAGTACACAAACTGACAATACATTTTTAGTTAAATTTATGACAGATTTCAACAATTCTTGTCAAACTTTATTAAAAACAATCCTTGACAAACAAATTAAATTAGAAAACGAGGTAAGCTCAATTAAACAAGAAAACTTGTCTTCTCACAGACGAAATGATAATCAGTGTCATTCTTGTCGTCACAGATCAAAAAGTAGGAACAGATATAATAACGATTCTGACAAATTATTATGCTCATATCATAAACGTTTTAAATTGAAAGCATTTAAATGTAATGGTCCACCTTGTTTATTATATGATTCATTTAAAAATAAATCAAAAAACGAATAAGATCAACTATGAACTGTTTGGGAGAAGGAAACATATCTTCAAAAAGACTTTTTGTTTTTGACAAAATCAATAATTTAAATTTTTTAATTGATAGTGGAGCAGAAGTCAGTGTTTTACCAAAAAATATTTTCAAAGGTAATGATAAAGATAACAATTTTTTATTAACGTCAGCATCAGGCAATAAAATTTCTACTTTTGGGAAAAAAACTATTAAAAATAGATTTAGGTTTACGTAGAGAATTTCTTTTCGTTTTTATTATTGCTGATATTTGCAAACCAATATTAGGTGCTGATTTTCTAACACATTTTGGATTGCTAGTTGATTTAAAAAATAAGAGAATTTTAGATAACGAAACTTCACTAAGCTCAAAAGGTAAAATTATGAATATAGACAAAGTAGATTTTCCCAAACTTTTTATAGTTGAAAATAAATATACGGAAATTTTTAAAAAATACACTAATATATTTTCATCACCTAATTTTCATTTACCAATTAAACATAACATAGAACATCATATTATTACAGATGGACATTTACCTTACTGTAGACCAAGACGTCTAGATACACAAAAAATTAATATTGCCAAAAAAGAATTTGATAATATGATAGAATTAGGTATATGCCGTCCTTCTTCGTCATGTGTGACATCACCGTTACACATGGTGCCTAAGAAAGATACAGCCGATTGGCGTCCTTGTGGCGATTATCGTTTCTTAAACAAATTAACAATCCCTGAAAGATACCCATTATCGTTAATATCCGATGTTAACATTAAAATCCATGGATGCACCATTTTTTCTAAAATAGATTTAGTGAGAGCATATCATCAAATTCCTGTCGCAAAAGAAGACATTTTTAAGACCGCCATTACTACTCCATTTGGAGCTTTTGAATTTTTAAGAATGCCTTTTGGATTAAGAAACGCAGGAAATACGTTTCAGAGATTTATCAATGAAGTAACTAGAGGTCTTGATTTTATTTACGTTTATTTAGATGACATTTTGATATTTAGTAAAAACGAAGAAGATCATTTTAAACAGCTGGACATTCTGTTTAATAGGTTAGATTCTTTTGGCGTAAATGTCAATCCTTCAAAATGCATGTTTGGCGTCAAAGAAATTAATTTTTTGGGTTACAATATCTCTGCTAAAGGAATGTTACCTACAGAGGAAAAAGTTAAAGCAATAAAAGATTATAAAAAACCAGCTACTCTTAAACAATTACAACGATTTATAGGTATGATAAATTTTTACCATAAATTTGTTCCTAAATTTGCTCAAATTATTTGCCCATTGCATGAATTTGTTGCTTATCTTAATAAAAATAAATTCAAAAATATAGAAAATTGGCCTGAGGAATACGAAAGAAGTTTTAATGAAGCCAAAGACGCGCTTATTAAAGCCTCTTTACTCGTACATCCACAAGAAGGTGCCGAACTATCGTTAACCACTGATGCCAGCAATTCATGCATAGGTGGTGTATTAGAACAAACTATAAATAATGTTAGGCAACCATTAGCTTATTTCTCTAAAAAACTTTCAAAATCACAAATCAATTATAGTGTATTCGATAAAGAACTGTATGCGATTTACATGTCAATTAAACATTTTAGACATATGCTTGAAGCAATGGATTTCAAAGTTTTTACCGATCATAAACCAATTGAAAGAGCAATCCATTCAAAATCAGAAAAATCACCACGACAATTTCGTTATATCGAATATATTTTACAGTTCACTAACAAAATAATTTATGTTGGTAGCAAAAATGTAAGAGTGGCCGATTTTTTAAGTCGTATTGAAGAAGACGAAATCATAAATATCAATGCTAAAAAAGACAGAATTAAAGGCAATGATATTGCAAATTTTAATTTACATAAAATTATTTCAGAACAGAAAATAGACATAGAATTAGAGTTCTTATTAAAAAAACAGAATTCAAGTAATAAAAAAGGAAGAAAATTTTTCTTAAGCAATGTAGAGGTTGAAACCCCAAAATTGAATCTTTGGTGCGAAACTTCAAAGGAAAAGAGCAGACCATACATTCCTAAGAGTTTACGTTATAGTATTTTTTTAAAGTTACATAACATAGCTCATACTGGATGTAAGGCCACTGTTAAATTAATAAATTCTAGGTATTTTTGGCCAAGGATGAATAAAGAAATTTATTCATGGTCAAAATGTTGTATTAATTGTCAAAAGGCGAAAGTGCTTAGACACACAAAATCACCTCTAGGAAATTTTAAAATTCCAGAAGGAAGATTCCAACATATCCACGTAGACTTAGTGGGTCCTTTGAAACTTTCAAGAGGTCATAATTATTTATTTACTGTTATTGATAGATGTACTAGATGGGTAGAAGTTTATCCACTTAAGAACATCAGTTCAGAATCAGTAATCAAAGTTTTATTAAATCAGTATATAACACGCTTTGGTGTACCAGTGTATATTACTCATGACCAAGGCAGTCAATTTGAATCTAGTATGTTCAAAGATTTTAGTAAAAGGTTAGGATTTCAAAGTATCCATACAACTACTTACCATCCTCAAGCCAATGGGATGATAGAACGTTTTCATAGAACACTAAAGGCATCGTTATCTGCAAAATTAATTTCGAATAATTGGTATGATGAATTACCTTTAATATTATTAGGGCTAAGATCTGCTATAAAAGAAGACTTACAATGTTCTTCTGCAGAATTGGTATACGGCCAAACTTTACGTTTGCCTGGTGAATTTTTCACGTCTTCAAATGAAGAGATAGATACTCATTCAATATTAATTAATTTGAGAGAAAATTTCAACAAATTAAGACCAGCTCCAGTTCAGGAACACGGTATAAGGAAAACATTTGTTTCTCCAGAATTAGAAAACGCAGAATACGTTTTCTTAAAAGTTCAAGGCATTAAAGCCGCTTTAAAACCTTGCTACGAAGGTCCTTTTAAAGTTATTCGTAGATCTGATAAACTTTTTACAATTTTAAAAAATAATAACGAATTAGTTATCAATATTGATCAGTTAAAACCTGCATTTTTATTATCGGATAATAATGAATCTATAAAAGAAGTTAAGAAAGTTACATTTGCATTAAATTAAATAGTTCATTATTTTTAGTTGTTTCATAATTTATATGTTATTTTTTTTTTTAAGAGGGGAAGTATTGTAGTGCTTCGTACTACATATTACTCTTCTCTCTGTCATAATTACGTTGATAGATAAATGTTATAACCTTAAACCAGTCATCTCCACTTTGTCATTTCGACGTTTTATTTTTGTTATGTGAATGGCACTTTAGAATGTTTCGTGGTGACATGAGACTCAATCCTGTTTCCTGCCAATGTCATGGAATTTCAAAGTTGATGACATTGGAAGTCACATCTGTTTTTGATTTGTGGTGTAGTAGGTGGAAAAACAATGGAGTGTGTGGTGGATAGCGGTGAAAGAAAAAAAAGAAAGAACAGAACACCAAGAGACAAGAAACATCAACAAATTATTATTTTTATTTTTACATTTTTTTGAAGTAACATGTTCTTGACCTTTTTAATAAAAGAATTTTAAAAAAGAAATTTTAATTATATAGTTATTTTGATACAGAGAATACCTATAGAGCCGACCCACAGAAATCAAAAACTCCAAGTAAAATATCGTAACTTACCCAAAAATAAACTGAAGAACGTTGTTGTTATGGATAACGCTTCGTATCATTCATGTAAATTTCGTTTTCCAGCTAACTCATGGAACAAACCCGTAATAAAAAATTAACGACTCCTAATTAAAATCTGAGCTGCTTGAAGTTGCTAACGCATACAAATAGCAAAACGAGAAATACGAGGTAACTATTTTACGCCTACCACCGTATTATTGCGAACTTAATTAGATTGAGATGGTATGGAATCGGATAAAGCGCTATACTGCTGTGAACAACTTTGAATTCAAGACAGAGGATGTCTGTTCATTCATAGATGAATTATTTGAACATGCCACTGAACAAAATTGGCGTAATTGCGTTCAACATATCAGAGAAAAAAACAGAAAAAGAACTGTGGGTCGGATAATCTCCAAGAAAACGTTAATGGACTTATTATAATAGAATATTTTAGCGACAGTTCTGAGAGTAAGATTTCAGAACTCGACAATGACTCACAATGAAATTTGTTTGTTATTTGTTAACCTATAAATTTGTTTTTGAAAATTCATTGTTTATTATTTATTTAAATAATTTGAAAATTCGGAAACAGCAAGATTTTTTTATTTAAAAACTTATTTCAGATAATTCTGACCTTTCGGATTTCGATTTGCGATCTACGATATATTAAATTCAAAATTTCTATTATTTATTATTGAACATACAAGTTTTGAGATAAAATTTAAACCCATGTCGAAATTTGTCTGAGACCGGATCTGTTTTTTGGCCGTTACCAGTATAGCGACGGCTGGCAACTGCGCGCCTCATGAGACTTCACACTGCATTCTCAATGTGTCTTGCACTATAGTAACAACTAAAGAGAGCATACTCGTGCATTTCAAAACTTCCTACATTTCTTGATTATTCTGGTAATTAGACAACACTGCATGTTAGTAACATCATAAATGATCGATGACGTGTATCGGTTTTTGTATTAAAAATCCTATAACGTCATCTATGATTATTCGAAAGAATCATGGTATTTAACGCAACCTTAGGGCACCGTATTTCATAATAAACTAACCACGCCCATAGAAAATCGCAGTAGCCCTGGCATAACGTTCGATAGAATTAAAATATCGTAGCCGTTTTTCCGTTTGGGCGATCTCTAAATTTCTCCCTTCGCTGCCCTTTTTTCCGGCTCCCATCACCAGCAGCTAAACCAAAAACAACCCAAGACGAAGAATTATAGCCCGCAACAAAAATATAAAACGTCTCTCGCCATGTAACAAACGGCCATCTTGAACCTAACCTCAATTCATCATCACCTCGAAAACAAGGGATTATTTGAATAAGATTTCATTTTTTTAATCATCGACGAACGACTCCGTATTTATGAAATTCATGACAAATCGTTGTGCCGGTTTTTTGTGCGTGGAAATTGCAATGTTATTGCTGCACAATAACTCATGTCCACTTAAATATACTCGTATTTATTGTGACGCGTCAGGTATGGAGATTTATCGGTGCGGGATATAAAGGCCGTCCGATATGCTATTTATTTTTCGCAAATTAACTTCCTTTCGTCGATATTTGTTTCGATTTGGTATGAAGGCACATTATTTTTCAAATGTAACAATCATAATTTATTAAACTTGAAATTTACGTTTTACCACAATTGATTTATTTGTTTATCACATACAGGGTGCTGCAACAATGGTGTGGCCTCTCATAACTGGCGTTCCATAATAAGCACAAATTAAAAAAAAAGGGATAGAAATGAATGCAGATCTTTCATATTCAAATTTAATAAACTATACAGGATGTCTCAGATCAATCTGATTTTCGTTAGAATTTTGTACTTGATTATTTGCCTCGCCTGTCAACTTTGACATTTTAACCAATCGCCTCGTAATTTACGTTATCGTAATAAAAATCAAATAAATATTTTCACTGACTAAAGAATAAAGTAATTGTTAATGACAAAATTATGTCTCGACAAATTGATATCAAAAACTCTTAAAATTTAGATCCAATCAAAATAGCCGAAGAGACTTCGAATTAGTTGAGCATCTGCCATGTTCTCCAGATTTGTCCCCTAGCGATTATCGACTGGTTCCTAAACTTAAAGAACACTTGCATGGTAAATGATTTTCTTCAGATAATAATGTAATATATGCGGTAAATCAGTAGTTTGCAGAGGTCGAAAAATCTTTCTTCTGACAAGCATTAAAAATGTTAGAACATAAATGGGAAAAATGTTTTAATCTTAATGGAGATTACGTTGAAAAATAAAAGTATGATATTTGCAAATTTTTTATTATAAGTCGACCAGGGGCGAACCAAAGGTATTAGCTTTTGTATATAGTTAAATGTAAAATTGTCAATTGAATGCCTGTGAATATAAGAAGTAAGGTTCAATAGTTTACCAAGCGTTTGTTATTATTTAGCCTGAAAATGCTACTGATTCTTAACAGGTTATGATCCCGATCCCAGATCCACTGCTTTTGCCGAAATATAAGTGCCTGCTAAAGTAGAATTTTTGATTTATTAGGTAGTAGTTTATTACATCGTCTTAATGGTCAAAATTTTAAACTGTAAAAGTTTCAAATGCAAGCCAACCTCACAGTTTACTCAAAGTCGTATACGGAACTAAAGCCAACATATCCAGCGCAGTTACCTAACTGGTTAAAGGAAAATCGTACAGCTATGTTTATTTTGATAGGAGCTTTAAAAGTAAAACAAGCTCAGATGGTAATAACTTGATCAATTACTCATGGAATTTTCAAAAAGTTAGAATGTATTCATGGAAACAAGCGAAATTTCAGTGACGAACCTCTATAAAGACTATTTTGCTTTAAAAATATCTGATAAGGAGGGCGTTGTAACAAATTTATCAAAAGTTTTGAAGTTAGCTACCGAAATAGAAGACCAGAGAAAAAAGTTATCCAATTGTATGAAGATAGTATGAAGATTATACGAAGCAGTCTAAGCTCTATGTTCAAAAACTTTATAACTGTTTGGTACAACATGAAAAGGGCAGAGACAGACAATTTGTTAGCCAAGTTAAAGTTAAAACAGGCTCATCTGAACAAAACTGCCAACGACAAATGTTCTTAAGTATCTTTCTCTACAAAAACAAAAGAAAATCGAAAATAAATGAGCTAAAAAGAATACCTATTCTAAAATATGTCAACTTACTGAACATTTGGAACGAAAAGATCTTAAAAAAAATGTAAACGAAATTGCAATCTACCAATCCCAACCTTTATAGCTACAATAAAAAAAGTTATAAATGTAACCTGTGAAGATGGCTGGTTGGCTAATTCTAGTGTGTCGTAGTCCTAGATTATACAAATTGTAGATAGAACATAAGACAATGCGCATAATCTCACTTCGAAATTATTTACACCGACCAATAACAGTTGACATTATAGCGTTGTTCGTCCAAATTTAATGTGTCAACGGGAATTAATTTATTATTTTAGTGACTTAAATTTCGAAAATTAACGTTATTTATAATAAAAGTGCGAAGCGTAACGGCGATAAAGGAAACTTACATTTATTTCGGTGACTTATTTAATTTTTAAAGATTCTATCTACGGCCATATTTGTTTATCTGAAAATAAACAGAACGGGACTTGGTCATTGGTACATGTTATAATTAGCAAATTTAATAAAGGTTATTATAAACTATTTCTTCTTTTATGGGGAATTCTTTTTAAGGAAGTGGAAAGAGAAACATACAATCATATACATAAATAACAATTTCATTACCAATTTATTTGTTTCAAACTTCACAAGTGGTTTTAATAGTTTTTTCACACTATTTATTTATTATTTCGTTATAATAATATGGGATCGATCCATTTAATTTATATTTTGTTTGAAGGTTATTATTTATAAGTTTATCTTTATTCAAGGTGACCCAACGAAAACTTGATGGAGCTTTTGGGCATTAATATCATGGATGTTAAAAAATAACATATTTTTATCATATTAACTGTCAAGAATTCTAGAAAGTGTCCAGTATGTTCATTCTTTGTTACAATTTTTTTTTTGTAATGGATTTATTATAAATAAAAGTTTTCCAGTGACAGCTGAAAATGGTCAGTGTAAATTGCATAATAAAGAAAACTTGTTTGGATTGGAAAAGAAAATAAGAATAATAAATTTCGAAATTATTTAGATATTACTTAGAAAACACAACAAAACAAATACATGAGTAGTGGCACAGACATTTAGGGCACATAAATCTTAAAGCTATACAAAGGTATGATACAGAGATACAAAGAGGCATATTATCATCTCATCTAATATATTCTAATCGACCAGTTATAGCAGATAAATATATTTAAGCCGATTTATGTGGCCCCATGCAACCTGTAGGACTTTGAGTAGTTCGATATTATTTGCTAATGAAAGGTGAAGCTGCATCTTTTAGATAGGTAAAATTTATTAAACAGAAGTATGAACTATTTGAAAATCTGAAAAATATTATAGACATTATACAAAACACAACTGGAATATTTATACAGGGTGATTCATTGAAAAACAGACAAACGTTAACTGTGGATGGAGGATACAGAGTGTTTTATTAATTTTATTCATTTCTTTCCTTATTCATAACTTGGAAACAACACTGTAGATATTTATGACGTTTGGTATACTTATCATCCACATCTTGTCAAATATACTGATGTATGATAATGTTATAGGAATTGATGTGTGCCGTATTAATAGAAATTCAATTTCTGTTGATATGACATGCAGATTATAAAATCGCCATGCGTTACCGTCTCACTGATGGTGCGTAAGGTTTTCCGGGTTTTCATCACCTGTAAGACAAATGGCACTATCAATCATCTTTAAGTCGCCCCGGAGAGTTACGACAAATAATAATAATAGCCGTCCCTCCCTCTGCACAAGTCGTTCAGTCAATTTCATGGGTTGAAATTCACTCGTAAGGGGGTAAATTAGGGAGAGTTTATTATAAAAAAAGTGAGAAACTCCAGATCCGGCTTAGCTTAAAATTCACAAATTCTTCTAACCTGAAAACAACACTCTGTATAACTGATTTTTTATAATTTGTTTCCATATTTGAAAGGAGCATAAAAAACTAAATCTGAAACTGATATTTCTATTTTGGGTTAGACGAATTTACTGTTCAAATTTTAAATTAAAATTCTTATTTCTGAGCATTTTCGGAGAACCGGTTTCTATTATTTTTATTTCGTTAAAATAAGATTATTTAAACAAACTAAGTGAATTTTTAAAAGCTACATATTAAGTTGATTCTAGTCCTTATTTACACCACTACACAATGTAATTACAGGTCCGTATTTGGACCAAATATCATTTCGATCATGTAATATTTAAAAGTTTTACTTTTTTTATTGTGGTATTTTTTTATTGTAGTTAATACTATCAAGTAACAATAACCATTAATAACTAAAAAAAATATAATTAGCATTAACAAAAACCATAACAATGGCTCAAAATGACCACCACTTTAATGGATACACTTTCTTGCTCTTTTTAATATCTGTAGTATAGATTTTCTAATGACAAGAGGATTATTTTTTATTTCCGCACTTGCGCCTTCAATTCTCTGAAGGAGCTCTTTCCTACTATTTATTTCCGAAAAATATACTTTAGATTTCAAGTATCCCCAGATGTGATAATCAACAGGAATAAAATCTGGTAATCTCGAAGGCCAGTTATCGGACCACTGCCTATCAATCTATTAATACAGTTATTGTTCAAAAAATTCCTTTCGATAAGCCAATAATGGGGAGGGAGGAGCACCATCGTGTTGAAAGTACATACCGGCGACATCTACATTCTCAATATCTAACATCACCGGCAAAATAGTTTCCAGAATCTCTAAATAAATTTCACCAGTTAACCGATAAGGTAAAATATGTGAACCAATTAACTTATTATCAAACACGCCGCACCAGATTTTTACGGAAAATTTATACTGTGAATGAGTTTGCCTAATAGCAAATAAAATCTGATGTGTCCAACACATGACTTTCCTATCTAGTTAACCTATTGCAGCATCTCTAAAAATGTTTAGAGGATAAACTAAATATATACATTTTCCATATACATCTACCTCGAAACATTTTTCTATAGATACTCATTGAAAACGAAAATACTGAAAAATTTAAATTTAGCACTTTTCCTCCAATTTTTCCATTACGGTCCATTTTAGAAAAGTCATTTAAAAACAAAAATTATAGAGATCGATATCGCAAACAACTTTTAGTTTAACAATTTTCTTAAAAATCAGAATTTTGCACATTTTGTCAAATTTCAGGAAAATTTGACATGTAACAAAAATTATAGATAATATTGTAAGTAACTTTTATTTGAAGAATTTTCTTCCCCAAACGTAAATAACGAATATATTCCATAAAATATAAAAATGACCACCAATAAAGTACCCCCCAAATGTTCCGACTCTGTCCAAAATCTAATCAGTTCACCTTAGGTCGAAATAAAACTTAAGTTTAAAATTTAATGGTTTTTCCTTTATCCGTTTTTGAGTTTTCTTCAAAATTCGAAATTTACACATTTTCTCAAATATCTCGAATACGGTCCATTTTAGAGAAATTATGTATAGGATAAAAATTATAGAGAATTATATTACAAATAACTTTTATTTGAACAATTTTTATAAAAAATTTTTTTTTTTACATTTTGTCAAATTTCTCGAATACGGACCATTTTAGGAAAATTTTGCATAAAACAAAAATTATAAATAATTATATGAAAAGTAACTTTTATTTAAAGAAATTTCTTCTCCAAACGTAAATAACAGATATATTCCATAAAATATAAAAATGACCACCCATAAAGTACCCCCCCAGATGTTCCGACTCTGCTCAAAATCCTGTTTATCGGTTCATGGGTTATGCGACCTACACACACACACACACACACACACACACACACACACACACACACACAAACACACACACACACACACACACACACACAAACACACACACACACACACACACACACACACACACACACACACACACACACACACACACACACGCGCACACACACACATACACACATACACACATACACACATACACACATACACACATACACACATACACACATACACACATACACACATACACACATACACACATACACACATACACACATACACACATACACACATACACACATACACACATACACACATACACACATACACACATACACACATACACACATACACACATACACACATACACACATACACACATACACACATACACACATACACACATACACACATACACACATACACACATACACACATACACACATACACACATACACACATACACACATACACACATACACACATACACACATACACACATACACACATACACACATACACACATACACACATACACACATACACACATACACACATACACACATACACACATACACACATACACACATACACACATACACACATACACACATACACACATACACACATACACACATACACACATACACACATACACACATACACACATACACACATACACACATACACACATACACACATACACACATACACACATACACACATACACACATACACACATACACACATACACACATACACACATACACACATACACACATACACACATACACACATACACACATACACACATACACACATACACACATACACACATACACACATACACACATACACACATACACACATACACACATACACACATACACACATACACACATACACACATACACACATACACACATACACACATACACACATACACACATACACACATACACACATACACACATACACACATACACACATACACACATACACACATACACACATACACACATACACACATACACACATACACACATACACACATACACACATACACACATACACACATACACACATACACACATACACACATACACACATACACACATACACACATACACACACACGCGCACACGCGCACACGCGCACACGCGCACACGCGCACACGCGCACACGCGCACACGCGCACACGCGCACACGCTCACACGCACACACCCACACACACACACACACACACACACACACACACACACACACACACACACACACACACACAAACACACACACACACACACACACACACAGCATCGCGAAAATAGTCAAAACGGATTCAGGGGACCTCAAAACGTAAAAATCCGTCGAAAACTCGAGGTCGAAAAAAATCATGATTCCTATACTTTCCTTATATCTGTATACAGATAGGAAAGTAAAAAGGGATTGTCCAAATATAAGCGTTTCTTAAATTGTATACGCCATCCCTTGAAAATTGCGCTTTATCAGTAAATAAGCATCTTCTTAAAATTCTTGGATTTTGAATAATCCATCTACTAAAGCGAATTCGGGGAATTTAATCAATCACCTATAGTATCTGTGCTTGAATCATATTTATAATATTTTCATCCATATCTATGTGCCTTCTGTATGTAGTTAAAATGTCTTGTGATTGGGTAATTTTCGTTCAGGAAGCCGTCTTTCGTATTCTCTTTTTGCGTCTCGTCCATTGCCATCGCAAAAACCATAGACATAAATGATATCCACATGTTCTTAATTCGAAAGTGTGTAAGGCATTTTGTTATAATAGGCAAATACACCATTTATCAATAAAACAAATAAACATAGTTGAAACTTCTTGACTATAAATAAATACATCAACAATGATGTTCTGTCATTCTCATAGCTTCCTGTTGTTAGGAGTGTGTTATATATGTAAATATTACAGAAAAGTAGATTGCATTTTTAATTGAGGATATGTTTATTTGTACCGCATGTTCTATGTTGGTTTTGTTACTGTTTCTCGGCGCTACTTTAGAAACAGCACTACTAGAATAAAATCACAAATTTTTATTATCGAGTGGGAATCCTAGCTATGCATTAGAAATAATTTTTTTAATTAATCAAATTAAATACTATGATTCTGGTGAGATGATGCTGTAACTGTCAATAATCTTAGATATCGTAAGATGTTAAATGGTTTTTATGTCTGAGTTGAACACTACTGATCTGGAGGATATGTGGCTTTAGCAGAACAATACATGTCACAAATCCACTAACACAATGAATTTATTGGGATAAAAATTTCGTAAACATTGTTAGACTTCTTCGTTTGGGCTATATGAAAAGTCAGAAACAATCCACAAACTATTTCTGCTTTAAAAGTCAAAATACTTTTAGTTGTTGTTGAGCTAGAACCACAATTATGTAAAAACCTGACGTAAAATATCTATAGAAGAGTGTCTATCTGTAAGACAGCAATAGGTGGCCATGTATTAGATATTCTTTTAAATAATTAATCGCCAAAACATTAACTTTTTTTCTTAATAAAAAAATTAATAATTACTGTCGATATTCAGCGTTTTATTAACGAATAAAAAATTGCGTCCCTAATGTAAACACCTCTTTATTATTAAAACAAAATACCCACAGGCTAGTTAACTTTTAATGAAAGTAAAATTGCCCGAGGATAACAGTATTTTTTCATGGAAATATAGGCACCCCTTTTGAATTAAACTTTTCTTGATACATTTCTGTTTTTGTCGTGCAGAATTAGATTTCTTCGTCTTTTTTTTTTGTAGGTCACAAAGTTCAGCAGAAGCCTCGACATTTATTTATATTCCGAATGCACGTGGAACGTTTATCTTGCGACCGGGGCAGTTCCGGGATAACCATAAAAGTAAACAAGGTTCCTTTTATTTGTTAACTAACGTTCATAAACGGGTAATTGGCCGTCGCGAAAGATTGTATTAGTATTTATACAGAGATAATCATCTGGTAATGAAAAAATGGCAGAACTGCCGAGTTTTTACGTGCAGGTCGGACTTAATAACTCCCATTATTGTCCGTATTACCCGCATCTAAACTTTGTCCCCACATTCGCACTGACATTAGACACAAAACGCCAGTTTGCGTATATTCAGTTGGTCTACAACTTTTTGTTTTGGATTTTCTTTTCTGTAAAAAACATCACAAAAATGCTTTCACTACTCGAAAAGAATATTTGTTAAATGACTTAGAATAGCCAGGTGTTTAACCCAGAAACTTAAAACCATCATAAGAATACGTACAAAATTTTAAATAAAAATAATATAAGTACAAAAATATTATCTACATAGAAATATAAAATGAAGTAGGTACAAAAGTAGAAATAATGAGGTAAAATCCAAGATTTTATATTCTAACCCTAATTCATTATAACACATTGTAATAATACCAATAGACGACTAATTGACATTTTCCGATTTTTTTTTCTCTTGGGCTCGTCTGACTATGTGTCTCCGAATAACACTGAAGCCTATTGGCTTATTATGTTTTACCCCATGTTAGTTCATAGCACCCACTCTATCACCTTTGTACCTTGTACAAGTTTGTATAGATCCTTGGGTGAGTGGGTTCTATACGTTGTTGGATCAACCTGGGGTTGTCCAAAAAGAGGTATTTTGCGATCTAGAGCTTCGCATTTTTAGATTACTGCTAGTGCTGAAATTTTGTGATTGATAGATACACAAAAAAAATACGATACACACCTTTTAGGCTAATTCAAAAATGGAAATTCATAAGTTTTTCTAGATGAATATACAAAAAAATGTTTTATCCTACTTCATCTAATTTTTATTTTATAAATAGTTATGTATTACAAGAATAGAACCTAAAAACAATGTCACAATATTAACCAAATATTCGTAAATAAAAAAAAAAAAATTAACCAATCGCAATGTTGATGATTTTCACCTTGATTTTCATATAACAAATAACCCAGACAACACAAATAGGTCCACTGCACGTCCATTGTTGTCCATTCATATTACCTTACATGTCACATATTTTTAACTATTGCATAATTAAGAATGTTTACTACCCTGCTATGTGGAAACGTGCTCTTGTAATTCCATTGTCAAAAATGTCAAATCCCAGTAGTCATAAAGATCTGAGACCAATTAGTATTTAATGCGCAATTTCTAAAGCTTTTGAAAAAATAATCAATAAACAACTAGTATCTTATTAAACACCAATAATATTTTACCTCCTCATCAGTTCGGTTACAAATATTTGCACAGTTGTACTACAGCTTTGTTAAAAGTTACTGATGATATTCATAATGCTTTGAATGAAAATAAAAAGGTCACGTTAATTTTGATTATTCGAAAGCTTCTGATCGAATTAATTACCAATTACTCTTATCAATTTTGTATTATATAGGTTGTAATAATAACAGGGTCAATTTATTTCGTAATTATTTGAGTAATCGTCAACCAGCTGTAATTTATAATTCTTCTTCTGTGTATTCATAAGTACAAAATGGAGTTCCGCAAGGATACATTTTAGGTCCCATTTTATTTCTAATTTATACATTAGATTTTTATAAAAAACTAAATTTGGTTCGTATCATTTTTATGCTGACGATACACAATTATATCATACATTTTCTGAGGAAAACATCGATATTGCTTGCCAGCAGATCAATCAAGATATTGAGTCTCTCAATAATATGTCAAATAAATGTTGTCTTTTAATAAATAGCACTAAATCAGTAGCCATACTTTTTGGAAAAAGCGCTCTTAGAAACTAAATATCGTAAGCTCTGTCAAAAACTTAGGCTTGTTTGCTGACTCCGATCTACGTTTTATATATTATGTCACAATGATGCTTCGAAGAGCTTTTACAAATTTAAAACTAATTTATAGTAGCAGGGGTAACTAAAAAAACAAAAATCATGCTCTGTGATGCACTCGTGTTATCCCACGTAAATTATGGGATTGTAGTATTTGGGCCTGGGCATTTGGAAAGGAACTAATTAAGATTAAAGCGAGTACAAAATTTTTGTTTAAGAAGAGGCACCTAACTTCAAAATATTTAAAGGAATTAAAGTGGTTAAATTTAGCAGAACAGCGAGTAGTTTTACATAAATGCCTACTTTATTATAAAATTATAACCACTGAAACACCAGCTTATTTATATAGTAAAATTCGATTCAGAACGGACGTCCATAATTTAAATTTAACTATGCCAAAACATAAATCAGTTTTGTGTGAAGGCTGCTTTTCTTATAACATAACTGGTTACCCGATGACTTAAAATTATTCACAGACCATATCTTATTCAAGTATAAATTAAAAAATGTAAAGCTATACTCGGACAAAATATTGAAGAAGGTGACTCCTCCTTGTTCACGTACAACAATAATACTATACCAGAGCATAATGAATGAAATCACGCGCTTAAAACTGCAAAAGTTATCGGTATCACGTGCCAACTAGTCATAAATGCATGTTTATTGCTAAAATGAATTACGCCAGTGGCGTATAAAAACTATTGGCAAATTAAATGCGGTAATAGTAAATAATATTATATGAAAGTAGGTTGGTTATCTATTTTTGTAGTAATAATCATTTATGTTCATAATTTTGTTTTGTTTATTGTTAAAATATGTAAATATTATGCCAATGGCGTAGAAACACTATTGGAAAATTAAATGAGGTATTATACTAGAACAAAATATTGAAGAAGGTGCGCCGTTATCATATCAAAATGCACTCTTCCAGTGTCGCAGAAATACTATATTGGCAAATTAAATGGGTATTTGTGAATATTACTAGATGAAAGTAGGTTGGTTATCTATTTTTGTTATAATAATTTATCTATGTTAATAATTGTATTTTGTTTATTATAAAAATATGTATATTAAGCTGGGTATCACTTACTAAATCTATGAAGTTTTGTAATCCATTGATTTTGCAGAACTATCACTGGATTCGTCTTTATCGTCGGAACTTAAAGTTATGACTAAAAGTTCAACTACCGTTTCGGTCATACCGTCCAAGCGCCACATATTATATTCTTCCTTAATTACATGGGAAATAGCATTCTGCCAATCTTCAGGTTTTATACGTTCTATACCGGTTTTTAATAAACTTTGAACGTCGGCTATTTTAAAACTTTTATTTTCTCGAGCTACAGACCCTTTCACTTGCGCCCAAATTAGTTCAATAGGATTGAATTCGCAGTGATAAGGGGGAAGTCTTAGTACCGTAATACCACGATTACGAGCCATTGTGTCGACAACATATTGAATATATGTATGGCGGCGGTGTTCTTTTATTAGGTCCATTAATTCCACTTTAAGCATCTCCTAAGTAAATGTTATTGCTTTACACCGCAGCCAGGTTTGCATATCCGCTTTCCTACTGGACATTATCGGAATGCGTTTAACTCGTCGACTGTGATAAGAAGCGTTATCTAGTACAATAACTGAGTTTCGTTCTACACGCTGTAATACTTCATTAAACCATTTTTTAAAGCATTTTGCATCCATGTCCTCGTGGTAGTCTCCTGTTTTTTCGATATAAACACAAGAGCGCTATTTTCTAAAAAT
This sequence comes from Psylliodes chrysocephalus, assembly GCA_927349885.1. Classification (NCBI taxonomy): domain Eukaryota; kingdom Metazoa; phylum Arthropoda; class Insecta; order Coleoptera; family Chrysomelidae; genus Psylliodes; species Psylliodes chrysocephalus. Next base: position 33,028,239 of record OV651814.1, on the reverse strand, counting down.
ACACTGTCACTTCCGATACGGGTAACAATTAGGCGCTGACCTTTACCTGAAGGTGCTTTTAAACCTGTAGATAATCCCTCTTTGAAAGCTTGGCGATGACTAGTTACAGAAGTATCTTGCCATATCTTAGATACCGTGTGTGCAGCATTCACCCACGTTTCATCGAGATAGTATATTTTTTTTATATATATAAAATAATTATCGTTAAAGCGATACAAATCTAATTTCGTCGAAAGTTAGTTTTTAACTGTCTTTGTGCCTGTGCTGACAATATTCAATCTGTAACCAGTCTGTCGTTTATTTACTTGAAACACATTTTAAAATCATTAAACACATAACGAAGTCATTAGGGAATAAATATATTCATTTCTTGAAAACTATTAAAAACCTATATTTAACGCATCATCTTTGTTTAAATAAAGATGTGGAAAAACAAATTTAATAAATTTTACTAACAAATACCTAATAAATATTAAATATTTGGTATTTGATACGCCGCCTATGCTAACTCTGTCGGAATTTTCATGCATATACAACAGTGTTAATCATGCATATGACTCACCTTCTCCAATATTTTGTCCGAGTATAGATAGAAAATTACTAATAAACTCTGTAGATTGATAGTTATAGTTTTAGATAAATTTTAATTTTATATTTTTTTATTACATTAGTATTGTAATGTTATTATTGATATACTGGTTCATACTCATCTGGCTGATTTTATTTTTTAGGTTAAGATGTTAAGTTGTTTACGGTTTTGGGTTTTTAATATTTTTTTTCTCTCATATTCGTAAAGCCATATTGTGCGCTAAATTGAATAATTAAGTATTATTATGCAGGGCACATCTATATTTTGGAAGATGTATAGGTTTATCATACTGGTTGAGTGGAAGAGCAAAACTCTGATTTTTATCAGAGATTTTGTACTCTGTCATTTGGCAAACTATTTGTATTTATATTTTTTTCTTTCTATGTATTAGGTACTTGGTTTGGCCAATTAAAGCATTTATTATTAATAATATTATATAATTTTGGATGTCGTCTGGACATCCAAAAATTAGTTTTCGATATCCGATGGACGTCCAGTGAAGTATACAAATGGAACACTTTTGACCATTCAGAGGACCTCCAATTCTGTTCTGGATTATATTTAGACGTTGAATACTGAACATTTTAGAAACGTCCATTCCTGGATTATATTTAATTAAGACCATATCTACACATTTTTTACACAACTGCAACTCACCACACGCTATATTATTAATAATTTATTTACTATTTTCGCAACCCGTTATACATTTATTTTTTTTTATCGCTCAACCTGAGCAGATATCGAACTCACGACACGCCCATTATCGTTCTACGCTTTTAACTTCTAGACGATCTCGTCCAAGGAGCCACTTTTTACTAGATATGGTTACAATAGAATAGAAGGTTTCAAACTTCCGGTGATAGAATAAAATGCAATAGTTTTAATTTGTCAATTTGTAATGACCAATTGTATTAAAAAAAAAGAAAGTGTATGTAGATGTGTATTATTTGGTAAGAAATAATGACCTAAGATGGACGTCCACCGGACGTCAAAACACTTAAAATTAAGTCCTCTGGGTATTGATATGCAGCTGTCAAATTAATGATCATAATCAGACGTATACTGGATGTGGACGTCCATTGGACTAAGTATTTTTATAATAATACACCGGTAAGAAAATCGGATAGAACACCTATTTTACAATGTACCGGATAATGTATATTATGACAATTCGTGAAACGAAGAAATACTGCTGTTCAGTGCAGATCGTCTTGCGCACGATACGTACGACTTCCGCCTCACTCCCAATTACGATCGTGTTTAACAGATTTGACTTAGATAGTCCATGTTTAAATTTCCCTACCTGTATAGTAACTCCAAACTTCTCTCACTGCTTGAAAAAGTAGCAGTAATGTTTTCCAATAGTATTTCGTTTAATGAAAGCACTTAAAAAGACCAACACTAAATAAATTTAAATGTAAATACTCAGATAATGAATATTCCTCCCAAATGTCAAATGAATAGAACCGTGATAGACACGACAGAACAAAAATAAATCCTTAGTAAGGATGATTTTGGTTATTTTTTAGGGTAGGTTTCTATTGGCATAATTGGAATCTCAAGTAATTAAATTTTCAGATTTAACTTATTTTTTTAATATATATGTACAAGTTTTTGACATATTATGATAAATTATATGTGATAAATAGTTTACAGAACTAAATAGGTTGTGAATGCATGAAATAATAGCTTTATTGATAACTAAATACTATTTATGTATTTATTGATGATAGTGGGTGAGGTTTTTGATGATGGTGGGTGAGGTTTTCCGGGTTTTCCTCACCTGTAAGTCAAATGGCACCATCAATCATCTTTAAGTCGCCCCGGAGCGCCACGGCAAATAATAATAATAGCCGTCCCTTTCCCCGGACAAGCTCAGCTTTTGGGGTTAAAATTCACTCGTAAGGGGGTGAATTAGGGAGAGTATTATTATTATTATTATTATTATATTTTTACTAATGACAAAAAAGTATACATGGCTAAACGTGTCCTTTTGATATGATCAACTGGGTGTTACATTATAAGGGAATGGATAAATTATTTGATTTCACTACATATTAGGTTAGATTTAATGTCTTATACCAACTGACGTTGCATCGCTCCTGCAACAATACACATTTTCGTCCCAGAGTGTTCTGTTGTATGTATATCTGGGAAATTAATTTCCCTCTGCCAGACCGCATTTCCAGGCAACATGGATTGCCCTTAGGCTGGCCCTGCGAAACTTTTAATTTCCATAATCGAGGGGATTCGCTGATATTTTCCAAAAGTTTCGGACCCTTTGAGTGCATCCACGTCTGTAATAATTCACGCTCGTGTGGGTTGTCGAAATCATTCGGGTGGAAGAGCTTGCCCTCTATATGCGTCGTGAACCCTGCCGTTTCAAAAATTTTCGGAATATCGTAAATTTGCTTTTATGAAATATTTTTCTGTCGATTTTTAAAATTTTCAAATACTGGCGGTAGGAATTCTGATATAGAAAACATTTTCACCTCCGTATAAATTTAATAACTTTGGAAAATATTTCTTCGGCAAACACTAAACTAGACCAACAAGAACACGTATCATAGCGACAATAGTCATTCCAAAACGCGTTAAATATTGACAGTTAAAAACTATTAAATCTATAAAGAAAAGATATAAAAAACATGATAATGGAAGTAAATATTGATAAGACCAATTAAATAAAATATAACAATGTAAAGAAAACAGGAAGAATAGATGATGCGCAACTTACAAACAGGGCAAATATAGCAACAAGAATTATACTACCTAGTTTTACTAAAATCAATTCTGTAAAACTTGAAGTTAAATATTCTATAACTTTTTTTGTTGCCGAATCTCTATATATTGTTTGCAGATTTTATAGAAATTTCCGGAAATTACGAAAGATCTACATACTTTGGTTTTCGTATCAGGGATTTTAACCAATAATATGGTACTTAAATCATCGATATCACTAATTTTATTATTTTTTAATTCTTGTTTCCTACAAGCTCCACATATTCCAACAATTGCAATAACCTTAAAATAAAAGTAATATAAGTATACATTTATGTTATAGGTACTATTAAATAACATACCTTTGTTAATAAATATTGTACATTAGGAACTTTATTTAAAAAAGTTTTATCTGATCAGCATGTAAAATTTTAGATTTTTTGTTTTTAAAACCTTCTGACTGTCTTTTTAAGTAAGCTCGCAATTTCGGATAATTTTCAATGTTTACATTATTTTTCAAAGTTATAACACTTCTTAACATAGAATATTGCCCACAATGAGGACGGTTTAAATTTTTTAGCGATTTTTCCAAAATAAGCCAAGAGTACGTTTTCAGAAAATGATTTTATATTATTTGTTGTACGCCAATCCATAAATTGCTGATATACCTTTTTATATCTTTCTTTTGATTTTTCTGGTAATAGGTTATTGGTAGTGTTCGCAGCTAACTGAATAATATTGGGTGGTGTACTACTAAATTCATCTTCACTATCCGATGAACTTATTTTACTTTTTTCTATTTAAAATTTGTACATTTACATTGACAGCTTGTATTATTATTTTAATTCTGTCAAAATAATGGCAACTGACTTACAACAAGGCTTATGTGATACATTATATTTTCATGGAACTGAAGCGTAATTTTTTTTATTACGTGCTAGTCATTACGTGTTAGTAACTGTAATGTCATATTTACTTAGCATTCAAATAGTAGGTAATGGGCAATTTACTAGTAAGGGAGTAAAAAAACTAGATTTAAATAAATATGGATTTAAAAAAATACTTATTTTAAAAATAATTTTTAATATACAGGGACTTACGTTTTTGCCTGACAATAAAAAATGTAAATTTTTTAAATTAAACACCCAGTTTTTCATTTTATTTTTAGAATGGTTTGATAATACTCTATTGAACACCAAAATGTTCTTAAAAAAACATTACAAGGTTGCCAAGAAAAAATTTTTTTTATGAAATTAGAGGAAGATGCAGACCTCGAATTAAATTATCATAATTTAGGTAGGTTTGAAACATGTCTTAAATATGGCTAATTTTAAGTTCAATTTACTCAATTTTTACTTTCCTATCTGTATACAGATAAGGAAAGTATAGGAATCATGATTTTTTTCGACCTCGAGTTTTCGACGGATTTTTACGTTTTGGAGTCCCCCGAATACGTTTTGCCTATTTTAGCGGTGTGTGTGTGTGTGTGTGTGTGTGTGTGTGTGTGTGTGTGTGTGTGTATGTGTGTGTGTGTGTGTGTGTGTGTGTGTGTGTGTGTGTGTGTGTGTGTGTGTGTGTGTGTGTGTGTGTGTGTGTGTGTGTGTGTGTGTGTGTGTGTGTGTGTGTGTGTGTGTGTGTGTGTGTGTGTGTGTGTGTGTGTGTGTGTGTGTGTGTGTGTGTGTGTGTGTGTGTGTGTGTGTGTGTGTGTGTGTGTGTGTGTGTGTGTGTGTGTGTGTGTGTGTGTGTGTGTGTGTGTGTGTGTGTGTGTGTGTGTGTGTGTGTGTGTGTGTGTGTGTGTGTGTGTGTGTGTGTGTGTGTGTGTGTGTGTGTGTGTGTGTGTGTGTGTGTGTGTGTGTGTGTGTGTGTGTGTGTGTGTGTGTGTGTGTGTGTGTGTGTGTGTGTGTGTGTGTGTGTGTGTGTGTGTGTGTGTGTGTGTGTGTGTGTGTGTGTGTGTGTGTGTGTGTGTGTGTGTGTGTGTGTGTGTGTGTGTGTGTGTGTGTGTGTGTGTGTGTGTGTGTGTGTGTGTGTGTGTGTGTGTGTGTGTGTGTGTGTGTGTGTGTGTGTGTGTGTGTGTGTGTGTGTGTGTGTGTGTGTGTGTGTGTGTGTGTGTGTGTGTGTGTGTGTGTGTGTGTGTGTGTGTGTGTGTGTGTGTGTGTGTGTGTGTGTGTGTGTGTGTGTGTGTGTGTGTGTGTGTGTGTGTGTGTGTGTGTGTGTGTGTGTGTGTGTGTGTGTGTGTGTGTGTGTGTGTGTGTGTGTGTGTGTGTGTGTGTGTGTGTGTGTGTGTGTGTGTGTGTGTGTGTGTGTGTGTGTGTGTGTGTGTGTGTGTGTGTGTGTGTGTGTGTGTGTGTGTGTGTGTGTGTGTGTGTGCGCGCGCGGGCGCGCGCAAAAATTTCATAAAATGGTCTATATTCGAGAAATTTTACAAAATGTAAAATTTCACATTTTTAAGAATATTATTTAAATAAAACTTGTTTGTTATATAATTCTCTATAATTCCTGTCCAATACATAATTTCTCCAAAATGGACCGTATCCTAGATATTTGTGAAAAAGTGAAAATTTTGAAAAAACTCAAAAACAGATAAAAAAAATAACCTTAAATTTTAAATTTATGCTTTATTTCGACCTAAGGTGAAATGATTAGATTTTGGGCAGAGTCGGAACATCTGGGGGGTACTGTATAGGGGGTCATTTTTATAATTTATGAAATATATCTGTTATCTACGTTTGGAGAAGATAATTCTTTGAATAAAAGTTACTTCTAATATTATTATCTATAATTTTTGTATTATAGAAAATTTTTCTAAAATGGTCCGTACTCGAGAAATTTTTCAAAATGTAAAAAATTCTGTTTTTTAAGAAAATTATTGAACTAAAAGATGTTTGCGATATCGATGTTTTTTACATGATTTCTCATAAATGGATTGTAATGGAAAAATTGGAGGAAAAGTATTTATTTAAAAATTATTGATCTAGATGTAATAGAAATATGTAATTTTTTTTTATTATAACTTTGTACTTGAAGTAATTTTTATGTTTAATATTTAGAATACTTTTTTCTTGTTCTGGAACAATCTTTGCTATGTTTACTTTTATATAAGTAAATAATGTCCCCTTTTTTTAGTATTGGGAGACATATTCAGGTTAATGGATTAAATCTCCTCCATCCAGTAGGGTTCAGATGGTAATAGGAGTTTTTTAAATTAATAACTTCTACTTTTATTATCTTAAATTATAAATTGTTTTCAAGCATAAAGGTAAGTACATTTATTGACAACTGAGATCACTAGGGTCACAAAAAAAATTTAAATAAAAAAATATGAGTTGAACTACAAAGGGGTAATCAAGTGTCTCCAGTTTATATGTTATTGGCTAACATAAATTTATGAGGCACTGTATAATATACAATGATATACAATGATATACAATGATATACAATGATATACAATGATATACAATGATATACAATGATATACAATGATATACAATGATATACAATGATATACAATGATATACAATGATATACAATGATATACAATGATATACAATGATATACAATGATATACAATGATATACAATGATATACAATGATATACAATGATATACAATGATATACAATGATATAAAATGATATACAATGATATACAATGATATACAATGATATACAATGATATACAATGATATACAATGATATACAATGATATACAATTATATACAATGATATACAATGATAGAAAATCATATATAATAATATACAATGATATACAATGATATACAATGCTATACAATGATATACAATGATACACAATGATGTACAATAATATATTATGATATACAATGGTATACAAGGTATTGCATTTAAAAAAATTGAATAAATTGAACTTAAAATTAGCCGCATTTGAAAAAAATTCCAGTTCTAACACCACTAGTCTGTATTTTCAACAATTTTAAAATCATTGTAAATATACCTAAATTATGATTATTTAAATTGGAGTCTGCGTCATTCTCTAATTTCATAAAATTAAATGCTTTTCAACCCTGTAATTAAAAAAAAAAAATTCAGTATTACCAAACCATTCAAGAAATAAATTAAAGGCTGTTTTATTTAAGAAATATACATGTTAATTTGTCAGGCAAAAACGCAACACACTGTAAATCCAAAAATATTTTTAAAAAACGTATTTTTTAAATCCATATAGCTCTTATTTAAAACTGTTTTGCGTCTCTATAATTACAAATTGGACAATTACGCACTAATGGGACACCCTTTATTTTTAGTTGATGAATTACTTGAGGTTAAAATAGACAACATTCACTGTGTACAATGTTACATCTCCGGTCTCTTTTTTCTAAGATAAACATTAATGTCGTAATATTTTGGTTTAGTTTGGCGCACTAATTACAACACACTAACGCAGCGTATTATATGTCAAAATAATTGAATATATGCCTCATATTCCTAGACTTTTTAAGTATTGATTTGACTTGAATAATGTATAATATTAATTTAAAATAAATTAATTGAAATTTAATCAAATAAAAAAGTAGTAAGTAATAATTTAAAATACTTACGTACTTCGACTTAAATTTCTTCTTCAGTATATTTTTATAATTGAAAGTTTTTAATAAAGCAATGTTTTTCCCCGATCTTTTACCCGACTAGCAATAACGTTGCCTTATCTTTCTTGTATATTAGCAATAAAATTACGAAATGTCCCATTTTTTTCATAACCAAGCGACCCGAACCATATTTCTTGGTCCACAAAAACAAAAGCTTTACTCCGGTCGTCCAAAAAACCGCCGTTATAAAAAGTTTCCGTCGAAAATTTGCATTTTTTTAAGCTTTCCGCAATTTTACGTCCGTCTCGGAACTGCCAGCGACAAATGTACGTTTTTGAAGTGATCCGAGACAATGAAAATTTTACGACGGACCATCCTTTTCCCGGAATTTTCAGTAATAATCGTCAAATCTTGGCAGGTAAGGACCTTATCCTGTCGCTTAATTGAAATCTGCGAATGTTTCCGAACCATTGGGTCCGGTATCTTTTCAAATTTCCGCTCTTTTGGGTATTCGCCGTATACATTGGATTCATTTTTGCTCGGTCTCGCTTTGTTTTTCCTAATATAAGCGATGGTCTTCTGCTTCTTTTGTGATACCGGAGGCCATGGCTCGAAACATTAGCAGCGGAAATGGGTGGCTTTTGATTTTTACGAGGAAAATCGAAAAGTGAGCTTGCCGAGAAGCAGCGTCTTTGAATGGGCTATTCATGCTAAATATGTGAATTTGAGGTTTAACTGGTAAATGCACCATGCTTTACCAAAGTGCGCACTAAGGGTTTATATATGACTGGAACGTTTTCGAAACATTGAAGCTGGAATCTTTCCCAATAATAACGAACATTATTCGTTCTAAATTTAATGTAAATGTTTCAATTAGTTACGTGAACGTAATAGAAAGCTATATAATATGCTACAATGTATAAAATGTATTAACCAGAAGTATTTTAGTTTGTTTTGTAAAAAACCTTTATTTCTATACCGTTAAATTATTTAACCTTTATGAAAATGTTGATATGGAAATTATTTCTGGATAGCAAATTGATTACATTGTTACATGCTGATTTTAGTTTTAAAATAGTTAAATAGGTATGGCATTTAAAACAGATTCTTAGTTTATGGGTTAGAAATATATAGTATGATATCTTAAAAGTATGTTCTATTTAATTTCATGTGTTTTCATTTCTTTCATCTTGTTATTACATTATTTTAAGTATTCTTCGGTATAATTGTACCTATTTGTTTTGACCAGGTTGTCATTTTTTGTTATCGATGAATTTGTGGTTCTCTTCTTCTTTCTTGAGAAACTGTCGTTCTAGTTTGCACGGTTTGGTACACGGAAAAAAAATTGTAGAACAAATTTCTACAATTGTAGATTTTTTCTCTACAATAAATAGTACATATAGGGACAGGGACAATTTGTAGTAAAAATTTCCAAATATTTGTGGAAAATGTATTGTAGAGTTATTATCTACAATATTTAGTAAAAAGATCCAAATGCATCATAAGAATTGTTCTACAAATTGTTATAATTTTTGCTATTCATTGTATGAATTTATATTTAAAATGTATTGCGTTTTATGAAAATAAATACGAAAATTTTACACAATAAATAGTAAAAATTCATACAAATTGTAGTAATTTTTAATAAAATTTGTAGTAGTATTCCATAATTATTATAATTATAACCTAGAAAAAAATGTTCCTTAATAAAATATTCAATTTATTGTTTTAATATAAAAGATACAAATTCTTAATTACATTATGTAATAAATAACAGTAATAATAGCACCCTCAGTCTCAGTTGGCTTTTCTGCACCTGAAAATATGAAATAAAAATTAATACCAATTGAATTGTTCATACCCTTAAAACGGGGATATTTATCACCTTTACACTGATTTGGATATTAAATGACTAAGTCAGATAACTAATAAAAATGAGAAAGTAGGTATGTCACAATTAAGACAAAAAACATCATTGAACTTGGCACAAAATTTGATCGTTGGGCACAACATTCGATGGTTGGCCACAACTATTTTTTTAAAATAATCTACTAAGGTTATTTAAATTATTTATCTAAAGGTAAATTATTTAGAAACAATAATAAATGTACTTACCACCAATAGAATTTATTATTAAAATTTTCTCATACGCATCGGTGCTTATAATATAATAATGTGTTATAGATACTCGTATATGTACCATGCTTTGTTATGTGAACATGGCGAACGGCTACTGCTGTCTGGCCGTTTATGATCGACGTCAGAAAACGTTGGCCAATAGCAGAATTCTGTTTTGTTCACATGACTTAGAATTTCTACAATATTATAGAATATTTTTAAAGAAGGGATGTAAAGTATTACTATTTTTTGTAGAGAAAATTACTATTTTTTGTAGAGATAATTATTAATATTTGTACAAATTTTTACAGAAGTTAGTAGTAGTAATTACGATAATTGTAATAAATTTCTACTTCTACAAACAATAGTAAAATATACTAAACATTGTGGACTTTTTTCCTATTGTTGTAGCATTTTATTCGACAATTCAATTGCTACAATAATTAATAGTTTTTAACTATAAATTGTAGTAAAATTTTCTACAAATTGTTAAGTATTTTTCTACGAGTCTACTACTACAACATTGTAGTAAAATTTTCTAGTTACATTTTTTTCCGTGTAGCCAATTCTATTCCATGGTACGAATTTAGCTAAATAATTTAATGGAAATATTTGGTGTCCTGTTATTTGGCATCAATATTATTGACTGTTTATAAAGTCATCTTATGTTAGGGTACATTTCTGGGTTAATACTTAACTCTAGTTATGAATAATATTTTATTAGGCTGTATGAATACATTTGGAGACGAGTTAGATAAGTTTTATGGCAAGTTGTGGCGATCACCGGAAGTGTGATTTCCAAAATATGTAAGGTCATATCCTCCTTGGTGAAGCTATCTTGACTTTTAGAAAAGAGGTTAAATACGCCGTTGCCATGAGGTTTCGTAGCTTTTATTTTTCGTTTCCTCTTTGGAAAAGGTACCGAGGGTACGTGTGGTGTTGCTGTTCATCTAGCTTTTTGGGCCGAGGGTCGTCGTGAAGTAGGTTGGAGTAACAAATTAGAAGAAGTCCTCCTAGTTTGTCGTTGAGAGTGTTTGGGTTATCCACGTTGCTGTGTCGCACCGGGGTTGATACCCTAAATTAATTTTGGAATGATAATTGCGACCGCGGTGAGCGAAGCTTCTTCTTCTGAATTAGGGCGTGGTTCAAAGCCCGCTTGTACTGAAGCTCTAGGTTTATTGTACCCCTCACAGTTTCTATCCCATCATATTGATTTTCTTGATGAATTCAAGAATATGTCTGATGGGCGCTTTCGCGATTTCTTCAGGTTCCGGATATTGTACCCCGAAGTACCATTCTTGTTCCCGTTTAAGGTTCTGGCAGTGGCATAGTATGTGAATAGGAGTTTCGTTCTCCTCTTCACATATTCTACATAGGGAGTCATCAGATATCCCTAAGAGATTTAGGTATCTTCTAAGGCCGCAGTGTCCCGTAAGGAGTCCTATTACGGCCTTGAGTTCGCTTCTGCTAAGGTTTAGCAGTTGGTGTTGTCTGCTCGTGGATGGCCCCTCTATGAATCTTTTGGACTGTCTAAGTCCAGGAAGTTCCATCCAGAGCCTATGGTTTTCTCTTTTTATTGTGAGCGAAGCTTACTAACGGCCTCCACCGTAGCACCGACTGCCCGAATCAGACAACTTCAAAAGGTTACATCAACGTTTAGTTCCTCCCACTGCCGCTGTTGCAGATATTCCAGACGCATCTGGGATATTAAGTCCAGGTTAAGTTTCCACGGTAGAAGAGGGAGATTTACCTACCTTGAAGCCACTTCAAATCTTACACTTCCTTGAGAAAATAGGATTGGAAGGGTCGCTATAGGCATTGAAACATTTCCTTAGTTCAGTGGCGACAGAAGTGGGCACAATAGATCTTTTAGGTCGCAGTGTATTAACACGCCATTCTCAACATAACATAAGTTTCCACGGAGCCTGTCTATGTTTTTCGTTTTTCGATTGATGTTCTGCAAGTTATAACCCAGTTTCCTGTCCGAGGTAATCGTAGCCAACACCAGTGATAAAGAGTACCTCCACTTGATGGATTTTTACCAAAATCAGGTATCTGAAAATCCGCAAACCAAGGTATGAAATACCTTCAGTCTAATAACTTCAGTGGTTCTAGTAATTTAAGAATGTTCCGATTTATCATTTAACTTTTATTTTTGAAAATAATTAGGTAACTGCTGTAGTTGTACTTAAGCTTTGCCTGTTGTAAGCCTTAGTGATCACTTCAAAAACAGCAGCTGTGTGTTTTTTACGTTTTCCAGAAAGTGACATTATACGAGAAGAAAAGTAAAGACTAATGTATATCCCTGTATTTTTCCAAATTTACTAAAATACCTCTCCAAACCCGTATTCACTTCAAGAAAAAAATCCAGATGAGAAAAAAAAAATAATATGTGTTAACTAATTAAGTGAGTCATTTGGAAGTGCCGATTCTCAAGAAAATTTTGAGGATTTAATTTTAAATATTATTAAAAAGATCAAAGTTTCGGAAAGCTGAAGAATCATAGAGGATTTTAAAATAAATTTTTATACAGTTGACTCTTCAAAGGAATATCTTAATATTTTAACTCAAATATTAATTGGTAACGATGGATATTACTAGTAGATATAAAACTATGTAGGTGGTCACAGTTAAAAAATTTGTTAAGCCAATATCAGTAGTTCGAATCTGACCAACTCTTAGAACTTTCTCGAAATTATTTTATAGAAAAAGAAATGGAAAATTTTAAAAAAATATAGAACGTTAAACTTTAAAACTATTTTAGTTTTAGAAATTTTAATAGATCAAAATAACTTGCTTATTTTAAACAAAAAAAATTAACTTGTACTATAGTAATATCTTTTATGCTTAATACAGTGTCTCCTTGCGCTAATGAACTTATGGGAAAATATTTATCACTACCAACTAAAAGGTATTTACAATATCCTTCTTCAAGATTAGATCCACCATCATCTAATAATAGTAATGATGAAAAAAGTACCAACAACTACCTAAATATTATATTAAGTTTTTAAACAAATAATAATAAAATTGTTAATCTATTAGTTGATGAAATTTATGTAAGTAATGGGCTAGACTACAGGGGAAAAACATAATTGGTGTAGCGTCCAATGTCACTTCTGTAGCTACAACTATTATGCATTCATGATAATGTGTTACGAATTTGGAAATTTTTGTGAAATTGTTGAATTTTTATCTGTTTACAACATAAAGGGGCTTTAAATGACACCAATAGCAACTGATATACTAAATGTTATCCAAAGATGTGTGTTAAAAATTATAGACGTTATAACTGACAACCACAGAATTAATCGTTCGATATTCCAAGGTTTAACTAATGGTACTAATTCATTTCAAAATCCAATTACCTAGGCGAACATTTTTTTACTAGTTATGATTTTGTTCATATAGTCAAAAATCTAATGTGCCCAACACATGACTTTCTTATCTGGTGATTACAGGCTTTTCCTGGTTATTTCGTACAACCTATTGTATCACCCCTGTAAATATTTATTGCCAACGAAAATAGTGAAAAACAAAAATTTTATACTTTTCCGTAAATGTTTCCATTACGGTCCATTTTAGAGAAATTATATAAAGAATAAAATTTATAGAGAATGATATCACAAACAACTTTTATTTGAAAAATTTTCTTAAAAATTAGACTTGTGAATTTGTTGTCAAATTTCTCAAATACTGACTATCTTAGGAAAATTTTATATGAGACAAAACTGATAGAGAATAAATAATATGACAAGCAACTTTTATTTATTGAATTTTCTTTTCCAAGAAATAAATAACTGATATATTCCATAAAGTAGAAAAACGACCTTTCCCCAGATGTTCCGACTATGCCCAAAATTTAATTAGTTCACCGCAGGATGGATTAAAACCTAAATTATAAATTTGGTGTTTTTCTCTTGTTCCGTTTTTGAGTTATCTTTAAATTCGAAATATGTACTTTTTCTCAAATATCTCGAATACGGTCCATTTTATGAATAAAACAAGAATTATACAGAGTGACATCACAAACAACTTTTGTAAAAATATGTTGTTCGATTTATGAAGAATTTTGAGGATGTATGAAGCATTTATGATTATTTCTAAGGCTGTATGAAGTATTTATGAGGATTTTCGAGGATGTTTGGAAATTTTCAAGGAGTCAAAATTTAGGTGTTTTTCCTCTCGGCTTAAACCCTATACTAAAAAAAAGGATAATAATAAATTTATTTTCAAAACAAATTTTTGCATTGATTGTTGATAAGCAAAAACAGATAAAATAAAACATATAATTTAATCTTTAATGATTCGTTCAAGCAATTGTTTATTTATTTTATTATTTTTATTATTTTTTATATACTAAAATTGTATACCTTATTTAGGAATGTTTAACCTTCTAAATTTGCATTTAAATCCTTTTTTTTTAATCATTGCATGCTTAAATCCATTTATTAAGTTATTATTATTAAAAAAAAATATATTAGATACCCTTTGTAGCAAGTATTCACAGATATTAAAACCATATTTTTGTTGTTACGATTCCCACATTTATCGGAAAGACATCGTATATTATAATTGACACGTAGGCCGCACATAAAACATAAATAAATGAAATACTGCCGTCAAATGCCGAGAATAGAAATAGTCTTGACTTCCTGACCGTCCATTTGGAATTTGGGAAATTTTCACCCCTTCTGACGCATCCCCGCCTATAACTCACGCTCGTGTGGATGGAAATCAGTCATCCGAAAAGTTACGCCACCCCTGTACTCAATCAATCGAATGCTAACTACACGGGATTGATTTATATCCCCGGATTGAATTCTGTTTGATTATGGCCATTAAATAACGGGGTGTGAATGGGAAGTATGCACTCCTGTCCACTCGAGTTCTAGGTACTCGGAATAGGCATGAACGGTTGTGTTGATGATGCCACCCCAGTTAAATACTATAAATAAAAGGGATGTTTTTTATTCGATTTACTGCAGTTCGTTAAGTCAATAAGACGTATTATACCTTTTTATCCCACTTATACGAGGTAAATCTCTGGTTACTTGCTAATGAATTGAGTTTCAAAACAACATTAATCTGAATATCAATTTGAAAACAACTGAACAAAGTGATGAGGAAGCTACAAACTTTACCAAGAATGGTCGAAGAACAGTAACATTAAAAAAATACATTTGATGACACTAATAAATTACCCAGTTAAGAACAGAAAAAATGGTAAGAGAAGATGGTAACAATCTAGGGATACATCTAAATAATATACCTAACTTAAAATTCCAGAATTTTAAGAAAGGATCAAAAAACTCATATCTACATAATCTAGCTCCAGATGTGGAAATTCATTGGGTTGATTTGATGACATCGGGGATTGTGTGCAGAGAGAAACAGATAATGGCTCACTAGGGATAGTTCATTTTAATATAAGGAGCTTACAGAAACATTACGACCAATTACTAGTATACATAGAAATGTCAAAAAACAGATTTGATGTCATCATCTTATCTGAAACAAGAAAAATAAACAATTTAAATGATTTCTCGATTCCAAACTATTTAATTTATTACAATGAGTCGCTATTTAATAAATGTGACGGAGTTGTAATTTATATAAAAAATAATATAACAGCATCAGCTAATATAGTTCCAATAAACAAAAGTAATTTTCTAAGAGTAACATTTACAACAAATTATGTACCAAAGAATAATAAAATTGGGCTAACAGCATTTTATAGACTACCAGGAAAAAAATATTTAGAGGATTTAGAAATATATTTAAGTACAATACAAAAACAAAATTTAGAAGTGTATGTAGGAGACATAAATATTGATTTATTAAAAAAAGACTCATGAAACTAATAAATATCTTAATATACTAAACTCAAATGATTTTATTTCCTATATAAACAAACCTACGCGAGTAACAAATAACACTAAAACTACAATTGACCATATTTTCATAAGAATCCAAAACAATATCAGAAACTTTATTGATATTAAACCTGTTATTTTCCGTACTGATATGACAGATCATTATTCACCCGCTGTATTTATATCTTTTTTAACGCAAACACATACTATTCACGCACCTGTAAATAAAATAAACATAATAAATTTTTATAAACTAAAAAATCTTTTAAGTAACGAAAATTGGGATGAATTGTATAAAAATAATACAGACTCACAATTAGCATATAATATATTCCGAAAAAAATTAGATAATCACATTACAACCTCAACTGGTACAAAAATAGTAAAAAATAAAATAACAATAATTAAACCGTGGATTACCTTAGAGCTAATATCTTCAATTAAACATAGAGATTGTTTAAAAAAAAACTAATAAAAAACTTTTGTCCTGAATTTGAAAGTGAGTATAAAAAATATAGAAATAAAATACACGCATTATTAAAAAAAAAACAAAAAAGAATACTATCTAAAACAAATGGATGAAGCCGGTAACGACTCAAAAAAAATTTGGAAAGTTATTAATAACATCTCAGGACGTGCAAAAAATACTAATAAAATAGATATAATACCGATCACTAATAAAAATAATGAAATACTAAATGGTAATAAAGAAAAAGCAAACGAGTTTAATAGATTTTTTTCAAACCTCGGCAACGAAATGGCAAATAAAATACCCACAACAAACTTACCTGATAATTTTATCAGTAATGAGTATATTTCTACGGCCAATATCAAAAAATGAAGTAACTATTTTTATTTCGAATTTAAAAAATAATTGTGCACCAGGTCCAGATAAATTAGAAGTAAAAACAATAAAAAGCATCCATGAATATATTGTTTCTCCTCTAACACATATTATTAACATATGTTTTCAGACTGGAAAAATTCCCCATCAATGGAAGCAATCTATTGTTACCCCTATATTAAAATCAGGGGATTCCAGCAGAGTAAATAATTATAGACCTATTTCATTAATAAACAATATAGCAAAAATATTTGAAAAGGCACTGAAGGCGAGGCTAACTGCTTTCTTTCAAACTCACGGCATTATCTCCAGCTATCAACATGGTTTTATAGAAAATTCAAGTACTGAAACTGCAATTATAGATCTTATGAGAAAAGTAGTCGGTGCCCTGGATGAATCATTGGCATGCACTGCTGTATTCCTTGATTT
The DNA here is from genome assembly GCA_927349885.1 of Psylliodes chrysocephalus. Classification (NCBI taxonomy): domain Eukaryota; kingdom Metazoa; phylum Arthropoda; class Insecta; order Coleoptera; family Chrysomelidae; genus Psylliodes; species Psylliodes chrysocephalus. The sequence continues at coordinate 33,011,100 of OV651814.1, read as the reverse complement.
AGCCAAGGCATCTGATACAGTCTCTCATGAAATACTTCTAAACAAACTAGAAGACTATGTAATTCGGGGCGTGGCGCTTAAACTTATATCTGATTACTTATATAATCGTGTTCAAAGAGTAAGGATTGGTTCTGAATTTAGCTGCGAATCAATTATTAAAGTGGGTGTTCCACAGGGAACAGTCTTGGGTCCCTTGTTGTTTCTTGTTTACATGAATGGTATAACAAAAATTAATAATTTTCAAGGTCATCTTGTGTGTTATGCCGATGATACAGCCATAATTTTCACCGGAAAAACGTGGGAAGACGTACATCGCAAAACAGAAGCTACATTAACTAAGGTGACACTATGGTTAAACTATAACAAACTAACATTAAATATTAAAAAAACAAAATTTATTGCTTTCAGCCCGACTGCTACAAATCAGCCAATTAACTTACCGATTAAACTACACAGCCCAAACTGCGAGCTAAACAATTGCATATGTCCCACTATTGAAAAAGTCGCTTTCATAAAATATTTAGGTGTTATACTAGACCAATATATACGTTGGACAGAGCATATCACTCATGTTAGTAATCGAATAAGGGCTCTAATGCATACATTTTATGTACTTCGCGATATTCTCTCTAAGTCAAAAATAATCATGACATATTCTTCATTAGTGGAATCTGTTTTAAGATACTGTATAACGGCATGGGGAGAGGCTTTTAACACTACACTTAATACTCTGCAAGTAACACAAAACACAATTTTGAAAATAATATTAAAAAAAGATAAATTATTCACTACCATACGATTATATAATGAAAACGAAATCCTCAACATTAAATCACTCTTTATCTACCAATGTATCATAAAAGTATATAATAGCCCTGAACTATTTCAATATAAACAAACTCGATTGACTCGCTCTACTACAAATATGGACCTTTCTACTCAACTTTTTAAAAAATCTCCACCCCAAAGATCCTTCTTTTACTTTGGTCCCAAGTTCTACAATCTAATCCCCATACATCTCAAACAAAAAAGTAAACTATCTATATTCAACCAAAATATTAAAAAATATATAATAGATAACCAAATCACATTTACTGCTATAATGTTGTAAGCTATACCTGATTTAAAATTGAAATTTGTTGTTAACTATTTGTATTAAATGTTGGAATAACTCCTAGATAACTCTCGTCTGCTTCGCTCTGCATATGTACTCAATCTAAAAAAAATTTTGTATCCTACTTATTTTTATACCTACTTAGGCACTAAAATATAAAATGTACGTTTTATTTCAAATCTTTTAGAATCAGCACAAGCAACACAGACAGCTTTTGCTTAGGCTTGTTGCTAATTCTAGATTTTTTGTAATCTATATTAATCTTAAATTATTATTATTATTATTATTATTTGTACTTTATTACTATTTGAATTTGAATAAATTGAATTGAATAAATTGAAATTAAAATATGGACCTAAATGTTATGACTTGAATATTAAAAGACACAACCCCCCATCAAAATCAATTGCAGTTTGTACCACGCAAAATAAAAATATAGCAGACTTGTTTGTTAAACATAGTTTTTACACCCATGCAGCATGATGTATGAAGAAAATCATTTGCTGATAATAGTAGACATCACTGATTTACAAATTGGATTCTGAGAATAGCATACATAGTTCTTAGAACAAGATAGGAAGAAAAATATTCTGATATAAGAACTGCAGTACCTCAAGGAGCATATTCTATACCTACTCTACGATAGTGACTTTCCAACTATAAAAGATATTACTGTAGCTATATACTGCATTCCTTGCAAAATTCTGTGGTCGGTGCTTAAAAGGTAATAAGTCGATATTACACATTTTTGGAGAATGGCGCTGGAAAATTTTGGGACATATGAATAAGGATTTTTAGAATCCAAATCGACGATCTTTTTAGGACATTTGGTCCTGTAAAAATTAAAAAAATATATAGAAATATTTTGTTTTAACTGTTTTATGTTACAAAATTTGACTGTTTATGTTTATTTATGACGTTTTGTCTTTCGCGGTTACCCTTGTATTATTATATATGTTTTTGTACCTTATTTTTATTACTTTACAACAGATATAGACTTAGATACTTTAAACTGCCTAAAATATACACTATTCTAATCTTATCTTGACTAAAAACTCAATTTAGGTAAAAAACGACTTATGACCTTTTAAGCGCCGGCCACAGAATTAGTATAATAACTTCAAACTACAAGTAATTTTGTACTTAGCTGAAACTTAAAGATGAATCGATTAAATGTTTTTTCCTTTGATAGAAATAAAATGTATGGATACTATCTACAAAAGTATCATAATCATGATTTTTTTTGAACTCGAGTTTTCGACGGATTTTTACGTTTTGGGGTTCTCTAAATGCGTTTTGACTATTCTCGCGATAATATTTGTGTCTATTTGTGTGCGTGTGTCTGTATTCTTGATAATTTAGTAACGGATATACATAAGAACATCAAATTTTAATGTTAAACTTGAATCTATCCCGTAGCGAGTTGATTAGATTTTGGGCATAGTCAAAACATCTGGGGAGGGGTGCGCGAACTTTATTACTTTATTAATTATATCTGATATTCACGCTTGAAAAAAAAATTCTTCGAATATAAGTTTTTTTTATATTATTTCATATAATTTTTGATTCATACATAATTTTTGTAAAATGGTCCGTATTCGAGAAATTTGACAAAATATTCAAAATTTGAATTTTTAACAATATTGTTCAAATAAAAGTTGCTTGTGATGTCATTCTCTATAATGCTTATATTTTATACATAATTTCCCTAAAATGGACCACATTCGAAATATTTTAAGAAATGTGCGAATTTCCAATTTTGAAAATAACTCAAAAAATCTGATGTTTCCGACACATGACTTTCCTATCTAGTTATTACAGGCTTTTTCCGGTTATTCTGTACAACCTATTGCAACACCTCCATAAATGTTTAGAGGATAAAATAAATATATACATTTTCCAAATACACCTACCTAGAGACATTTTTCTATAGATATTCATTGAAAATGAAAATACTGAAAAATTTAAATTTAGCACTTTTCCTACAATTTTTCCATTACGGTCCATTTTAGAAAAATCATGTATAAACAAAAATTATAGAGATCGATATCGCAAACAACTTTTATTTCAACAATTTTCATAAAAGTCAGAATTTTGCACATTTTGTCAAATTTCTCGAATACGGACCATCTCAGGAAATTTTGACATAAAACAAAAATTATAGATAATAATATTAGAAATAACTTTTATTTGAACAATTTTTTTCTCCAAACATAAATAACAGATATATTCCATAAAATATAAAAACGACTCCCCATAAAGTCCTTTGTCCAAAATCTAATCATTTCACGTCAGGCCGAAATAAAATTTAATGTTTTTTCTTTATCCGTTTTTGAGTATTCTTCAAATTTCGAAATTTACACATTTTCTCAAATATCTTGAATACGGTCCATTTTAGAGAAATTATGTATGGAATAAAAATTATAGAGAAATATATTGCAAACAACTTTTGTTTGAACAATTTTCATAAAAAAATATTTTTTTACATTTTGTCAAATTTCTCGAATACGGACCATTTTAGGAAAATTTTGTATAAAACAAAAATTTTAGATAATAATATAAGAAGTAACTTTTATTTGAAAAATTTTTTTATGCAAACGTAAATAACAGATATATTCCATAAAATATAAAAATGACCACCTATAAAGTACCCCCCCAGATGTTCCGACACTGCCCAAAATCTAATCAGCACATTGGACGCTGAAACAAAACACACACAGACACACACACAGACATCATCGCGAAAATAGTCAAAACGGATTCAGGGGACCTGTTCCGAGTAAGATGTGTACGGAAAAGGTTTGTATCTAGTTTATCACTAGTAATACCACTAGAGGTCAAAAAATGTCCTGATATTAATTTGACCTCGCGTGGTATTCGGTAAGAAAATTCCACGCCGAATTATGGTTGAAAATTAAATATTTTTAAAATTTATTTTTCGTTTCTCAACAATGCAAATTATTTTCTCCAAGTCACCAGTGAAACATAAAAGGTGTTGTCGCCTTGATTGTTGAGTTGTCATGGTAACTAAGTGAGACCCTAACCTCGAATATAATTTCAGTTTTGAAGTTGTCAAGCGGCCCGACGTAAAAAAATGTTTCGCTGCAATTATTTAGGCCTTCAAATTGCTTATTTCTACTCATTGTAGTTGCATGGGAATACCATTTGAAAATAGAAAATAGTATATTCTTTAATTTTACGTAAGTTTTGAATAACTACAAGTGGTAGAAAATTGTTTTTCTGCGTTTTTATTAACATGCGTTATGAGCGCTTTAAAATGGTATGAAATTCATAACCAGCGTCAGCAATTATCAATCGTAGGAGGCTGTGATCATTGTATTTTGACAGTTCAAAACATTAAATAACTCGCGTTTTGTTGCGATAAAGAATATTGCACAACAAGTAAAACCAACAAAATTACCTATTTGTTTAAAAATGAATCGATTTGAAAATCATACGCTATGCAAAATATGCATGAAATTGTCTGATGTAATGATCAATCATTGCACCATGACTTACTTACTCGGATTAATAGAGGATTGTGGATCCAACTTGAAAAACGAAAATTTGTTCCGAATTGTCCACGAATATTTGCACCTAAACTACGCAAAATTCAAAGTGCTGAATGGGGAAAAGGTGAATAAATTAGTGTCTAAATATTATATATATTTTATTAGACAGACACATAATTCAAAGCATCCAAAGTCCTGCATTTTCGCCATTAAGAAGAAAAGAAGTGGCCGAAGAATATAGAAAACACCTTAGCATTGTAACTAAAATGTATCAAAACTAAACCTATTATGTGAACAAATAAAAACCAGTCTGTCAAAAATGGTCTGTTATTGTAAACGTTGAAAATGTAAAATTGAAAAAGTTGTCAATTTGACCAGTGTCAGATAAAAACCAAATTTTGCTTTTTAATTATAAACTAATTTATTAGCTTATAGTTTTACATATTTTCAAGCCCAACAAAAGTTTTTGCATAGTAAATACTTCGTTAAAGCAGTCTAACGTAAAAGCTTTATCTTACCCCAATATGGGGGAAGATTCCCCAGGAAGTAGTAATCCACAACAAACACTACGTGCCATTATTAAATCTAAGCTTACTACAGAACAAAATGAATTACTGAACTCTTTACATCAGCTATCACCAGCACAAAATAAGTCTTTATTAGATCTTGAGAAGGAACTGTATAAAACCCTAGAAGAGTTTAAGGATAATGAAGAAGTGTCCAGAGAAATAATACAATTGAAAAATAAAGTTACTGCTTGTAAATCTAAAATAGTCACTTATTCGCAATCAGATTTTGGCCCTTTTACAGTAATAGTAGAACAAAAAGTTAATGGAGAAAACATACCGAGTCTACATCCTATGGACTTGGGAAAAAGATTTCATGCTCTAGGAATCTCTAATGTTAAAAGTATTAAAAAGAAAGGCAAACACAGAGTTGGAGTAAGTTTTAATCTTCCACATGAAGCCAATAAAATACTTTGTAACGAGACACTCTTACGTGAAGGTTATAAAATATACATTCCTCAAAGGTTTTTAACGGTCAAAGGCATTATTAGAGATGTAGGCTATTCCATTACAAGTGAAGATATTTTACAAAATGCTGGCAACAAATACAATATTATAGAAGCTCGTAGACTAAACAGGAGAATAGTTACTCAAGAAGGAATTCAGTATCTACCTTCATCTACTTTTTTACTAACTTTTAAAGGAAAAAAAAAGACCTGAAGAAATTGAAATTTACACGTACCATACTAAAGTGTTTGCTTATGTTCCTCCTGTTACGCAATGTAGAAACTGTTTGAGATTTGGCCATGCCCAAATTCAATGTAGAAGTAAAAAGCGTTGTAACTGCTGTGGTGAAAGTCATGAAAATTGTGATAAAGAACCTGTGTGTATTTTTTGCGATCAGAATCACAAATCTACAGATAAAAATTGCCCTGAGTTTTCCCGCCAGAAGAATATTAACGAACTAATGTCCTTTCAGGATTTGTCATATTATGAGGCATCACAATTATCTCCTCCCATTATATCCAGAAATATCAACAAATTTAATTTTCAACGTACCCCTCAGTCTTTTCCTCCGTTAAATGCCACTCTCTCTGAATCATCCTCTTCAGCAAGACGGTCTTATGCAAAAGTTACTATGACACCAAAAAGGAAGAAGGTAAACGTGATTGAAAAAACAGGCTATGATATATTAGCACATAAAGGAGCTCTGCTTCCTCAACCGACCAGATTAGTATCTCAATCATCAGTATATCAATATACTCAAGAGAAGGTCACACCAAACACAAAATTAGACTCTCAACCCTCAGTTTATCAATGTACTCAAGGTAAAATAACACCAGATAATCTATCTCCTCCGCATTCTTCTCTAAAAAGTTCCTGGATTGATATCCATTTAGACGCATCTGACAATAACAATCCTAATGATTCCGAGAGCATGTTAATTGATGATATTCCAAATACTCCTTTCTCTTCTTCATTTCCAAAAATTTAAATATAAGACAAATTCGAACTGCTGCACATTTAGCAATTTATATCATAATAAGTATTTAAAATAATTTAAGTAACCTATTTTAATTATTATTTAGAGTAATTTTAATGGACTTAAAAATTCTTCATTGGAATATTCGTAGTTTTTATACGAACAAAGATACACTGGTAAACTTAATTCGAGATTTTAAGTTGGACATAGTGTGCTTAAATGAAACATTTCTAAAGTATAATCAAATATCTTTTATTCGAGGTTTTGACTGTATAAGACACGACAGGTATGATGGGTACGGGGGAGTAGCCATACTTATTCATAATAGCATTCCGTTTAATCGAATAATCCTAACAAATATATTATTACCTGACTCTTGGCAAATTGTAGTAATAGAATTACCTCCTTTAATTCTTATTAGTATTTACATAACCCCTGACACAGTTTTATCTAGGAACATTCTTAATAATGTGTTCACTTTCATTAGGGCAAAATCACATAAACCAATTGTTTTAATAGGGGATCTTAATACTCAACATACGGCCTGGGGCTCTGGTTATTGTAACAGGAATGGTTTAACTCTTGAAAAGTTTCTAGATGACTACGGACTTGTCATACTCAATGATGACACTCCCACTAGAATTACTCGTCCAGATGAAAGAGCTAGTGCTCCCGACGTATGTATCTGTCCTCCGGAACTGGCTACTAAATCAAATTGGCAAGTAATATATGATTCTGGGACCAGTGACCACCTTCCTTGCCTTGCACACTTTAGTAATGGAGATAAAGGACAAATAGACCATAGTAGAACAACTCTTGGGCGATTTAATACTAAAAGAGCTAATTGGCCACTATTTACATCAACCGTAGAAGCTGAATTTAATACTATAGACAGAACATACGATGAATTTTCTAAAATCATAATTTCGGCTGCAAAGAGGACAATTCCATTAAAAAAATGTAAAAAGGTTGGTAAACCTCGAAACGTTTGGTGGGATGATGCTTGTACAGTAGCAATTCAAGCACGCAAGGAGGCCCTTCGACAATACAAAGAAAATGCAACGATTGAGAACTTCGTGGAATTTAAAAAAATTCGAGCAAAGACAAGAAGAATACTAAGAGAACAGAAAATGCAAAATTTTCAGAAATTTTGCTCTAGCTTATCTCCGAATAAAAAGATATCAGAGATATGGAATGTGGTAAAAGCTTTTTCTAATTCACAAAAACAATATCGTCGATGTCCACCTCTCAATTCTAACATTGGCCCTTTATTATTACAAAAGCTTACTGATAATATTGATCAGGATAACATATCTGAAATAAATTTTTCTGTGAAAACAAGTAAACCTTTCACTTTAGATGAAATTAATTCTGTTCTCCAGGAGAAAAAGGACACGGCTCCAGGTTTAGATAACATATCAAATAGTATGCTATCCCACCTTCCTTTAAGTGGTCTAGAATATTTATTAAATATATATAATAGAGTTTTAACAAATTTAGTACCTATTCCTCAAGAGTGGAAATCTCAACTGGTGACGCCTGTACCCAAGCCTGGAAAAGATATTAGTTCTACGGAAGGTTGGAGACCTATTAACCTTTCCTCCTGTCCCGGTAAATTATTTGAATCATTAATTAAAAACAGAATAGAGTGGCATTTAGAAAATAAAAGCCTGCTTAATTCAAAACAGTCAGGTTTTCGACGAGGAAGAGGAATTCAGGATAACTTAACGGCTTTGTATTCATTAATTGCTACAAGCCTAACTGACAGAGAGGATGCTGTGGTAGCTCTGCTTGATATATCATCAGCTTATGACAATGTAAATATTTCAAAATTATTTAAAAGGTTAGCGGAATACACACTCCCGGAGGATATTTGTAGAATTTGCATTTCCTTATTGTCGCAGCGAAGCATTAGCGTTTTGGATCCGTTATCTGGCAATATTATAGGCCCAAGTATCACAAATAAGGGAGTTCCTCAGGGATCCCCTTTAAGCCCGATATTATTTAATATATATTGTGACCCTCTTAAAACAGTAATTTCCGAGAACGTAACTCTACTAGGTTATGCAGATGATTTTATTCTAATTTGCACTGGTCATAATCGGAAAAAGATGATCAATGATGTTAATGAGTCACTTGAAAATATTAAATCATATTTGGAGGAAAATGGACTACAATTATCTCCCTCAAAATGTATGGCTATCTGTTTTAAAAATAAAGGTAAACCCAATCCGTTAGATTACATTAAAATTAATGGAAACAAAATTCCCTGGAAAAATGAAATTAAATACTTAGGAGTTACTTTTCAACATAATTTGAACTGGAAGCCACATGTAGAGTACATATGTGGCAAAGCACTAAAAGGCATTAACTTAATGAAATGCTTATGCCGTACATGGTGGGGTGCCCACCCATCTACTCTTCTTATGATTTATAAAGCCTTGGTTCGTAGTCATCTAGATTTTGGAAGTATTCTTTTCGGCCGTTGTTCGCAAGAGCTCTTGAAACGATTAGATAAAATGCAATATCAAGCTATTCGTGTAGTATTAGGTATGATGCGCTCAACACCAACTAATATATTGCTATCTGAAAGTGGAGAGTCAACCTTAAAGTCTCGAAGGAGCTGGTTAGCACTAAAATACGTAACTAAGATTTCATCCTATAAAAATTCCTTTTATTACTATATAAGTTCTTTGCACGAATGCTTTTTGAGAGACGTCCAGTTTTGGCCTGCCAATAAAATTGCACCAATTATGGAAGCGTTCCATGCTATTAGGCCTTTTCTTCAAGAAATTCATTTTTTAGATACCTTTCCGTGTTTTCAATTTCCCACAGAAATACAGGTTGCGACTATTCCTTTTATGGAATTAAATTTAGATAAATGTACATTCAATAAGCAAAATTTTATAATAGAAGCAAAGTCAAAATTTCCCAACTATACATTTTTATTTACTGATGGATCCAAAGATCGGCAGGGCAAAACTGGCGCTGGTATCTTTTCTACAAATTTAATTGCAAAATCTTTTCGACTTCCAAATTTCTTTTCAATCTGTTCGGCCGAAATATATGCAATTAAAGAAGCGGTTATATTTATTATAACTGAGAATATTAGGAAGGCAGTTATTTTCAGCGACTCTAAAAGTGCTCTCCAAAAAATATCCAGTAATTGCATATCGAGTAAAATGGACTATTTAACATTAGAAATAAAACATAGTTTATTTAATGCAAAGAGTTTGGGGATAGATATTTGTCTAGCATGGATTCCTAGTCACTGCGGAATAACTGGAAATGAGGAAGTAGATGAACTGGCCAAAAAAGGCCGACTGCAAATATTAAATATTAATGCCAGGGTGCATCATAGTGAACTCTTGCCTTTTTTTAAATCCAATACATGGAAAAAATGGGAGGAGGAATATAAAGTGATATGCCAAGTTAAAGGGAAACTATATGGAGAAGTAATTCAAATTCCATTAAAGAGACCGTGGTTTGCAAAAATAAAAAATTTGAATAGAAAGGATATAAGTACCGTATGCAGATTAAGAAGCGGTCATTGTTTAAGTATGGTGCATCTAAAGAAAATAGGTGTAAAAGAAAATGATAGGTGTACGTGTGGAAAACTGGAGGATTTACAACATATTTTTTTTAATTGTCAAAATAATTTTTATAATATTTATACATTTTTAGATAGTTTAGATATTCCAAAAAATTTTATAAAACCTGTTACACTTTTTGATGTATTGTTTAAACTTCTGTCTTTCGGTAATGTTAAAAAAATATCAAAATTTATACAAATGTCTAAAATTAAGCTGTAAAATATTGTAATTATTTACCTGTTGTTACCAAATGGCTGTATCATCTTAGCTATGTAGGCCAATAAATTATAAAAAAAAAAAAAAAAAAAAAAAAATTGTAAACGTCAAAAAATTTCCAGTGTAATTCGCTGTTGGGTACCCCACGAGAAAAAAAATTCCACTAAAATACCTCCGTTGCCATGGTGATCTGTCAAAAACACGTATTTTGATTGGTTCAAAATTACAGGTGTGGAATTTTCTTCTAAATATTTACAAGGTTAATACAATAGTTTGTACAAAATAACCGGAAAAAGCCTGTAATAACTAGACAGAAAAGCACACATCATATTTTTTTTGTAAAAAATCGTATATTCCTAATTTGACTCATTTAACTTCCCTCCAAGCAACTAACTAATTGTCTTTATTCTGTTGAATTAATTTCCAATCTTTGAAATATATTTTTTGAATATTTAATATTTTATATTTCTATCAATTTGTACCTATGAGTGTCGCTATTTATTGGCACTGCAAATTATCGCTCATTACACGGGGATATAAATTAGACCGCTTTTCGAGGTCCTCCTCTTTTACTTCTTTATAGTACCTATCACAAATTTCTCTTTAATTTTGAGTATGTCCAACAATGTTTAATTAACTGGCTATCTCTAAAATGGGTGACACAAATTTGATCGAAAACATTTGATCAAATTGGAAATTTGATCGACACTATATTTTAAAGAATAAGATTTTATCGAAAAGACAATAGATCTAAAATTGATTAGATCGAAAGAACAAGATATCCAAAATCAACGACTGTCTCACTAAATAGCACTAAAGAAAATAGCGCGTATTAAAAAAGCGCCTGAAAGAAATAGCGTCAGTCAAAAATGCACCTGCAGCCATCACTGGATGGTTCGCAGTAAAATTATAAAATTATAAAATGAACTAATTTACCTAACCTGGGTGTCCTGATGCCATCGCTTTCTTCGCAAATTTCTTCGCAAATTTCTTTGCAATTTTTTTACATAAAAAGAAAAAAGTAAGAAAAAACACAAAACTAATTTACCTAACCTCTGCTGCCTAAAACCATTTTATTTTATGTTTATTTAGTTCTTTGATCAAATTCTTTATATATCAAATCTATATTCGATCATTGTTCTTTTCGATCAAATGCATTCGATCAAATGTTTTCGATCAATTTTGTTACACCCCTTTAAATTGTGAATCAGAAGACAATAATTACATTCCAAATATAATTTTTTTTTGTCATAACTAAAATACACTACTACTACTTTGTGCTCAGCTATGAGCACAATTAGATATTTTTCGCTTTCATTCTTAGTTACAAATAGGGCTAGGCGATTATCAAAATAAAGTAATCAATTATCAATTATTTAAAATAATCGATTATTCAAAACTAATCGAACAATAACAAATATTCGAATAATTGAAATAATTAATCGAAATAATTAATCAAAATAGTCGATATATTCAGTTATTCGATTATCGAATAATCATCGATTAAACCATTGTTTTAATTAATCGTTACCTAATTAATTATTATTTTTCGTTTTTATTCTAAAATAATCGATTAATAGAAAATTATCGAATAATCGAAAATAATCGATTAATCGAAAATGAGTGAGCAATACAAAATAATCGATTAATCGAAAATGAATGAGCAATACAAAATATTCAATTATTTGAAAATAATTGATTAATTTAAAATAATCAATAAATCGATAATAATCGGATATTAAAAAATAATCAATTAAAAAAAATATTGACTAATCGATATTTTATATACTTTATAATGCCTATCCTTTTAACTTTCCTATCTGTATACAGATATAAGGAAAGTATAGGAATCATGATTTTTTTCGACCTCGAGTTTTCGATGGATTTTTACGTTTTGAGGTCCCCTGAATCCGTTTTGACTATTTTCGCGATGATGTCTGTGTGTGTGTGTGTGTGTATGTGTGTGTGTGTGTGTGTGTGTGTGTGTGTCTGTGTGTCTGTGTGTCTGTGTGTTTGTGTGTCTGTGTGTCTGTGTGTCTGTGTGTCTGTGTGTCTGTGTGTATGAAACACCATATTTTAAATTTAAGCTTTGTTCCAGCGTCCAATGTGCTGATTAAATTTTGGGCAGTGTCGGAACATCTGGGGGGGTACTTTATAGGTGGTCATTTTTATATTTTATGGAATATATCTGTTATTTACGTTGTGGAAGAAAATTCTTCAAATAAAAGTTACTTCTTATATTATTATCTAAAATTTTTTTCTATACAAAATTTTCCTAAAATGGTCCGTATTCGAAAAATTTGACAAAATGTAAAAAAATATTTTTTTATAAAAATTGTTCAAACAAAAGTTTTTTGTAATATAATTCTCTATAATTTTTATCCTTTACATAATTTCTCTAAAATGGACCGTATTCGAGATATTTGAGAAAATGTGTAAATTTCGAAATTTGAAGAAAACTCAAAAACCGATGAAGAAAAAAAGATTAAATTTTAAACTTAAGTTTTATTTCGGCCTCAAGTGAAATGATTAGATTTTGGACAAAGTCGGAACATTTGGGGGGTACTTTATGGGGGGCCGTTTTTATATTTTATGGAATATATCTGTTATTTATGTTTGGAGAAAAAAATTGTTCAAATAAAAGTTATTTCTAATATTATTATCTATAATCTTTGCCTTATGTCAAAATTTCCTGAAATGGTCCGTATTCGGGAAATTTGACAAAATGTGCAAAATTCTGATTTTTATGAAAATTGTTGAAAAAAAAGTTGTTTGCGATATCGATCTCTACAATTTTTGTTTATATATTATTTTTCTAAAATGGACCGTAATGGAAAAATTGTAGGAAAAGTGCTAAATTTAAATTTTTCAGAATTTTCATTTTCAATGAATATCTATAGAAAAATGTTTCGAGGTAGATGTATGTATGTATATTTATTTTATCCTCTAAACATTTATGGAGGTGCGGCAATAGGTTGTACAAAATAATCGGAAAAAGCATGTAATAACTAGATAGGAAAGTCATGTGTTGGACACATCAGATTTTTATTGCTTTTATTATAAAAAACAATTATATCGCTACATTATGGGGCAGGTAAAATAGCTTGAAAATTATTTCTATAGACACATTGTTCGAGTTTTTTATATTCTATTGATATTTTCTTCCAGTTGATTCTGTTGTTTTCAAACATCTATGCAAAATATGAATAGATAGATTTTTGATGTAAAAATAAAATCTTTAAAAAATACTTATAACTTTTAAATGATTTTTCCATTCCTGCATTTCGTGTGGGCTATTGCTCTACCGTTAGCGGCAACCCCCAAGAGTATTCAGCTGGATTAATGTAAGTGGATTTTTCTGCGTCAACAGAAACCTTTTCGAAGAAGATGAGTTTCTTCCTGCTGCTATAATAGACCGTCCAAATCCAAATATTGTAGAGCCAGTACCAAACCAACCCGAAAACGTTCAAGAAGCCACCCCTCCAAATTCACTAATGAATTTACCCGATATAATCAAGAAAATAGACAACTCAGAACCTGATAATTTACCTGGACCTTCTAAAGTAGAATCGTACTTCTCCCCTAGAGATTTACGATCACCATCAAAAGCACCAAAAAAACAAGCACCAGAAAAGGACGAAAGCGCGGGCGGGCTCCCATCTGGATTGACACACTGAATAAAGAAGAATTGGAAAATGCATATGAAGAAAAGGAAATGAAAGAATTGAAGAAGAAAGCAAAATTGTTTGGCACAAAAAGAAACATTTGCAAAAACAAAATCAAAAACATACCTTCTAGCAGCTCTGAAGATGAAGAAAAGGTTTTTTGCCTTATTTGCGGTGAACCTTTTTAAATTACCGGCAAAAAAAATGGGTACAGTGTACTGTGTGTTCTAATTGAGCTCATCTTGAATTTACAGATAAAAATAAATTTTTATTTGTTTCAATTGCAGTTCTGACGATGACATGTAATAAATACAAACATCACAACTAACCCCATCAGTGTAACAACCAACCCTGGATCGGGGTAAGTTGTGACATTGTGCTTTACTAACTTAAATTATTTATAACTTTGTTTGTGGTCGTTTAAATAATTAAAACTTATATTTTTTTAATGCACTAAATGTTGACAAATAAATATGCGTTAGAATAAAATTTGTCGTATTAATGGGGAAAATATTAAAAATGGATTTGTAAAAATCGTAACAACTAACCCCGGTCTCCCCTACCATGTGGAACAGCTCTTTTAACTGTATATAAATATTAAACTTGTCTGGTTTAATGGTCTAATATCGACCGAAATATAAAATAATGATTTTAATTACTCCTCGGACTTCGGTCTTACGCTACCTTAATCGCGAAATACAAATACATATAATTAAAGAACAGAAAGGGATTTACACCAGATGTTCGATATGAAAGAGGAATAAACCACTTCCATTATAAGCCGCAAAAAATCTGGCCCGTTTTCCCGTATATAGCGCACGTTTGCACATGCACCGAGTTCATTCCCATGTTTGCATCAATAAGGAGCAAACTGAATGTAATATATCAGCTCGAGTTCGTGCTTATGTTTAAGGAAATATCGCTTTATTAGCGAAGCCTTTGAAACGGGGGCTTTGTTTGCCAATCAACTGCCTCTATTTATTATAATACTAATTGGACCTAGATTACTTTTGTACTAAGTACTTCTGGTAGCGTTTTGTTTTTCTCATTAACTATAGTGTTGGCGGTATGACTCTAATTTAAGATTTAAAAAACAAATTGTTCTTTTAAAATTTCATTAAGGTGCGTTTTATTTAGTAGCTTATTTTATATGGAATTCTTTTAAAACATTAAAAATTAATACATGAACAACAAAAATATTTTTTTTTTGATCGTATATTTTCATATGGGCGTTCCGTCTAATATGAAATTTATCTATTCATACAGGGGACATGTAAATTGGGTCCCAATGAAAAAGATGACCAAAAATATTATGAAAATTCGGTTCTATAATTTATGTCTTGTCTAATAGCAGATGTGTAAATTATCTTCCGGCGAGCAAATTAAAACAGATAATAATAGTAAATGAACGATTTTATTAATTTTTAAAACCTATTTTTAATTTGTGCAGAAGAAAAGAAGTGTTAAGTATTAAATAAAAACCGTTCAGTTATAAATTTTAATTTATTTAGAGTTAATTTAAAAAGAAATAGAGCCATCGCCTTACAAAAAAATTATTCATAAAATGAGAAAAACAACATTGTTAAATTTGAAAAATATACCTAATGATTTTATACAACATGTACTTTCACTCGAAACAAAAAAGTTCAGGTAGTTAAAAGCTATTGGGACCGAAATTACCTATCAATAAAAGGACTTTATATTTACGTATTTTATCTACAGGGAACCAAATTACCTATATCCTGCTACCCCTCCTTGTGAGGTTGTTTAGAGCAAGCCTGGCGTGGAGCTATATCCCACTAGGATGGACTTTGGCTAAAGTCGTGTATATACACAAGGCTGGTAGAGTAGATACCTCCCTACCAAACTCTTATCGTCCAATCTGCCTAACATCCTTTCTTCTGAAAACACTAGAGAGGATTCTAGATAGGCATATTAGAGAAGGAGGTCTTCGGGCAAACCCGTTAAACTCCTCTCAATATGCCTACCAAGTAGGCAAACCGACAGATCATGCCCTGCACAATCTAGTAGGCTAAATCGGCCATCACGGAGAGATTGCGCTAGATGCCTTCCTAGATATAGAAGGCGCGTTCAACAACGCCCTTCCTCACTCTTTGTTCTCTTCTATTGAAAGAAGAGGAATCGACAAACTTGTAACTGGATCAAAAGCATGCTGGCAAACCGGAACATCACTTCATCACTGCAAGGAGAGACTGTCACTTTTAGGCCTGCCAGAGGATGTCCACAAGGCGGCGTACTTTCACCCCTACTGTGGACTATTCTGGTGGATAACCTGCTAGACGATCTCTCCTGACAGGGGGTGGATTAACAATGCTATGCGGACGATGTGGCAATCATAATTAGGGGAAAGTTTAAAGAGGTGATCTACAACATCCTTCAACAAGCCCTTAATACGATCAACAGATGGTGCGAGAGGGAGCAGATGTCTGTTGGTGTAAAACTGTTGGCTGGGGAAACCATTCCTTTTGCGGAGAAGGTGAAATATCTGGGAATCACTTTAGATAAGAAACTCACCTGGAACACCCAATTGGATAAAACCATTAACAAAGACAGATTATCCATCTGGACACTCAGAAGGATATGCGACAAAGCATGGGGGATCAGTCCTTAACTGATCTATTGGATCTACCAAACAGTGGTAAAACCCATACGTACGGCTCTGTCGTCTGGTGGGACAAGGGACTCCAACGGACGGCCAGAGCAAAGCTGGATGAAATACAGCGGCTTGCGTGTCTGGAGCAATTTCAACTACACCTACGGGAGGCATAAAGACCATGCTGGACCTAACCCCTCTCCACATTATGCTGGAAAGGGAGGCCAGAATGGTCTCCTACAGGCTCCTGAAAGTGGGTAGTCAATGTTACGAAGAACTGCGGTGGGACAAGACGGGTCTGATAAGTAAAATTAATAATCACCCTATCCTCGGCATGGTCTCGGACTCGCTAGTTCCCCGACAGCACATAGAAAAGCCATACAGCGTCCTTATTCCAGAGAGAGACGCATGGAGCAAAGGGAAAAGAACCCTCTTCCAGGCAGACTATGCGTTGTACACGGACGGCTCCAAAACTGAAAAAGGAGAAGGAGTGGGAGTTTTCGGCCAGAGGCCTAGAGTTGACATATCAATAAACCTAGGCTCTCTTGCCACGATCTTCCAAGCAGAAATGATTGCTATAGAATTGGGAGAGAGAGAGTTGATCAATTTTCTCCCCGCAAACAAAACTATAAAGATCTTTTCAGATAGCCAGGCAGCCCTTAAGGCCCTGAGCTCCAATCGAGTTCACTTAAAACTGGTTTGGAACTGTATAAATACCCTAGAATGTTTCGGTGCCGGGAACAAAGTTACTTTGACCTGGGTTCCGGGACACAGTGGTGTGGAGGGCAACGAAAAAGCCGACGCACTTGCTAAAAGAGGAACCGAATCTGTGTTCATAGTACCAGAAAGATTTCTGGGCATTGCAAAAAGCACTGCCAAAAGAATTATCTCAAAATGGACGGAGGGTGCAACACTCACGAACTGGAGAGATACCTCAGGGCTAACCCATTCAAAGTCGTTTATAACCAATCCTTCTATGAACGCCTCTGCTCAGATCCGAGAATGGAGTAGGAGAGAACTACGCATTTTCACTGGACTGATGACAGAAGACTACCGTCTGGGCAACTACATGAGAAGGATAGGTCTGCAACAAACATCGGACTGTTGATTATGCCGCGTGAAGGACGAGTCTGCAGAGCACATTTTATGTACCTGCTCCGCTCTGTAAAGAATCAGGTTCCGGATCTTCGGATTTACCCGACTGGAGCCTACCGACTTTAAATAAGTCTCACCCAATTCAACCATGACCTTTATCAAAAGGTGTGGCTTCTACGGTGATCTATAAGTTAGTCATGAGTCACAATAGACCCATCTGGGTCGCAGTGGAAGGCGATGAGATCGTCCCACTCATATTCAACCTAACCTAACCTAACTAAAAAAAAAAATAGAGCCATTGCCTTACAAAAAAATTATTCATAAAATGGGAAAAACAACTTTGTTAAATTTGAAAAACATACCTAATGATTTTCTACAACATGTACTTTCACTCGAAATAAAAAAGTTCAGGTAGTTAAAAGCTATCGGGACCGAATTTACCTATCAATAAAGAGACTTTATATTTACGTATTTTATATATGATCTACAGGGACCCAAATTACCTACATCGTTTATCAGAGCGCCTTGCTATTCAAGTTAAATTACTAAGGAAATGGGGGCTTCGCCATTTAGGTTAAATTACTATCAGGCCATTAGGCAGCGCTATATTTTTATATTTTGAGAAAAATAGCAGGCCAGTGGCGCATCCAGAGTTGAAGTCTGGGGGGGGGTTAGTAGTAATAAAGTTTAAGTCTGGGATGGTAGTTTTATATTCTTTCTAATACACATTTTTTTGTTTTCATCTTGAGACGAATAACACATTTCCTTCTTGTACTTCTTGCTATTCATTTTTAGCACCCTTTTTTGTCTATAAACAAAATTTGCTTTCTTTCCATAAGGTGATGCCGATTCTGTATTTAAAATGTATATTTGAATAACCGAAACAATTTTTGTCTATTTGTCGACATTTTTATTTCAGATATGGATGTTGCCAAGAAGTTCGCTGCGAGCATTTTGAACATCTCCTGTATTGTTACATTATCAAGAAATATACAGTATTACTTTTATTAGTTTTTAAGTTTGTTCTCACGAATTTGTGTAATCAAATAATTTAATTTTTTTAATATTAATGTTTGCAATAAATCGAAAAAATTTAATATTTCCGAAACAGTTAGGTATAGGACAAAGTACATAAAATATGTATAGAATTTTCTGAACATTCCAAAAATTTAAAAATATATAGGGTCTTGCATTTAAAATAAGAGTGTTGGTATTGGCTACTGTTACATGACACACCCTGTATAAAAAAAATTAAAAGAAATTAATATGACTTTATACTCAGATGGACGAGGTGGGCAGAATAAAAATATTCCTGTAATTACTATGGCTCTTGCATGGATGAAAAGAAGTGCTTCAAACAAACTGCAAACTTTAGAACTATAGGAAGTCCAAATTTGACCTTCGGTTTTAATTTAATTATAAAACACAGAAAACAATTGAAATATTATAATGTTATTATATTATTTTTAAGTTTATAAATGTTACGGTTAATATTGAAAAATGATATCCGCCATGTGACCCCTCTGCTTCTTTAGTATACTAACATTCTTGTTCCAACATTTTTAATAACATTTTCGCAAACATTGTGTTCAATTTCTTCAATTTTTTGAACAATGTTATCTCGAAACTGTTTAGGTGTTTGAGGATTATTAGCACAAACTTTTCCCGTCAAAAAGCCACATAAGAAATACTCGAATGGTGTAAGGTCACACGACCTAGGCAAACAACCTCAGCTCCTCGAGATATTATTCGATTTCCAAATCTCTCCCTCAAAAGATTTAGTGTTTTATTCGATGTGTGTCAAGTGACACCGTCTTGCTGGAACCACATGTTTTGGAGATCCATACCTTCTAATTCGTTCCACAAATAATCTCTAATTTCCAAATATTATCCATATCTCAAAGTGGTCCGAAGTAGATTAAAGGGAAGTAAAAGGCTCAAAGTCTGTCGACCACATAAATTTATTCGAGGGAGGCAGTACGTGCCAATTTATATAATTTTTACAACAATTTTTACAATTTAAAATTTTAATTCAACATATTTAATTTTTTCTGTGGACACATAGTGATTGTACCTACCTACCTACTCACTTACAAAAAATTTTTTGCCTGATGATGACCTTTTAGGTCGAAAGCGCTTGCAACCCAACTTAATAAATTTATGTGGTCGACAGACTTTGAGCCTTTTACTTCCCTTTAATCTCTAATTATTGTCCTGTATCGCGCTCCATTCACAGTTATCGCATCACCAGCTTCATTATGGAAAAAATAAGGACCAATAACGACACCAGACCAAAAACCATACAGTCACATTTACTGGATACAGTCGTTTTTCCTATTTTTCTATTGGATTTTCTTCATTCCATATTCGGCAATTTCGCTGTTAAAATATCTTCATAAAACTCTCAATAACTTTAACAAATGGTGCTAAATTTCTTCCGGAATGCATACGACATCTTCTTGCAGATTAAGCAAAACATCTCCTATTTTGGTAATAAGTTTTCACAATAAAAACGGGGTTTGTTTCATGTTGACCGAAAAACAAGGATCCGCAAAGTTTTTACCATAGAAATACTGTCAGTGAAGATTAGCAAAATTGGACATTATTTAGTATTTCAAGTCAAAGGGCATTCATATATTTCTCCGGATAGAGTGTTTGCATTGCCAATACAGAAAAAAAATCCAAAACTAGATACAGTTAAAATCTCATACGTATTTGATTGATATATTTAAAGAATCAGGCAGCGTGCTTGGAAAGTATTTAACTAAGAGAGCGCAGCTTTAAAAAATAATAAATCTACTCCCTCTTTACATAAAACAAAACTCTTGAAATAGAATAATAATTTCAAAATCCTCAACAAAAATGACAAAGAAAACCCTCTATCATTTGTGAAAAAATGGAAGGTCTTTCATGAGTATCCACCAATCCAATCAAACCTAAAATGCTCAAAAATTGATTAGTGTACATTTTGAAGTGGCGGAAGGACAAAAAAACTTTTAAATAGTGTGGTACCAGTGAAGAACAAAAAATTTATGGTGAGTTATTCGAAGATAACCGATTTGTCTAATATGTGATTATTTTTTTTTAAGGGTACAAGAATATAAGTTGTTACTATTATATTTTTTGTTAATTTTACAAAAATTTAATGACAGTTTTGTTGAAATAAATTTTAACAAGTCTTAAAATTTTGAAATCGGACATTATCCAAAAAATTTTTCTTAAAAAACGGCTACTTTTAAAAATCCAAGAAGGACATTTTAACAACAACTGTTACCTTATAGTTAATCCAAAACATGAAAAAGGGCAGCAGTGCTCTAGCGGACACTTCATGATTTTGACGGCTCTGTCACGAAGTAGCGCTAAACACAATAGCCCGTATCATAATAGCGCTAAAAGAAATAGCGCTCAACAAAGCGTAACTAATCAGCGCCTAAACGAAATAACGTTTATTAGAATAGCGCTAGTCAAAACAGCGCCCAAGCGAAGCAGCACCTGAAGCCATCATAGAGCGATACAACATTTTTTTTACGTAAAATAATTAAAAAAATTAACTAAGTTACCTTACCTGCATGGCCTAGAGACATCGCGGATTGCTTTTCAAAAAAATATAAACAAACCGGGAAAATTTAAGAGCTAAACTTAAATGGCTCCACGGCTGCACGGGTTAGGTAATTTAGTAAAGCTTTTTTAACTTTATTTTATGTTTATTGGTTTACAAAGCAACCCGCAATGGCTACAGACTGCACAGGTTAGGTAAATTAATTGTTTTTTATTTAGTGAATTTAAGTTAAAAATTATTGCGAAACACACCACGATAGCCATAGGTGCTGATACGTTCAGAAGGTGTTTTGATCGGCCACTCTTTTGATTGACACTATTTTAATAACGGATATTTGATTCAGGCGTTCTATTTCATTTAGACGTTTTTTTAATACCTGTTATTCCGATCCAATACTCTTTTGATATGCGCTATTTCGTTTGGGCGCTTTTTTGACATGCGCCATTTCATTCAGCGCTATGGTATGGTATGATTTCGGGTCATAGCCAATTTTGACAGTTTTTGCGCTTTTCTCTTTTCTTTTAAAGTGGATCTGTCCAGATTTAGATCTAGAAGCCTCTAAGTTTGGATTCCTAACCTATAGTACGTAGTTACATTATTTACTACAAAACTAATCTAATGCATTTGGTAAGCGATTTTTAGATTAAATTTAATACACTCTACTCATGAATAGAAAACACAGTTTTTGTAATTGCCTGCATATATTTAGCAGTATCAAAATTTGATCATTGGATTTTGTGTTTTAGATTGTACACAAACTTTTGTCAGGAATAATATTTTTTGAGAAATATATAATAAAAAATTTACCACATGCAGAAAACTAAAATAGACATTGTATAAATATTTTGGGAGGGTTTAGAAAAAATTAAAAAAAAATCACCTATATCTATCAAAAAATAAAGAACAAGTAAGTGGTTGGGTATAAAAAAAAAATTGCCTATATTTCTATAATATGAAAATGCCACTAAACCCCCTGTAAGTGGCGATAGCCAATGAATTACTTTGCCAAATCATGACGTAGCTGTGTTTTTATTGTAATCGGACCCAACTACCC
This sequence comes from Psylliodes chrysocephalus, assembly GCA_927349885.1. Lineage (NCBI taxonomy): Eukaryota > Metazoa > Arthropoda > Insecta > Coleoptera > Chrysomelidae > Psylliodes > Psylliodes chrysocephalus. Next base: position 32,988,689 of record OV651814.1, on the reverse strand, counting down.
AATACCCATCTGTACTTAGATGTGAAATATCTCGCAATACATCTCTACCCTGGCGGAAACTTATTTGGAAGAAGAGGAAACATACTGGCTAACTGGCCAGCAGTCGAAGCTGTCCATAGGACATAAATCGCTGTTATACAATGTCTTCTTAAAACCAACATGGGCTTATCCTATAATATCAAGATTTTTTAAAGGTTACAGTCAAAATCTCTAAGAAACAAAGCCAATGCGCAATGGTATGTTCCAAATGAGAAAAAAATTGAGTGCCTACAGTCAAAGGAGAAATAACAGCAGGCAACATAACCTATTATAACACATTAGGGAACCATCCAAACCACGTAGCGACCAACTTGCTAGACAACAATGTTCAGATAAGTAAATTTTGCATCATATTAACTTTTAACGGACAACAAAGAACATCGGAGAAAAAAATGTATTACTGGTAATAATCCAAAATAAAAAGCTTTAGACATTTTAACTTATACCACTCGGACTACGTTACATTTGATTATGTTCTGATTTACTCTTCACTACCGGAGTGTGCACATTTCAAACAGTTGATATGTTCCTATTGTTAGTTTATTTTTGAAGAGGTTTATTTCTATTAAAACGTACTTTAAAATTGACAAGAGGTCTTGTCGAGAATCTTGCCCATTGAACATCTGTTTAAAACATTATGCTTAATGCAATAATTTTAGAGTCGTTGAAATCGGATTTCTATTTAATAATAATGAAGAAGTGTCAGTTGAAATGAAGTAGTTTATTACTCGTCAATTACGTATTGTTCTATTGTTCGATTTAAAACGGTAAATAATGTTTACACTAAGGAAACGTATGACTGTGCCTATGCAAGCTTCTGGGATTAACAAAATTGTTCGCTTTCTAGTCCTAGTACTATATTATCTATTATACATATATGAAGAGCAACAAGTAACAATTATTATTTCAATTATTTAATAGCCTTCTTTAAATAAAAATAGAAAAGTGTATGTATATCCAACTAATATACCATAGAAACAATTTTACTGTCAAGAGATTGCCTGTTAATAGTACATTTTAAATATTTCTTCAGAGGGCGCATTTGAATCGTCAATTTACTTATAATGAAAACAATTTTCTTATACATGTATGGGCAGGTTAATTACCAAAGAAAGGTTGCCAAAGAACATAATAAGACGAAAAGCATTCAAAAAGAATAATGAGAGAGAGGGAGCGGTCAAAGAAAACATAAAAACACTGATGAGTCAACGAGGATTGGAAGATGAAAACTGTATAGGCAGGAATGGGCATGTTAAGTGTAAACAAATTTAACCAATCTAATGCTACATCCAGTTTAAGCATGAAAAAAACTTTTTTACATGCAATAAAAAATAGCTTAAGGTGAGTACAGCACACCCTTATAATTTTCGGACAAGCATATCTCAAAAAGTAATTTTTTTTTAAAAGTTAAAATTTTGGCCAAATAAATTAGGCAGTAGTATCTAGAATATGCTTATATTTTAAAGTTTTAATTATTTTCAGTTTTCAAGAAAAAAAATCAAAGGGCTTTAAATTTTGAAATATAATTAAAATAAATGCGTTCCTCAATAGCAGTATTCTTAATACAATCCCCAAATTTAAGCTCTTAATCTCTTGTTAATGATTTTTTAAAATTCGCCGAAATTAGTGGCTAAAACGCCTCGTTAAGTGCTATTTTTTGGTTTAAACTAGTGTAAACTGGTGTAAATCATTGAAAGAAACGAATGATGACTCAGAGTGTACGATACGAAAGTTACAGTCGCGTTACACCAGAAAGCAGCTATTAACGAGGCGTTTTAGCCACTAATTTCAGCGAATTTTAAAAAATCATTAACAAGAGATTAAGAGCTTAAATTTGTGGATTATATTAAGATTACTGCTATTGAGGAATGCATTTATTTTCAATATGATATTTCAAAATTTAAAGCCCTTTGATTTTTTTTCTTAGAAACTAAAAATAATTAAAACTTTAAAATATAAGCATGTTCTAGATATTATTGCCTTATTTATTTTGCCAAAATTTTAACTTTAAAAAAAATTACTTTTTGAGATATGCTTGTCCGAAAATTATAAGGGGGTGCTGTACTCACCTTAAATAGATAATAAATAATATTATAGTTATAGTACTTTAAAAAGTTCACTTTGAAATCAATTATTTAAAACATTCTATTTTTGCGCCATTTACCACGTCATCATAAGCCTCTACTTCTATTGGTCACTAAAGAATATGTGATAAATAAGCAAAAAAAGGTACTTCAGAATCCAAACAAGAAATGAATTAATAAAAATGTCTACGTGCCCTTGCACTTACTTAATCACGTGACTATTAGCCGCAACGCCATTGGCAGGTTACAATTACGTAGTTTTGCAATTGACAAGTGAAGGAAAATACAGAGTTTTGCATCTATCTTCGTTTTCTAAAGCGTTTTTAATGCAGAAATAGGGAGTATTGCATCTTATTTTAGGAGAAGAATGGAAGAGTTTGAAATAAGGAATTGAATGGCGTCATAACATTACTTTTTGTTTTGCATTTAGGTAACTCATATTATGTTCAGATACGTTTCTATTATTAATATGAATTTAACCAAAGCTAAATAGATGTATTTAAAATACAATTCCCTTAAAAATGCAAATCATTTAAGTGTTTTTTTATTATTTCTGATGGTTTTGCAAAATCTGTACAAACTTAAAAGTAAATGCCTGGACTATACCTATACAGTAAATTGTCATTATTTTGCCATAAATAAAACTTTAAAATACTCGATTAAACGATAATATAATAGGAAATTGATAAATAAATAAAAAGAGAACGACAAAACTTATTTTTATTTAAATTCATTATAAATACATAACACATTCAAAAAATATTTCCTGGTTTCATAATATCATTTATAATATTTAAACTTCCTTATTTATTTAAAAAGATGGACTCAAAATAGCCCATTATGTTTCTTTAAAAGCAACATTTGCAGATGAATAGGAAAATACAATAATTTTCTGGTCACTTTGCACTTGATATATATTTATACACTCTTATTATATAAAAAGCACATATTTAATGTTTTTAATTCGAAGAAGTGTACAGTTTTATTATCCTAAGATTTTTTAAAAGATACACAAATATAATAACATAATATTGAATTATTTAAATTTATCAGTACGATTATGTTCGACAATTCACAGTACATCTTAATTGTGTTAGGTGTTGCCTAAATTCAGTAAATTACATTTGGCAATATTTTGGTTGTGACTACTATCCTACATCAGGAATTAAAAAATTAAAAATAAATTCACTTTTAAACTCTTTATTAATAGAAATCAACATTGGAATTATTTAGATAAAACAAATATCCAGTGGATTTGCACTAAAATTATTGTCTTTGCTCTAAAATACTGATTTCGAATAAACTATGAATCCACAAAGGTAATTACACCTGACAGGTCGCTCATCGAAAATTGACGAAAGGGATAAATGCTTTCTGGTTCTGATTTGAACAAAGGCAGGTGAAGACGAAAAAAGATAAAGTTTTACGTGTTGTGTATGGTGTGCGAGTTTTTTATGTGCTCTATCGGCAAGCTAAGTTGGATGGTAACCCTCGGCGTAGGGTAGGTCTTTAACGATATATATTTTAAATGATCATTAATAAATAAATCTTATTAGGATCCTAGTCTTTCTTATAATCAACCTCAACCTGTTCACGAAGGATGGACCCATCTTGGCGGTGGTGGCTTCCATCTTAGTGGCGTAAATCTTTGGTCAGGGCGTAAGTAAGAAGTGGATAAACACTATTTGTTTCTGTAAAGTCTATCCCATGTTTGATTTTTGGTTTTTCGGTGATCCCAGACCAGCTACTGATTTCTTTAAGTTATCCAACTTCAAAGAGGCACGTGTCGGGTTCTTACAGAGGCAGGAGGCTACTACATGAGTCCTGAGCAGTGGAGTATCCAAGGACATTGATTTATTATGTCGTTTACTTGTGGCTTGTAAGAAGCCCTTCTAGGTATAAGTTTATATTTAAGGTGGTCCGTAAAAACTTTAAATTTATTTTAATAACATGCAATATAGTGATGTTTATCTTTTATTTTTAGCCTTGCTCTGATTTCTATTCTATTTTAAAGTTTAAAACGTAACTAATGTATTTTTCATTTCACTCCTCATGTATATTTTTTTTTATATCGACATCCTCAAATCATTAGAACTTCAAACTTTTGAAAACTGTGGCCTTTTCTAATGTCACAATGTTGATGTGATGGAAGGTTATTTACTTCGATGGTGTTTAGAAGCCACAACAAGAGAGCAACAATATGTTTGCACCCACCTTAAAAAAACAGAACCATGTAAAATAAATGATTTAATACAGTATTTTAATCTTTTAAATATTGACAGGAATTAATATTATCTTCGAAAGCAGAATATTGTGTGAATTTACAAGATACGACCTTTTCCTTTTGTTCATTTATAACTGAGTAATGCTATAAAATTTTTGTGTTCTGGTGTAATTCTATCTTTACTTTTACATATGGTAACCAAACATATGTTAGTGCACTTTCTTGGTAGACCTACAATAGAATAATTTTTACTCAATAAATAATAATAATAATAATACTTAATAGGATTGCCCTAAAATATTTCGCGATGATTTGAACACCATTTTGATTAAGACAAAAGTTTATTGAAGTAGTGTCAAGTTACTTCATAAAAACTGAATTTAAACAAATATTATTTTAGTTTTAATATATATGTTTTTATGTTAAATTATACGATCTTAACCTTTAAATTGTCGGTTATCCGGAAATTCAATAATTCTTTATAAGAAGCGAAAACACGGTAAAAACTTATCGACTACTGTCTGGAACATGGAGGATGAATTTCAAATTTCAAATTTTTTGGAATTTTAAAAAATTCTTGTAGAAAAATTAGAAAATAATAAAATTCAAAAAATATTTTTAGATTAGATTTTGTGCTAGCGTTTGAAAAATATAATTTTGAATTTCACTACACATGCCCATTATTAACTGGTTATGAACTAGTTTGGTGATCTATAGATGCCTCTAATTAATTCCATATGTATTTAAAAAGCAGGTTTTACTATTCCCAACCAACGGGAATATTGTTAAAGATATTTGCACCATACTGTATTTGCTTGAAAGCATTCGATAAATCTCAACTAAAAATTCTCGTCGTTATGCGATGGCTTAAGCCATAAATCTATACATCTCCATCTGTAAAATATCTGTTCTGACACCACGACAATCGCTTTATTTTCGTTTAAAAAAAAAAACGAAGGAAGGAAACTCCACGGCGAAGACTTATGAGCGTTACCTCTTAAAAATGTGAAATGTTATGAACCAATGGATAAAACACAACCGGAATCCACTTTAAAAGTATTATTAATCTGTGATCGATGTTATACTAGACATAAATCGTTGGCCAGATATACGGTTTTAGTCACAGTGGTGCCGCTGTAAAAATTATTCTTTACTCTTGTTCCAACAATTATATACTATTGATTTCTCTTATTAAATTCATTGTTAACATTTTTAAAATTGCTCATTTTGAAGTAAGAATAATTGATCTAATAAATATTTGTAAAAAATTACATTTTATTGTTTTGGAACGAGCGTTAGCGGTACCCTTTACTGTACAGGGGCAAGTGGGGGGCAGAACAAGGTATTTTACATTTGTACTAAAAAATTACAACTTTCTAAAAATATAAAAAAATGTATATTTAAAACTTTAAATATCAGGAGAAACAATAGCAATCTTTTTCTGCCAGCCAAGAAGCTTCGAAGGCAATTCTCTCAGAAATCTAAATACGGCTGTCAAAACAAAGTCAACTTAGCCTGGGTACCAGACAAAGAATGACATTAGGGCAACAGAAGGGCCAACAAATTAACCCGAGAAGGCTCAGATCAGGCCATGACAGGTCTCGAATCCTTCTTGGAGTCCGTAAAGCATTGTCCAAGGCATCTATCAAACAATGTGATACCCTTAAAAAGGGGTAGTCATATTGATAGAAGGGGTGACAACTATATTAATTTTAGCTAGCTCATAAAATTGGTAATCGTAGAGTTGGGTGAGTAATAAAAGTATATTCTGTTGATGAGTTATCTCTTTTAGTATATTTGGTTGGTATGTACAGTTTTACCCTGGGATCATAATCCCCTACAAATAGTTACTTAAGTTCGTCATAGGTTAGTTATAATGTGTACAATATTTGCCTGTAGTACTATAAGGTGCACAAGAATATAGTAAGTTTAGATATATTTATGATTGAATTGTATTTGATATTTTATATTTATCTTAGGTAGCAAGTTATGAGTGCTGAGTATCTATTACTTCCACTGTAGTATAAAATAGAAGAAAGATATTTCTTACTTGTAGGCTGGATGGTATTTCGTCTTACTGATTCTAGTTGTCTCGCTTCCAAAACTGAATATATTTCAGGACTCTGAAATGATGGTTGATGGCTCCTGGAGGGGCAAAGCCTTAGAAGGGGCTGCAGATAAATTCCTGGCCTGTAGTTCTCTGATAGGTAAACTGAATATCGGTAGGAAATCGAGAGCTCTAATTGGTCGATCCTCAAAGGGATAAGTTAATTAACAAATACTTAATTAAGTGATTAAATCACTAAATAAAAAATAAATAACTAAATAAATAAAGGTCTACAAGAGAACGACATTATTGGTATATGATTTCAGTAAAAAGTGGACAGGTTGAACTTACCACAGATTTTAGGGGCCTTTCTTTTGCAAGTGATAAATCCACACAATATGTGTCTCAACTAACTGTGAGCTACTTGCAAGAATTAATTAAAGATTAATTAAAATAATGGCTAAACAAATACGTAAATACGAAATCCAAAAACCCAGGAGGTTCAGAAAGAAGCCATTTTATTAAAAAGGTGAGATGAAAAAGAATTATAAAAAAAGTGGTCAGTGGTCAGTTCATGTCCAGATTAGAAATGTAAATTTTACTGATTATTGTACCTTAGTGACATTTTAAATAATTATACCCATTTAAAAAGAAGAGAATTGATATTATTGATTAATGACAAGAGAATGACTTTGACATGACAAAAATAAATAATAAATATTTTAAGAGAATCTGTCCTAACTATATTTCTGTAAAATATTTTATTAGGGTAAATAGTTATATTTCAATAATATCTTGTTGGGAACATTTTACTCATCGTGATGTATTTAATTTGACTTATAATTTCTGTTATTTTTAGGATTACAACGTCAACTATTAATGTAAATACCTACAATGCGAATCGAAGAATGATAGAATCAAATTCAAAGTCAAATATTCTGAACGGTAAAGGCCACTCATGAAAAAAAAAAGAAGAATATGACACATAACCAAACATTGTCAAATTTGCTAGAGACGTGATGGAGTTTCTGTTTTTTCTTACGATGTACCCACCTAAGAGGTAAGTCTGATTGATTATAATATATGGTCCTTCTGTAGTATCAGTGTGGTGCTTAAAATCATAAATATTTTATAAGAAGTGTAAATAAATTGGTAGACGAGCCTCTTTTGTTCTCAAATAATGATAGAGCATTAGCTTCAGATTAATGTAGAATGTAAGCTTCTTACTGAATCTTCCGAGGAAATACCATTATTCTTTTCAACAGGAAAAAACTCGTGTAAAATTCAAGAATCTCTCTTTGTATAGGATAATATTAATTCAAAGACATCTAAGGCTAATAAATTACATATTCTTAGTAATAAAGTAACTGATCATTATAAAAGTGTTTAGAGGAAATTAAAATATGGGCAATTCGTAATAAAATTGCAGACAAGGCACTATGTAAACCTATTTTTGTTTTTTTTAGAGATGTGTAGGAAAATCCACAGTACACAAATGGCAACGGAAGATGTAGAGGCCTTTACTATAAATAAAGTGACCCAAAGATGCTATAGAAGTAAGTATTACTGTAATGTTTATCTCAAGATTTTGAAATATTTCTATTTTACTGATATTTTCATCTCAATTCTAACACTAAAAGCATCAAAATGTAAATAATTTATAAATATCTCATAATACGTATACATATCTTATTTATCATTTTTTTTAGGAGAAAAGTACGTGATGAATCTCAGCAAATAAATTTAAATTTTAAGTTTTTTGTATGTATGTATTTTTTAATTTTTTTTTAAATTTGCTTTATTTTTAAAATAAACTTTGGATTTAAGTATGGGTTTTATTTTCTAAACTATGGTACGGTATTACAAAAAAAAAGTTGAATATATCATGAATATTCAAAATACTATGAATATAGGCATACATCAGTAAATCCAGAGAATATGCCATACATATATTTTGGCAGATAAAAACATATCGTGGGCATATGTTTCATGGTGACTTTGAATATTCCTGCAATATTCCTGTTATATGCCATGGCGGATATGGCATATCCATTGAATATATCAATATGCAGTTCAGATATGCATTGAATATTTATGCAATATTTTTGTGCTGTCCGGGTAATTTTTTTGGCTGACCCAATTTAAGTAAAGATATTCGTTTGTAAACTGTTTTAAAGTAAACTTATGTTAAAAAAAAGTTGTTTGATAATTTATTTGTGATTTCATTTATTATACCTATTTTTTAGAACTATATAAAAAAAATGTAGTAGTTAAGCTAGATAGGGGGGAGGCGCCAACTCAGGAGGGACAAGAGTCGGCCCCGCAGCCATCAAATAACAGTGACGACGAATAGTAACCAAGTTTAGCACATAATTTGTTATTTGACTTGTTTATTTCACTTCCATATTTTTCCCAGTTCTAAAACGACTATGTTTTAAAATAATTTTTACACATTGAATAACGTACGTATTTCATTTCTTTTTTAAAATAATTTAACTTTTATTTATTGACTAATCCATCATATTTATCTTACTGCTTTTGACCCTTAATCCAACTTCTAATTTTACTTATTGACTTTTCGAACAGATCCGGTATTACTTGTTCTTATATCACTACCACTATCGAACCGTTATCCAGATATACCAATGCGCTGAGAACATTTTCATTTATCTAAGAGATAACTCGGCTTCTGGATATAATTTTACATCCAAAAAGATTAATGGTTTGGATGTCATCATAAAGTGATATCTCGATAATGGTGGGTCTTTTGATGAAACGGGCACAAATCATTTCAACACTCGACCGTTTTTATTCGGTTTTATTTCAAGCAGAAATCTCATTTTCAGATACTCTTACTTTGTTGCTTTCAAGAAAAATTAGACAGTACACAAAGAACGCTGCTCGATGAAACACATAAAATATAGAATGCTCTTTTACGAGAAAACCGGGAGATTGAAAAAGAAAAATACAATTTTTCGGAGGAATTATTAGAAAAAGAATGATGTAAAATGGAGTGAGTAATCTTCGACGGCGAAATGAAGCTGAAACTTTGTTGAAATTTGTTATATTTCATGTCTTCTCAGATCGTGATTAAATATAGATTGCCCTGAGAAACTTTATTTGCTTTACTATATTTAAATAGCAGGGATCAAACTCATACATCATACAGGGATTCTTAGTTGTTAACTTTTTTAACAGTGTATAGAAGTCATTAAAATAAACTTTTTTAAAAAAATTAAAAATAAGAAACTTAATTTAATTGATTCCAAAATGTATTCAATACGGTTATGTCTAACTTAAATAATGTTTAGGACGTCAAAATAGGCTGATCACTTTCATGTCATACTAAAAACCATTCACAAAACTAAACTCTGTGGGGGACAAGCGTGCAGCTAGGTTTTTTCTTGGAGGGGGGAGCAACTACTCAATTTATTAGTGAATTCGCAGCGTGTTGTCTTAAAATGTAGCAACAATGCATTCTAGAGTAGGGATTCCCAAACTAATTTGGACAAGAGCCCCCTTTTTCAAAATGAACTGATACCTCAGACCCCCGCATCCAAATTACTTTAAAATTCAAATCTCTAGTTCTTTCCTATTGATACAAAACACGTACAAATTTAGAAACTTTGTGGTTGGTTAAGTGAGTCATCATTTTCTTATTAAAATTTAACAAACTAAAAATTCAGTAATTTGTTACTGGTCAGAAATTTATCGTACCGATATGAAATCAAATAATTAGTTATTATTAATAGTTACTAATTAGGGTTAGTAAACAATAAATAAATTAAAAAAAAAACACCTAAATTTGTAAAAAGTATTTCACAAGATTAATAGACTTTTATATTTTTATCCATTTATTATACATATGTAGATTGTTTACTTACATGCTAATGTCAAATCTTGACCATGACCTTGTAATAATTCTTATCTTCTTCATTCTAGTGTAACTTAATTAATTAGGTCAATAATTAAGCTGTTTATTGACAGTTAAGACTTATTGGTGCCTGTGGTTTTATCTCTTTATCTGGGTTCTCTGTCATTTCCTTTTTTGAGATTGGTTTTTGGGCGATATGGTCTGTCTTATATTAATCGAATATTTTCGGATTTTTTACCAACCCTAAAAGGGAGTTCCATCAAAATTAGTTATAAGTATTGCTTGTAAAATCAAGAACATTTGTATTACACGTATTAAGGATTTGCGATACCTAAAAAGAAAATGCCCTACCTTACTAGGTAAGTCACCCAGACACAATTTAAACTTCATGCACTTCTATCTGGTTTTATTTATGCTTTTAGGCCTATTAATTATAGTTACGATACTATACTGCATTGTCATTACCATACTATCATCTTCTACTGCCTTTATCTGCTAGACAAGGTACCCCTAAGCTTATTACTTCCGCTAATTGGCTGCTCTTGGGCTTGCGAATGTTACAGGTGGGGTACAACTGTCCATTCACCTTTACTAAGAATATATAAAAAATATATAATATATAAAAAATATATAATATATAAAAATATATAAAAAATATATAAAAAATATATAAAAAATAGATAAAAAATATATAAAAAATATATAAAAAATATATAAAAAATAAATAAAAAATATATAAAAAATATATAAAAAATATATAAAAAATATATAAAAAATATATAAAAAATATATAAAAAATATATAAAAAATATATAAAAATATATAAAAAATATATAAAAAAATATATAAAAAATATATAAAAAATATATAAAAAATATATAAGAAATATATAAAAAATATATAAAAAATATATTAAAAATATATAAAAAATATATAAAAAATATATAAAAATTATATAAAAAATATTTATAAAAAATATATAAAAAATATATAAAAAATATATAAAAAATATATAAAAAATATATAAAAAATATATAAAAAATATATAAAAAATATATAAAAAATATATAAAAAATATATAAAAAATATATAAAAAATATATAAAAAATATATAAAAAATATATAAAAAATATATAAAAAATATATAAAAAATATATAAAAAATATATAAAAAATATATAAAAAATATATAAAAAATATATAAAAAATATATAAAAAATATATAAAAAATATATAAAAAATATAGAAAAAATATATAACAAATATATAACAAATATGTAAAAAATATATAAAAAATTTAATATATAAAAAACATATAAAATGTGGTAGTTTGAACTTTATGTATTTAAAAAACGTTCGCACCTCCAATGCATACAATTGCAGCTTGTTTGTGATATTGTCGTTTCAAACACTAAAACTATGGAACTCCCAAACTAAAGTTCCTGGCGTACATTTAAAACAGTGTGCATATTTTCTTATTTTATTATTTAAAATAAAATAAAAACAGGTTTATTAATAAAAAATGTGTTTTATGTTAAATTTAATAGCAAATAATAATAAAAAAGTTGTGTGTAAGTAATTAAAAAAAAAAAAAAACAAACTAATGTATGAATTTAATTAAATTTAATATATTTAATTGCTATTTAAATTATTTTTGAAAACAATTATTCCTTTCGAAAATATCCACTTTTTATTTATTTTTTGTAAATATTGTAATTCTGTATATTTCTTACATCACTGGGTAATGAAATATAAATTCTAGGAGCTAGGTAATTCGCATTTCTTTGACCAACTGTTTTTTCACTTCGTGAAAATAAGAAGCCATAGTTTTGTCGAGCATTATAGAAGTGTTCATGTGAAACTAATTGTATTTTGTCTTGCTTGATAAACAATAATATTTGTTGTAAGCAAATTTGTTACTTATAAATTAATTTGAGATTCTACGTAATATAATTTATTTAAAGGATATCTTATGTTTCGTTTATACATGATTCTTAAAATCCATTTTTGTTTTAGATAAATTTTATTCAAGAAACAATCATTTACTCCACCCCATTCTAATATACCGTAAGTTAATAGTGACTGAACTAAAGCAAAATAAATTATTTTTAAATGACTGGTATTAAGAAAATGTTTAAGCTATTTGAATTTCCGTAAAAGTGGCATCTCATTTCTCGAGCCAATTGTTTGCATTGTACGAGTAGGTTTCTCTTTTTATGACGATCTATTATGATTCCTAGATATTTAGCTTTTTCAGCTTCAAAAATTTGAGTATTTAGCCAAACGCCTTAGAGGCCCTAGATTTGGTAAATTACTAATATATGAAGAAAATGGTAAGTAGTTTTTGTATAATTTAATGTTAATTTGTTTTATTGTAGCCTTTTTGAAGTCTTGGAAAATTTTCCTATTATGAACCGTGTTATCTGCAAAACTGATAATTTTACCATTGTTGTCTATTAGCAGCAAGCTATAATTGTACAGAAGGAATAAAAATGGTCCAAGCTCAGTTCCCTGGGGAAAATCAAATGTTAGTTTTTTTGATTTGTTATATATTTCTTCATTATTTACGACAAGTAACTTTTTATTAGATTATAGCTGTTTCTCTATTCCCATATTTTTTAAATTTCCCTAAAATAATTTTGTGACTTACAGTATCAAAGGCTTTAGAGAGATCTAGGTACATTTTTATCTAATGATTGGTAGCTGAGTGATGTTAATCTATAAATAGCATCTTCAGTAGATCTAGCCTCTCCAAAGCCGTATTGAAGATCAGGCAATATATTATGTTTTTAAGAAAATCGTTAAGTCTTGTTTTAAATACTTATCCCATGATTTCAGAAAAGTTTAAAATTAAAGACACGGGTCTCTAGTTGTCAATTTTTTTCTGTCTTCACTTTTGTATATAGATTTGATCAGTAAAGTTATTGTTTTGGCAATTTGTTGTATTATTACATTAAGCGTTTCTGACCGTCTGTTGATAAAATTTAAGCTCTTGATTATTGACACAACTTCTAACTTATTCGTGAGTTTGAAAATCAGAGTGTTTTACAAAAAATCTATTTTCTCATCCAAATTGTTCACGTCTGCGATTTTGTCGGCTAATTTTGATCCTATTTCGCTAAAATATTTATTATAGCAATATCCTGTATATGGTTTACTTGCTGTTCATCTGACAACTTAATAATGTCGATTTTGTTTCAGATCTTTCTATCTATCGGGACAGATTTTGGACTACAATGACTACCTATCTTAACATAAATGATCTTGGTATTCTTTACCTATACCTAGTTAAAGAATTTCATTATTTTGCTTAATTAAACTATCTAACTAGCTAGACTCCCAGTAGAAAGGATATAAGTGCCAGATTAGTATTCCCAAATGTTTAATTTCGCGCAGAGCCATATTTGATGTCCCCGCTACTAAATAGGCAATAACTTCGGTTGAGTCATCCGGTTCAAAACACGTCCATGAAGCGCAATTACTAGACATCGGACAAAAAACACATATTCCTCGTCAATTAAAACGGCGGTGCAGAGGGTGTCAGTGCGGCCGAGGGGGCTGGGTAAATGTCAGTGGCGTGACACCGGTCATAAATTTTTTAACGATAAGTATAACAAGGTTAATGTTTTCCAAGAACCATTCTATTTTAGTCGGTATTTGGTAATGTGACTGAAAGTTGAGAGCTGGAAAAATAATAAGTAGTTTGTGTAACTTAAAAGACAAGATAATAACAGTGAAATTAACTACATCAAAACTACTAGAAATGCATAAAAAATTACAATAGGAGGACTGCATACAGCAAAGAGGAAGAAAAAAGAAAACAATTATTCTAAAGCAGCGGACAAAGATACCAGGGTTAAAAGAGGGGAAACAGAATGATTTTAGTGAGTATACCGATATTACACAAACAAAGACGACCATGCGCAATATAATCTTATTCAAGCACTTCGTACCCATGATGTATTTCTAGGATGTAGACTACTAGTTTAGGAATCAATGTATAATACAAAACTAACAAGTAAATATGTAAATGAATTATTGCCTGACAAGCTCTTCTGGTTGACTCTTCGTTTATTATTACACTGCAATAATTATACTACCAAAGTATTTCTCCCAAGTATTTGGTACATAAGACAAGAATAAGAAAGGAATACTAAACCTGTTATGACTGGAAGTTGCTTGAAGAAGATTTTGGATCAGTTAACAAATAAACCTAGACTCGTCTAAAAAGGAAAAAAAAGAACTATGCTGTAATTGTGCTGAAATAATAACTAATGGAAAATTCTGTCTGTAATCTACATTTAAAATTAGCTGTGAGTTCTTTTTATTTAATTAGGAGGTACGTTTAACTTAGTAATATTACTATATTGTATAGTATTCAGAGAAAATAGTCTAATCTAAACCATTATTCAGTACTCTTAATCATATCTTCAAGTGTTATAGAAAGACAAAACAATATCTTAAATATAATAATCGGATAAAGTTGCAGAAGTAGCACAATATAAGTGAATATAACAATAGAATATCGATAAGTAGTATAGTTGAGTTACCATAGAATGCATATCTAAAGATACAGGTAAACTGGTAAACATCACTTACAATTAGTCGAAAGAAAGAAGCAGTGCTGTAATTTAATATACAGAACATTGTACAGATTCATGTGGTAGATATTTTATTTCTGCATCATCATCAGCATCATCCTCCAAGGCTGATTTAATTGGCTTCATACAAATATTGATAAATTTAATAATATTTTTTATTGTGTTTACTATCTTTGATAGAAAAGTCAGATTTGTAATTAACCATATCATTAGGGGTGAGTATCTTAGTGAGACGGGATTTTTTCTTTAATAATTTATTAAATAATTGTAATGCCTATAATAAAAGCCAAGGACTGCAGTGATCAAAACACATAGTAACTCTGCGCGAAAGGCCGCGTTTCCTCAATGTACATGTGGCCTTGTCGATTTGATACGAAGTAACGACAGTAGCCAAAAAGCTGACCAGGTTGTCATATGTAATACCTATAAAAGGATAATTCCTTTGTTCATAAAAGTATGAAAAACAAAAGTACAGTAGAAAGCGGGTCTGGTGTAAATCATAGAAAGTGTTAATAAACTTTTTTCTAGAGAGAAAAAATAACATTTTAAATAATTTCATGATAGATTTTAGCATTATTAATGTTGATGAAGTAGTAACCAAATGTGTAACTTATACGGGAGGGGCTTAAAAGATTATTTGAAAAGAAATCGTTGCAGGGGACGTGTGATAATCGAAAAAGTTTACTGATAAACCTAAAACAATATTAGAAGACTAAATGAAAACGTTGTTAGACAAAGAGTTTAATAATTCTATTTCAAAAATGAGATTCCAACTATAAAGAAAATTCTGTTAGAAGTAGAAGCTATACCGACACTACCCAATATGACAAATTTAATTTACGAAAAAGGGAGATATTTATTTAATAATAGCATGAAGACATCATTATTTAGGAAAAGTTATAGACTTGTTGTCATAAACTTTTATACAAAGA
Source organism: Psylliodes chrysocephalus (assembly GCA_927349885.1). Lineage (NCBI taxonomy): Eukaryota > Metazoa > Arthropoda > Insecta > Coleoptera > Chrysomelidae > Psylliodes > Psylliodes chrysocephalus. Next base: position 32,972,889 of record OV651814.1, on the reverse strand, counting down.
GGAAAAAATATTATTTTAAATGTGTATAATATTCATAAAATTGGATTTTAGCATGCTTAATGTTGATGAAATGGTGCTTAAAAGTGCAACTCATACGGGAGTAGCCAAGAAGACAATTTATAAGATTATTCGGGAAGAAGTTGTTGTTGGAGAGGTGTTAGAACCAAAAAAATCTCTTGGTAGACCTAATGTTTAAATTTTTATTTTGGGAATGGGGTAATTAATAATACACTCCGGCCTAAAAGATTTATTGTGTCCTCTTCTGTCGCCAATTTAGAAAGGATATGTCTCAATGCATCTTATCCTATCTTCTTATGAAAGTCTAGAATTTGGAGTAGCTTTAAGTTAGGTAGATCACCCTCTTCTATTTGATTTGCTCATTAGAATAGTGCTCTTGGATTCTGGAGGGCTATACAATCAGTCAGAATGTGAAAAGACGTTTTATCCCCTTCTTCACAGAATCTGCACTCGGTATGTTCTACTACTCTCAGTTTACTAAGATGTTTTTGGAGCCGGCAATTCCCGGTAAGGAGCTGTGTTACAATGCACAGCCTTTTATTGCTCAGGCACATGCAGACTTTTACTATTTTCTGGTTATATTCGCCGAGAAGTATCTTGGTTTGTCTAAGTCCCAAGAGATTGTTCCAATTATTGGTTCTTTTACTGCCCAATTATTTTTTAATCTCTCGCAGAATGGTTAAGGTTGTACGCAGCATGTTTGGGTTTCTTTCCTTGTGAGACTATTTGCAATCTCATTACCCTTTACCCCATTATATCCTTGGATCCAAGTGAGAGTAACTTTATTTTTCTCGCCTAGTTCATTCAGTTTTTTTAGACATCTTTAGACCATTTTTAAGCTTATAACGTAAGAGCTCAGTGCTTTGGTAGCTGCTTGGATATTGGACATGATGATAATGATCTCTGCGATACTTTTTCTCGATGTTAAACTTAATAATGGTGTGAATTGTTATCCGGTAGATGTTTGGGTATTTACACAAACTTTCGGAGTGCTAGATCCATACACTTCTACTCCAGTTTCTTCTATAGTTTTGCAACAAAACTGTACTTCTTTCTCCTTTCATTCGGAAACATAGCGCAAATATGTCTGGCACGGAATCTTATATACATTCGTCTGATTATTCCGTTCTTAATCATTCTATATCTTTTTATTTTTGCCATGTACTCTATCATTAAAAATGTATAGGGGTAATGTTTAAGATTATCTCGATTGTGGCCGTAAGACAGGTTTTCATTACATCAGTGAGGCATATACAGGCTAGTCTTTGTTCTTTTGAGATATTAGCTCTCGTAGTAGCTAAACTAGATATGTAACTCTAGGCTATAGCTGCACAAGTGATGATTGGTCTCACTATTTCTTTATACGATTAGAGTTTTGTGGCCTTGTTTACTACTTTCTTCTTAGGTATGTTCCAGAGGAGTTTGTTATCTAGGGTTAGGCTAAGATATTCGACTTCTTCCTCTTTCCATTCTATATCTATTCCGCAGATTGAGTTTTCTTTTCAATAAAAAGGCTACGAGTGTTGCTTTGATGGGGTTTATACTACGTTTAACCTCACAGCACCATCTTTTAATGTGTTCTAGTTCTCCTTGGAGTATACCACACATGATAGGATAACAATAAATAATAGTTTAAAGACGTCATTATTAAAAAAAAAATATGGAGAGCAGGAAGCAAAATAAAAATATATTTGTGTTGGATGAAACATCCAAATGTCGCAAACTTGGCAACATACACAAAGTAAGAAACAGGCATTTATACAGGAAATTTCTTGTGGTCTAAGAAAGTTATCAAAAATATAAAAATGCTAAATAATAACCCACATCAGAAGCTTTAAGGATTTCTGGAAGATGGCTTATTTTTATCATAGTCAAACAAAAAGGAAGACATGGAAGGCTCAGCTTTTGAAACTTCATTTAAATATATTTATAGAAACTGCAACCTGATTCCGCGATAGTGATGCATTATACCATAGTTGATTAGTTGAGCCCTTATCAACTACAAAATGGACGAAAGAAGAATTTTAAAATTGTTTGAAGTCTAAGAATATTAAATTTATATAAACCGCTTTAAGAGCAGAATTATGGTGCCTGGCAAAACGACAAAAAAATGTAAATAAAAACATATTGTCGGCGAGATGGGACGATTAAAGGTAGGTATGCCCTTTGGCTACCACCATATCATGCTGAAATAAGCCCGATAGAATTGATTTGGGCACAGCTTAAGGTTTATGTTGCTCAACGCAGCGAGTTTAAGTCAGTTGATGTTTATCGGTTGTTTCTGGAAGCATTTTCCAACGTAAGCACTGAAAACTGGAAAACTAGGAACAATATGTTGAAAAAGTGGAATCGTCATTTTGAAGACCAGATGCATCAACCGAAAGTTTGCTTGAACCTCGTCAGTGATACGGGGTTCTAAATTAGTGTACTTTTATGTCCCTTGCACTTCCATTATTAGAAAAAAAATATATTCAGCATTCACTTTTTACTAAATCTCTTATTCTTAAATCTCTTTTATTAGTTTCGGCACCTAAAATTAGATTTTATTGAATTTTTTATTCCATTTTTGTACAATACCTCATTTTAATGTCTTGTACCAGCAATTTCTTCCGAAACATATATTTCACCAGCATTTAACAAGTATAAATATTTCAGTTATAAGTATAATTAACTATATATAGTTATTTCCTAAAATATCTACGTCTCTGGATTGTGACGTATTATCTTTACTCTTACTGCACCCCTTTACTATAGTAAAAAGAACAATAAGCATATTAAAGAAAGCCTATACTTAGGAGAAGTCTGAAAATGACTAAAAGATGATACTGGCGATGATAGTAATGATACAACAGAAAATACATCTATTTACAAAACAGATAACATAATAAGAAATAATATTTGATGGACATAAATGACATAATGATAAATGATAATTAATAAAACCTAATATGTTCTTATGTACTTGAACTAACATTTTTTTTACTTTATAACCTACACAGAAAACGAGGCTAATGGCCTAAGTTGTCGAAGCCGAAGACACCACTAAAAAAATATTTCAGAACAAAGTGCTTCGAGATAATTGTCTTAACAGTCCATAAAAACATCTTATTATTGTTATTAAATAAACGATGAAGGGTTCCGACTTGCAGGGAACTGGGTTCCAGGACATTGCCACCTCACGGTTACGCCTCTGTCAGGGTGGTTGCATACTGAATATGAGAATGGCAGCCATCGGGTAATTGCACGGCAGTAAAAATTAACGACGGGAAACGAGCCTGAATCGTGAGCAATTGAATGTGACCATCCACTGCACTCAAATATGCTCTCTCACTTATGGACTCCCAACAGATGAAATAATATGCTTAAAATATTCGTTTCATTTTATACCTAAAACATACTAGATTGTAACACGGGAGGTACGGATATTTTGGTAAATTATGTACATGAAGCAAGTAAAAACTTGTTTTGCCATTCTATTTAGAACAGTTCCTCTAAAAAATATAATTATTATAGAAGAATACTGATATATAAGGTCTTTAAAAATGAGTAAAGATAAGTGTGATTAACTATTCTATTCAGAACAGTTCGTCTCAAAAATATATTATTATAGAAGAATACTGATATACAAAAAAAAGAAGAAATTATTTGGTTAAAACTAAAAGAAATAAAGCTAGAAAAATAACGCCTGTTTAGCATTTTTTACAAATTCACGCATAGTGAAGAAAGCGCTTACACGAAAGTGGATATAAAATCCAAACAAAAAGGAAAAATAACCCAGCCAGCAATCAGAGACACTGAGCTAGATTTACTATGGCCCCAAGGAAAACCTATTTCTGTTCCTAAGCTTGAAGATCTAAAGGCTTTATTTTATTTAATTCCCCAAGCCGATCACCATTTTTACAATCGGTTATTTAGTGATGAAACCGTTAATGACGACATCGATGGGTATAAGTAGACTTTGATTTGAAGATAATATCTAATCCGCTTGTTTTGTTATTGTTTTTTTACATAGAGTTTAAATGTTCAGTTTTCGTACAAGGAACCACACTATTTTTTTTATTTAGACGTTTTAAGCAATATGTGTTTTTGAAATTAAACTTAAAATATTAAGCCCGTTTTAAGTGTTTATCAATTAAAAAAATGGAAGCCGATGATTACATGGAAATAACACCTCCTGAAATCCGCGACGCTGCTAAAGTGGCGTCATTGGAATTATTACCTGAAATATCGAGGAAAAATTATGAGATTGCATACAACAAATTAATGTCGTGGAAACAAACAAAAAATGTATCCTCTTTTTCCGAAGACACTGTGCGTATGTATATTTTATGGAAATTTCTAGTCTACTTTATGGACAAACTATTCCATGCTAAAAAGCATGTTAAACATCAAGCACAATGTCGACATTGATAAATATCCGAGATTACGTGCTTTGTTGAAAATGTAATAATTGGCATTATTATTATTAATTGAAAAAATCTAAAGAATTTACCAAAAATTCTAAACAAGTATTTAATGTTTAAATTAAATAATTAAAAAGACACAATGAAACAAACCTTCAATTTATTAATCTACATTTAACGTGACATTGTTAAATACAATCAACAGTCACATAAATTTTGGTTTATATAGAAAGGATCACTTGGGGGTAAACACTCAGTCGGGTTCGGACTAAGGTCCAGAACTTTGGCCCCTTGGGCGAAACCCTGGTTTTGTATTGTAAAGTAAACTGTATAGTATAGTTTTTGTGTACGATGTGACTTATGGGTAAATATTTTAACTTAATTTTACAGTAATTTTGTTTAATAATAATTGATTAATTGATTTACATATAAATGCCAATTTTACATTTTCGTCCCGAATTATATTTTATGTTTATCTTTATTACTATTAGTTATAGTGCATTATTCTCTAAATGGAATTTTATTCATTTTTTCTGAAGACTATTTGTCAAGTTTTATATTTATTGTTAATATACATTTGTTAATGTTTTAATACTTATTATTAATCTCTCCTCCTTTCCCAAACCAGCAAAATACTCCGAGCATTTGAGAAGCCACGGCGTTTCTATTCCCTTAGGACTAAAAGAGTCTAAAACTAGTTGCCAAGAACCGCTCTACATATGCTATTAAGGGATGTTTTTTTTGTATTTTATTATTTTTTCTTTATTATTTTTTTTTGCCACTGGCGAATGGATGTTCCTTCAGGACTCCCGGACCCTTTGGCTGGTGACGTCGCTGCCCTAATCCCTTAATAGTATATTAACAACAGTAGCTAAAGACCTATCAGTAGTTACAAATGGTCCTTATGCTAACTGGTTGTTACATTTGGTGCCGAGCGTTGGCCTTTAGGATTAACTGGTTGTTACAAAAAGACGATCCGAAAATTACGATCCTAAGAAATCTGAAGCTCTGACTGGTGAACAAATTGTACAAATTGAGAGGTTTATAAAGGAAGCCCCAGATTTTAAATATCTTGGAACAAAGATAAAAACTCGAATCGAAAATCAAAATTCTTTAACTTAATCTACACATTTTTTTAAGGTTGCCTTGATTATGGGGGTCATGGGTGCTTGCCGATCCTGTGAATTAAAGAACATGAAACTTGGGGATTTAAAATGTTTTGAGGGATGTTTTCAAGTCAACGTGCCACACACAAAAACCAAAGTCCCAAGGAATTTCACAATTGTGGATAATTTTTTCAAATCGTTAAAATATATATAGACCTCCGGCCCTAAAATACACCACAAGATTTTTTTCTCGATTTCCAAAAAGGAAAGTGTACAAAACAAGTGATAGGAATAAACAAGTTTAGCGCATTGGGAAAGCAAATTGCTACTTTTTTACAATTACGGAACCCTGAGAGATATACTGGCCATTATCTCAGACGTTCATCAACAGTGGTTGCTGATTCTGGAGCTTAAATGGCAACATTAAAACGTCATGGAAGCTGGAAATCCACCTCCACACCAGAAGGATACATCGCCAATTCAAAAAAGAACAAAATAGAAACAGCTCAAGCAATTTTAAGTCAAATCAATAATAAAAATTTTGTTGGTCTTAATAATCCATCATCTTCTGACAGTGGTCGTCATGATTCTGTACTCATCAATAGCAATACCAATTTTTCTTTAAAAAACAATAATCCCAATGATATTACCGGAGCTATTAATATTTCAAATTGTAATGTTACTATTAATTACATCAATAAATAACTTTAAACGAGTTCCTGTATAAATTGTCGTTTTATTTCACATGGTGGCTTAAATACTCCTCATTTGAAAGGTCTTTTAATTGTGAACAATTTTGTCAATTCTATTTATAACAACTTCAAAGAATTTTTTCTAAAAATCCCCTTTTTATTTTCGGTGAGCCCCCGTATTCAGTTATAGATAAAGTATAGTATTCAATTCGTGTATAATGGACCATACTACACTCGAATATTTACAACAACCGTGTAATATGATCAACATTATACACTCATTGAATAATATACTATTTTTTACTTTAAAAGTTCACTGTAGTATTTTTATTTTTTGATGGTTATTATTACAAATTTATTTTAAAAGTATCAATTTTTAAAAACGCCAAAACTCCGATATTTACATGGTTCTTTGTTCTATATCTCCATGCAATTCAAGATGTTTTAGAAAATCTGAAACAAATCGATATTATACAAGGCGAACCAAAATTATTAAGCAAATACTTCTGGGATAAAATAAGCTGAATAATGTTGCCTTTTCCACACATTTGTTAAAATTTGCGAAATCATTACTTAAAAGAATTTAACGCTAAGTAAATTAATTGCATGTTTTTTTGTCGATACTAGCAGACAAGTTTTGAGAATTTGAAAACTCCCGAGTAATTTTTTTTATTAACTGCAAGTTATTAATATATATAATGGTTATTTTATTTGTATAAACAATAACTACATTATTTGAAATAAAAAAATCATTGCTTCACCTGTTTTAAATTCTATAAAATATTAACATTTTTCAAACTGTATGGAGAATTTTTCGGTATTAATTAGCAAACTCATTCTTGTAGAACAACAAATAAATAATTAAGTAAGGTTTAAGATTAAAGCAGATGATAAATATTTTCCTCTTGAATTCTGCGGTGATAATATACTTTGCTAAATCGTTTCCTTTACAAGACATAATTATCAACTCATTATGTTATTTAATGGACAACTAGAAACCCATTTCATGGTTAGATCAACAATTAATAGTGGTCGACTTTCAGGGTCGGACTCTTCCTTTTTAATTATGTAAATTGAAGGATAATAGATCATTTTTTAAACAATTAAGAACTGAATAAAAATATAGATATATAGTGATAATCAAAGAGTAATTTAAAGATTTAGATACATTTAAACTTATATTTAGAGAGATTAGAAGATATTAAAAAAGAAGAACCGATAGGGTAAGAGGTGTAGTTATTGGCACTTTAAGAAGTTGTTAAAACTCTAGTCATATGTAAATATAAATTAAAATTTGCCTTTTTATTTATTTTGAAAACTTTATATACAACGGAATTCTTATTAGGTTATATAATATGATATGAAAAAAAGACCTTATAAAAATAAAATGTATTTTAAGAAAAAAATTATTTATTTTACAGTCAATACATGCAGTTATTGTCATATGAATCACAGTTATTGGCATACATTTTATTAATGATTTGGCACTGTATTGCAGCTATTGGTACATCTATATTATAGTAGTTGTCACTTCTCTAATCATTAATGGCATAAAAAAACATTTTAATAAAACTAGTGGACATAAAAGAAAATAAAAACCTGATTCTCAGTTTATTTTGAACAGATATAAAAAAAATTATTGATTTTTTCTACAACATGCCTAACAAACGTAAGATTTAAAAATAGGCGGCATTTGAATATATTTCCTGATGTACTAATGGTGAAAAACTCTGTGGCATGTTAAACATTTAATACCTTCGATTATATCATTTAAATTGTTGGAACAAATAAAACATAATCCCCTATAAATTATAAAAATCAACCTCATCATTTTTTTCTCTTACTTAAGTCCCAATCGGATCTTTAGTAGACTCTATGGAATCTTTAATAGATCTATGGTCACCTTGATCTTTTTCTAGTAACTCCAAATTTTCGTTAAATTAAATCTTTCGAAGATAAGTAGGTTTATCCTTAATATTGCTTATTACATTAATTTTTCCTTCTGAAGCTGAAGAGGTATCTTTATTTTCATTTGACTTTTTTTTATAGTATTCAAATTAGTCTTGCATCATTTTTTTTTACTTGCGACTTTGTAATACTTAAAGCTTGTTTCTTTTTTTCTGCATTTTCCAATCTTTTTTTTTTATTATCTTTTCTTTTTTTAGCTTTTTGTTTTTTTTTTAATATTTTCTTTCTCTATGGATTTTCATTCTTCAGAAGTTTTCACGGAAGGGGTCCTTTTCACTTCTTTTTTTCTTTTCTGTGAAGAGTAACTGGCCACACTAGAATATCTGTTATATCCTATATATCTATTGAAGACGAAACTATTGAACACTCGGATAAATGTTTCAATTTATTACACTCAGGAGTAGATATTTTTGGATTCTCAAATGGAATAAACGAAGTGGAAACATATTTATTTGTAATATCGTTAAAAACCAACAAATTTTCTTTATCTAAATTATTTTTATTAGCAATAATAATTGGAAAATCTAAATGAATTAAAAAATCTTCTTTATTATGAAGTCCAATATTTTCAGCTTAGTGTATTATCGTTTTTTTGAGTAGTTTTTGGAGTAATATATCTTTATGAACATCGTCGACCTTGTCAATATTAGCTGTATCTATGTATTCTTCTATAATAATGGCTTCTTCTTCATCACCGTCTACTTCTTCTTCTTTTTCTGTCTTCTATAAATCTTTATTATCCCTTTGAAAAACCTTTCATAAATTTTACATAAATACAGAAATCCATCATTTTCCAACTTTTTCTATATAACTTCTTATACCCGACATTGTGAGATAAAAAAACAGACAATTAATTAAGAGCGTACTTACAATTTTTCGGATATAGGAGTTTCCCAAATTATGAAAATACTAAAAAAATTAAAAAGCCAATTAAAGAATGTGTTATCTACAGAAGAACTTGCTTGACAACATCGTGTTTCTTTTTTGGAAACAGAGAACAGTCGAAAATTATGAAAATAACATATTTTTATTTAAAAAAAATAATAGGTCAGTTTTTTGTTTTTATGTAAATCATATCATTTTCAAGGCAATAAATCAGAAGAAAAGTCACCGAAAACCGATTTCAAAAAGGTCTATTAGTTTTTTTTAGAAAATGGAAAGAGAAAAAACGTTTTTTAATCGAGTTACAATTCTTTACTAATTTTGCTGTTTCTCTTCGACGATATCCGGTCTTCCTCTTGTTTAAAATCGATAACAATAAACGGACTAAGGTATTTTTAAGAAAGATTTTGAAGAATATAATTCTTTTTTTATAAAAAATAGTAAACTTTAATAAGAATATATATAATATTCTAAAAGATAAATCACTTTTTTGTGATTATACAAAAAATTTATTTATTTTTCCAATATAATATGGATTGCCCTCTAAAATATATACAGTGGCTCGCCAAATAGTCTGCTTTTTATAAGGAAAACTTTTTCTTGTTACTTTTTTCAGAAAATGTCATTCCTGATAATTAAAGAAAATGTCATTCCTGATAATTAAACCTTAAACTTTATTTATTTAAAAAATTCTATATCATAAATATAAATTTGGCTGCGCAGTGAACTAGGTACTCTTCTAGAAACCGAACCCACATTTTTACATATAAAATTAATTTAATAAATGTATATAGTCCCATATAGTAGTTTTTAATTAATACAATTATTATAGTTTATTATATCCTTTTTTAACCGACTTCAAAAAAAGAAGAAGGTTCTCAATTTGTCGTAATATATTTTTTTATGTATGTTCAGCGGTGTCCGATTTCAAGGATTCTTTTTTTGCTGGAAAGGGTGTACTTCAAGGGTGGTGCCATATTTGGTTAAAATCTAATAATTAGGTTCATGAGAAAATCCTCAAACTCTTTATTTTTTATGTATGTTTAGCGATAAGTCTTTACCACTTTGTCCGATTTCTATGATTCTTTTTTTTTTGTTACTAAGGGGATACCTCAGGGGTGGTCCCATATAAATTTGGTTAAGATGTGGTGATGGCATCTGCACGATTTTGAAGTCGGTTTTTTAAAATTAGTTTTAATACTTGGTACGTAGATTAAAAAAGTTTAATAATTTGGTGCTTCCTTGATGATTTCACTTTGTATAATGTTTAGGTACAGATAATTATTAATATTACTGGCAGCCTATTTTAAATCATTAAAATAATATTTTGTTAATCCAAAAAAGGCAAACAAAAAATATTTGTCACATACAGTGTAATAATAAAAATTAGATATATAAATATAGTATATTATGTACCAACGGACTAAACTTTCACTTTTAATCCCGCCTTTTTGTCGTAAAAGTCTTTTTAAAATTTTTACCATCGACGTCCGTACCGGGTTTGAACTGAATATTTTTGAAGAAAAATAAGGTACGCCACTGCTTTTTCTAAAACCCAAAATTATCTTTAAAATCCTTATTTATTTTAGAGCACATTTGGTTTATAGATGTACTTTCATACGACGCAACCTTTTCGCGTAAGAAAATATTTTTTTTTTTTTTAAGTTTATTGAAACTGCTTTTGATATTTTGTTGTATCGACACTCAATTAATAAATACCCTGTATTAATTGATATTACCTTATTCGAATCAATTGTCTATTTTTTCGTTATTTGTATATTGGTTTTATTTTGTCCATCTTTCACAACTTCTTTCGCAGCTTCTAAATGTAATTTAATCTAACTAAAGCTATTCACTAAATTAAAATATAAAAATAATGTGAAACCGTCTAATAAATCGAACTGCGTTATAACAATATCTCACAATGCAGCAAGAAAAACAAACAATTCTGGTTTCCCTAATTTAGGTAACTCTGACTTACTCAATAACTGATGAACGTCGGCAGCCGTGGTAGGATTTTTCGGTTCCTTTGTCTCAACTTCGCGAGTTAGAGTTTAGAATATGTATCCTTCGTATCTACATGCAATTGTTAAAATTATGAATTAATGCGGATTTTGTTTAGTCTCGGAAGTAAGTATGTAGTATTTAGTCAAGTTGTAATTTTTATACCTACTAAACTACCGTTGCCCCGCAGGTCTTTCAATTTGTAATGTAAATTTTCCTCTTAAGGATATGCTAAAAATTAATCTAAACAAAATATTATACGTAACACAGTTACTGGCACCAATGGGCCAATTATGGGATGGCATCAATTATGGGATTGCGGCCTCGGGGAACAGAATTAGTTAAGCTAGTAAGGGAGCTGATATCTCAAAATTACAAAGATAAGCCTGTGCAATGAGAACCTGTCCTACTGCCGTAATGGAGGTGATTTTAAACCTTACTCCTCTACATTTAATGATAAAGAAACTGGAAAAAAGGACAAGATATAAAATGATTGGAAACGGAGTAATCAGACAAGTCTATTAGCTTCTGGATCAAAGATACTTGGGGTATGCCCCAGAACGAAATACGAAAGAATTACAGTTTTGTGAAAAACTTTAAAATTAGAGAGCTAAAGAGCAATATAGAATCGAGTCCAAAAACCCTTGGTGATTTCAAGCGAAAGACATGCCATTCATTGATATACAGATGTTTCCAAAACCAAAGAAGGAACTGAAATAAGAGTATATGGTCCTAGAAACAGACACTTTAAAAGTGTACCCAAACATCCTTTAACATTGAGAGAAACTATCACAGCCAAGCGCTGAACTCAAAAATGGTCTAGCGATGCCTAGAAAACCTGAATGAGTTCAGCGAAGAAAATACAGTTATTCTTTCTTTCTTTCTTCCTGGACAACGGGGAAAAGGATAACGAGATTGCATATTGCTATCAGAAGTAATATAAAATAAGGAAGAAATAAAAAATAATTGGGAAGTAGAAGAGCCAATAATTGAAATAATCCCTTCGGGTTAAGAGAGGCTAAGATACTTCTGGGTGAATATAATTAGAAAGCCTGTATCTACCTGAGCAAGAACAGGCTATACATTGCAACAAAGATCCTTACCGGGCATTGCTAACTCAAAGGACACCTTAGTAAACTGAGAGTAGTAAAAGAAAGTGAGTTCAGATTCTGCGAGGAGAACAATGAAACTTCTATTCACATTCTGACTAAATGTGTAGCACTCAAGGATCCAAGGGCACTATACTTACGAGCATTCTAAATAGAAAAGGTCGATATACCTAACTTGAAGCCATTCCAAATCCTACACTTCTTTGTGAAGGCAGAATTGAAGGGTCGTTTTAGGTATCGAGATTATTTTCTCGATGCATTAGCGATAGAAGGTGGCAAAATAGATATTTTAGCTCTTGGTATATTATTACCCCACACCCAATATAACATAACATCACATCACTTCGGCTTGGAGTCGCCCTTGTAATGTATTGAAAGATTATTGAGTATCGGTTCGATGTTGTTAGTATAAAATTTATGCACTTTTAGGTCTATTTATTGACCAGGCTCTATTTAAGCCTCACATTAAGGCATTGATCAAGAGATGTTTGTCTCACAAATTGCTTGATATATGTATGTATATTTTTGACGCATTAATATCAAACACAAATATCTACAAATAATTTACAATTCACTCACATATTAAAAATAGTTATGCCCTGCTCTATATTCTTGCACAATCTTTACTAATTCTAGTATTAAAAAAATAAAAATTGCAGTAAATCTATGAATTCACAACAAAAGTTATTCGATTTGGACTATTTAGAATAGCCTGCTTGTCATTTAACATCTAAAGTTAATTAGTGCCAATAATAAATTTTGTTGCAATCCTATTTTAATAATTATTTCACACTATAACCTTTGTGGTTGATGTGATCTTTTCTTCAAATAAAAAAAAATATTTCAGACTCCTAAGTTTAAGACACCAATACCCGAAATTACCTTGAGTTGATAAAGCATTTGCTGTGGTACGGGTTATGCGTTACGTATCTGTTGATATGACCCAAGGTTTTATCATGATCGGAAGGCTCATTACTTTCTGTCAATACTGAGACTACAACAGGTGTAAATTCCATTGCGGAAGTATATGTATAAGAAATGCATTTATACTGAATGACCAATAATTATCAATTTTAAAATTTGAAATGCATTATGAAGTGTTTAAGTAGCGCGAAAAACATTTCACCTTGCATATGAACTTTTCCAATGGGCTAGTTCACCTGTGGTATTAATACAGGGTCTACCAGAGATTGTGTAAGTAAGCGGATGTGGTTGATATCAGTAAGTACCTAATGTTTCCGGTTGTTGTTTTATAGTTGTACTAATAAAATCATCTAATGTTTTCATTATGCACCGGCATTGCAATGTAGTAAACCTGAATAAATGAGTTATAAAACAGTTGTTAATTATTCATACGTTTGTTCCAACTAGAAGGATTTTTCTTTAGAGGGGGTAATGACTCATACGTATCATAACATTTATTACTGATTGTTTTATTTCAGTAAATTTTAATTATTTAATTTGCATCATACATTATATATTTTATTTGCTTTTATAGGCCATTTGTTAACCATTTTTTAAAGGTAGATGAGAGATATATTTAATGACTATGTTACATTTGTATAATATTTGTAGTATGTCTTAGTTCACATAAGTATACATATAAAATATAAGCATATCGTTTATTTTCTGCAATAACGACTTAACTGCACTGAGAGAAAAAAGTAGTTTATATTTAAAATATTGTAAGTTAGGAAGAAATTCTTTAAATATTAACTGAGGAAATTTATTAATACCATAATATTGTAATTATTAATAAATATCTCACAAATACGAGTTTTTCTTAAACAAAACATTTGTTACAGTAAGGTATAGCAGATATTAACAAATATTTTACTCGGCAATATACGTATATTTAAAAATAACTATTATGTTTATCTAAACATTACAAATTTCTTAATATTAAAATAAAACACTTTAAATATAACAATTAAGCTTTCGCGCTCTACGAAATAAATAAATTTTAATATACAGCTATGATAAGTTAACTATTAGCGAATATATTTTTAATAATACAAAGACTCAACGTCCCCTTAATGCGATCATGAGATTTCCACAGTTAGAACAAGTTATTGGACTAGAGTAGCTGAAGCCGATCTCAACGTTGCCATTCACGTTTTGTTATTGCGCTATCATAGGAAATGTAAACAAATCAAATTACCTATTAGGTACCATTTTGCAATATTTTTTCTATTTATCGTTAACATAAAACTAGAGTAAATTAATTTAAAATTTGTTTGCTCTATTACTATTGGCCTATGTATTATAAATTTGCTTTTTTTTAAGTGCGGTATGTAGTTCTAGTGGGTAGGTAATTTGAGTTTCACAAATTGGCAACATGGAACACCATGTGGTTTCCAATTGCCATTTTGTTAAGCAAGTTCTTGTCTGGTCGCAGTTTGCAGTGCAGAATCGTTCTTCTTTTGAGTGACGCCGACATTAGCAGCTAAGTTTATTAAAAGTTTACAGTGAATTTTTATCAAGTGGAGTCAATATTTTGTTCACATTCTTGTTTTTAAAAGAGGCATAAATGCAAGAATTGTTTAAAATTTTTATTAATCGAATAAAATTCCATCTTTAACTAATTAAATTTGTACATTACTAAAGACAAGTATAATAAACCTATGCTTATGAAAAACGGCCGCAAAATAAATGCGGCCAAAAAAGTGACATTTTAGAGATGTAATTTTTCATGACAGTCTCCTAAAAGGTATTTTTTTTTAATTTTCATAGTTTTTCCAAGAAAAAAATGTATTGGGTATGACCGAAATTCGATCGTGCGTCACGAAGCACAAATTTCTTAATTATGAGTTGTTTGACGTCCCGTTTGCAGGGGTTATAAACGAAATCTTTCTAGATAACACTTCCTGATGGACCTGCCACTCACTTCCTAAAATTTCAGGCGGAGGTACGATTGTACCACCTAGCGGCCGATACATTTAATATTAGTTTTTTTAATTTGTTCATGTTTGTTGAAATTTATAAGCATGTATTGTTAGCTTTTCAATTTAATGAAATATATTTTGTGTATGTATACCTTTGATTTCATATCCCTAATATATTTTAAGCTAAATACTACCAAATATAAATTACTAGATTCAAAATCATCGATTAACAGATAAAAACAAATTTTAACATTTACAAATGTTTTTTTTTTCCTGGGCTCGTCTGACTATGTATTTTTGAATAACACTGAAGCCTATTAGCTTATTGTGTTTGACCCCATGTTAGTTCATATCACCCACTGTGTCATTTTTGTACCTTGTACACGTTTGTACAGATCCTTTTTTTACACCCATGAAATGGAATCTTTTGAATCCGAATCTTCTGATGTTGATTAATATATTGAGTACCTGGTGTTTTTTCTTTATGTTTCTATGTAAATGTCAAGATGAACTTTGGCTTTTTACTTAATATGTTGTATATACACTACTTATGTATTTGTTCTGTTTGTGTTTTGCAAACTTATTATTAATTAAAATATTATAGCAAATTTGTAAAATAAAGATAACTACTATTCATGTTGTTTTTTTAATTCACATTTTCAAAAAAAAAACTTTACAAAACTGTAGTACATGTTATAAATTTGTCAACATTGCTTTTTATTGTTCTAGTTAAACAAAAAAAAAACAAATTTTTTTAGTTTTAAAAATTGAGGAATTTACCTAAATGATTAAACTGTAAGTGAATATTCAAGCAATTTTTATTTATTAGAAAACAAAACCATTCACAAAATTGTTACAATAAATACATAGGTAGGTATAAATAAAATACTTTAAATTAAAAAATGTACTCGTAAAATCAAATCCTTACTCATAAACTTTATAGGTCTGTAAGCTTTTGAATATCTTCACCCAGCGAGCACAAAACGATCTATGAATGTAACAGCTACTTCCCCATAAAACATTGAACCTCCCATGTGATGTACTTTTTATGTTAAAGTAACCTTATAACTGACCAAACAAAAATTTAAAATAAAAGCCTTACACACAGTTTTTTAAAACCACAACCAATGTTGAAATGTTTTAAGAGTTTTTACAGTCACAAGTTCTAGATGATATACATAGGTACAGGTGTATTATTATAAACAATCACTATATTCTACTTATCAGAGTCATTACTCTATTTACCAGAACCATATCTTAATGAATTTTTTAAAAAGATGTTTTAGCAGGAAATATAATCTTATGTATTTGATAAAAACTCTTTTTATTAAAACACAACTCACTTAATTCTTGAACATTTATTTATTTCCTAAACCCTTGAATTAAAGGATTTCTTAGAAGTAGCACGTTTACTTCGATATACACATTACATGTATGTAACAAACAAATGTAACAAAATATTCAATATAAACGTCTAATATTAGGGCCAAATCACAAATAAATGTTTCTCTGTTGATATAAAAACATCACATAATCGCCCAATTATGTTCTATGCTCCCTGGGTATTTGCCCTTTAGTGTATTAACTATAAGTTAACACTAAATAAGCCACATATTCATATTACTCATGGGAGAAATTCCAGTCACTGTGTAATCCAGAGTAAAGAGTACTGTGTGGTAAAGGGGTCCAAGCCACTTATTAACTTTTACTTAAGTTTATACCTACAACAAATGTACCTATCATTGAAATGTAAACAGATCATATTTTTATATTTTATACTAACCTGCATCTGAATATTCTATTAACAATTTTCTTAAATTTTCAATATTCATTTCAAAAAGATTAAAGTTATTCTCAAAAAGTCGATTTTCGAACAAAAATATATAATATATTTATATTTCTGATAACCTATAACATCAACAAAGTCAACAGCCATATTTAATTTCAATTTTCAATTAATTGACACTATTGACAGTTAGTATTTGCCCAAGATCACAGAAATGTACTACCGTTGTCTGGGACCAATAAAAAGTTGAATATTTATTCGTGTCTTGACCTCTCATTGGCCGTTCGCTGACTAGGACCAGTCGGACCGATAATGACAACTATTTTAGAGATTTTGAACGCGACTATTTCGGAACACGCTCTTTAGTAACTAATTTAGTTACTTTAAGTGGTGTGAGTAAGGCTTGTCGAATAACTCCTTCTGGTTTTTAAATAGACTATAGTACTCCAGTATTTTTTCTATTAAGGTTTTGTAGATGCTCGTTGAGTTTAGGCGATGGGTCCTTTTAAGAACTCTTTGGCCTGTCTCCGTCCTAGTAAGTTTTTCCACCACTCCTAAGATTTTTTAAATATCCACTGTCTTGGGTATGTTCTGATAGTTGTTTTTGTTACACCACACAAGGGTTCTGGACCAATAAGAGCCTTTGAGGCTTAATTGTCCTTATATCCTCTGTGGCCTGGTATCCAGGTATCAGTGGTCAAAAAGATTCTTTATATAAATTATACATAATAACGATCCAAGAACTAATCCCTCGGCATTCCCTGATCCAAACGATGTGAACTAGAAGTTACATTAATATATTTTATAATACTGGGCAGAACGAGACTAAATTAGTACTAAGAATTTCAATATGTTTTTAAAATAAATAAAAACCTTCTAAATATGTAAAAATAAGTTTGGTTTTAAATTATGTTTGCCTAGGTCTGGAATTCCTATTTTCAAACTACTCCTTTCAAATTATTGGCAAGACACAAAATATTATGATATATTTACCAAATCTCTCACTTCCTAGTACCACTAATAATAATTTTGGAAATATTAATTTAAGTCTGATTATTAGCCAAAATTTAACAAACTATATAAAAATCAGTATCTACGAGTAAATCGAGGCCAACTGAATTAAACCAAGTAACAAACGACACAATCTTGATAAATACATTTTGTTTAAAATTTATTTCGTAAGACTAGGTATAAATTACCACCAATTATTTTGTTCAACGAGCAATTACTTTGATCAACTTTAATTTCAGGTGCCAAGTTCACTTAATAAACATGGAAAATGAATTTAAGCACGCAGATAATATGAAGCAAATAATATTTAAAATTACTATGTGGTTATGCTGAAAACTAAAATAGATGGCATGGATAAAATGCGGAAAACATATTTTCACCAAATTTATTTTCTTACAATAATTCATGAACTATTTTCGCAAGGACGATTGCTCGAGTGCGAAAATAGTATATTATATACCTAGTATGGTAACTGATATATCTTGTACGGCAACAGTGTAGCGACATACTTGCACTACATATCTTTATATACATAATTATTGAAAGTCTGGCATTCTTTGGGGGTCAACAATGTAGGTTCCTGTTTTGGAAAAATCCTATCAAATAAAAAAGACTTTGGGGTCATCAATGTAGGTTCCTGTTTTGGAAACCTATTAAATAAAAAAGACTTGGTTGTCGCGACGACAGTTATGCCAAACTTTTTATGTAAATATTTCTTGATGCCTGGCAACCCAGGTCATTCCGTTGCCAAGATTTTGGAGTGACGTTATTATGACACTGGTTTCCCGACACTGACACTTTTCTAACCTCAATAAAATCGACCTAGGTCTCAAACTAAAAATGACATGAAAGTCAAAACTAAAGTTATTTTTTTGTGGTGATCGCAATTTCGCCTTATGCAGCAATGAATAAATATACTTTCCAAAAAATAAAAACTTACAACAGTAATATGCATTGCTGTAACACAAATAATGAAAATTAATTATTATTAATTAAAATAATAATTATAAATACAATCCTCCTCCTCCTATCGATTAATTAATACACCGTATAAACGATAAATCGATTTTACCAAAAAAAAAATCGATTATTTTTAATCAATAGATTTTTTTAAATAAATCTACTTTCTTTTTGTATTTCTTTTAAAATCCATTATTACATTATCTTAAAAAAAAACGAAAATAATTTTTGAAAATAACATAAATCAATTTTCATAAAAAAATACAGAATAATCAATAAATTAGGATTAGGATTTGTCCTAACAATAGTAATTACTAAATTCTTTCCCCTGGTATATTTGGCACGGAATTATTGAGTTATTTATTTTCCCCGATTTATTTTATTTTATTTACTAACACCGTTTGATTGAGTCCTTTATTTTGCCCGATTTATTTGAATTGATTTATCGATACCATGTTAATTCCTCCCACTTTTTTTGATCGTTTTTTTTACTGTGATCAGGATTACAAAGGGGTGGGCTTTGAAATAAAGAGTTTAGATTGTAAATAGTATTCTTAAGGTGAATACATCACCTTCTTATAATTTTTGGTCAAGGATATCTCTAAAAGTATATTATTTTCTAAATTTAAATTCAGGCAAAATAAATAAGGCCATAATATCTAGAATATCCATATTTTTTAAAGTTTTAATTCCTTCTAGTTTCCGAGAAAAAAATCAAAGGCTTTAAATTTTGAAATATCATAATGAAAAGAATTGCAGCACTATTCTTATTATATTTTTGATATTTGAGCTCTTAATGTCTTTTTAATGATTTTTTTAAAATTCGCTAAAATTAGTGGCTAAAACGCATCGTTAAGTGCTGCCATCTGTTGTAACGCGACTGTAACTATCGTATCGTACACTCTCAGTCATCATTCGGTTCCTGAAACGATTAACACTACTTTAGACCAGTTTACATCAGAAGATATTTAGTTTTAGGCGTTTTAGCTACTAATTTTGGCGAATTTAAAAAAAATCATAATCAAGACATTAACGCCCATATGCACCGTTTTAAAATCTAATCCAGATTTGCAAATCTCGTTTAAATGCCCAGTGATTATTTTCTATGCACCGGCTACGGATTAGATAATCGAGTTTAGTAATCTGACAACACTGGAATTTTATAAATTTCACAAAAAAGATAAGAAGAAAACGTCAGATTTGAGTAGGAAAAATGTATGTCAAAGGATAAGAGGCTGCTGAAAATAGAAGCCCTATTTTTTAAATGTACCAAAACCGTAAACACACCGTAAAACGCATACCGAATTCTACGCAGGGTGAAAAAAATGTCAAATGATTTTATTAAAATAAGATGGCGATTACCATTATGTTAATTTTTGGTAATTTTAACAAGCTGCTGTAATTCAAGCTTTTATGCAAACCGATATACCTATGTGAATACTTTATTCCCTATATTGTGCATGATCAAAACTAGATATATGAAATATTATTATTTTAAAATGGACAAAATTACATAAATATATGTACCTATTGCTTACTTTTTTAAATATTTTTTAACGTATCTGGATTTGCCATCTAACTACAAAATTATGCTGTAACGTTAGAATATAAAAAACCTCTTAAAAATTACAAAATTGCCCATCGTATAAAAATATTCACTTCTCTAGTAATTTTGTCAAGAATGATGACTGGGAGTGTAGATACGATAGTTACAGTCGCGTTACAACAGATGGCAGCACTTAACGAGGCGTTTTAGCCACTAATTTTAGCGAATTTTAAAAAATCATTAAAAAAACATTAAGAGCTCAAATTTCGAAAATATATTAAGAATAGTGCTGCAATTATTTTCATCATGATATTTCAAAAATTTGGAGCCCTTTGATTTTTTCTCGGAAACTGTAAAAAATTAAAATTTTAAAAAATATGCATATTCTAGGTATTATTGCCTAATTTATTTTGCCAAAATTTTAATTTTTTAAAAAAAATGCTTTTTGAGATATCCTTGTCCGAAAATTATAAGGAGGTGCTGTAATCACCTTAAGTAATGTATATATAAATTTTACCTAGGTGGCTTATGTTGCGGTGCTTGAACCAGGAACACCAGAATTTACCTTATTTCAGCTTACGGAAATTCTACAACGGTTTGAAGTCCGGTATTGATACTTTCATTTAAAAATAGTCTATTACCGATGTTGACATCTGGAATTTTTCCTTTGTCTTCACTGAAGCTGCCTCAGTCCCTTCGCAAGCTGCATCGAAGGGTTGTGGGACAAACCACCTAAATAAAACTGGCGCCCGAGGATTGTCCGATAGTAAGGCGTCAAAAGTAAGAATTACTTTTCTTAAGCATCTTAAGATTTTAACTGAGATGCCCTATTTTAACAAATAATGAGTTTTTAATAAAATCTTTAATTTTAGTAGAAAAACTAACTAACCAATTTTATATCTGATACACCACTAAATAACTTAAAAAAATATATAGAATTATGATTTCTGCCTTTAAAGTATGTTTGAGGGGTTCTCAAAATAATTGTAATACTTATTTTACTTCAACTCTTACACTTTGTAGTATTAAAAGATTGCCAATACTCTTTCCTACATCGTCCTTTTACTACTTTTTAGCTTGTATATGAAAATGAAAAAAACTACCTACAGAAGATTATTTCTCCATGAATTATTATAGGTTTGTCTATTATTCACTTGTTTTATTGTTTATTGGTAGTTGTGTAGATATTGTTTTGTACAAACATTAGTTCACATACAAATTATAGCATTTTAAATATTTTATAGTAAAAATACCTATATATTATACATGTTTTTTAACTTAAATTTTTAACATATTTGACTTAAATTGTGTTTCATATTAACTTTCCAATAACTGTTCCAATGGAAAAATAATTGATATTCTTTGAAGATGATTTCTGCCAATAAAATTAAGAAAATAAATCTAAATCACATGTAATTTATTACTATATTCAGGCTACAAGTTTATTTAAAAAAAAATGGTTTAGTAATTTTTATACATGCTTATTTTTTACAATATTTCAGATGAATTTTGGTTTTATTTGTAAGCAATTACATTAATTAATTACATAGCTTTTCCTTCTGTTAAATATCCGATTTACATTTGATATATCCCTTTAATTTTTTTTTTTAATTACAATCGTTCAATTATATTTCAAATTTACACAAGGTTTAACAATGTAATACGATTAGACTATTCTAATAAATTTTAATAAACTATCTATTTGCAAGACCCCAATGTTCTCTTTAGGTACTTTTATGGGAAAACTTGTATATATTTTGATTATAAATAAGGACATTTATTATTTTGATTATTATTGTAGTAGGTATTATGAGTATAGGATAAAAAGAAAATAAAAGAAGTTTGTTGATACCTAGTAGTGGTGTGTGTGACACACAACGTTAAATCTCCCTTCGTCAAGTTCAACTGACTGTTTCCCATATTGTTCGAAACTCTGCAAACCATCGAAGAGATTATGTAATCATAATAGGAGCATGATGTACTGCATATTAATCCTTTATTAATATTCATAATCTAACTACTATATACGACGCGCGATATAAGAGACGATTATAACGATTTTATGTTGGAACGATGGTGTTTATGTGTAGTATGTCACTCTTACTTTCACTTGTCAAACTTCTTGAAAATCTTTCTTGACTGGCACTGACTCATACATTGGACTAATACGGTTAAACATTGTAACGGGGGTGTTGGTTTCTACGTCTTTAGCTGGCATAATCAAATAACTTCATAAACTGCTTATTAAAAGGGGAATATAGTATATTTATGTTTATGTCTAATGTGAAATAATTACATTTATATAGATTGATGATTTACGATAGGGCAAATATAATAAATATTAATTACAATTTTAATAAAAGGGAGTGGTTACTAAATAATGTAGTTATTGTCCTTTAATTAAAATAAAGTAAGAATAGTGTGACGATAGTCTAATTTATTTATAGTTAATTTATTTAAAACACACTATTTACAATATATTTATGATGTATTTATATAATACTTAGACACTAACTATCAATTCTAATTTATTTATTACAATTTATGTGTTCACTCCAATACTCTATACTAAACTGTCTATATACAACTGACTCTCGTCTAATAACTCGCGATATTTATATCAAGTCAACTTTGTAACAAGAATACTCTGGACGGTGTGGAATGTCCTAGTCTTCCATCTCTATGACTTAACCTTACGTACCAACCACTTGTTCTGGTATATTCGAGAAACGTCTAATTGTCTCTGTATTGCCAGCGCGCCGCTAGACTCCATACCGCGGGAGTAAACAAAGGGCTGGGTAGGCTTTCGCGCGACAATAGATACCATCATAACACTACTACCTAATTCATGGACAAAAATAATGTTCTATCGAAAATACAATTGATATTTATACAAAAATTTAGTACTGAAGATGCGGCGATAAACTTACTTGAACCTATAGTCAGGGCCTTGGACAAATTTTTTAATGTTGATACTTTGTAGAAAGAAACTTTTAGAGTCACTCTGTAAATTCCAAAATACTTTTGAATTCTAGCTAAAGTAGATAAAAAAGATTATGATATATCTGGACCGACGTGTATAGGATGCCTCACCCTAAATGTGATATAGATGGCTTTATATTTATTTTAATGTAACTGGGGTAATATTATTTATGATTGCATTAATATGTTTGTCCATTACCATGATCTTAAAATTTTGTACCTGGTCCTTTGGAGGGCATACGTGAGGCCTTCTAACCACCACATAGAGGCCCTTTGGTAAGGGATACACGTGGCGGATAAAATCATCGACTGCATCATATGATATACTTGGATATTATACTAGTTTATATATAACTAATAAGTAATATTTAATAATAAAGCCCAAAATTGAGAAAATGGTATAAAACACTCATTCGTTCGTCCAGTCGCTCCTTTGTTGCACGTGGCCAAATTTCGAATTTGTGCGGAAATATGTGGTCTTCTGCAACTTGTATTTTAAGATACTATTCTATACTTCGAACCGCCCAGCTTTTCTTACTCAATTTAAAAATGATGACAATAACACCTAACTGTACTATATAATTTCACTATATGGCGATTTTCCACATCAATTTGTTTAATAACCGTTGACAGCAGTATCTACAAGCTCCTTGCAAGAAAAAAATTTTATATCGTGTTATTATACTCATATAGATTGAACAACACTTTTAAAAGTAACTAAAACGTACTCATACTGGGCGTTAGCACGTTATAGCTGTCCTATAAATGTCATATAAACCTTGATAAGAAAATGGATTCGTATAGGACATATTTTGATGATGTTTTATCAACAATTACAAAACACAATTTGATAGTTGGCGTATATCATTGATTATGTCCCATTTCGAAATTGTATACCTCATCTTCGGGTACACCAAATGGGCAAAATAATATGGTGTAAACATATTGTAATAACACTAGGTAGGTATAGATAGAGATTTAAAAATTGTTGAAATGTTAATGAAAAATGTTTAAACAATAAATGTTAACTGACATTAGATTAAATACACAAGAAAAGTAGAAAAACAAAATGGAAATCATAAGATTTTAATTTTAAATAAAACAACAAAGGTTTGATTTATAAACCTAATTCTTGCTTTGTTTTGAAGCTTACACAATGCAGTTATGTTTGAAAAAAGATATCGCTTAAATGTCCACCATGGCTTTGTTGATACTGATGCACCCAATTGTTCCAATTTCTGATCACTCTAGGCAAAAATTCCAGCTGTGTTTTGCCAATAACTTGACGAATATTCTTTCCCAAGTGATTCAAAGTCTCTTAACATAAACTTCATATAACCCCAAAGAAAATAATCCAAGAGTGTCAAATCACATAACCTTGGCGGCCAATTCACAAATCATCATCATCATCATGAGATGATCCAAACACCAAACATTTCCTTAGCAAAGCGAGCGTATCATCAGCTGTATGGCACGAAGCGCCATCTTGTAGGAACGAAATGCCTTGATTATGAATATTCCCAAGTTCTGGCCATAGAATTTTGAGTAACATGGTCTTTTAAAGGTAGCCATTTACGGTAACAGCTGTACCATCCTCATTTCGGAAGATGCCGCCATGCCATAAACCGCACGACAAAGTGAGTTTATCGGAATGCAACAAAACTTCATGTAACACTTCTGGGTTGTCCTCTAATCAATAATGGCAATTTTGCTTATTAACAAAGCCATTCACCAAAAATGTGCCTTGTCTAAGAAAATGATGTTTCGTGTTCCAAGTGCTCAAGTGCTTGGTCATTAAACTCTCTACCTAATATGTGATCATTTGGCTTTAGTTCTTGAGTCAATATAACTTGATAAGGATTCTCGAAGTTGACGTTTGAAAAAGAACCAGTTTTTGAGACCGTCGTGAATTCGACAAATTTTGCTCATCGACAATACTGGTCGCTGCAAAAATATGTATCAGAAATCAAGAAATCTCTATTTAAAAAACTATCACACATATTGAAAGAATCAATTTCACTAGATTAGATTAGATTAGGAGTTGGACGTATTTGTCTTAAAAAAAACCAAAAAAGGTTGACAGCTGTGTGCACGTAGTTTAGATTCAAAAGGAAAAACTTGTATTTCGTGCAAAACTTTTTTATTAATCAATGCAAAGCGCTTTCGGCTTATTTGCCATCATCAGTGCTCATTGTCCACAACGTATCCAACAAGTTCCTGGTCATCCTCACTCCCAAAATTATATATTTCGGGATATTTACAACTTGCTAAATCATAATTTTATTAATATTAATATTTTCAAATTTAAATTACTCTCTTCATTTTGGTTCAAGTTGTTTAACCGTTATTTGTCTTTGTCCACAGCAACTTTTTCTGATCTATTGTGGGTAGAGTATGTCGTCTAGCCAGTCTTTTTTAATATACTTGGTAGCTTTAACAATGGTTCCCGCATGTAGTTGCATGCATTTGGCTTTTCTTCGCCCAATGTTAAAAACCTCATTCAATCCAGGCCTTCACATTGGCACAGGACGTGGAATGATGTTTTTTTTTTTCTTCTTCACAGAACCTGCACAAAGTTGCGTCTTCTGCTGGATTGCTGACACTCATGTGCCTTTTGAGGTAACAGAATCCAGTAAGAAGGCCTACTGTTATCCTAACGGTTTGACGCTTTTGATCCAGTAGGTCATTCGTGAACTTGGTCGATGGTCCCCTGATGAACTGTTTGGCCTGTCTCAGTCTTCGATAGTTGTTCCAACATTCCTGAGACTCTTTCTGCATCCATTGTTTAAGAAATGCCTTGCACAATGCCTTAGCAACTCCACAGAAAGGTTTGTGGCCTGTCATGGCCTTATCTGAGCCTTCTCGGGCTAACTCGTCGGTCTTTTCGTTGCCCTGATATCTCTCATGGCCTGAAACCCAAGCTAGGGTCACCTTACTTTGACTACTTAGCTTTGCCAGGTCTTCTAGATAGTTTTTCACCAGTCGTGATTTGATTTATGGTCAGAGAATTGCCTTTAGAGCTGCTTGGCTATCAGAGTATACGGCAATAGTTTTGCCTGATACTTGCTGATTTAATATTTCTCTTGTATAGTGTTGTATGGCTATTAGTTCAGTCTGGAACACTTGCATATTTTCCTTAACTCAGTGAAATCGTTGTTTTCGACTTGGGTCCATAGATTCCAGCACTGGCTTCTTCCTTGGTTTTTGAACCAGCTGTAGACCAGACAGTTTAGCCTGTACGGGCTGGTATTTGAATCTGAAAATTTCTTTTAAATTTGTATGAGGTTATGGCTCTATCAGTAGGCATAGCTAGAATATTATCCCTTTTTACTTGTTGATATAGCCTTGTGTGGTCGGCTCTATGTAGTTGGCTTATTTGGTTTTGTCCCTGCATAAGCCTGTGAATAGCTGACCTGGGTTTTCCTTGTATGAAGATGTACAGTGGCGTGAGATTTAATAATACCTTCATTGCTGCATTCGGCGTAGTGCGCATGGCCCCAGTAGCACTTAGGCAGGCAAGCCGCTGATTGCTAGTGAGGTGGCCTGTTGCACTTACCTGCGCAGTTTTGGTTACCCATGCCACTGCGCCATTGGTTATCATGGGTCTTATTACCCTTGTGTATAACCATATGATTTAGACCTCAGTTTTTCTACAGCTTACGAGAGCTATTGCATTTGTGTGTGTGAGTTTTCTGAGATGTTGATCCCGCGTCAGCCTCTGGTAAAATATGACTCTGAGGTTCTGTGAAGAATGGGATAACTATGTTGTTTAGTATTAGTGGTCTAAGTTCTGTAAATACCTGTCTTGTAGTGAATGGTACAACTGTTGTTTTTTGTGCGTAAATGGACAATTGTTCCTTTTTACACCAGTTGTTCACTATATTTAGAGCTGTTTGAGATTCTCCGAGACTGTGCCTGAAAATCGCCCCCTGACGATAATTGCTAGGTCGTCTGCATATCCTAGGCACTGGTAGCCTTCTTTGGACAATGTTATAAGTAAGTTGTCCACAAGAACTGACCACAGCATTGGAGACAATATTCCTCCTTGTAGGAAATCCCGTGAAACTTTTGCCTGTATGGTTGCCTTTCTTAGAGTGGATAAAATAATCCTCTTCTCTAGACAGGCAGTGATTCATTGGCATAATGTAACTGGAACGTTTCTTTCTTCTAGTTCATTGGTTATTGACCTGGTTGAGACATTGCTGAAAGCTCCTTCGATAAATAAGAAAGTGGCTATTGCAATTTTTGTCATCTATTGACTTTAAAAGCAGCCTATTTAGATCGTCTAGCGCTAGGTCAGTTGACTTTCTGGCTGGTATGCATATTGGATAAAGGAATGGAGCGGATTTATTTTTAGTATCTTTTCCCTGATATACCTATCTATCAATCTTTCTAGAGTTTTAAGTAGGAAGAAGGATATGCTAATGGGGCGATATGACTTTGGCGTTTGATATGTGACCCTACCTACTTTGGCATGGTAGACTACTTAAGCCTTTTGCCATATTACTGGGATATATCTCCAGGCAATACAAGCTCTGAAGATTTTGCATAAATGTGACATTAGAAAAAATATATTAAATAAAAATACATATTAAATCAACCGTATAACAAACTAGACGAGTTAAAAAATATATAACAACATACTTGTCAAGAAATGTAATGCACCCGAATTTTCTCAATAATTTAGAAATAAAATACATTTAAATATAAAATTTAACACAATACAGTCACAGCTGAAAATATAATTTCAACACTCCAAAGAAGGAAAATTAATGCCCATATGTTATTTATAAAAGTTAAACTAAATTAACGTCATTTATTATTTAAGGAATCAAATAGATTATAAAATTACAGATCTCTATATAATCTAATTCAACCAAAGAAATTGCTCTTAACTTCCGTATGACTACCCTCATTGTCTTGTCAACTTTTAGTCAATTTTTGTCTTTGAAGTATGTCGAAGGCTTCGTGAATAAAAAATGAATTGTGCCAATAAAATTCTAGACCTGAGCAAGAGTAAGATAGATAATAGCTACGTGCTACGTTGATAGCAAATTCATGTATATAATTTTCCAACTTCAATTGTTCTTCCTGCAATTGAAATTTATATCATTTCAAACGGAGAAAATATCGAACTCAAAAAAGATTTGAAGACATCAAAAATTAATATTAGCAATTCAAGTAATTGTACAGGTTAAGAGGATTTATTTTTAACTGTATAAAGGAATTTTTGATATACTGAGGTACAGTTTAGTTCATAATGTTACATTTATTTATTTAAGTTTATTATTTATAATTAATATTACACTAAATACTACCTAATTTATTTATACTTAAATATCCTTTTAACTACATCAGCTCAGCTAGCAAACACACGTCATTATGACGTTATTTCATGATTACACTAAGTTACACTAGACGCGAATTTTGCATGCCGTTTAATAAAAATATGTCACATTATACGGTATTCTTAAATAGAAAGTGTCACAATAAATTAATTTAGGTGGTGACCAATAATTAAATTACTTAGAGTCTTAATCATGTAAGGACTATATTGCCTTGAACTTAGCTTCGTAGCCCTTAATTGTGTAAGAATTGCACCCTTGATATCAGAGCCTTAACACGTCCCTGTAAAAAGGTCTAAAATAAACACAGTATTCTCAAAACAAATGTAATGATATATTTAGGACAATTATACAAAACTATGTAGCAACTGGACATAAAAATATGGGCTAAAACTATAATAAATATCTTAAAAAACAAATTGACAGCTCCAATTTTGGGGCACAGGCCACATCCCTCGATCAAAAGTCAATATCGCAATTTAAAATACAAATAAGGCTCTTAGCCATCGCGACCAAGATGCGGCCTAATTCGCCAAGTGGAGAATGCCTCATGTGACCTCAATTCCTCCTTTATAGTTTCTTTTATTTTATTTATGTTTAATAGTTATTGAATAATCAGCCTTGTATATGATTGCAACTTTAAACAAGTTCACGACATAATTAAACAAACTTTCATGTACAGGATGTTATTTAAATAATTAATTAGATTTTGGAAAAAATGTGAATTTATATGAAGCGTGACAGTAACATGACATTAAAATTACTTCCCTGGAGACATTGCTGAATCGTTAAGAAAATATTATCTCAAAGAAGTCATTTTGTGGGTATTCTAGTGACGTCACATCATATAAAGCCTTTGGGACGTCATAATTCTAAAGAAATTGTGCCATATTATGTATTAATTACAAACGTAACAAAATGAAAAACGAATCCATAGTAGCTTTATTTAGTTATTTATACTGCACATATAAAAATTTTTCTTTTACACCTATACTTATCCCACAAATAACATAACTCCCGTAGTTTTAGGTTCATTGGTAACAAAATAACACAATTATAACTTATTAATACTAATTTAAATTTGATGTTCGTTTGATCAATAATTTATGGTCTAATATTATATTCATTTATGTAGAGCTTAACCATTTTAAAACGTTTGAATTACGCGCCGTAAAAGGCCAGATGCTCTATCGCCATCGGCCATATAATATTAGAACTTTATTAAATTGTTTTGACCACTATTTTTAAAATACCTTATCAAAAACATAACGTCATTTTGACAAGATCTTATTACGCAATTTTGATGATATACTATCTCGTCATTTTGACGAAGTAGCGTCATGTAATTTTAACGTCACCTGTGACTTTAAATTAACATCCTTAAAAGACGTTAAATTAACGTCTCCGGTCTGTGTCGTACTGACGTTATATTTCAGGTGAATAACAAGTCATATTATTGGTCACAAGACGTAACAGGTGCCCAAAAAATCACGTTATAATGACGTGTGCTTACTAGCTGGAAACACTATTTATATTTTATACTAATTTATCTGACAATTCAAGTATCTATTTTCAACTAAACTATAACCGGCAAAATTCATCTATTCATACAAAAATACAACACACGGCACAGGTTCTGGTTCTCCTAAATTTTAGATGGTATAAGGTCCATACATAGAGTTAGAAGGTAGGGAGACAATATAAGCATCTTTTTTAAACATTCAAAACGGTTTCACTGAGCGTGGCAGTTGTGAACCCAATATGGCCGATCCGTCAGGTACGGACTATTTTGAAGGCAACTCAAATCTTCATATTTTTTTTAGAAGTAAAAAACGTAGGCAATTCATACCCTAGAGAAATAAAAGAACTATAAATAAGAAGAGAAAGGCAAGAAAAACTGGAAAATCACCAGATTCCCTAAAGATACAATAGTTCTCAACAGACTAACACAACAACTAAAACGAAAAATAATCACTATTAAAAATGATTTAATAGACACATATTTCAGAAAGTACTGATTACTCTCTGTGGAAAGTGACTAGGAAACTTAAACGTCCAACAGTCCATAGGCCACTAATAAAAGAAGACAGCGAAAATTGAGCAAGATTAAATAAACAAAAAGCTTACATCTTTTCAATATTTATCAACCGAATGAAGAACGAGAACTCGATTTAATAAAACAAGAGAACACAAACATAGAAATTCCTAGGGTAACGTCTAAAGTGATAGCTAAGGAAATCAACAAAAATATCAATTCTAAGGAAGCACTTGGGTATGATCTGATTACAGGTGAAATACTGAAACAATTGCCCAGAAAAGCTATGGTTAAACTTACTAATGTTATGTTGAGAATGGGGTGTTAATACACTGCAACCTAAAAGATACATTGTGCCCCCTTCTGTCGCCACTACACTAAGGAAATGTCTCAATGCCTATAGCGACCCTTCCAATCCTATTTTCTCAAGGAATTGTAGGATTTGAAGTGGCTTCAAGTTACGTAAATCTTCCTCTTCTATTTGATATCCTCCTAGATAATAGTGCCCTTGGATTCTGGAGTGATACACATTCAGTTAGGATGTGAATGAAGATTTCGTCCTCCTCCTCACAGAATATGCACTCACTATCCTCTACTATTCTGTTTACTTAGGTGTTCTTTTAGTCGGCAATGCCCGGTAAGGATCCCTGTTACAATACGTAGCCTGTTCTTGCTCAGGCAGATGCAGGCTTCTGATCTTTTCTGGTTATATTCACCCAGAAGTATCTTAGCCTATCTCAGCTCCAAGAGATTGTTCCAATTATCGGTTCTTCTACTGCCCAATTCTTTTTTAATCTCTCTCAATATTATGTTACTGCTGATACCGCAGAACGGCTCAGGTCCTACAGAGGGTGTTTGAGCCTCTTTCCTTGCAAGACTATCTGCAATCTCGTTACCCTGTACTTCCTTATGTCCCAGGACATTCAATTGTTGTAGGCATCTCCAGACCATTTTTGAGCTGATTACCTAAGAACTCAGCGCTTTGATGGCTGCTTGACTATCGGACATGATGTTGTTATGTTGAGAATGGGGTGTTAATACACTGCGGCCTAAAAGATCTATTGTGCCCCCTTCTGTCGCCACTGCACTAAGGAAATGTCTCAATGCCATCGAACATGATAATAATCTCTTGTCTATGATAGTTTCTCTCGATGTTAAACTAGATACACTTCTCGATGGCGTGAATTTCCGCCTGAAAGATGCTTGGGTATTTTGCCAAGCTTTCGGAATGCTTGGTTCTCGGCCCATACACTCCTTCTGTGGTTTTGGAACCGTCCGTATACCACTAAATAGCACGTCTTTCGTTTGCAAGCGCGATGGATTCTTGGCTTCATTCTTTCTTGCAGCCCAGCTCTGTGGTTTTGAAGTTTTTCATAAAACTGTACTTCTTTTGCATTTCATCCTGGGGCATGTCCCAGGTATCTTTAGTCCTGAAGCAAGTAGACTTTCGTCTGATTACTCCGTTCCTGATAATTCTATATCGTGTCCTTTTTGTCACATTCTCTATCATCAAATGTAGAGGGGTGAGGTTTAAGATCATCTCCATTACGGCCGTAGGACAAGTTCTCGCACCAGTAATACAAACAGAGGCTAGTCTTTGTACTTTGGAGATATTAGCTCTCGTAGTAGCTAAACTAGTTCTATTACTCTAGGCTATAGCCCCGTAAGTGATGATTGTTCTCACTTTTGCAGTATACATCCATCGCAGTATGTTTGGTTTACATTTCCATCATTTACCTGCAATTTTTCTGCATACCATGGCCATGTGGCCTTATTTACTACTTTCTTTTTGTGTGTGTTCCAGAGAAGTTTGTTTTCTAGGGTTGGGCCTAGATATTTGACTTAATTTTTTCATTCTATATCTATCCCGTCTAATTTAACGGTTTTAGGATTAAGTTTTCTTTTCCTTGAAAAGGCTACTAGAGTTGTTTTGTAGGGTTCATACTAAGTCCCACTTCACGGCACCATCTTTTGGTATGTTCTAGTCCTCGTTGGACTATATCACACAGGATATTACTGAACTTGTCACTAGCAAATATGACTATGTCGTCGGCATAACCATGACAGGGTATGCCGAGGTTAGTCAATCTGCATAGAAGTTCGTCTACGATTAGGCTCCACATTAGTGGGGGTAGAACTCCTCCTTGTGGACATGGAGATGGTGTCCTGCCCTGTGTCTCTGAAGTTCTCGTAGAGAACAGCTGACCCATCCATCTGGATGTGATGTTATCTAATCCGTTTTACAGATTTGTGTGGCGTGTTGTCAAAAACTCCTTACTAATATAATAAACGCTGTATTTCGACTAGAGCATGTACCTAGCATCTGGAAAGTCGCTGAAATTATAGTGATACCCAAACTTGGAAAACCGCCAAATGAAGTGTTGTTACCTATATCCCTGTTAGCAGTGTTATCTAAACTTTTCGAATAACTTTAGTAAAGGGGCTATGTTCATTCTAGCACAATCCTTACGTAAATTAACATGGGAAATCGCTAAGGTTCATTCTGCCAATTTTTGTCCATATCAAGGTCACTCGTCTTGACGTCACGTGTCATGACATCACTAGCCAACTGTTGCCAACCTAACCTAACCTTACTTGACCTTGTCGTGGGTCTTGTTGCCAGCCTGCTACATCTGCCGCTAGATGGAGTCACTTATTAATTAATTTATTAATCCGCAACTTACTATACATCATTATTCGATATCACAGCAACTCAACATACACCATTATTAATTTTATTTATTAAATCTATACCGCGTTCTCTTCATAATGCCGTTTTTCCCGCTTAAATCGGACCAATAGCAGTGAAGATACATGCTAAGGTTCTTTTGGCAATCGCATGTTTTTTCTCTTCAACGTTAATCTATACCGCGTTCTCTTCATAATGCCGTTTTTCCCGCTTAAATCGGACCAATAGCAGTGAAGATACATGCTTAGGCCATTCTGGCTTTTCGTTTTGCGCATGATTTTTCTCTTCTATGATAATCTATACCGCGTTCTCTTCATAATGCCGTTTTTCCCGCTTTAATCGGACCAATAGCAGTGAAGATACACGCTAAGGTCCTTTTCGCAATCGCATGTTATTCTCTTCAACGTTAATCTACGTCACATCTCCTTCATAGTAGTGCAATTTGTACTGTTTGAATCGAAAAAACATCCGATGTTTTTTACCAGCGTTATCTCTTTGTTTATGTATACATTATAAAATAAGAATTTCTTAAAAATCTACGTAGTGTAGCGATAAAGATGCCGGACTGTAATTGATTGTTCGTGGCTGGCGTAGGTTCAAATCCCCGCAGTTTCACCTTTTTTCTTCAATTAATAAAATTAATAATGGTGTATGTTGAGTTGCTGTGATATCGAATAATGATGTATAGTAAGTTGCGGATTAATAAATTATTTAATAAATGACTCCATCTAGCGGCAGATGTAGCAGGCTGATAACAAGACCCACCACAAGGTCGAGCAACGTTAGGTTAGGTTGAAAACAGTTGGCTAGTGACGTCATGACACGTGACGTCAAGACGAATGACCTTGATATGGACAAAAATTGGCAGAATGAACATTAACGATTTCCCATGTTAATTTACATAAGGATTGTGCTAGAAAGGCTAGAATGAACATAGCCCCTTTACTAACTATTACTAAAAAGATTAAAACCACTGATAGACAGTTAAAATATAATACCTGACCGCCAACTTGGATTTAGGAACAAGCACTTCACTATTGACCAAGTCCACAGAATAACGAATGAAATAGAGGAAACATTGGAAGAAAAGAAGATCTGCACCTTACCCTTTCTAGATATAGCTCAGGCTTTCGATAAAGTATGGTTAGAGTGTCTTGAATATAAAATAAATAAACTTTTAACTAGGCAATATTGTGACATTTTAAAATCTTACTCATGAGTAATACAAGAAGAAGAATATTCCAAGCTTATAGAAACTAAAGCAGTGGGTACCTCATGGAAGTGTTCTAGGACCAGTTCTTTACCTTCGACATACCACAAACGCAAAATGTGAATTAAGACACATTTGCCGACGACACGGTCATACTTGCCATCGGTAAAACCATAGAAGAATCCACCAGAAATCTTCAACATGCAACTAATAAAATCTATGCGTGTACAATTGAGGTTAACTTCACCAATAAAATATATGTAGAATACCTATCAGTGACATTAAATAATACTGGAATAATATCATATTCTAATTCGGCGAAATACTTAGGAATAAACCTAGATATTAAATTAAAGTGGAACGAAATCATAAAAAAAAAACGGGAAGAGTTGGGTATTAATTATAGAAAATTATACTGGTTGATGAATAGAAAATTAAAACTTTCAATCGAAAATAAACTTTTAATATGCAAACAACTACTAAAGACAGTATAGGCTTACGGCATACATCTCTTGAGGCGTGCCAGTAAAACTAACATAATACGTTTCCAAAACAAAATATTAAGGGCAATAGTAAACGCCCCTTGGTATGTTAGAAACTCAGACCTATACAGGGATCTGAGAATGCCTACAGTTGAAGAAGAGAGGAAATCCATCGCAAAAAAAAATGAAAAAAGACTGCATGATCACGTCAACATTGAATTTCTACAGTTCCTGGACAACCGATACCTAATGACAAGGTTCAGAAGGACCAAACCATTTGAATCAGTGATGTGTAAGTGTGTTAAAGCAGAGCAGAGTGCGTGTGTGCAGTGTATAGTTATCAGAACAGTAAGGAGAAGTTACCATTGGGTAAACTGTGTTTTAAAACCTCTTAAGTTTATAATAAAGACAAATTACTGGTTAGTTAAAATATAGCTAGGTGCTATGCAAACTAACAAAAATTATAACCTCGTTGTGCATTTTTGTGACTTAACAATTTCACTCTCTGTCAATTAGACGAGGCCACCATATTAGCTTACAAACCATAGCTTCAAAAGTTTTTACTTTTTTTTTTATTTTGACATCTGCTCTTTGATTTACGAAGAAGTCTTCTTCTTTATGTGAAATAAATCAAAAAAATATTTACACTACAATTAGTTTCTAAATTTTATTTGAAAAAATAAACTCGGATACGTAAAAACTTTCTAAATA
This sequence comes from Psylliodes chrysocephalus, assembly GCA_927349885.1. Classification (NCBI taxonomy): domain Eukaryota; kingdom Metazoa; phylum Arthropoda; class Insecta; order Coleoptera; family Chrysomelidae; genus Psylliodes; species Psylliodes chrysocephalus. The sequence goes on along the minus strand of OV651814.1, from coordinate 32,937,065 downwards.
ATTTTTTGTGTGATTAATTTTAGACAGAACCTGACACTAAAATAAATAAAAGAAACTAAAAACAAAGTAATACAGTAAAATGTTACTTGCTTGTTATAAAGAGTTTTTTCAGTGTAAAACCACAAATATATTATACAAATAAAACATCGTAAATCACACGACAAAAATTTCCACGAAATAAAATTTAAAAGATATATCGCATTCCCTTTATTAATATTTGGTAATAATTCTTATTTGTAGACCAGCCATTAAATTACGAAATTGACTATGAGCCATTTATTTCCTTTTTTGTATCACTTATAACTGCTGTTCTAACTGTGGATCGTCAGTCATAATTTTTACCTTCGTGATAGCTTGAACGACCACCAGAGGCGTGCTAGTCACGAGATCAATTCTGTTGTGACCTCTCGTGACTTGATATAATATTCCTTGAATTGGAATTGAATTATGAATGTTATCATTCCCAGCTGATCCATCGTATAAGTTGTGACATTTCGATTTAACAATATCAAATTTGGTATTTACTAATTTCTTTGCGACGCATGTAGGCAGCTATTGAAAAATCATTAGGAGACATCGTAGACGATTTGTTTGATGTATTAATTTTCTTTGGAAATAGGAAATTTGTAAATAGATTGGATTGGTTTTTTATATATTTTCTAATATAAGTGATATCATGGATATCTAACATGAAATTTACATCGATTTATATACGATAGTATCTTAATATAACTTCTACCTTTTTATTCATTTAATCCTTGCAATAATATTTATGTTATACAGTATGGAAAGAAACAAATTCATTATTTTGTAATTCATTGATTTCTGTAAAAATCATGAAGCCAGTCAATTTTTATTTTCAAACTCGTGTACTGTCAATATTTATTTTATACGTGACGTTACGTGTGTGAACGTGATGACGCCATAAATGATTTTTTCAAGAGGAGTACTTACTTGTCTTTAGAGCAGAGCAAGCAAGGGTTTCGTAATACCCCACTTTTAAAATTTATTTTTGACTTATTCTAAAAGAAAAAAATATGTGCGTGTAGGTAAAGGTTAAATATATGCTCCTCTAAAGACACATTTTCAAAATTTAAATCTGTTTGTTTTTTCTACAAAAAAAATACAAGAAGCAAAGACAAAAATGATATCAAAATATGACTTCTCAATGGTCAACAGTTTATTTTAATATTTTATTAGCAAAGGATATTGACAGAAGCAATTATTATGCCAAAATATTAAGGTTTGAGCTGTCAGTCTCTCCGATTTCTCTAACAGTAAATGGGTATCTCGGCATCTCTACAAATAAGAGTTCATTGGGAAATATTTTAAAGCAATATGACATTATTCACAAAGACTTACCTGTACCTTATTGACTCTGGCAAAACTTGTTACGTTTTTGATGAGATGGCAATAGTTTAAGGTTTGGGTGGGTCCAAAAGCTGCATATAATTTAAAAAATTTGCTAATATATTTGTAAACATTATTTTTGGAAATAAATTTAATGCTCAAAGAATAGATGTGGTATTTGACTCAGATATCAATTGATACAGAAATTGACAGACCCAATATTCCACTTCGGCAACAATGAAATAGTTAATTCATTCGATAATTAAAAAAAGAAGTTTAAAAAATTATGTCAGAGCAACTTCTTAAAAATTCCATTAAGCAAAAGCAAATTCAACTAGTAACTTGTGGTGGATTCGTGGATATCAATAAATATGGGATGAATTTTAAACCATCTAAAGACAATTTCTTAAAATCAAATCACGAAGAAGCTGATACTCGTATTTTATTGCAAATATCATTACCAAAAAATTCGGGGCATTTACGCAGCATTATTTATCGCAACGATACAGATGTTCTAGTCTTCGTAATTTATTTTAAGGAGTTTTTGACAAAAAATGTATAGTTCGCAGTAGGGCGAGAAGATTCGTAATAATTTATAGCAGTACATGATTTAAATTTGGATTAAAACCTTCTAAAAAATTTGCCTGATTTTTATTCTGTGACCGGTTCTGGTAAAACCAAACAATTGGCTAGCATTGGGAAAAGAACCTGTTTGAAAATCTACCTTGAACATTATCACCTTTTGGATATATTTAGCACTGATCAGTAGGTACTGTGAAAACACATTCTCTAATCTTGAAAAATTTTTCATAAAACTTTAATCAAACACAGCCAATGGCCTCTTCAAAATCATCGCTAAATTGATATCGACTGAAGCTGCCTTAAGATTACATTGGTTAAGATGTTTTTACCAGCTACATATTTGGCTAAGCTCTTTAAAGCCGAAGATGCAGCTTTCTATTGTTGAAGAGCATGGATAGATAGTAGATTAAGATAAAAGCTGGATACCTACTCTTAAAACTCTGCAAGAATATTTTCTTTCCAGTAACGGCCTTTAACAAATTTACTTTGGATAAAATTAATACATGAAAGTTATGTTTCGTAATTTTAAAATTATTTCATGTTCAGATAATTCTTTTGTCATTGTCACCTTAAAAAGTACAGTATATGCAAATAGAGCAGTTATAAAATAGATGAAAACAATGCATAAGACGATGAGATTAAATATAAAGCACCACATGTACCTAATTAAAAATATAATACATGGTTTTAGACAATCGTATATTGTTTGTCAACGAATAATTTTTGACAATATTGATAGTTACTAGGCAAATCGTAGTCAGTTGTTTCAATCATGACTACTGAAGAAATGCAGTGATCACAAGGGCTTTACGTATACATCCGCCCAAAAACAAGTGGTCGGTTGCCTTCTGAAGATCTTCAATAATAGATTAGAAGCTAACGACTAGGCAAGTGTTTTATTTTATAAGTTCAAATCTGTGCGATCGTTGATTGAAAAATATTCCAGTGTTCCTCGTATGTATTTAGGCTAATAACATGCAGCGAACTATTTTGCTTATACTGGAAAATAAAAGCCTTTTCTTTAATCCAAAGTGGCAAATAAACCTGCAAAAAAAGTGATACAATTAATTTGGTTAGCTGGATTATTCAAATTGTCCAATTACGCGAGCCGTACCTTAAGAGTATATACCTATATAAAATAGGACTTATTCAATAAACGAAATTTAAAACAATGAAATTGTAGAAAATTGCGCTAAGAAGTTCAGAATCGCCCACAACGTGGCCAAAAATCTCAAAATAAATTGGTTGTATCGAATTCGTAAAAAGGGAAGTAAAACAAATATTATTCCATGCGGAAAAATTATAGCAAAAATAAAAATAAACTGAAATGTGGCTAAAAAAAAATATAAGTCAAAATGACGTGTCACAAAATTATACAAGCGATCGTTTTTCTCCAAAAAACAACTGCTACTGAGGCTAATACTTCAACATGCATTGAATCATAAGCAAAGGAAAACAACAAATATAAAAAAAATCAACACTCTGGCTTTGATTTTGCTAAGGAGGTTATTTTTGGACCGGTTTGTTTTGAGATCAAGAATTTCTATTTCTTTCTAAGGATTCCTTTGTATCTGTACCGTGTGGAGAGTGAGTTACCTCTACGGCACTAAGGCCTCACTCCTAAGATGATAGACACCTCCTAGCTCGTGAGCCAGCCTACAAATTTATTGTAGTTGACAACATCGCCAAGAGGTGCTTCTCTTATATTGGCCAGTGTTAGCTGATACTCGCTGAATCTCTACAGAGTGCGGATTCTGACGGCCTCATAATATGGAGATGCCTTCGAACTTGGCAATGACCAGTCAGAATGCCTCTGACTGGACGCAGATTCTGTCTAGTCATATTCAAGTATTTGTTTGTTGCAGTGTTGTTATGATAACTTAAAGGCTTCCTAGCAACTCTGCAGTTATTTGTTTCATCCCATCTCTTCTTGAATTTTACAAGGGAATGTTCTTTAATTAAGTCTGTCACTAGCCATTTTGTCAGCCCAATAGAAGGGCCAGGTCCAAAAAGTATTTGGTTGGCTGCTTTCTTGGCCAGTGAATCTGAAAAACGGTTACCTTTCGATGTGACGTGACCTTTGATTCATCTTCAGGGGGCCACGTTCTTAGTGGATAGGCCAAAACTTCGCGATATTCTAGTATTAACCTTGAATAAATTAGTGGTCTGTCCAGGGAGAGTAGTGCTTGTCTGCTATCTGTATAGATGAGCATGTTATTTCCAGTTATATTGTTTCTGGTGATTTCTTCTGCTGCTATGAGAATCCCCTTGAGCTCTGTTTGAACTGCATAGGCACTATTGCTCACAACCCAATTTTTTTTGTTAAGGTTTGAGGATCTGGAGTATATTCCATAACTTGAGCCTTGTTTTGTTTTAGAACCGTCGGTGTAGATATGAATCGTACCTGCCACTTCCGGCTCTTCTTTTTGTTCTGTTACAACTTTATATGGCGTATGGAAGATATATCTCGGTGAGATGGAGTCCAAGTTCGCTTAAAGCAGTGGGAGCGTATCGAGCGCCTTCTGCCAAAAGCCACGTCTCGCCTCACCAGATCCTAAATTAGTTTCTATTCCAAACGTGAGGAGGCGTGCTATTGTCGTCAAGGAGGGTGAGACTAAGAATGACTTCCATGGCTCTGGTCGGTGTTGTTTTTATGGCTTCTATTATGTTAAGACGTGATTTGAATTTGTTCTAGTTTACAGATAGCTGCCAATTTTTGTTTTTTCGGTACCTAGACAACTGCATCGTATGTGAGCATAGATTTTATGATAGAAATGTAACTCCATGCGACGACTTAGTGGGAGAAACCCCTGGTACGCCCCGCGGTTCGGCGGCATTGTTCATAAGCTATGTAAGCTTTTTTAACTCTATTTTCTAAATGCGAGTTCCATGTTAACTTGCTGTCAAAGATGAGACCTAGGTACTTCACCTCCGTTGTAAAGTTTAGTTTTGTGTTTAGGAGTTCTGGAGGTTTTAATTCCTTTTTCATCCTTTTCCTTGTGAAAACGACCATTTTTGTCTTCTTAGGATTGATAGACAGTGAATGGTCATTGCATCACTGTTCCATAATTTTTAGAGCTACTTGCATTCTTTCGCAGATTATGTTCTCAAAATTCCCTGTTTGCAGAATGACCAGGTCATCTGCATATGCTATTGTGTAGTGACTGTCATTATTAAGGCTGTTGAGGACCATGTTTCACAGTAGAGGTGATAGCACCCCTCCCTGTAGACATCCTCTCGCAACCAAACCTCTTATACTCACATCTTCTACACTTATGTTTACTGCTCGTTTTGAGAGCATGTTATGTATCCACCCACTTACCATTTGTGGAACATTTCTGTTGATTAGTGAGTGTGTTATCTTGGGGAAGGTGGTTTTATAAAAAGCATCTTCTATGTCTATAAAAACACCCAAAGCGGACTTCTTATTTTCCAGGTATCTCTCTATTCAGCCAGCAACTGGATGAAGGTCTGAATCAGAGAATCTGCCTGGGGTGTATGCATGTTAGTTTGGGTGTAGTGGTGTTGTTGTAATCACCGCATCCCTCATGTATCTTTCGCATAGCATTTCCAATGTATTCATGGAAAACGATGTCAGACTAATTGGTCGGTATGTTTTTGGGACAGTGTAATCCATTCTTCTAGGTTTGGGTATGAATACTACTTTTATCTTGCTCCATTTTTTACTCAGAGCTTACGAGAATCTGAATATACCCACCTAGTGCTGTGTGAGTTCTTCCAGACCCCACTGAAGTAGGGCTGGATAGATACTTCAGGTCCTGCAGATTCATATGGAGAGAAGCTGGATATTGCCCATCTAATTTTTTTATCGTCTACAAAGTGTGAGGCAGTTTGCCAATCATAGACAGATGGATTGTATTTCTCCTCTGCCCAGTCGATCACGTCTGTGATGATCGATTTTACGATGCTTATATATAGAACTAAGATGTGATTTATATTTTTAGGTATTAATGATAATGGTAAATAATAATTGACAACCCAAGTAAATATAGGTACCTAATGGTTTAAAATTTTGACCGAGTGCTCGTTGCTTCAACACCACCGTGCTGCCGAATAGGTGCTTTCACAGTTCTGCAGAGTAAGTTTTTGTGACTGTATTCCCCGTTGTATTGCAAGTAAAGTTCTAAAATCCAGTTTTTATTTGCTGAAATATTTACATATTTTATTCTTTGGAGTATCCCAGTTGTTCTTTCATTTGCATTTATAGTCTTTATATGCTTACTGTATATTTTCAAATACGGGGGTATGCATAAAGTTTAGAGATAATTAAATTATGAAACAGCGTTAAAAGTTGTGTAGGAATTGAAATGCTTCCGCATTAACAAAATGTTATTGTTTCCAAAGTAATTTTAAAATTATAAATACACACACTGGAAAATAAAATAGGGAATACCCAGCCATTTTGAAACAACATTTTCACACAGTTCTGAGAGATAATCAAAGTTTTATTCGAATTTATACAGATTTACCAAATTAAAGGCGGCTGGTCTGAACGATAATTGATTAGTGTGTAACTTTCATATAACCTGAGTTATTTCACTTTGAGTATGTTATAATGTCAGTTTGCATTCCTACAGTAAATTATATAAATAAAAGGGTATTTCAACTGCAAATGTTTTAATTGGACTTCTACATTCAATGGGTTATACAAATATTAGCGTCTATTTCTTGTGCTCTACAAATGAACCCAGCATTGACCTTCAAATGATTTAGCGCGCGCAAAAGTGGCCATTTCAATAATTTTAGCGATGTTGCCAATTGCTTTTTGTTATTTGTTCTAAATAAATATATTCATGGTAATACCGTTCTATATTATTTTTTGTTTCTGAATAATGACAACTGATATTTTTATTTCTATAAATGTGGAGTTGTCAAACATAGTAAAAGAACGTACATAACAGGAATGACAGTGGCTGTTTTTTCAATAGCTCCAGGCCAGATGATAAAACCAAAATATAAATGTGTTTATTTGAGACTTTTAATTTCAATTATTCAACTTGAGCTGTGTCCAGGCCGTTGGAGTCTATGCCGGTTGGCGTAGCCAGGTATGGGTTGATGTTTTTTGGTGGCGGCGAAGCCGCTACCCTACGACTTATCGTAAATTTGTAGTATTTTTTTACGACAGCCTTTACCTGATATATGCCAGAAATTTTCTCGCAAGGAACAAAGAAGCATTTGGACACCACAATGCATCAATCTGAGAAATGATGAGATTTAGGTAAGACCTTATGTTTGTCGGTTTGTCTCACTCACCTCCTAACTTCTGCAGAAGACATAAGACAATAGGTTCTTTCGTTCGGCCTACTGGTGTAGGAATGAACTACACCAACGGTTACTATACCTTTGGTTTGGCCTGGATATTTCCTCCACCAGCTATTTAGCAGGAGTGAATTACACTCGACATGTTTAAAAGAGGAAGTAAACTAAGTAAATAAGGTAGTGTAATTGACACTGGTGCACACTGCACTAACAGCGAACGAAAGAACCTTATGAGTGAAGCCAGAGAGATGTAGAAAGGGTGCGTTCCTTTGCTAGCTCCAAGGCTTGCTCTTTCCTATACTTGTGGAACGATGTACGTGGAACGAGCGTAGTGCACTCTTATGGCGTAGAAGTAAAAAGGGCGCGCCCGGCCGACGTTTCGAAATTCGTACGCGCGAATTTCGAAACGTCGGCCGGGCGCGCTCGTTTCGCTCGCTCCTTTCTATAGTGATCAGTAAGTAGGTGGGTTAGCGTACCCTGTTCTTATAGTGTAGGTATACAAAGGGCGCGCTCGATTCGCTTGCTCTCTTCTGTAGTGGTTAGAAAGTGAGTGAATTAGCGTACTGTGCTCTTATGGTGTAGGTGTAAAAAGTGTTTAGATAACATAGCCTACTACCTACCTATTTATTTACTCCTATAATTTTCAGATGCAATTATCTTTCTAGGTCAAAATGATCTTTTGAATATCTGAAATGCTTTTTATTTTAAAAATAAAAAATGTTAAACTACGTAATTAAAAAAAAAAAAAAAAAAAGAATAAATTGAACTAATTCAGCTATCATCTTTAGTTGATAAGTCCTTAAATTTGGCTGGCTGGCGTCAAATAAATTCCATTGTTTTAAAAACGTATAAAAACTTTTGGATAACAAAAAGTAATTGTGTTTAAAAGTTTTCGAAAAGTACATTGATTATTACTTTATGTATAATGTAATATTAATATTTAATTATTATGTACTAAAACAATTCAATAAAAATAGTCAGATGTGCCTGGAAATACATTAATATAAGTATTGCTTTTTAAAGTGTTTGGAAATATTATGTAAAAAATAAGGTAGGTACTGTTTTATATTTCTTTTCCGTTGATTTTAATTGGACACTTGGAAAAATCGCTCATTTGTCCATAACAAATATAATTCTAATGAATAGGTTTACATAAATGATCTTTTAATGATCCGCGTAAGCCCTTAATATATAATTTTTTTAGAAAACAGTTAATTTATGGAGTTTCCAGTGTAATATTTAAATAGCACTCTCTTTCCAAAGCCCAAAATGTAAGTTTTGTAAAAAAATTATATTTTTCTACGATCGATCCAAAATAGGCTTTTGCGCTTCGAAATTCAACCGCAAAGTTGACGTTTTCCGCGAAATAACATCAAGTGACAGATTAGTCGCTCGTCGAGCAACAAAATTGACAGCTTTGTTGCTCGCCTAATTTAAATTAGGTGTAATATATTGATATTTCGTTTTAATAAACGATTTTCTTACATTATCCAAGTTAACATTGTCTTTCCAACTGCTATTTTCATGACAAATGTAGATATAGGCAAAACTACTTACGAAAAATTTTCAGTTTTTATGTATATTTCTTAAAATAATGTGATCGTAGAAAAAATATTGTCGTTGCCTCTTTCTGTCTCAAGCAACTCTTAATACACAAATAGCTATTTTAAGAAAAGGGCGTCTTTCCAATATTTACCGAAATTTGGTTTTTACATTTTATGTACGATTATTATCGTAAGTAAACCATAAATATCTTCAATTTTTTATAATCTGGCAATTTATAGATTATAAAATAATCCTGAAACTTATAATTTCATGTACAACTTGGCAACTTTGTTATTTTTAAGACACAATGTTACTTAGAATGACTATTTTATGAATATAACCTGTAAAATTGAGTTCTTTTCATTAATTTTTTTCGAGAAATGCAGGTTCATCCGTAATTTTTTTTTACAAAAATGTGCTATAGAAACTAGTACTTTTTGAGTGTTTAAATTTTTTTTGTGAAATTCGCACCTCCGGATAGTAGGATTGTTCATATTTACAATAATAAATAATCAACTTCATTATTATTGTTTTTGGATATTTGAAATGTTAATATTTTCATTTGACGTATTTTTAATAATCTTAATATTTTATTGGACGTGACAGTATAGTCCAATATTTTTTCGCACACAAATTATACAATCAGTTTTATCAAATCCAACCCTGAGAATATGACATGTTAATTACATTCCCTAGATCCACTTTTCAGATGCTTACCGATTTGTTATGGCATATAAAATCCGCAAAGCGTCCGAGCCAGCGATAGAATTCAATCAAGAAAAACAAAACAACACTGGTGGAACACCTGGGCTTGGGATAAATTCCCGATCGCATAATCTCGCCATCTAAAAATAGAAAATAAAAGTGATAGACCAGTTAATAAATAGAAGTTGCACGAGGATAGGATAGTGTGGAGAATAATCGTCGATATTCACGCTAACGCCGATTTTTGAACAGCAAAAAATTTTAATGAAATATAATTTGTCTCGTTAGGAGGATAAAACACATTTAGCGAGTATTTGATTATGCGTTATGTAAATTTTATTTTTTTTACAAATTCTTATGTCAGCTAAACCTATAATTTCAATAGAGGTTTACTGAAATAAATACACCAGAGCTTCTCTTTTTTTTTCTTTGTACCTCGTTAAATTAGATGCAATATATTAGTATGGACCAGTGTGTCTATTATCTTCTTTCCCACTTGTTAATATATAAATTTCTTAGTGGATCAGAGTTTAAAGTATCCATTATAAAATGGATTCTAAAAGTGTATCAGGACTGTTAGAACAACTAGGCCAAAAAATTCAATAAGGAACTGTTGGTTAAATTTACAAAAGATATATGTGATCTACAGAATTCGGGTTTGTTGTCTATCAGTTCTAAGACTGGTCAAAAAGCTCATTAATAAATTGTCAGTCAATTTCACGAAAGCTTTATAGAACCATAAGACAAATCGTTAGGACAACTGCAGGTCTTCTTACCGGACAATGTCGCCTAATAAGGCACATGCGTTTCAAAAATATTTCTGCCATATGCAGATTTTGTAAAGAAGAAATTTAAATACGTGTATTGAGCCAGTATAGATTAAGGTGAAACACTACACAAAAATTATAAAGACATACGAAAGCTACTGTCAAAGCTACTTATTTTAATAAAAAAGACCAAGCTGGATGACATTCCAAATCCTGCAAACTCTAACCTAGCTCAAGCAGGCGACTCTGACTACTTCCAAGTGGCTTCAGGCGGCTCCATGAGTATTCCAATTTTCGTATCTTTAGTGCAGTAGATATCTCCTGAGTCGCAGTACTTCCAGCATTCCTTCTAGTAGCATAACTCTATTGGTTTCAGTAAACTTCAGTTCACAGCTAGCTACTAGTGACCCAGGATTGGCAACATAGAGAAAATAAACAATCTTCAGGGGAGTACAACCGAACCAACCGGTGAATCGGGGAAAACCGAAATCGTAAAACACCCTACATATTTGTCACATCTTTTTATTTAATGAATGGTCAGTTCCAACAACGATCAGAAATCAGTCACTGACACCAGAGTTCTGCGCAGTAGATTATTGGAACCACAAAATTGTATACTGCGCAATGTGCAATGATTTGTGATTTGCTTCTAAACGTTGTTGGAACATACCAAAAATATGTACCAATTTTAGTGTTTACTTTACTTTAATCTTCCTACACCCTGTAATTTAAGGTATTAAAAACAAGTTTATTTGATCAAAGCACTTAAATATAGTGTTTTTTTTTATATTTCAAGGAAACTAGGTGGCGCTCAATTTTTAGTCCATCTTTCTTTATTTACCAGCATATCTTCCTCTACATATCGTAATGTAACTTAACATAGATTTTTGACCCGAAAACCGTTCAATCAACCTCTGGATTTAATTGCGCTGATCAGTTACCCTTTACCATTTACATATATTTTTGTACAGGACACTCATAGAATTGAAATTATAAATTAAGTGAAACCCGTAACAAGCTTTCGACATTTATGTTTTCAGAATAGAGCAACATTTTTTTCAAATTTTTACATATTTCTTCCTTCATTGCTTTCTCATCCTTAATACCAGTACTTTTTAGATCATCCATTACTACTTCTTGCAGTCAAGTCATCTCCTGTTACTTTTTTCTTTAACTATCCATTAGTAAATTGGACATAGGTAACTCCCTAGTGCCGTTTCTCCACATATAAGTAATTCATTTCACCTGTTAGTGTGCTGTTTAGTTTTTTCATTATTTCTCCCTCCAACATTTTTTCTAATTTTTTACTTTGTCTATATTTATTTACTTGTTTTAATTTGTCCCAATATTATTCTATACATTAGCCCTAGATTATTAGTAAAAACATTTTAGCACTTTACATTATTATTCTTCTTGTTTTATCACCCTAATTCGTCTGAAGCTTGGTTGCAGTGCAGCCTTCAAGACATTTAGCCCATTCTCTTACTCTTGCACTAGCATCCAAACATTTTGAATGGTTAAATGCTTACTCGCTAATCTCATAGTAAAACTTTCCAGTGATCACGCATCCACAATGTGGCCGGACAACAGACTGCTGAACTGCTGTAGAAATGCAGATAACCAATAATATCGCAGCTCAAATTACAGTTTCCGAAAGTACGTAACTTGGTAACCAAAGAATCTTATTTCATACTTATGTTATGTTGGGTTTGGGATAATAATGCCAATACATAAAGAAAATGGTCCCGATGTCTCAAAGGATCCTCTTAATCCTATCTTGTTAAGGAAGTATAGGATTAGAAGTGGCTTCAAGTTGACTTTTTATCTGGTAGGGTCCTAAATAAAGTGTCCTTGGATTCTAGAGTGTTGCACATTCAGTAAGAATATTAATGAAGGTTTCATCCTTCTCTCAGTAACAAGTCTTACCCAATTCAACCATGGCCTTCATCAAAAAGTGCAGCTTGCACAGTAAAATAAAAATTAGGTATGAGCCACAATAGATCTATCTGGGTTGCATTGGAGGGCGATGAAATCACCTCACTTGTATTCAGCGAAACCTAACCTAACCTCCTCTTAGAATTTGTACTGATATTTTCTACTATATTTAGTTTGCTAAGGTGCCTTTGAGTTGGCAGTGCACAGTAACGATCCATGTTATAATGCGAAGCCTGTTCTGGCTCAGTCAAAGACATGCTTTCGATCTTTTTTGGTTATATTTACCCAGAAGTATTTCAGCCTATTCTAACTCTAAAGGTACGTTCTCCTACAAATTCGCTGGTCGTTGGTAGCCGCTACCGGGTAGTTGCTACCAAGTCGCAAAGGCATGTAGTGTTCTCCTACACCCGTCAGAATTTGTAGACGCTGGCGAATATCCTACAGTGTGAAAAATTAATATTAATAAAAAGACAATTATTTTAAAGTTGTTAGATTACCAAGTTCAAGAGGAAAATGTGATTTAACTCTTAATACTAGATAATGAAAAACGCAGGAAGAATGAATTGCCTATGTTAAAAAATAAAAAAAAAACAAGGATTTCAATTAATTTTAATAAAAAGTCATTTTAAAGATAGTTTTCTTATTTCACGATATCAGTTTAAATATATACTGAATCTAATAAAGAATGGTGTTCTAATGAACAAATCCAACTAATTTGCTACGAATTGGGACGTTTCTCTGCTCTCGAAGCAGACAAACGACTGACGACCAACGAACAGCGAACAGTCGTCGGTAGCAGCTACTTAGTAGCTTGTAGGAGAACAGTTTGATTAAATTTCATTGGCAGTATCTTGGCGACTTGGTAGCAGCTACCCGGTAGTAGCTACCCGGTAGTAGCTACCCGGTAGCAGCTACCAGCGACCAGCGAATTTGTAGGAGAAAGTACCTTTAGAGATTGTTGCAATTTTCGGTTCTTCTATAGCCCAATTCCTTATAATCTCTTCTAATATTGTGTTACTACTTATACATCAAAACGGCTCAGGTCACACAAAAGGTGTTTGAGTCCCTTTCCTTGCGAGACTATCTGGAATCCCGTAACCCTTTACCCCGTTATGTCTCGAGACCGAAGTTACAGTAACTGTGTCTTCCTCTTCTAGCTTATTTAATTTTTCTAGGTATTTTCAGTCTATTTTTAATCGGTTGGCTATTAGACATGCCAATAATCTCTTGTTTTCGATGGCATGAATTTTCACCCAGAAGTTACTTGAGTTTTTAGTCAAACTCTCAGGGTACTTGATTCTTTGCCCATACGATCCTATACTAGTTCCTTCTGTTGTTTTAAAACCATTTGTACATAATAAATTTCATGCCTTTTAGTTGCAAACATGATGCTTCATTATTTCTTGCTCAGTAGTTTTGAAGTTTTTGACAAAACTCAGTTCGTTCTGGAGCTAACGGACTTCTGATTACTCCGTTCCTGATCATTCTTTATCTTTTCCTTTGTGTATGTGCGTATGTTTATGTGTATGTTTTATACTTTCTCTGACATAAGACAGTTGTTTTCCTTGCTTTTTTGATATTCTTCCCTATTTGTCTGTCGGTTCCCCATACTTACTAAAACATTTAATGTTGATTTATTATCCCTCTTTTACTCAGATTTCTGAACTTGTTAAGCCTTTAAGCCATTAGTGTTAGATTTTAGCCATTCAGATAAAGTAAAAAAACAATATTGTTTATAAAATAAAACAAATTTACTTTATAACAAACAGTGTTAAATTTAATTTTTTAAATTTTCTTTAGTTTTAAAAATATCTTTTGTTTACTGCACTATAATACGAGAAACGTTTCCCACGTATCTGTGGCCATCAAGGTAGAAACTCTGCCAATATGAAATGATAACAGAGTTGATAATGAAGCTTCATGTAATATGGATGATATGGCTGTGATTCAGCTTCCAGCTATTATATAACTGCAGGTCTTCATAATGGATTTCGATTGGTAATTTTAAAGAAAAACTTTTCAACGGGTGTTAGCATTTTGAATGTTAACATTTCGTGAATAGAAATTACTTTTCGACATGGATTATTCTATATTATTGTTAATTTAAAATTTTGAAAATATTTTAAATAAATAGGTAGACATCTTTAAATTATTTTTAAATATACCATGCATATACAGCGTGGAAGAGCCAAATTAAAAACATTCGGTAAAAAATAAATGGGGGCTTTTCGGAAAAATGCTCGGACACATCGATTGTTATTTTTAATTGTGCATTTTTTTCACAAAAATTTTATATATAGGGTGTGTCATTTAATAGTGGCAAATACCAACATTTTAAATGCAACTCACTGTATATTTTTCAATTTTTGGATTCGAGCTAGAATAAAAATTTTAATACCTACAGGATGATTGATATTTACACTTTGTTATGTTTTATTATATTTTTGCTTTATATTAGAGGTTAAAAAGTAACAGTTTCCTTGGAGCAGCTTGTAACATGTTACAACCTACCCCATAAATGGTATAACGTAGCCTTCATAATTTCAGCACTGAAGTTTTAATTTTTTTGTAGAAAGAGAAACTATAGATGAAAGACGAAACTTGGTAATGCGTCAAAAGACACTTTTAAGAGAGCTGCCGCTATTTTGGAAGAAGACGAGATATAAACAATTCGAGGAGTGGCCAGAGAATTAGGATTATGTCATGCCACACTGTTCAGGTATTTAAAAAAGACAAAAGCAACAAAAGAAAATGCGAACCCAGAATCTTCTATCACAGTAGGCAATATACCGAATAGGTAAGTATTCAGCCAGGAACAGGAGGCCATTCTAGTTGAATACCTGATTAAATGTAGCAGGATATATTTCCCAAAGACATAAAATAGCTTGCTTATGATTGTGAGTCTAAATATCAGATTTTTTTGGAGCGTTCATCAAAAGGAATGAAAATATTTCTATAAGTGTTTTAGAACCTACGAGTTTAAGTAGGGCTACTGCATTCAACAAATCAAATGATTCTGATTTCTTCCCCAAACTGTCTTTACTTCTTGACAAATATAAGTTCAGCCCGTCACATATTTGGAATGCTATGAAACTGGTTTAACTATATTGCATTTAAAATAAGAAACTTGGTATTGGGCCACTGTTACATGACACACCCTTTAGTGGTTCTCTTATTTCAAGCACCAGGCAGATTAACAGTTAAAACAAAACAGGGTTAATTAAATCTGCAACGTATTAAAGAGGTAAAGGATTTCAAAATTAGTTTTGATTACAAAATACGTACTATTTTCTAAAACGGACTCACCTAAATTAAATTGCTTCGTAGTTTTTAATTCTGTTTTGAAATCCTACCATTTCGCGATAATGTAATTTTCTCAGAACAGGGAAACGGGCAGTTCTGAACGGAAATACTTTAATTATGTTAGCCTAGCTTTTAACGCAGAATTTAAAACCGTAACAAAATATAGGAGGCTTACTCAGCTAGTAAAGTTTTTCCTACTGTGAGGGCAGTCGTTATATTCAGTACGCCTTAATATCAAATTATAAGTAATTATAGAATAATAAATTATACAAAACGAATAAACTTATACATAATTTACTGAAAAATACTGATTTTGAAAATGTTTATTTACTTTTGAAATCTAAAACAGTCTACAGAATCCAAATATTGTAGAAATAAAATCAAAATGCACTCAGTAAAAATACTAAAAATTTTATAATGTAGAATATAAGAATATAAATTAAATTTAATAATGGAAAAAAAAAATAATAAAATATCACCCAGTATAACAAAATAGTAGTTTGTGCAACAAGAGTGGATATAGACTATCCACTTGAGTTGTACAGTATATTTTTTCTACGACACAATAATGAAAATCTACAAATTTTAAACATTATTTTAAAATAATTTACATAAATTACTTTAAAATATTTTATGACTTTTACTAATTTATAAAATAAAATAAACATAAAAAAAATTAACATAATTAGTCCCCACCCCAGATTTGAATCCGGGACTCTCGCATGAAAGCCAGATGCTCTAGTACTCTAGTCCTTGCTCTTTCGTAATTAAAAAAAAATGTAATAAACCAGAGTTTCTTAATGTAGGCTCGTTAAAAAATGTTTTATATTGCTGATGATTTCTTAAATTATTGATTATATTTTTACACTTTACAGAAAATACACATGCATAATGTGTTGCATTCAGTGGTCTCTTACACAGGTACCTACTGCTTTTACAAAACATAAAATACATTGTTTTTAACATCTGATTGATTCACAACTAAACAATAGAGAGTTGAAGTGTTTTCAGTATGTTAACGCAAAAGTAAACGCATAAAATCAACGTTTACGTTGAAGTCCAAAACATGAGTTGAAGTTTTTAAACGTATCGTGACATCTACGTGCATTTGAATTATTGAACAATAAAAGAGAAAAAACTGTATGAAAAATTACCAATTAAAGAAATAACCTATAAATGTATCAAATTATAATGTATAATTTCATTTTGGACATTTGTATAACAATGGAATCTACATATATCTAAAAAAAAGTAGTTTGTGTAACAAGAGTGGATATGATGGCCATATCGCATGAAAACGAAGTTTGAGCACGACGCCGTAAGCGAAGTCTCTATACTCAGCTCCACTGCCACTTTTACGATTTTAGTTTTAATACTTCTTATTATAGTATATTACATTACGAGTGTGGAAAGTGACATTTTTTACACGAGTGGGAAATATTGTCGCACGAGGCGCAAGCCGAGTGCGACTATCACCCGAGTTTGGAAAATCACTTTTCACACAAGTGATCTACAATATTTTTCCTACGACCACAAAATAATGTAATCAAAAAAATGTAAAACCAAGGTTATTATTACTATAATAATTCAAATGTATTTAAAAAAATAATCAACAATAATCGTATTTATTCAGTTTTCATATTTTCTTAACAAAAAAAAAATAAAAATAAAAAAAAAATTAAAATAAAAAAAAATTAAAAAAAATTCGAAAAATGGCAAAGTTGATAAGTTCGACGTCCTAACCACCTGAGCTAATAGCCCTTGTATCAATTGAATGATCTAATCGGTTAGGTATTCATCCAGAATAAAGAGCAAACATTATTTTAAAATTATTTTAATAATAATTGTTAAAGATAAATATCTAGGATCTAATTTACAACAATTTCAATAATTTAACAATCATATCGATTTTAGTAATAATATGGACATTACATAGATCAAAATAGAAATTAGGTGTTTGACATTTTGTGACAACTACTGCGGAAAGTAACATATTATTATTCTCACTCGGGTGGAAAGTAAATTCTTATTCATACGCGTGTGATATAGGGCACTTTCCACAGGACTATTTAGTGTGATCTGTGTCACTTTCCTAAGTGGTCGTAGGAAAAATTAGTTTCATATAGTTTGACTAATTTTTTTTTAAATGTGGACAAAATAAAAATAAAATGCTATTACTCATCGTTTCTACAAAAAAAAAATAACTCATTTTAATGTATATTTAATCTCAATAAGTAAAAAATATACTGACAATTAGTTTGACAGAATTTTTACTTATTTAAAATTTTAAAAATAATAGTAGTTGGATGTCCAAAATATGAACTGTGATTGCTGGATATAATTTTTTTGCAGTGTTCTCAATACCTAGGATATGAAATATATTCGTTCGTGTGAACGCAATGGCATACTTTTTTGTTTTGTAGTGTGTGTGTAGATAAGCTAATATCTACGTGGGTGTAGAAAATATACAGGGTGTCCCAATAATGTGCGGAAGTCCGATATATCCTATATTATAGAAAATATCAAACAATGTTATTTACAAAAGTTGTAAATAATATTAATCTGCACATTTCAAAATTATTTTCGATTATACAGAGTGATCCATTACTTCAGAATTGATCAAACCTATGTTTTTTTTAAATGGACAACCCTGTATTTAATTGAAAATTTGAATTCCCTGACTTGACCCTTCAAGAAAATACCAACATGTATAAGGTTGTACTGGGTATTTCGAAAGTCTAAACCAATTTTTTATGAAAATTGTACTAGGTTCAACCCTCTGTATATTTCAAAAGAAACAATCAAACATCAAAATTTGTTGATGAATTATTTCTAATGATAGTCTACTTTTATAAGAATATACTAATTTTTTCCTAACGCAACAGACGTGTACAGGGTGAGTCAAAACTCAGATACATGATTTTCTCAATTTTTTTAAATGTAACACACTGTATTTCATATCACTACTAAAAAGTACTCTAATTATACGTTCGTTTGAGTTAAATATTGCCTATCCCTAAACACAACAGTTTAGCGAGATTCTTAGATGAAATGTTAAAAAGGGTTGATTATAACTAAATTCACAATGAAATTTGATTTAAACTCCTGTTAAAATATACTGTTAAATCAGTTTATATTTTTAAGGTACCTAGCTTTAACTTATTATCAACTATATTTACTTTCTTTACTTTTAAGTTTAGGTTCACACTGTATTTCATATCACCACTAAAAGTACTTTAAATATACGTTCGTTTGTCCCTATCCCTAAACCCAACAGTTTAGAAGATATTTTTTATTTGAATAAAAAAAATATGAGCCAAAAATAAGTTATTTTAATTTTGTTAGAATGCAACATTAGTATATTAAAAAATGAAAAAAAAAGCTATTATAAAAGGTGCTCAAAGTGACTCCCTCCAACTGCAATACAATGTTGTAATCTAGCTTCAAATGATCTTTGAACGTTTTTCAAAAATTGTACATCTATGCTCGCGAACACTTGTCTAAAGCCCTGATTTCTCTGAACAGATCGGCCCGGAATATTTCGGTGATCTAGCACGAAAAGTTCGTTGGCGTTTTCGGTGAAACCTAGTGTATGTGTAGTATATAGAGCGGTTTGTATAAAAGATCGGACCGAAATTTCGGAAAGCTGTTCGGTTATTAGTTCGTTCGAATCAACCTGAGTCTGATTTGAACGATTTTAAACGGCGCAGTTAACCGTACTTGTTTAGACGGGAATGGTATTTAAAAGTCAAAAGATGTTGGGCGGGAAGAAATACCACAAATTAGAATTTTCTGCGCTGGAGGATGAACTATTAATAGAAAAAGTAAAAGAAAATCCTCCGTTATATGCTAAAAAGCTACAAGGATATGAAAATGAAAGACAATATTTGGGCAAAAATTGCAAGGGAAATTATAATAGCTACGAAAAAATCCATTTTTTTATTTTGATCCCCAAAAAGTACCCTATAACTTTTAAAGACTGCTATAATATCGGAACGAATAAATTTTCAGACAAACCACACACAGACGAAACTTCGGAAAGAACTCAATTCGGGAGAACCCACCGTTCTGTACGCGGATATTCGCCGAAATATTTCGGGAAGATCTGTTCAAAGAAACCAGGGCTTAATTCTTTCCTTAATTTCTTCGCTAGTTAATATACTAGTTCAATAAATCTCGTTTTTTACGAAACCCCATAAAAAAATCTACTTTAGTGAGGTCAGGGGACCTGGGAGGCTACATAACTGGACCATCTCTTCCAATCCACCTGTTTTTAAAATTATGGTTCAGACAGTTGCAAACTAGTTAAGCATGATGTACAGGAGCTCCATCATGTAATATCCACATTCGGCGTCTTATATTTAGTGGAACATTTTCCAATAGTAGTGGTTGATGATTCTGCAGAAAGTCTAAGTAGACCTCGGCAGTTACACGACCATGAAAGAAATGTAATATACCACCCCAAATGTTAATAGATCATCGTGTTTGACTATGTGTCATTAACTCATAAGGATTGGTGGTGGAATAGTAATGAAAATTGTGTCTATTGACAAAACTGTTTTTGTGAAATGTTGATTCATCCCCAAAAAGTACACAATCAAAAAAATCATTTT
The DNA here is from genome assembly GCA_927349885.1 of Psylliodes chrysocephalus. Taxonomy (NCBI): domain Eukaryota; kingdom Metazoa; phylum Arthropoda; class Insecta; order Coleoptera; family Chrysomelidae; genus Psylliodes; species Psylliodes chrysocephalus. The sequence continues at coordinate 32,916,985 of OV651814.1, read as the reverse complement.
CATTATTAATATTCTCTATTGCCCATTCACAAAGAGCTATTCTTTTTTGAAAATCGTTTTCAAGAAGCTCCTGATGACGTTGGATATGGTATGGATGTACTTTATTTTTTAATAGTATCCCATTGACAGATGATTTACTTATTCCCGTTTCATTTTCCATGATGCGTGTACTGGTTTTTGGATTTTTGGTAACACTAAGTAGAATACTGAGTTCATTTTGTTCATTTAAAGTTCGTTTTTCTCTATAATTTTTTTGATATGCTACATTACCTATACGTTTGAATTTTTCCAACAGATTTTCAAAAATTTCTTTACAAGGTTGTCGGCGATCAGGATATTTTCGCTTATAAATTCTAGTTGCCAACAAGCAATTTTCATCAGTAGCCCCTAGCACTAAAATCATAGCAGTCAATTCATTCTTTTCAAAATTCATTTTTAAATTAGTCAAATCAATAAATTTAATCAACACTATACGTAATTTATTTTTTTTTTATTTAAACAATTCGGAACTGTCCAATTATTCTTTTGACATGAATTTCAAAGTCTACTTGACCTAATGCACAAAAAAAAATTAAGTTCTGTTAGCGTTTTCATTGCATTTTATATAAAAAGTTTTGAAGGTACAAAAAAATAAGTTCAGTTGATAAAAAATTGTACCGGGTACCTGAAAAATATAAACTCATTAACTAGTATGTAATAATTAACAGGAGTTTAAATCAAATTACATTGTGAATTTAGTTATAATCAACCCTTTTTAACATTTGTTTTAAGAATCTCGCTAAACTGTTGTGTTTAGAGATAGGCAATATTTAACTTAAACGAACGTATAATTAGAGTACTTTTTAGTAGTGATATGAAATACAAGGTGTTACATTTAAAAAAATTTATAAAATCCGGTATCTGAGTTTTGACTCACCCTGTACACGTCTGTTGCGCTAGGAAAAAACTAGTATATTCTTATAAAAGTAGACTATCATTTTCATATAAAATTGGTTTAAACTTTCAAAATACCCAGTATAACCTCATACATGTTGGTATTTTTTTGAAGGGCAAAGTCAGGATAATTCAAATTTACAATTAAATACAGGGTGGTCCATTTAAAAAAACAGGTTTGATCAATTCTAAAGTTATGGATCACTCTGTATAATCAAAAATAATTTTGAAATGTGCAGATTAATATTATGTACAACTTTTGTAAATAACATTGTTTGATATTTTCTATAATATAGGATATATCAAACTTCCACACACTATTGGGACACGCTGTATATTTCTACTACCTATGTTAAAAAAGATATTTAAACTATTAGTTTTACAAATATTTGACATTAAAAATAAATTTTCTTTGAACCGAAAACTTTTTATCAGTTTACTGCTGTTTTTCAATGTTATATTATTACTTTATCAATATGTTTCATTTTGTAAGAGCTTTTCAGTAACATGCAGAAGAGTTTTCCGTCGTTTGCATAAAAGTTGGCTTCGAACTCGATGATTTTGCATAAATCGCAGGTGTAAAAAAAAATAGAGGACTCAATACCGAACCTAGTCGTACCATACTTTCTACTGGATAGCTGTTTCACAGCTGTCCATTTATTCTTACGCAGAACTGCCGGTTGAATAAGAAACTCTTAATTCACAATAATAGATGGCCTCTTATTCCAAAGTGTTTCGGTTTGCTAAGCCTTCTATGTGGAACTGTATCAAATGCTTTCTGATAATCAAGATGCATCACATCAATTTGCTGATTGTTGTCATTCCAAGCTATACACTGGTTAACTCAATTTAGAAGATTTGTAACATAAATCCATGCTGATTGCTTGGTAAAACTAGGTTACTTCTTTTGGAATAATCTTTTCCATTACTTTACCGAGACAGCTTGTAATACTGACTGGATGGTAGTTTATGGGATTCTTTTTGTTGCCTTTCTTATATATAGAAGTAACTATACCTTGCTTTCAGTCCATTGGTAGTTTCTGTTTTTACATAGAGTCGTTCGTAACCGTCACGATGAGATTCAGAAGGCTATTAGAACATTTTTTAAGAAACATGGATGAGATTTCATCTATTCCAGGACTTGAATCTTGTTTAAGACTATCTATTGCTAATTTAACTTTTTCTGTTGTGTTGCGGTGATCCTGTATAAAGTTCTGTTGTATAAGCTATACTGAACTGCTTTGCAAACTTTCTGCTATCTAGGCTGGTTCTGTGATTACTAAATTTGTTGTAGGATTTCTTAGCATGATCCAAGTGTTGCTTGTATTCAGTATTCCTCTCACATAGCAGTAATATTTCTTTTCACCACTTTTTAAGAGGTTATATTCATAGTCTTTTCTAGATACAGCCAATACATTTTTAAGATTATTGTTATGATTTCTACATGCAGCCTAATCTTCCTAGTCACCTTTATCTATGCCATAGGTTCCGTGTTTTATTAATTTATATTTGAAATATTTTCGATTGATCCAGGATTTTTTAGTGATTTTATTTATTACTTTTAGTGGAATATTGTCATTTATTACTTTGTGCAGTAAATTTGTTAAAGTTTTGTAAGAACTATTAGCAGATCTTGCAAATGTGCACTATGTTAAGCTATCTCACTATTGATTAATATATAAACTGCTTTCCAGAAGTTTCTTTTTTTAACATTATATGTGGATCCAGTTTGGATGTTAAGTTGTACAAGTAATTTTAAACTGGACTCTGTTTAAGACAATAAAATTCCTCGCTTTTATGTTGCTTTTAGTCAGTGTTAGAGTTGTCCAATCTATTTCTCGATGGTTAAAAATTTTCAAATTTACGGGTTATGATGGAAAAGTTATGTAATTTTTAACAGACACGTTATTTGTGAACAGGTTGTTATTTCTGTGTGTTTATAAAATAACAGATCTGCTAGAAATAACACAGGTTGTCAATCATAACACCCATAGCGAGTTATTAGCAAATATCGTTATATATTACATTTTGTTTCAAATTATCTATAATATTCCCGAAATCATCTGGAAACGTTGTCAGGAATAGAGATTCTGTAGCTGTTAAAGACGTGGCAAGGGGTCTTAAAGTAGCTTTGAATGTATCATTTTCTTCTTCTGGAGTTTTAGCAGTACGCTTAATTAATCTTACATTTCATCAAATTTCTAGAGGTGTTCGACGCCCAGACAGAGAACGCGCTACGTGTGACTAAGACAACTATTGTACAGTCTGCTAAACAAGTTATTTTAAATAGTTTTTAATATTTTTAGGTAATTAAATTTTAAAAGTGTGGAATAGTTTAGGGATTAAATTGGTCTGATTGGACTTTCTTAAAACGTTTTTAAAAGCAGCTAAAGATAGTATGTAGAATTGAAAATAATTATTATGCCATAAAAGGTGTTTTGGAATTCCTTCATCCTTTTGAAATTGAGTCAGAAAATATAAATTTTATAGGATAGCGGAAAATACCTATAATTTTTTTGTAGGCCTTTGTAAATCGTGGAAATAGTTTATATTTTATTTCTACCTTATTAAGGAAAATGGTACCTATTATTAATAACGGTTGTTTCTGAAACATTACTAAAATTTTCGAAATTTTGTTTTTCTACAAAATAATAAACTATACTATTTAGAAAAAAATTTATTTCTCTTATAATTTTATAAAAAATAACGGGAATATTTACATTTCTTGATCTATTAAACAAAACGATAAATTATCTCGACGAATGACACCATGTTCTAGTACGGAAGCTAGCTTTACATTTTTGTTGGTGGTTTCATGGGTTTCATATCAATTTTTTGTAATTGTAGTTTACACGTACATATACCTCTTAACACTTGTTTGCTTTATTAAAAAAGTGTGTTGTTGTGATTTACGTCGAAATAAGTCAAAAACAACTTGGAACCCCATATAAAATCAAAAAGGAGAAACGGAAAAAAATTGAGCCTGTAAATGAACACAACTCAGAAACAAAAATAGCTATCTAATAATAAAAAAATAAAATTTGATTCTTGTGCAGCTTCATCTATATCATTAACTGTTTTTGGTTTTTTAATGATTTTTCTTGGTGATGAAAATTCCGATATCTCACGGTTATCGATTCTTTTTTTCTCTCCAGAAATGCGGACGACAGTGTTTTTAGATACTCCTGTGGCTGCAGCAACACGATCATTTACATTTTTAAATGGTATTGAAGGTGAATTAAAGTTTCCTTCTCTTCTCATAAACTTTATAACATTGGCTATTATTTCGCGAGATTGACTGTTAATCACGCGGCCTCTTAATTTGCTATTAAACTTCATACTTAGGTTCTATTAAACTGTAATGAGCAAAAAACACAAACGAAAATAAAAGAAATGTTTTAGCGAAATTTACATCTGACATTTACGTCTGAATGAAATAGTGAAATACTTGATGCGCAGAGTGTACTTTCATTGCGTAAATCCGTCGGGATGCCTGTCAGTAGTGCTTTCTCTGTCTAGGCATCAAAAGCCTCTAGAAATTTGATGAACTGTAACTACAGCCCGTTACATTTTGCTATATGATCCATAATATCATATTTAGATGCTTATGTTATTAGTTATTGCTAAAAAGTCGTTTAACTGAAAAAAAACTGGTATCAGAGCCAATTTACCTGGTATATATCCACAAACTATCAGTTTCCCTGGAATTATTTTCGAAAAGCCGTCATTCGGGGACCAGAACGGGAAGCCGGGTATATTAAAATATCTTTTGCAGTCGGTTATTGGTCAAAATATACTCTTTGTCTCAAGCAAAAAGTTATGTATATTACATAAAACTTTTAGTTATCTATCCATCAAAAGCCCTTCATCAATTTCAAAGATATACAGCGATACTTCAGAACGTCCTCATTACAAGCGAAACAAATACTGTAAACAACGCAAATGCATTTCTCCATTAAGAAAATGCAATGTCATTTCTTAAGTTTATTAAAAAGTGCATCCTGTATACATTTTGAAGCACATTATCGCTTAAGCTGAGACTGAACGATCCTGTCATAACAATGCAGGTGAATGCGGTTGGGAAAAAAGATACGAATCTCGCTATCCTTAATGATTTTTTAATTTTCATGTGTTCCACGCTGTTCGCTATACAATACTTACGTACAAGTTAATATACTCATTGACTCGAATATTTCAGTAAATTGCTTTTGGTGATATATAAAGTACTCTAGTTGCAGGACCGTTTTTTGTTATTTTACCTTAGCTGAAATTGAGTTCTTAATTGTAAAATGATTTGTAAAGTTTTATTTAGTGGTTCAAATTCGACCATAATTATTATTGAAAATATGAGGAAAACATTTATTATTATGCATTTGCATGTTTCTATTTTTTTTTAATCTTATACGTTCGTTCATTATTGTAGATTAGCGACCATAAACTTTTATGTGTACTGATGATACAACATAGTTCTGCTCCAGTAAAGTTAAATAAAAATAAATTCATTAAAATAACAATAATTCACTATAAAAAAAACCCTCATTTATTGGTATGATATGAAACAATTTTTATTTTAACTGCTGTACTACTATATCTGACCTCAGCTTGCCCGTTGTCATGAATCATAACAAAAATAATTATTAAAAGCCCAAAAAGGGGTAGGGAAGAAGGTATGCCTACTCTTCGAATTTTTCTAATTTTTAATTATCTATACCACCAATAATTCAAAATACTCGAAATAGGAAAAAAATATTTCAACCCCAGCTACACTTAAGGGGGAGTTGAATTCACCACACCCACTTACATTAAGAGGGGGTGAAGTTACTTGTCCTTTGGAGGTGAATTTTCGTTTTATATTTCAATGTGTAGTACCCAAAGTTCATATTCCCAAGTCTAGAGATTCTATATGTCGACCTCCCCTGGGGTTGAGTGAAGTTGGGCAGTTTAAAATTATTTTTGGCGGGGTTTATGGCCCCGCTTTTAGTTTTTCTATCCCTTGCCATTTATGCGCGGCAGAGGAAGTGAGGGGAAAAGTTGGAGGATTGGCGGGGGAATATTTGTTTTGTTTTTTGCGAACCTCTATCCGTCCATGTAATATTTTCCTCGATGTAGGCTAATTTTATTAGTCAATCATAATTCATTCGTAATTGTTGATCAATGGATTTCACATATCGAAGATTGGAAAAAAAATTTTTTTATTGATTACACTAAAGCTCGTCAATAGCTACTTAACAAAATTTAAAAAAAAAGAAATTCTGTTGACAAACAGAATAAAAAATGGTACTGAACTATTTCGTCCTTGCCTATTTATATATAGTTCGCAAGTAACTCGTAAAAACAATAGCCGCTTGACCACAGCATGATACGCACTGTCCAACTGGTATTGGCCAGCCCAGTGATCTGATTTTGAACGTTTCCCTACACACTAGTTTAATGTGCTGTGGTCAAGGAGCTATTGTCTTTACGCGTAACTTGCGTTAAAGTTGAATAGAGTTTAGTAATATTATTAATTAAAATGCGAAAATATTTTCAATATTAAAGTAAAAAACAAATAGCAATAATTGAATTTTACTCTATACCTTAAAAAAACACACTCCAAAACTTATTTATATTACTAAAAGTAATAAAACTACAAAAAATGTTAAATAACAAATTTACAAAATGTTTCTTATACATTTTTGAAAAATATACAAAGGGGTAAAGTATAAACAAAACCGTATTTCTATTGAAGTTTATTGGGCGCAATCTAAGCAACGAAAAAATGCAGCTGCCGCAAATAAGAGTGCTGCTGCAAACAGCACAAAGAAACTAGGTTTTATCTTTGTTTCTTGTACATTTACCACATCTAACTTACTTTTTCAGTAGCTTCGGTAACCTGCATGACAGGGGTTTATCTAGGATCTTTGTAATGGTTTGTCATAATTCACGGGACAAGCGACTGTTGAATAGTTAAATTTCATTTGGGACCGGACAAGTTCTTTTGCAAGGCTTCTTATAATGGCAAGTCTTTTTATGCAGAATTACCAGTGAATTTAAAAATATTACGTAAGCATTTACAAGGCTTTATTGAGTAAAGTGTAGACTATGCAAAATGGCTAACGGTTAGTTCGTCAACTAGTGTAATATACTATGGACTTTTCATTCAAAGCATTAACTCCTCCTTTTGTCGCATTGTAGAACGCAATAATTTCTAGTGTCCCAGTTTGTTTATCAAGACATTGATTGTGGTGCATCAAAGAAATCAAAATAACTGTTTTGTTTTTATTTGGTATGTACGAAACTAGGGCAAACTCGAGGAAGTGCTTTTCTTTTGATGGTAAAAATGTCTTTGGCACCACTGTTTTTCTTTTTAAGATGCATACGTAATTAAGACCCCTTAATTTTAAGACAAGTTGAATGAATGAGAACCAATTATCAGCCGTTATGTTTCTATGTGTTTCTACAATGGGAACATCTAAGCGTCGATTTTGACAATTTTCTTTCATCTTTGAAAAGTGTATTTCCATCATTATCCTTTCCACAATAAATATAGACATGCAAATTGAAATATGTCCTTCCATCGTTTAATGATATGATTTTTAGACCATATAAACAGGATTTGTTTGGTACATGCGAAATTTGCAACGCCCTTTAAATCCGACAAGCATTTCGTCTATGTAAGCATATTCTTTAATGTAGTAACAAGATTGGCAGCTCTTAATAAATGATTAAAAAACCCAAGACATTGCGGTGGTCTCATCATTCGTTTTTCGTTTATCTCTATCTATAGCATTGTCAAAACAAAGACAGGCTAAAATGACCAAGACATGCTTTAATAAAATAGTGCTTCGAAATGTGTCGCGTCTTGTACCATCCGTTGCAGGTCCTCATTATTGGATTTAAAGAGTGATGAATAGATAAAAATGTCCAAACATGCTTTGAATTCTACAAACATACATCATATTGATCTGGAGGAGACTATTTCTGTCTAACTTTTAAAAGCTTTCGATTCAAATGGAGAAGTATTTTATTCAAAAATTTGGTGGGGTTTAAGAAACCCTGCCTCACTAGTTATGGGTTAGGTTGAACATTCACAATATAACGGTGCAATTTATACTTTAATGCCGAAAGTATTCTTGCATTTTAATCAATAAAGTCACCCAAAAGTGAATAACAGACGCGTTTGTTATTTTAATTTGAAAAAATTGCCATTTTATCAGAGGGTTTGCCTAAACTCACCTCACCAGTTATTTAACAAAAAAAGTAATATTACCAGCTACAGGTAAAAGACTAAGATTCTATTGTGTTCTTCCTAGAATATTTTTCTAGGGTTTTGGCTTGGAGGACAAGGAGTTTTTTTTAATTATTAACCAAATGATCCAAATGATCAGAAAACATAACATCGGCACCTGAGCAAAATGAGCCAATGTACGTTGAGAATATATATAAAAAAAGTTTTTTATCAGGTGAAAATTAGAAGTAACTTATTTTTTATCAACATACATTTTTAATAAAAGTTTTTGATATAAATAGCAGTACTTTAAAATACAATACTTTCACTATTTAAAAAGGATCAGTTGAAAATAGACTTGCTCTCTCTGAAGAGTAAAAATAAAAATTTTTGGAAATTAAATTTGTTTTTTGATAATTTATTTAATAATTTAATAAAGAAAACGAATCAAATTATCCTTTGTAAATGATCCTATGTAAATATTATACAAATGTAAAAGAATTTTTTGGTTTTATGCTTTCAAAAATATAACTCCAGAGTTGATGAAAAATAATTTCGTTTTTGTCAAAGTTCAGGGTATTAAACCTTTATTAATGTCTTAAGGGTCATATAGTCATTAGCAGGGTTGATAAAGTTTTTAAAATTTTAATAATTTAAGAATCATTAATTAGCATAGACATGTTGTAGCCAGCCATTTTATTAGAAGAACAAGATGTTGTTTATAATGTTGTTTCAAAACCAGTTATAAAGGTTTCAGTTTTATTATATTCAATAGTTTACGGTTATTTTTGTTTTATATGTGTTTAGTTTTCCTTTGGACTTTTGTTTGGATTTTTGTCATGACGAGATTGTGATTACAACATCTACAGTTTTGAATTTCGTTTCATTATAGTTTAATATTTCTAAGGTCGTAAGACACGATAATACAACACCCAAATTATACTTTTATGAAATAAACATTAAAGAAAATTAAACCCTATTTCTACAGTTGTCGTCTAACTGGTAACACATACCACTATATTTCAGGCTGAAACATATGCAATGGAATAATGTTTACGAGAGAATTTAAGACCATCTTAATTCTCTCAGATAGCCCAGCAACCATAAAGACCCTTGATTCAAAGAGAATCAAGTCAAAGCTGGTGAATAGTTTGCAAAGATAAATTTTGTAATTAATACCACAAGAAGGTTTTCATGAGTCTCTTTTAAGAGATAATTTTGTAAAGTATACTACCACATGTTGTTAGTCAATCTCTTTATTTCTTATGTTCATCTATATTTATAATATCACAGAATAAACAATATACAATAACAATACTTATTATTTATTTAAATGTACATAAGAAAAATATTATTCCAATTTAAATCTCTCTAGTTCAGTGTTTTGAAAATAATTTTAAAATAAGTCAGAATTTTTTATTACCATTTAAACATGGAATTTGATCTGAAATTGGAACTTGTTTATTATTAATTGAATATGAAATTAATTTCATATACAGGATGTTAATTTAATAGATGAATATAAAAAAAATATTTAAATCTGAACAGCTAATCTATAACTGCATTGGAAGACTAAATTACCCACAATAAGGTGAAACTAGCGTGGGTATCTGGACGTAAAGGCTGATGAACTTGTCAAAGAGAGATCAAAAATACCATTCACAGGACTCGAACCTATATTTGGGATAAGCAAAACCTCTGATCAACAGGCAATGAAAAGGCTTACAACCACAAAACACCAAATTCACTGGCAACAGATAAGAGAGCACAGAATCAGTTAGCTCATGCTAAGGGGACCAAATCCTCGCATGGCTGCTGAGTTACTACAATTCGCAGGACCTTAGATATCCACCAATATTGGACTACTAATAGACCATTGCTTGCCGAAACACCTTCATGATCCCACCACGTGTAGACACTGCATGGAAGCGAGAGAAACCTCACATCATCTGATCTTGGAATGCGAAGCTCTTGTTAGGCGACGTCTTACCCTTTTTGGCCTAGAACCGGAAAGAACTCCTCAGAAACACTTAGTAGGAAACTTATTCAAACTAACCAAAGGTACAGGACTATTTCAAAAATAGTACTTAAACACAACAGACCCAAGAGGCCGCAATGTTCTGGGGCAAATCTAACCCTACTTGCTTTTACCCGACAAAGATAAAGATAACGATAAAGAATCCTACAGTTGACTTGACATATAATATTGGCCTTTTGCGTATTTATTCAGTAGTCACATGTTTTGTCTATTTGAAACAAAAGTTTCTGTTTCATTTTATCTAATATAAATTTGAGACGTCAATCCGTTAAAAGTTCCTTAAAGTCCTTTTCAATAATTATATTATTAAATAAAATAAATTTGTAAAAATTATTAATAATCACGCTCAGAACACAAACTTCGATAGCCACACATTTTATCGACAACATTGTGGGATGTTGTTCAAAATTATTTAGAAGCTCTTCACGCTTGCCAGCATAACACCGGCCCTGTTTCCAAGTTTGTTTCGTAAAATAATACCATAATTTGTGCCATGTGACTGGGCCAAAATGCGAGAACTGTTTTCTTTCAATTTTTGCGTTGCGGTGTTTAATGGACTAGAGATTAACTTTTTACGTTGTTGTTTATGTGACATCTTAATAAACCAAATGACCTTTTTTACCAGTCGTGCTGACATCGAGGTCAATAATTAGAGTTTAGAAGACACTAAACGTTTCGGTTTTTTATTTTCGGTTCAAACGAGATGATTGTTTTAAGTCAGTCAATGGTGCCAATTCCCGTAAGATTATTAAATACAATCTTGTATTAAGGCTATTCGCTCCGTGCGAAGTCATGGAAAGGAAAGCAAAAGCGATACTAGCGCTAGGCGGATAATTCGTGAATTTTAGGGCGATATTTTGTAATTTTGGCATATCAAATACACATATACATTTTACTTTTTTTCAAAAAACTAAGTAAAAACAATACGATAAGCAACCGGAGTTGCTGTGTTGAAAATTGTACAAATACTAGAAAACAAACAGTGCAACTTATACAAAAAATTTCAGTAGCAAAGTAGAAATTAAATCAAAGAAATAAATGGATAGGTGTACAATAAAAAGAAAAATTACCTTTATCTTTGTAATAATAACAGTAATGCTGGAAATAGTAGACATCAGAAACTTAAAAGGTTTTAAATAAACAATAAATTATCATTTTACGATGTTCTTTAATATCCCTTTATTCTTAAATGTTCATTCAGCAAGGACTAGATTTCACGATTTCTGCCTTTGATTATTATAATGTGGCTGAAATACAATTTTGTGACTTACTGATGGGAAACCAGTTTTAATCATTCATTCTATGTTTTCGTTCGAACAAAAATGAAAATATAAATAAAGATCTTTTTTTTATACATTTTAACTTCATGCTAATAGTATTAAATGTTTTTTTTTTTAATTTTGACCTCTGAGATTTTGACAGAATAGTCTAACTCTTTAATGACAACTTATTAAACTTAGGCAACTTCTCATACATTTTCCAGTAAATACTGTTGCCTGCCTATATTTTATTATTGATTTTTATTGATTATACATAATTTTCTTTAATTTAACCCTGGAATGCTACACTTATTGCAGAACACGCATCTGCTACACAGGGGTACCAGCGTACCCCAAATAAAATATGTCGTATATTTGACAAACAAAAAATTTATTCACTTATAGGATAATAACAACTTAAACTAAGTCTCTAGAAACACTTTTAACGCGAACACATTATGAATTAGTCATTCGGCACAAACCGAGCAAATTTTTTTTTGATGTTGTAAACAAATGAACTTTTTGCACACTGCACAGCTTACTCTTGATTTTCGATATTTGCTTCTGGGACAAAAAGCACACCTACCCACTGTTGCTGGTGGCTTAGTAGGTACTTCTTCAGGAGCAGTTATCTTGAGGACCCTGCATATGGTTTCGCGGAGTTCGCGTCTCAAAGTTGGAGTTTCCAAACGACTCATCAAGTGCGGTCTGACCAGTTCAAGGGCGAGCTTCTTCAGGTATTCTCTCCTGTTGGTAATAATTTCTTTATCTGCTTCGCCAGAGCCACGCAAAAGAATCATTGAATTATATCCCAGAATATCCAACAAATTATAGAACAGACATAATGGCCAGCGACGTGTCTTTCTACCAGTAGAATAAGTATGACACAGTTGGTCTAAAGTATCGACTCCTCCTTTAGTAGAATTATAAAATTGAATAATTTCTGGTAACTTGGTAGTATATGACTCATCACCTTTTTCGTGCATTGTCGAAAGCATAATTACAGTTTTTTTCTTAGTCTTCTTAGGTGGGCAGTATGATAACAGTGTTAGGTGTCTACTGTAGCAAAACATAGCAGAATTTATTTCCCTCTCATTGAGTTTTAAAAACGACTCTGGAATTTCTTTTTTATTTTTCCGCATAGTACCCACAACGGTAATTTTTTTCTCCAGAAGTTGTTTTGCAGTCTCAACAGAAGTAAACCAGTTATCCATGGTCAAGTTCCTATTTGTTCCTTGAAAAGAACTGGTTAGTTTATTACAATAATACTGAGCGACAGGAACATCGGTTGGTGTGGAACCTTTTCCTATATAAATTTCAGCATCAAGTGCAAAAGCGGTTTTGGCATCACAGGACATCACAATTTTGATTCCATACTTATTGGGCTTTGAAGGGATGTACATTTTGAAAGGGCATCTGCCTCTAAAACCAACCAATTGTTCATCAATTGTTATATATTCTGAGGGAACATATAGCTCCTTCATTTTGTTGATTGACCTCTCAAATACCTCTCGAAAAGCTGCAAGCTTGTCGGTTTCTTTTCGCTGAGCTCTGGTTTCTTTATCGTCAAAGCGGAGGCAGTTTATCAAAAACCTGAAACGTGCCTCGGGCATGGTAGCACGAAATATAGGTATTCCTGTGTCTTTATCAAATAGTTCCTTCGTAAATACTCCAGACATTTTCATAACACCGGCATAATAAAATAGTCCAAAAAGTGCTTGAAGTTCAACACTGTTTGTATCCTTGGTCCAAGAGGGTCTCTTACCTACCGTATTGTCATCTCCGTCAGCATCTCTGTCATGGTTTCTATTTCCATATTTCAATCGTTGAACTTGCACTTCGTTATTAGTATATTGTGTGATTTTATCTAGATTTTCTTTTGTGAAACATAATTTCCAAGCCTCAGCTTCCGATTTTATATGTTTTGCCTCGTTTTTGTTTCCAGGTAAATGCAAGACGAGATTTCTTTTTGGTGTACGATGAATTGAGCCTTTCTTCCCTGACCACATAAACCCATTTTTACCCCTTAGTTTGGTAGGAACTGGTAAAATTTTTACCATATCTATGTTAGTCGCCTGTATTTCTGCCAATGGTACGTTGTCATCTTCCGAATCCGCATCAGATGGCGAGGTATCCTGGGTTTGACCTGGTGTGGTAGAAGGTGTAGGATTAGCATGAATTACACGTACTCGTATATCATCCTCTTCGGGTTCCTCTCTAAAATCAGGTATAACGGCATCATTCTCGTCGCTGTCATCCGAAGAACTCTCTGATTCAGACTCGTAGAGAATGCGATGAATTTCATCTATGTCTTCAGATTTTGTAAGGTCAAAGAACTTCTTCTGACCAGCCATTATTCCGGTAGCCTAAGAAAAAAAATCTATATAGGTACTATAAAAAAATAAACTATAATAGTTTCAAAGTAATAAAAAACAAACAAAGAAACAGATACTCACTCTTATTAAATTATCTCACTCTGCTACACTGGGGTACATGCCAACCCCAAATAACACGTATTACAAAAACAAGAAACACTGCGTATATCTCGATTGTCGCATGCGAACTGACTTGCCGCGTACTGAAACTAATGAGACACTGGCGTTCGTTGCCCTGCCCACTTCCGTTTAGCGCCAGATTTCAAAAGTGTTGGGGTACAAGTGTACCCCAAGTAGCATTCCAGGGTTAAGCGATAAAAATATATAATAATAATAAATTATTGTTTTACTTGTTTTAAAATCCATATACTTTTATTAAAACTAACATATATACTTCTTAATTACGAATTCTAATAAAAATTGCATTTGTCAGTATACGCAGAAATAGTCCATTAGTACCGAATTGGCGCTGCTGTCGCGCACGAAGCGAATAGTAATTAGGGGAAAAAATTACCTTACAAAGAAAATAACAAATATATAAAATATTTGAAAATTTCCTAATACATTTTTCATTTTTAAACATACGAAATAATGAAATTTTTTTGAGAATTCCCAAAGTTAAAACAAATTTATTGAATAACTCTGTCTCGGCAAGAAATCGAATCCTTTACGTCTGCGTTCTACGGATTCCCTTACCAACTCGGTTATCAGGACATTACAATGTCTAGAGACTTTTTTTTTGGAGTTTCAATAATTATTTCAATATTTGATAGGGGTGATTTTAAAAAATGTATTCGAGGATTTCTTAAATATTGATACAGGCAAATTTTTAATTTCAAATAAATGTTTACAGTTTACTGGTATCTTTTGGATCTATTAATGTGTCCCTAAATGTTTCATAGGCATGACCACAGGGCAAGTACATTACTGTTTGATAAAAAAATTGAAATGCTTGATTTTTAAACTAAAAATACAACTTTTTGTGTTTTGATTTTTTTTTTGTATCTCGCTTCGTTTTGTTGTTGCATCAGACATGACAAAAGTTTCTATTTTATTTATTTTCTCGAAAACTAAGCGTAGTACAAAAAATAAAGAGAAACAAATTTGTATAGTTGATTTATTCAAAAATTTCAAATATCTAATGGGCATTATTAATATTGTGAAAAATGTCCTGCATTTCGAAAATATGTCAATGTTGATGTTCCATACCAGTCCTAAAAGTTTGGCGGAATAGTTATAAGATGTATATATAATACTTTGTTTTTGAATCAGTAAACGGTAGTTTTTATGAACTTGAATAAATGTTTATGTTATGTTGAAAATAGGGTGTTAAAACACTGTGACCTAAAATATCTATTGTGTCAATTTCTGTCGCTAATGGGCCTAGGAATTGTCTCACTGCCTATAACGACCCTTCCAATCCTATTTTCTCAAGGAAGTGTAAGATTTGGAGTGGCTTTAAGTTAGGTAAATCTCCCTCTTCTAATTAATATCCTCCTAGATATTAGTGCCCTTGGATTCTGGAGTACTACACATTCAGTTTTCACATAATCTTCACTCACTATTGTCTACTACTCTCAGTTTACTAAGGCGTTCTTTTAGTATGTTACAATACGTAGCCAGTTCTTGCTCAGACAGATGCTGGCTTCCGATGTTTTCTGGTTATATTCACCAAGAAGTATCTTAGCCTGTCTCAGCCCTAAGAGATTGTTCCAGTTATCGGTTCTTCTACTGCCCAATTCTTTTTTAATCTCTCCTAATATTATGTTACTGGTGGTACCGCAGAACGGCTCAGGTCCTAAAAAGAGTGTTTGAGCCCCTTTTCTCGCAAGACTATCTGCAATCTCGTTACCTTGTACCCCGTTATGTCCCAGGACCTCAGTGAAAGTAATTCTGTTTTTCTCGTTCAGCTCATTCAATTGTTCTAGGCACCTCCAGAACATTTTTGAGCTAATTACAAAAGAACTCAGCGCTTTGATGGCTGCTTGGCTATCTGACATGACGATAATCTTTTGTCTATAATAGTTTCTCTCGATGTTAAACTGGATACACTTCTAGAAGGCGTGAATTTTTTCCTGTTAGATGTTTGGGTATTTTCTTAAGCTGTCGGATTGCTTGGTTCTCGGCACATACACTTTAATTTCAGTTCCTTTTATGGTTTTGGAACCGTTGGTATACCACTCAATAGCATTTCTTTCGGTTGCAAACGCGATGGATTCTTGGCTCCATTCTTTCTTGCAGCCCAGCTCTGTGGTTTTGAAGTTTTTCACAAAACTGTACTTCTTTAGCATTTCATCCTGGGGCATGTCCCAGGTATCTCTATAGTCCTGAAGCAAGTAGACTTTCGTCTGATTACTCTGTTCCTGATTATTCTATATCGTATCCTTTTAGCCACATCAAATGTAGAGGGGTGAGGTTCAAGATCACGTCCATTGCGACCGTAGGGCAGGTTCTCATTGCACCGGTGATGCAAACACGCGCTAGTCCTTGTACTTTTGAGATATTAGCTCTCGTAGTAGCTAAACTAGTTCTGTTACTCCAGGCTATAGCCCCGTTAATGATGATTGGTCTCACTATTGCAGTATGAATCCTATGCAGTATGTTTGGGTTACATTCCCATCGTTTATTCTAAAAGATTAGCGGAATAGTTATGAAACAACCTGTATAATACTTTGTTTTCGAACCAGTAAGGGAAGTTTTTCTGAACTTGAATAAATGTTTACCACAAGAGTTTTTTTACCTGAAATGTAAGATGAATATTATAGCGACAAGTATATTAGAGGCACTTTTGTTTTTAGTACAGTGTACGCTAATTATTATGATATAAAACTGTTCCTTTTAAAAAATATCTTCAACTTTTAACCATTTAAAGTGCAAACGGTATTGCTAGGTTCTGTTATGTTGGACACCTACTTAATAATACGTGAAACAAGAGTACGGAAGTGAGTTCTATTGGAAAATTCATATACAGCAGCAATTTAAAACTATATACAACATAACGCGATGATGCGAAGGCCTCAATTTAAGTTTGTTTGCCAAAATAACTGATACAGCAATTGGTGTTTTACAGTTGTTTGCAATTATATTTTATTAATATATTCTATCTTAAACGAAGGAAGATCGACAGAAACTGCTCTGGTACAGCTGACTAACGAAATCCAGGATACACTGACAAACAAAGAAACAATCGTGTTTGCTCTCTGTGATTTCGTTGAAGCGTATTCCTTCCCAAAACTTTACAGATCCTCCACCAAAAGGAATTTTTGGAGAGATTTTGTAACTTGCAAATCTCTCTCCTGCCCTTCGCCAAACACGTTCACGTCCATCAGCAGAATTGAGAATAACTCTCATTTCATCAGAAAATAAAACCTTCTTACAATCATTAACAATCCAATGTTGATAATTTCTGGCGAAACGCAATCTTGCAACTCTGTACTCTCTGGTGAGTAATTAATTCTTTTCCGGTTTTCTGTTGCTTAAACCAGCCTCACATAATCGCCTCCTGACGGTATTGTATGATAGCGAGCAGTTCTAAGCTCACTATTTAGCCTAGTATTAGTAGGCCGTCAGATAGTGACAGATTTAGGTGCTTCATTTTCGCATACAAGCCTCGAATTCGATTTTCCTTAACAAAAATGAAAGGTTATTTGTTGTCCCTATCTCCACGCAAGCCGTTTTCACTATATGAATAATTATTTAAACTAGGCTTCGGAAAACCAAAGGCAAGTGGCTAAAGGGTTGAAATAAGGGTGTAATCTTCTAAGGAAAAATCGAGATTTTTCTCGATTTTTCCACACAAGCCCATCAAATATATGAATGAAAACGTATATCGTCACTAATCCGAAAAACATATTTTCTTGAATGACCCGAATGTATAAGTGCATTTTGGAGTCGGAAAATTTTTCTGATAATGAAATGAAATGAATTTTCCATGTGTTATCCCCAAGAGCCACTTGTACATTTTCTTTTATCCTACTTAACATCAATGTTCTTTTCAACCCTCTTCAAGGCTTGTATGCGAAAATAGAGCATCTAAATCGGTCACTATCTAACGGTCTATAGTGAGCAGTTCGCCTAATAAAACGTTCCTCCCTTGGATTGGTACATCGTTTTTGTCCTTGTTCTGACCTTCGAAAGTAAGATTCTGTCTAATTAAATCGTTCAACCATACGACTTATAGTCGAACTATGCTTCCTATCACATTAGCAACATGACATATCGAATAGCCCTCATCCACCAAAGTTAGGGCTCTTAATGCTTCTTCTGTCGATACATTTTTTGGACGATTCATTTTTTAAGATTAAAATACTCGTCGGGAAACTGGTCATACGAAACGAATGTTTAATAAGCAGTTTTGGAACAGTTTTTATCAGTATGGCGAATTTTATTTGACCTCTGTAATTTTAAAGTTTCATAGCCTACTTAAAAACATTAATCAATGAATGTTTTAAATAATAAAGGGGTCTATTCTGTAACAATTCCTTTATATTTAACGGCCTTTAAAAATATTGGCGGCCTATAAAACTATGTTCTTATTCGTTAATTTACTTCTGTCATTATTTAAACAGATTTCTTTAAAATAGTCCTCTAATGTATTTTAAAGATCCGTTTAAATAATGACAGAAAGAAGAAAATATTTTTAAAGGCCGTTAAATATAAAGGCATTGTTACAGAATAGACCCCAAAGTCTATTAAAATATGTTATGCTAGTAAACGGCGTATCTCCTTTAATACCAGAGATAATGAAGTAAATCAAAAAAGGAAATGTTGGCGAAAGATGGATTTACCGTCTAATGTAATTTGCTTTATGTTTGGGTTGCTAGTATAAATCACAGGGTGATACGAATTTAAAAAAGAAACATTACATTTTAATTACACCCGGTATAATTCAAAAAGAAACTTTTTATCATAAACAGCGAAAATTATGACAAATAACCTACTTATAATGCAAAAAAAATCATTCAAATCATCTATTAAAAAAAAATAGCATCAAAAATGTGGCAAATTTATGATGTTGCCTTAATTTTGTCCAGGAGTTTATCACAAAGAATATTAAAATAGACCAGAAGATGGTGCCGCGAGGTAGGACTTAATATAAATCCAACCAATCCAACAAAAGTAGCCTGTTCATGAAAAAGACAAATAAATTAAACGAGAATTTAAAAAAGAAATTAAATATGTATACCCAACCCTATATAACAAATTTTTCTAGAATATACGAGTACCTGAGAGCGAAGTAGAAAATAAGGCCTCAGAAGATCCAATGGTATACAAGGTCATTGCAGGAAAAGGATGAGGATGTAACTTCAACACACTGCGAAGGATGTATACAGCAATAGTGAGACCAATCGTTATACCAATCGCTAGTATATTTGCCTCTGATGTATTAGTTCTTATACTAGCTAAACTAGTAAGCGATTTGCTAGTTTAGCTATTATGAGAGATAATATCTCAGAGGCATAAATACTAGCCTGTTTGAATTATTGGTGATCTTTAACCTCACAGTTTTACATTTAGTGGTAGAAAACATGGCAAAAAGAATATATAAAATAATCAGGTACATAGTAGTCAGTAAAAAAATATTATTTGGGCTATGCCCCAGGATAAAATAAGAAGTACAATTTTGTGAAAAACTTTATTTTCACAGGGCTGCAAGAAATAATATAGGCAAAAACCAATCAAGTTTACAATAAAATGAAATAAATGCAATTGAGTGTTATACGTATGGTTCCAAAATCACAGAAGAAACTTGGATTGCATTGTATGTGCTTCAATATTGAGGAAATCTTTCGAATACAAAAGATTATCATCATTTTGGATAGCCAAAAAGCCATCAAAACACTGATTTCTCACGTAATTAATTCAAAAATGACGCGGAGATGTCCAAAAAACAGAAGTAGATAAAGAAAATATATTTACTCTTACTTGGCTAACAGGACACGATGGAATAAAGGTTACCGACTTTACAGATAGTCTTGCAAGGAAAGAGACTCAAACACCCTTTGTGGGATCTGAGTCATTTTGTGGTATCAACAGTAACACAATATTAGGCGACATAAACAAAAAATGAAGCAGTAGAAGAACCGATCTGCCCAACATAGATCAACTCCAAATATTACATTTCCTTGGAAACATAGACATGAAGACTATTCCTTTGTTAACATCGCGAGATAAGGAGACACAATATATATTGTCATGATAATAAATTGGTAAGGGTATTATGAAATTATATTTTATTTTATTTATTTATATAGAGTTATCATAACAATAATAAAAGAATAGTATGGTAAATTATACTTACCTTTTTTTTATCTAGATTGTTGCTCCGGCTAGTCTGCTAAATAATTTAACAGAGTATAGATGACTCTACTCTCAGTGTCGGTTCAGAATGAACATTTAATTATATTAATCATATGAATTTGTTGTTTCATTGTTTGTCAATAAATTAATTTAGAAAATTAAGCTTGTTCATTACTATTAGGAAAAATTTACCTTTTATCACTGGACTATTAGAATTTCTATTTTCTTCCCTTACTATTAATGATACAAAAGAAAACTGATATTGAATAGAAGTTTGACTTATTTTCATTTTTTTATTATAATAAGGATACAAATAAATAAATAGATCGAAAACAGAATCAAAATCAATCCGAAATTAGTCGAATCCTTTTTAAAACTGTTTAAAAGAAAACACATGTAATAATACCTTGCTGACAGTTTTAAATTGGTTCAACAATGGACGTTATAAAATTTTTATGTTAAATGATAACGACATCTATTTGTTAAGTGCCGAACTATTTAAAAAACTTGTGTAGATACCTACAAATTTATATTGGCGACATCTATAGAATATGGGTAAATTTTTTTACATAAAGTATTTGTGTCGCCACCTAATAACAGTCTTAAAAACTACCTGAACTAAGCTATATACAGACAGAACAGAGGTTAACTTCTTTTTTAACCTCCAAAAGACATAATGGTTTTTCAATCATTTGTAATGTACAAATTGTCTATATTTATAATCAGTTATTTCACGTAAGTACTATAAATACCTGCTGATACAAGTTCTTCACCAGATTTCAATATTATTCTATTCTCTTCTAGGTCAACCACACACAGAAATCCTGATTCCGGGTTGTAGAGTGTCTTTTTCCTCAGATACACCATTAAAGGACTTCCGATCATCTAAATTGTTCGACGGTGAGTTTTTTATTTCAGTTTCAAATTAGAGATAAACTTCTTACTTAGTAATCAACTGTCACATATATTTCTGGGATAAGTCAAATTTCATTTCAAGAGGAAAACTGAAAATTTCTTTAATTTTTGGTTTTAAAAACTTTTTAATAGTCCCTTTTTCTTTTTAGGTCCTTAAAATTTAAATATGTCTACCCGTCTTGTTTAATTCTCCCCTGACAACCAGCGTTGCTAGGCAGGTCAGGTCAAAAAAAAAAAAATAATCAAAGAGAGTTGATCTAATTTCACAAAATATTAAGGTGCGTATCCATACTTTTTATTTTAACTTAAAGAAAAATTTAATTTTGTTTTCTTTTTATCATAGTCAAAGTGTCTAGTGATTTTATTATTGATTTTAAATTAAAACTTTTACTGTTCATTAATTATCGTTTGTCTAGTGATTTTATTATTGAATTTAAATGAAAATTCCACACCTGTAATTTTGAACCAATCAAAATACGTGTTTTTGACAGATCACCATGGCAACGGAGGTATTTTAGTGGAAATTTTTTTCTCGTGAGGTACCCAACAGCGAATTATAGTGGAAATTTTTTGACGTTTACAATAACAGACCATTTTTGACAGACTGGTTTTTATTTGTTCACATAATAGGTTTAGTTTTGATACATTTTAATTACAATGCTAAGGTGTTTTCTATATTCTTCGGCCACTTCTTTTCTTCTTAATGGCGAAAATGCAGGACTTTGGATGCTTTGAATTATGTGTCTATGTCTAATAAAATATATATAATATTTAGATACTAATTTATTCACCTTTTTCCCATTCAGCACTTTGAATTTTGCGTAGTTTAGGTGCAAATATTCGTGGACAATTCGGAACAAATTTTCGTTTTTCAAGTTGGAGCCACAATCCTCTATTAATCCGAGTAAGTAAGTCATGGTGCAATGATTGATCATTACATCAGACAATTTCACGCATATTTTGCATAGCGTATGATTTTCAAATCGATTCATTTTTAAACAAATAGGTAATTTTGTTGGTTTTACTTGCTGTGCAATATTCTTTATCGCAACAAAACGCGAGTTATTTAATGTTTTAAACTGTCAAAATACAATGATCACAGCCTCCTACGATTGATGCTTGCTGACGCTGATTATGAATTTCATACCATTTTAAAGCGCTCATAACGCATGTTAATAAAAACGCAGAAAAACAATTTTCTACCACTTGTAGTTATTCAAAACTTACGTAAAATTCAAGAATATACTATTTTCTATTTTCAAATGGTATTCCCATGCAACTACAATGAGTAGAAATAAGCAATTTGAAGGCCTAAATAATTGCAGCGAAACATTTTTTACCCCATACAAAACATAACACTTTAAAGGAAAGTCCTATCACGTCTGAGTAGCCTTATATTTAACAAAAATTTAAGACAATTCTAAAACTAAAAGTAGTAATAATTTTACTAATTTATGAGGTAGATTTTCTTATTTGGACCCTCGGTACAAGCCATCAAATGTTTTCTCTCCTTATCCATGCGTAAAAAAATCATTTAATTTCCATGGTATATAATAGTTAATTTAACTGTTGCAAACTTCATAAAGTTTCAGCAAGTTTGTCTTGGGTATTGCCGATTAACAAAAGAAACTGCGATAGTCTTATCAAAAGCGAGCACTTAAATACCACTCTGTGTGTCGGAGTCGGCAGATGAGGTCGGTCGACATCATAGGATTTCTTTTTCTCATTCTCGCTTCACATGAATATTCTTGTTTTTGTTGCTCCTTATAATTGTGCACTATGCTCAAGAACAAATTATGCCGAATATGTATATCAAATCTGAAAAGTTCTCGTGTTTTCACAGAAAGAAAGATACAATTAGGAAAGCCTGTAAAACAGACCTGAAATCAAATTCTAACTTTAACATTAAAAACAAACACAATGATTTATATAAGATCTTCTCCAGTTCGTAATTGAAAAAGTTCGGAAACGTCTTCCGTAACATAAGAATTGTAATTGTCATTTCCCTTTACAAGAAATAAATCTAATAAATTTTCAAGTGTATGTATTATTCAGGCAGTCGCCCGGAGATCATTTTCAAGAAATTCGCCGCCTTTTTTCCCTCCTGACGTCGTTGCTTTCTTTGATGGATGACGCAATAACTCTATTCAGGTTGATGTCCCTATTATGGCGGGGAATATTAAATTACGGCGCTTGATTGTAACAACTTGTCCTTCTAAAGCGTTGACATATAACACGTTATACGTCATGTGGTACTTTTTCATTTTTATATATATTAATAACACTTGAAAATGTCGAGTGTTCTGTTGTAGCTGTTTGCGCCCCGTTCGCAATGTTTGCTATAAAGCTGGCGTAAAAGATTGACATTACGATGCAGTGTTTGTCTTTTGATATCTTAACTCTAATACGGTTTTCATTTTGGATTGTCGCTCGTCGTGAAAAAGGTATCACATAAAAGCAAAAGCCCAGCCTTTCAAAAACAAAATAGATTTACTACGAGTTTTTCGAGTTAGATTAAAGCTAAAATTCAATGTATTATGTCTGAGAAAACTATTTTTTTTGTTATGTAGGCTATCTTGTGTTACGTTAAAAGTGAATGAGATGATCACATCGCCTTTTACTGCGACTCAGAATGCTTAAATTATATTTCACCATAAAAACTACAAATTTCGATAAAGGCCATAATTGAATTAAACGAGACTTGCTTGTAAACGGTAAGATTTAGTTGGGTGAAGCCAAAGATCTGCAAGCTTCTTTCCAATACAGACGAGGTTAACAGAATGAAAGTAGTGATTTTTAAGGGCCAAGGAAGAGAGAGGACATAAACTACTACATAAGAGGAAATGCAATACAACTCACAAAGTACGCCAGATATCTAGGAGAGTACATGGACGACAAATTAATCGTCGATTTTGAAAATCTCAGGCAGCCATGGTTAAACTGATACCAAACATAGGGAGCCCAAGAAAAGAAAAGAATGTGCTTCTCCGTGACGCTCCAATATGGTCCAGACTTTCGGAATCAAAAAAATCAAGAAAGAAGAGAGAAAACGATGTGGCAAAATAGATGGGAGGAGGCCATGACCGCAGCAGAATAAACGAAAACCCTAGTTTCCAACCTGGATAGCTGGTTAAAATGGGAACAACGGAAGGTAAATAATTTTTGTACTCAATTCTTGTGTGTCCATACAAGAATTGGGTACAAAAAGGCCATAATTGAGTTAGGTCAGACTTGCTTACAATCGGTAAGCTTCAGTCGGGTGAAGCCAAAGATCTAGAATCTAGGTTCTTTATAATGCGGATGAGGTTAAAATAATGAAAGTAGTGATTTTTAGGCGCCAAGGAAAAGGAAAGACATAAACTATTCCATAAAAGGAAATGCAATACACCTCACAAAGAGGCCCAGATATCTAGGAGAGTATATGGACAAAAAGTTAATCTTCAACGATTTAGAAAATCTTAAGTAGCCATGGTTAAACTGATACCAAACATAGGGAGCCTAAGATAAGAAAGGGATGTGCCTCTTTATAGCGCTCCGATATAACACAGTGTATCGAAATCAAGACAATCCGGAAAAAAGAGATAAAACGATGTGGAAAAATAGATGGGAGGAGGCCACGAATGCAACCGAATGAATGAAAACCCTAATTTCCAACCTGGATATCTGGTTAAAATGCTAACATCGGAAGGTAAATAATTTTCGTACCCAATTTCTGTGTGGACACGTTTTATTTCGAATGAACACCAAAAGGAGAAAAAGCAGTAGACGCAGAATTCATTTACTATGGACCCAAAGACACATCGGAGCATACTGTTTTTTCGTGCATCCGCTGGAACATTGAGAGGACAGAAATGTGACAGACAACTGGCTTCCTAACTTCACAAAACCTACTCAAAAAAATTATCGAAACCCAAGGGAAGTTAAATATTATCACAACATTCATCTCCAGGATCATGCACAGGAAAGAACAAGAAGAACGCAAATAGAAGGAAGGTAGAAGTACAAAAAATGCATGAGGATTAAAAGTCCTTACCCTGAATTAATGCTTACTCAGGCAGTTTTGGGAAGAAATAAGAGCCTATGTGTTATTTTTAATGATTATGAGCTCTGAATAAAGCAAGTAGCGTTCATTAGGTGAATTTTTATCAAAAAAAAGTTTACAGAATGTGCTCTGCAGATTCATTTTAAAGCCTGGGGTATATATTTATTACATGAGCGCTACATCATCCATTTACTTTGATAAAATCCCTTTAAACGTGCTTTTTGTAAAGCCAATAAATAATTCCGGTCCCAGCGTTTTCACTGGCCTCCATTCCATTGTGCCCCGGAATATAGACCACAGTAGCATTGATCTGGGCACCTAGGCTAAAGGTATTTATACAGTTCTAAACCAGATTCATAACAACTTATAATCATGAAACATTGTTAACGAAACTAGAATCGTTTGGTATACCATCTCAGCTGGTGAAATGGTTTACAAGTTCTTTAACTAGTCGAATTCAGAAAATCAAAATTGGTAGTTATAGATGAAGATTAATAAGGGTTTCCTCAGGTTTACCACAGGGCTCCCATTGTTCACCACTTTTATTTAATATATTTATTAACGATATAATAGAATACTTTAAACATTGTGAGTTCTTAATGTCCGCGGATGACCTTAAGTTGTATAGACCAGTCTACTCATCTAACGATCAAGCCTTCATTCAGAATGATCTCGACAACTTAGGTAAATGGTGCGACCTTAATAACATGCAGTAAATGCTAATAAATGTTGTTTTATAAGCTTTTTAAAGAGAACAAAAAGATTTAGGAGTTATTTTAGATGAACATTTAAGATTTATTGAACACATAAATTTAATCTCAATAAAATCATCCCAATGCTTAGGGTTAATATTGCGTAACTGTTCTGATTTTTATCTAGAAGCCATAAAAAGAGTTTATGAAACATTGGTTAAATCTCAGTTGGAGTATGCTTCTATAACTTGGTTGCCACAATATCATATACACTGTCTAGCAGTGGAAGGAATACAAAATAAATGTCATTAGTGAATTTGAAGTTACAGAAAAATTCTCTATCTATAAATGCAAGAGGTACTTACTAATAAACAGTGTCAGACTGATTTAGCGCTGACGATTTTATAAACTTACATTACAGTTTTTTTAAAGACGATATTAAATAATGCACTGGCCTAAATTAATTCAAGAAACTTAATAGTTGTGTCTATGTTAGGTATGTATCTCTGTACCTGTAACGTGTGGAGGGTGAGTTACCCCACGGCACCTTAGGCCTCATTAGGCCCATTGTGCATCCTCCTGAGAAGACAGGCACCTACTAGCTCATGAGCCAGCCTACAGATTAAACGTAGTTGACAACGTCGCCACGAGGTGCTTCTCTTATATCGGCCGGTGTTAGCCGATACTCGCCGAACACAAATCTTTAAATAAATGAGGATATGCTGAATACATTCGTGGTCTGTTTAGGGTGAGTAGTGTTTGTCTGCTATCTGTATAGATGAGTGTAGCGACATGCACTACATATCTTTATCATTTTTATTACGTCATACGAATTAAATTGTTGTCATCATTTAGACAACCTTTCGTGGCAGTTCTAGCAAGACAAAAGGTTAAACTCATCGGGAGGGAAACAAGAATTGATTATTTATAATTATGATGACTTTTGGTTTTTTTGATAATTTATATACATGTCATAACATCGAGTTTTATTATACAAAATTATACTTTTATAAGTGCATTTTTATTTATTGATGGGATACAATTATTACGAAGAGTATTATTATTAACATTTAAAAGATCCCACAATTGGTGACCCCGAAGAATGCCCGACTTTCAAGGATTTTGCGGATACATCTGATTTGTAGTGAGATACTTATGGGTTAGCGACGGCTTTATGTTTGACCGTGCCTCAATATTTAGAGCCTGCTGCGGTATCCTATAACCCGAATTTTTAATCAGATCCTACAAGGAGGAACTGTGGATCCAGTACGTCCCCGAAAAATTCCGAAAAGTTCCGAACGAGATACATGGATTGGACTCCAGAAACATTAAACCCGGTGAGTTTAATCTTTTTGTCGCTGACTGCCACGAATTGAAGATATTCATTATTTCTATCATTAGTTATCATTTATGACAATACATGACACAAAAGACGCGACATTTTTTAAAAAGACATTATTATTAAGTTATCATATATATTTGGATTTTTTAAAGTTAATAAATTATTTTTTTAATATTTAGATGAAAATTATTTAAATGGAAATTGTTACCTACAATTGTGGTGTTCTGTCGGATGTGGAATCTTCTGTCGGGTGTGGAATCTTCTGTCGGGTGTGAAATCTTCTGTCGGGTGTGAAATCTTCTGTCGGGGTCACCAATTGTAGGATCTTTTAAATGTCGTTCTTTTCGGGTGTAGGATAACGCTGAGCATGTTCTTTCCAGTAATATTGTTTCTGGTTATTTCTTTTGCTGCTATGAGAATCCCCGTTAGCTCCGTTTGAACTATTCTGGCACTATTGCTCACAGCCCATTTTATGTTTAGGTTTAAGAATCTGGAGTACATTCCATATCCTGAGCGTTGTTTTGTTTTAGAACCGTCGGTGTAGATATGAATCGTACCTGCCACTTCTGGCTCTATTATTTGCTCTATTATAGTTTTATATGGCTTATGAAAGATATATTTCGGTAAAATGGAGTCCATGTTCGCTTGAAGCAGTGGAAGCGTATCCAGCGCCTCCTGCCAAAAGTGACGTCTCGCCTCACCAGATCCTACATCAGGTTCTATTCCGACCGCCAGAGCAACCTCCTTGATGTAAATATCAAGGGGAGTGAGACTAAGAATGACTTCCATCGCTCTAGTCGGTGTTGTTTTCATGGCTTCTGTTATGTTGAGACATGCTGTTCTTTAAATTTGTTCTAGTTTATGGATAGCTGTTAATTTTTGGGTTTTCGGTACCCAGACAACTGCGCCGTATGTTAGCATAGGTCTTATGATAGCCGTGTAAGTCCATGCGACGACTCTAGGGGAGAAGCCCTAGGTGCGCCCCACGGTTCGGCAGCATTGTTCATAAGCAATGTATGCTCTTTTAACCCTGTTTTCTAAATTTGAGTTCCATGTTAACTTTTTTTCAAAGGTGAGACCTAGGTACTTCACCTCTGTTGCAAAGTTTAGTTTTCTGTTTAGAAGTTCTGGAGGTTTTAATTCCATTTTCAACCTTTTTCTTGTGAAAAGGACCATTTCTGTCTTCTTAGGATTGATAGACAGTTAATGGTCCTTGCACTACTTTTCTATAATTTTTAGAACTACTTGCATTCTTTCGCAGAGTATACTCTGCGATGATCAGGTCATCTGCATATGCTATTGTGTAGTGACTGTCATTACTGAGGCGGCTGATGAGGGTGTCGAGGACCATATTCCACAGTAGAGGTGATAGCACCCCTCCCTGTGGACATCCCCTCGCAATCAAGCCTCTTATATCACATCTTCTACACTTATGTTTAATGCTCGATTTGAGAGCATGTTATGTATCCACCCACTAACCATTTCTGGAACATTCCTGTTGGTTAGTGAGTGTATTATGTATGTACCTATATCATGAAAACTAAACGAAATATTTATCGATATATACCTGGGAGGTAAACTGAACTATGTCGACAGAGTGCAGTTTAATAAAGGTTATATTTTTAAAATCGGCTTATCGATACCTTTGCAGGGGTATTCTATAATATGTATAAAAGTTAACTTAAACAAAAAGATAACACTATGTTCAATATTCAATAAACTTACAAGTAAAACGGTACACAACACTTTTATCTCTCACGTTAGTCGTACTATTTGTAGAGGCATGTCGGGTCGATGGTGTAGCGGTCTAACGCGCTTATATTCATTTATAGGCTTCGAATCCCAGACCGGACCATGTGGATTTTTAATTAAATTGCATGGTTCGGTTTAGGATTTGATGTGTGCCGTATCAATAAAAATTCAATTTCTATTGATATGACATGCAGATTATAAAATCGCCATACATTATCGTCTCGATGATGGTGGGTGAGGTTTTCCGGGTTTTCCTCACCTGCAAGAAAAATTATATCAACTTGAACATTTTAAGGAGATGCTCTATAAGAGGACGAATCCTATTGATTTTGAAAAAATCAAATTAAAAATAGGGGGTTGAAATTAAAAAAGAAATCCTAAATTAAAAATGAAAAGCGATATTAACATAAAATATTTTGTAAAAATGAAGCTCTGTAAGAGATTTATTCTGAAAAAACAAATATCTAAATAAATTGGGGAGTTAAGGGGGGTTAAAATATAAAAAAATCTTAACTCAAAAACGAAAAATGATATCAACTTGACATTTTTAGCAAATACGAATTTCTATAGGAAGAAGCCCTTTGATTTTGAAAAAAATCTGATTAAAAATGGGGGGTTTAAGGGCGGTTAAAAAAATAGACAAATCAAAAATGAAAACCGATATCTATATGAAATTTTTAGTGTAAATCAAGTTCTATAAAGAGATGAAAAAAAATTAAATAAAAGTGGTGGGGTTAAGGGGGTTGAAATTTTTAATATAAATCTAACTCAATAACAAACAATAATATCAACTTGAAATTTTTGGAAAAAATTAAGGTCTACAAGGGGATGAAGCCTATTGATGCTGAAAGAAATCTTTTAAAAAAAGGGATTAAGAAGGTTAGTTAAACTGTGAAAAGCATAATTTAGAATGTCATGTATTAAATATCTTTATTCCAGTTTATAATATTATGTATTGTGATGGAACTGATCTTATAAAATACATATTTCAGTTTTCTTGATTTTTTGCCAATAAAATATATTTAAAAAATATATTAAGTATTTTATTTGACATGCGTGACAAATTGTGAGAATGATTAGATTTACAATAAAATCTGAAAAATGATAGGTACAATTTCATATAATATTATTTTTTTACACAAAAATCAATGTCAAGCTTTCTACATAACCTGATATATATTTAAAAATAATCTCAAAGTATGAAGAAAAGTCAGTTGACTAACTAATAATGTTTATAGATGGTATTTAATGTATTAAAAACAAAACAAATACTACAATAACTAAACATATTCATTTATTCATTCATTAATAGTTATAGTACCTAAAAACAGTATGTTATTAATATTAATAACTATACGTGTACAAAGTTTTGTACCGAACGTACAAATGATAAAATTATTGGAAAAGGTGAACACCCATTTTAACTTAACAAAAGCCGCCACTACCCCAGACTGTTTTAGCTATATGAATTTCATGTCTAAAGTTGCTTATGGGGTTTCCGTGTTAAATTTATTGTGCTTATTTTCTTATATAGTTCTAATTTTATCATGATTTGTTTGGTTGAAATAATCGATTGATTTTGCTACAATTTCTTTAGCACGTAGTAGTAATCTGTAAAGAAAAGTTTATTTTGTTGCGTCACGTAACTTCTTCGAGTGTACAAAATGTTAGTGGTATATTGTGCTATTTATATTCATGACTGAGCTAAACTAAAACCATTATATAACAATATTTTATATTTTTTGTTTATTTTCTCGAACAAATCACGTGCTTTGTACATTGTAATGGCCTCTGCATTAATGATTATCATCATTGTTACCCGGTTAATAGGCACCTCTGTATAGTATCGAATGCTCCTTGCAAATCGATAAACAATATATTAATTTCATTGTTATGTCTGTGACATTTGACAATAATTAGTGTTCGACATAGTACATGTAAATTAATTGTAACCGATATTCTTTTACCAAATCTTTGTTCATCTTTTCCTAAAATAAATTGGATTTTATCTAAAAATCTATTCCTATTATAAACAAAACTTCAAAGGACCTTCGATGCTAACATATTTAAACCGAAAATAAGCAATTTTTTATATCCTATTGGTTTTTTCTTTTTTCCAATTATATTCCACATTAGGTCGGAAAAACAATATTTTTAAATAGGGTCATAAAAGCTT
Source organism: Psylliodes chrysocephalus (assembly GCA_927349885.1). NCBI lineage: Eukaryota > Metazoa > Arthropoda > Insecta > Coleoptera > Chrysomelidae > Psylliodes > Psylliodes chrysocephalus. The sequence goes on along the minus strand of OV651814.1, from coordinate 32,885,954 downwards.
TTTAAAATATTTTTATCAACGTCAACGTTTTATATGAAACAAGGCCTAACTTAATTTTAAAATTTTCTTTGATCATCATATTGCAACGCGCTTATTTAAAAATGTGTTTTTTAAAGTTTTACATTTTAATAATTGGACAGGGTTTGATGTTAAAAATTTAATTTGAGCTTCTTTCTGACTTTATTAAATTTCGCGTAAAATAGCTTGCCCGTACGCTGAAAACTTCCTATTATTATTATTAAAAAAAAAACAGCACAGCATGGATGGCTGCATAACTAAAATTGAGAGAATTCATAACGCATGGCAAAAAATGGAGTTTATTAAATAGTCTTTAACTGCTGAAATATTGTATAAAATGTATTTTTTCTCTTTATTCATATAAATGAATATAATCTTCTGTTATTTTTAAAAGTTTACGGTGATTTATAAAAAACGTAATTTGAAAAATTATTATTATAAACTACGCCGCAGATGAAGTGGGACAGCCAAAAAATTGCCTAATTTTGACTAGCTGTAACTTCGACATTTCTTTGCCGATGTTAGATTTTCAGCCAGAGGTGGAAAGCGCCATCCTTGCTGTTTGCGTCAGTGGCATTGAATATATTTTTTTAATAGCTTCTTGTTGTACAGGGTGTAAATGTAAGGCAGCGAAAAATGTCCGTTTTGTGGCAAAGAATTTGGAAAATGTGGGGGGCCAAATCAAGTTCTTTCTGATGTTGAGTGGATCACTAGGTCGACACCTCGGGATGTCTTTACCAGTTTTTTGATACTTTGCGTTGCTATGGAAATATCGCCATTTTATGAAATTCCATATTAACACCAGCGGCGTGCAAAAAGGGGTTTATGAAATTTAAAAAACGAAAACTTAATTTTATTTGAAATTTTTAACACTTTTGGTCAGCGTTGCAGTTTAAAAGGTGCCATAACTGTAATGAGTTTGATTTTGACTAATTCAGAGGAATACAAAAGTAAAGCAACTCACCCTGTAAGCGCTTACTGATAGTGTCAGTAAGCAATAATAGGTACTTAGCATTTTTGCATTTGTAAGTCGGTACATTTGCTTTGACGAAACTTTATTTCTGCAATTTTATCAAGAAGGCGACAAAAATATTACCATAGAGATAAGATTTTGACGTTAGATTGCATAAGTCAAAACAAAACTAAATTGCTATTGTCCAAATGGCGCGACTTACGGCTGCAGATTTGGTGAATATTTTAAGATTGCGGCAGAGAAATCACACAATAAGAGATATTTCTGATTTTCTTAATGTCAAGAAATCATCCGTTGGAAGAGCGTTGCAGAGAGAAGGTAACAATGGTACTGCTGCTTACCGACACGGGGGAGGATCTCAAAAAAGAACTAACCCTCGTCAGCATCGAGCAGTAGTACGGACTGCAATCAGAAACAGAGTTTGGACTGCCAAGAGAATCCGAGCGCAACTGCAGTTAAACGTTTCAGTAGTCACTATTAGAGGACGCCTGCATGATCAGGTATTAAATGCTCGCCGTCGGCCAAAATGCCCACTTTTAACTGACATTGACCGGGCCAACAGGAAAAGATGGGCCCAAGAACATATACATTGAGACCGTAAGTGGAGAGACTGTCTTTTCGTTGATGAAAGCCGTTTCAACCTCTACAATTCCGACGGCCGATTGCTATCTTAGCGGAGACGGGGAGAACGTTATTTAGCAGAAAATATGCGTCCCCAAGTTGCATTTGGCGGTGGTGAATTGACGGTTTGGGGCGGTATTCAACACGACGGAAGGACAGAACTCTTGGTATTTCGGACGTATATTTCTTGTATGCATGGAATTTTGTTGTATTTGAAAAGAAACTAAAATTCGAAGGGGCTAATGTATTGCTTAAAAGATCCCAGAGATAATTTGAATTATTAAACACAATCCAAGTAAAGATCCAAAATTTCTGGTGAGTAGGGTGCATTGGGCAGTAATTAAAAGCACAGTTCATCAATTATAGCCATTACTATAATACACTTTTGACATTGCGAATTGTTATGATGGACCAAACCTTGTCTTTTCGATAATCCAGTCTTATCTCCAATATTTTCTTCAATATTATCTGTTGCAGCTGATCAAGAAGCAAGTCAGCATAATATTGTCCATTTATTGTTTGATCCGTTTTAGTCAATTAAAATAATTTCATTTGCATCCAAAAATACCGACGCCACAACCTTTCCGGCCCATGAAGCTATTTTCACATTGTTTTGGACTGATTCACCTTTCGCTATTAAAATTACAACCCCACTATAGGGTCAGGCTGAAAATTATTTATTCACATCCTAGTAAAGTGGATTTAATACAAATAGAAAAAGAAACGTCTTATGTTAATGCCATAATTTAATCTCACAACGTTGATCTTACAATGTTAATCTCACAATTTTAATGTTAATATCACCACATTAATGTTATTCTCACAATGTTAATGTTAATATTACAAAGTTATATAAAGGACCTTTTCTTGTCCTGTTAAACAATTTAATTTACATAATACCTAGTAGTTACACAATTCATAATAAGTAAAAAATTACAAAGAAACAATATGCACAGATAAATAAAAAGAGATGGCGTAGTGTCACTGCCTATTTTTAGGTAGGGAACTGCCTCTATATGTCCTCCTCTGGTTACAGTCCTGAACCAATATTTCATTATCAAAGAAACTTTAGATTAGGAATTTATTAAAAATATTAAGGGTTCCTGTTTATTTGTTGTAATAATAATTATTGTAGATTTTTTTACCTATGTGTTTTTTATGTAAAAAAATATAGTTTGTTTTTTATTTATCAATTATTGTAAAATAATTTTAGTTCTTGATGTAAATTTAATCATTTTCACAATTTGCAACACATGTCAAATAAAATGATATATTTTTTAAATACCTTTAAATGATTAATAAAACAAGTAAACTAAAGTAATTATTTTATAATATTACACAAATACAAACTGTGCTGTATTCTAAATTATAATTTTTACAGTTTAACAGGCCCCCTTTTCAATCATAATTTGTTCAGAATCAATAAGTTTCATCCCCTTGTAGAGCTTGATTTTCCCAAAAATTTTAAGTTGATAATATTGTTCGTTTTTAAGTTAGATTTTTTAAAGATGTTAACCTCCTTAACCTCCCCACTTTTATAATTTTTTTATATCAGTAGGCCTTATCTTCTTATAGAGCTTGATTTTAACTGAAAATTTCATGTTGATATCGCTTATCATTTTTCATTTATTATTTTTTTTAACACTAGAGCGGTAAGGAAACATCTACTTCTGAAGATTTGTAGGTGTCAGAGTTGCAACTATTTAGCAAAAGAAGATGTGGCTTTCTTTTGAAAAGTATACACGTAAGAAATATGCATCGATACCAATAAGCAGTTATTTTGTGTACGTTTATCTGACGTATCGCCAAGCTTAAATTTTTAGGATTCGCTTATTTCTTAACGACTGTCGCTGCAAATGGCCCTATGTGTCTTCTACAATATGATAAAAATGGCTTGCATCAATTCATACATAATTTAGAAACACAATGTTAAAGAATTAGGTGGTAAAACTTTAACACGTTTTGAGTACTTCACAAAAGTCTTATTAAACCATGGCAATCACAACGTCAACAAATGGGATACCTAAGTACAGTAAGTGCAACAGATATTAAAGAAACCTTTTTACCCAGTACAAATATCGAAGGGGAGGGGATCAAAAAAGGGACCTTTGCCACCTTTGTCCTACATTAAAGGAAAGAATGGCAACTACGTACTGCGTAAAATGTACCAAAACAGTGTGGGTAATACCAAATAAAAATATGCACTTGTTTCAAAAAAAAATCAAATAAAAAATGTTCTCTTTATTTTTAAATTCAGTTATTGTAATGTTTTCATTTTAAAATATTGTTTTATTATTAAAACATGTTAAAAACACTATTTTATGTTCCGCTTAAAAAAAACTAATGAAACAGTTAATTTTACAAAGTGTACATGTAAAAATTTGCGAATGCGTAAATTTTACGTGTCCATACCAAAAAACGGTAGAAATTAAACGATACCATTCTAGGGTTAATTTAACACCCTCAAACCCTAAATTTTTATTCAGATTTGTTTTTAAATCAAACGGCGTTTTTTCCTTATAGCGCTTGATTTTGCTAAAATTTTTAAGTTGATACCATTTTTCAGTTTTGAATTATGAAATTTTTTAATATTTTAACTTACCTTAACTCCCCAACTTTTTTTTCTTCTCAAAATCAATAGACTTTATCTTCCTATCGTTTTTAATTTAGGATGTTTATTTAATTTCAACCCATCTTAACCCCCAATTTTTAAACAGATTTTTTTAACATCAGTAGACTTTATCCCCTCATAGAGCTTTGATTTTTTCTTAAGATTTTTAAGCTCATCATTTTTCGGTTTTGACTTATTGTGCAGACAAAAAACGTGACATCGGACAGACGGAAAAGTAAACCTACTGTGTGAAGCGTATAAAAATGTATAAGGTAAAATAAACAGTATAAAGAAGTCAACAATACCAATCAATTTTTTTTTCAAAGGATACCAAAAAATTTAAATAGCACATAATTGAAAATTTACAGAAATCTGTGAGCTATAATAGTGAGATACACATTGTAAAGTGGCATCCAAAGAATTATTGATCTAGCTATTGTCCTACACTCCTCAATGCAGACTTTTGCAAAATTGAGTCCATGTTTAATAAAAAATAATGTGTTTTAATCAATAACAGAATGAAAAAACAGAATTTCATAATTTTGTTTTAATAGGTAACTCTGCTTTAGCTGTATTTTCAAATTCTGTTTAATTGCAGATAGAATATTAATGTTTTGATATGTACTTATAGGTTTGATTACTCAGAGAATCTGTATCTGTAACGTTTAGAGGGTGAGTTACCTCACAGCACTTAAGCCTCACTAGGCCCATTATGCATCCTCCTAAGATGATAGGCACCTCCTAGCTCGTGAGCCCTCCCACAGATTTAATGTAGTTCACAACGTCGCCAAGAGGTGCTTCTCTTATATCTGCCGGTGTTAGCCGATACTCGGCGAACACAAATCTATTAAATGAGACGGTCAAGCAATCGTAGAGGATATGCTCGATGGTCTCATCTTTTTATTCGCACTCTCTGCAAAGCGTGGATTCTAACAGCCCCATGATATGAAGATGCTTCCGTACTTGGCAATGCCTGTGACTAAGCGCAAATTCTGTCTAGTCATAGTCAAGTATTTGTTTGCTGCAGTGTTGTCAGGATAACTTAAGAGTTCCTTGGCAAATCTGCAGTTTCTTGTATCATCCCATTTTTCCTTGTATTTCACAAGGGAATGTTCTTTAATTAGGTCTGTCACTACCGATTTTGTGAGGCCAATAGAAAGGCCAGTTCCAAAAAGTATTTGGTTGGTTGCTTTACTCAGAACATGTAGATATGTGGGATGTGACTTGTTAAGTGCTTGTCATAATCACAATAAATATTTAATACTTATTCTAATTTTCGAAACATACTTTATTACCTGTAAACTAATTTTCCAACAGCCTTATTTTTATTTAATATCTGCAAGGATCCAAATTACCAGTACACCTAATATTTTTGAAAATACCAAATTAAACAAACGAGGTAATAACAAAATGTCATTAGAATAAAAGATTTCAGGTTTGCAGGCAACACACAATCTACGCTATATAAATGTACATACCATTTATTAGATAATTCAACGCAAAATTTCTCATTAGGAGTATATTAAAATCAAATGGTTTATTAATTTTTCTGATTGACATTGGTAAAATGAAAAACCTTTTGTCTCTTTATCTTATCTCGTATGTCTAATGTTTATTGTACGTTTTCATGTTTATTTATTTATTTATCAGAATTACCAAATTTTTCCTTTTAGATGGTTTTGTGGGAAACATAAAAATTAACAAATATTTTGGGTACATGACTATTTTAAAGTAGTCTTAAAATGGACACTGAAACAAAATATAAAACGCATTACAGAACTAAATTTCAGGTAAATTAAAACAACCTCAAAAAAACTTTTAATTACCATGCCAGACGTTCTCGGTAACAATCGTTGAATTGACACACATACTTCCAATTTATTAAAGTTGCAGTTCTTATTTAAACACATTATTTTTTAAATGAGCACAATTAAACTATAGTCTTATTGGGTTTCATATTGGATTGTTGCATAGAGGAAAGATAATTTGTTTGATTTGGAACAGTGTTGCCAGAATATGTTTTTGTTATTTATCAGATTTGTCTAAAAAACAGCAGATTTCTTAAATGTACCACATTTTTCGAATTATATTTACAGTTACGTCTAATTCATTGAAGAGCAAAAAAGGGGCCGAAAAAGATAACGAACACAAACAAGGAGCACAACATATATTTTACGCTGCAAGCCGAGGAAGGAAAAGTACTAGATTTTGCTTCGAGTATCCTAGAGTCCAGATTCTTAGAAATAACAATTGTAAATTGTACTATACTGGCAACACTGGTTTGGAGAACCTCGTATACCCCTGTTTTATTTTGTGACGTCATACCGTCTTTGTCTGCGGCGCGCAAATCAACATGTTTCACGGATCTGGTGAACTGGTGACCTCTCTTTTTAACTAAACGCATTCGCGAGAACCTCTCGCACATTTGGGTTTACCAATCATAGTGCGCCACAGACACAGTATACTTAGGTATACTGTGCCACAGAGACGCGATCAGCCAGAGCGTAATGGTGCACCAAAAAATAGAAATTTACACGTGTGAAAATAAAAAGATAAAAATAAAATTTATATTTTCTGGTTTCTTTATTAGGTCTTTAAGTCTCGTTATTGCAATGTTATCGACATTTTATGATTTCCTCACCTTACATCTTGCAATTAAGATATTATTTTAATAAAAAAAGAGCAAAACGAATATGAATATATTTCATGCAAATACAATTCATTATCGCATTAATGTTTATTTAATTAAGCACAAGGCGCGATAAACAAGGGACGATGAAAATGAACGAATTCAAGTACACTTTAATACAGGGTTCTCGTACAATTAGTAAGTCAGTTATTATACACAAAGATGCTGTAAATAGCGTAGAAATTCAGCAATTAGACGATGTTAGCATGCATCTTTGATGGAAATCATTTCTCACTCTGTACGTATAGTGATGTTATTAAGAACTATTAGCATAATTTTAATATTATTAAAGTTGTTAAACGAGAAATTTATGCCTCTCGATGGCAATTGTTACATATTAGCAGAATATATTTTGTATTTTTATTCTGGACAGTTTCTTTTAACGTTGATGGTCTCGTTCCGTAGCGGCAACTAATGCTAATGAGTGTTTTAATTAAAAATTTTTAATTAAAATTAATGCCGTTTGAAACCGCCTAAGCTCGAATAGACGTGAAAATGCGGAGCTGAGGAAGAGCGGTTTTTTTTGTAGTTATCAAAAGAAGAGGCTCTTTATTATTTTGAAGTGGATTATTTCTCGTGGCTATTGACTATAAGTGAGTACAAAGTTTTAAGTTTAATTAGGTATTTCATAACTTTGCTTACGGGTTTAGTTTGAAATGACGGAGAACTTAGTACTGAATAAGAAGAACTTCTTCGAGTGGCTTTCGATGGTTATTAAGTGGGAATAAACTTTGCGGAAATGTAATAAAACTATTCTTTTCTTTAAAGTTCTTAAATATTAAAAAACTTTTCTTCCTTTTTCAGTTTATTTATTTAGTAGTAGGAACAAGATGCTGCATTTCTATCACATCTGTTATTTTAAAGAAAATTATTTAACATAAAAAATATAAGAGCTTATAAAGCGTAACTGGGTTGCCAGTTGGGTAGGAAACTAGCGACATAGTTTTATAATGTCCAGAATACAGGGTAAAATATTCAAAATTTACAATGGATATATCTCATGAACTAATCGTGAAATTAGAAAATGTTTAGAATCATTTCTATAAAATACGACATAAGAGAGAAAATGTACCATGTGTGACACACCACAGATAAGGTATTTATTAGAGAACGAAAATATATTAGTACAAATAAACTAAGTCTAGATTTGAGCCCTCTCTTATATAAGAGCAAATTTTGTAAAAATTCTAATTTTAACAACCAGTAAGTCTAAAGGCCATTTGTTACTACTGATAGGTCTTTAGCTATTATTGTTAATACAAGATGGTTGGCCAACATGGAAACGTTAAGTCACTGGTAAATGACATTAAAAAGGCAGTGAAGAACAGGACCAAATACGCTAATATCAAAAGGAGCAGTTTTCATACTGTTGAAATGATGATATAGAGAAAAATCGAATAGAATGTATAAATGCCAGAAGAAAACCAACCAGACTTAACGCTAGATATGACAACAACGATGACAGATCGATAGAAGCAAAATAAGTCTACAACAAATTAACAAAAGAACTTAGAAATATCATAAACAAATCAAAGAGGGCACACTGAAAGAAACTAATAGCAGAACCAAAAGATGACATCTGGGGCGCGGGATACAGAATAGCTATAAAACAAATCTGCAACTTTAGCATGCCTTATAGTCCTACGAAGAACCAGAAGATAGAATGGTGTGAACAACTGCTTCCAATCTCTGGGGACAAAACAACTAGATGGAGTCAAGTATCTAACGACGAGTTCAAACCACTCACTCACCCTGAACTAATAGAAGCCACTAACTCTATAAAACCATAAAGAGCACCAGGACCTGATAAAATTCCCCCAGAAGCGATTAAGATATTAGTCGAAAAGAAACCGCAAACCTAGACATTTTCAATAATATACTCAGAAAACAATAATTTCCAAAAAACTGAAAAGAGGTACGAGTTGCCTTCTAAGTGTCATGGGCAAGCTGTTCGAGAATCTAATAAAAACAGACTTGAAAAGAAAATAGAACCAAAAGGACATTTCTTGCCAAAACAGTATGGGTTACGGAAAAAGAGATTGATCATACAAGCCGTCAAAACTGTAGTGGAAAATACAAAGAAATCAAATAGTATATGAATGATAATAATAACGATTGACATTAAAAACGTATTCAATACGTCATCTTGGGAACAAATTATAAAAACACTGGAAGAATGAGAAATCTCACAATACCTACTAAATATCATAGATAGCTATCTTAGTCATCGAAGCATAAGTATGGGAAATGAGAGCCTACAAGTCAACACTGAAGTACCGCAAGGGTCGGTCCTCGGAACAACATTATGGAACGTACTTTATAACGGAATTTTAAATTTGAAAATGCCCGAAGGCGTGACCACAGTAGCCTACGCAGATAATCTCGCCATCGTTATAGAAGCCAGATACCTAAAGTTAATATGAAAAGAAAAAATCTTATTTAATATATTTAAACATAGTAAAGCATAATATCTTATTCCAAAAAAATATATATTATTTTAAATAAAACCAACACGTGTTATTCAGTGTTGATATTGAGGTTATGTTCCAAATTTAACAATCTATTTAAGAAATCCTTGTACAAAATATATATTTTCAACAATATATCATTAATTAAACACCCTAATAATTAAAGTTGAAGGTGGTAGCCATGTGTGAGTTATAAGTTCAGAAAAGGTAAATCAAACGAGGGTGGTCCTTAGGATCTCACAAGAGTATTTTTATTACGACCGGTTTCGAGGATCAGATCCTCATCATCAGGTAAGGTCTAAAATAGAGAGGAAAAACGAATGAGCTCATAACTAATAAAGTGGGTTTAAACATTTTAATATGAAAGTTGTCAAATATCAAGAACTCACCCGTAATTACTCATCTATTTAAGACTAAGTTAAGAGAATTATCCCAGGGTCGGTGTAAAAACAAATATGCGAGTATTTTTTAAAATACATAAAAAACAATAGTAGCAACAAAAAGTTGATGTCAAAACACATAAACAAAAGTAGGTCTAAAACTATTAATTAAAATTATTAAAATATTTCACGAACGGACGAACAATTAAGACAAACAAATTTAAAAACTTTTTAAACCCTACAAGCACTAAAATGGGTTCTTGGACAAGTGTTTATAATTCTGAATACTGCCACAACCGGCTTCTCACATTTTGCCACCCATCTAGTAGAGTCCAATCACGATTTTGATTCAGGGGATGGCTTTAGGGTACTCCACATTTGCCACAACAAGTTGATATTGAATAATTTGGAGAACCTAGAAATATTTAGATTAAGAAAAATTACCAATGCATTATCACTAAACTCACAAGTTTTTTCCGAATCCACACCCACGTTCTCAGTTCTTTTTTAAAAATCTACGTTTCCCTTAAATTCCCTTTTACTTTAAAATTTCCCTATGAAATTCTATTGACTTTAATTATTAGTTATACTTATCTTTATTTTTATTCTGTCTCCATTTCCATTTGCATTTTTCAGCACATTACTTCAAAAAACAACTAACCAAATCAATAGTTTTTTCTTCTTTTCATTTTAACACCATTTCCTTTTTCCGTTGATTGTTACCAACTTCTTAATTTGAATATTAGTACATCTAAAATTATTTTCCAACGCTAATGCTAGACTACTTTTAACATTAATAATTTATTTATTTCATTTTGTTTATTATTACGTACAAATTCAAACAATTCATTTTATAAACCTATATTATTATTAAGAAACATTTATTTTTTTCGCCAACGCCATCTATTAGCCGATGGTCAAAATATTTAAATTTGACAACCTCTAAGCTGTTATCTTAAATATTAGAATGGGTAATTCGTCTATTTATACCTAGAGGGCGTTAATCAGTATATTTAATCTAAATAAAATTTAATTCCTGTAGAATTATAAACACTTGTCCAAGAACCCATTTTAGTGCTTGTAGGGTTTAAAAAAGTTTTTAAATTTGTTTGTCTTAATTGTTCGTCCGTTCGTGAAATATTTTAATAATTTTAATTAATAGTTTTAGACCTACTTTTGTTTATGTGTTTTGACATCAACTTTTTGTTGCTACTATTGTTTTTTATGTATTTTAAAAAATACTCGCATATTTGTTTTTACACCGACCCTGGGATAATTCTCTTAACTTAGTCTTAAATAGATGAGTAATTACGGGTGAGTTCTTGATATTTGACAACTTTCATATTAAAATGTTTAAACCCACTTTATTAGTTATGAGCTCATTCGTTTTTCCTCTCTATTTTAGACCTTACCTGATGATGAGGATCTGATCCTCGAAACCGGTCGTAATAAAAATACTCTTGTGAGATCCTAAGGACCACCCTCGTTTGATTTACCTTTTCTGAATCATCTAATACTTCGGATGACCAAGATAATTTAAAATGAATGTGGTCTATTTGATATATTCAACTCAAATGAAATACGAACTTTTGACACAAGGCATAAACGACAAATGACATTTGAGTAAGAGGTAATTGTGTCGAAATAACGAATAACGTTTCCAAACGTTACAAGTTTTGGACCTCAGTCCTCACTCGAGTATTTTTTCTTTTGTCTAGTCTGTAACGGTTGGAACCGTTTTCGTTATTTTGACACAAACGTCTCTACTCAAATGTCATTTGTCGTTTATGCCTTGTGTCAAAAGTTCCTAATTCATTCGATTTGTATCTGTCAACGAATCAAGTTGATTTAAATTTTAAATTATCTTGGACATACGATGTACTAATTGTCTTCTAATATTCTTATTGGCCGTCTGATTTTGTAAGGTAAGTTTGAATACCGATATATTGTTGAAAATATATATTTTGTACAAAGATTTCTTAATTAAAATGTCAAATATTGAACATAACCTCAATACATGAATAACACATGGATAACACGTTTTATATAATTTTATGTATTATTTTGTTTGGAAGAGATATTATGCTTTACTATATATATATTCCCACGTACTAGTCGTAAGACTTCAGTGGAAATATTTATTTTCCATCTTCATTTGTAAAAGATATGTATAAAAAAAAATTGTATGTAAATTGTAGAATTTGGGAAATAAAATTATTATTATATTATTATTATATTTAAATATGTTAAATAAAATTTTTCCTTTTCATATTAATTTTAGTCTCTGTGAAATTATTCTTATATTTTTAAATTGTTCAATTATTAGTCAAAGGCATTTTATCTGGTTCCTGTGCAAATTTTCTATTTCCTTTCTTAATATTTTTACCTTTTCCTTTTAGTCTGGCTATATCTAGACGATTTAGTTCGAGTTGTAACTAAGAAGTTTATTTCGAGTTATATCAAGAGATTTAGTTCGAGTTGTATCTAAGAAGTTTATTTAGAGTTATATCAAGAGGTTCCCAACTAACAAAGTAGCTTTATAATTTTTAGTTTACAAGACTATTATATTTTATTGATATTATATTGCTGTTTCTGGAATGCTAATTTATTGTACTACAGTTGCAGAAATCACTATTTTGTTCTCTGAAACTAAATAGTTATATATATTAGTTTTTACAATATTTTTACAGCAAAATTATAAAATAGTTTTCACGATAACTATGAAATTGTTACATAAACATTTATACAACTGTTCTATACAATATTTCAGCTTATAAAATAAAATTGCTTTATAGTTATTCTATATTATTGTTCTGGATTACCTTTAGAACTTTTTGGACATACAAATACAACTGTTTCTTAACCTCATAATAACGCTTTAAAAAATAGTTATATAAATATTAGTTTAAGATAATTCAATAGCAATTTGCTTCTGATGAAAACTCTAAAATAACTGTAATATATTGTCGAAATACACTATTACAAATCAGAAAACTGTATAGCAATTATTTTAGTTAAGAATAGTATTATCGCTTTAAAAATATTTATAAAAAATAAAGCAACTACATTTGGTAGTACCTACGCCATATTATTTTTGTATTTTATGTTTGTTCAACTACTTCCCATACCAATTGTATGTGAGTGTATGGTCTGAAAATGTCAGATTTAAATAGTGAAGAAATATAAAAAATAAGTGGTACCTGCTTTTCAGAGAACAGTAAAAAATATTAGTAAAACATTTTGATGGTTTGTCTAGACACTCAAAAAAAAAACTATCATTTAGCCAGATAATAATTAGGTATGTTCTGAATAATCATGCCCCAATACTAAAAGAAAGCCATATTTTTGGCGATGTCCATGTTAAATTTGCTTATTCTCGTAATATTAAAAATTATGCTTGCTCTATAAAGCTGTAGAAACAAACCTAATCATTTCAATTCCCAACTACTTAAATCGGAAACGATTTAGTAAGGTTATGTTATATTTTGTCATATAGTGCAGCAATATGAAACTATTATACAACAAACCATGATGAACTTGTTTTGTAGAAATGAGTAATACAACTTAATTATTGTATTACAGCTGTTTTTACTACAATAATATTTTATAATTATGATTCAGTCTTAAAATAACTTTCTAATACCTCTGAATAGCCGCCATATTTAACAAAAACCTAAGACAGTTTTAAAGCTAAATCTACTGTCGGTTTTACACGAGTATTTAAGACAAAACCAATGTTAATTAAAGATTTTAATCATTAGTAATATTAGCATAATCTTATTACTAAAAAAAAAATCAAATTTCATAAATTTAATTTTTGTTTCACACTGAAAAAGTATTAGAAATATGAATCAAACTCGAGGCGCTTAAAAATTTAGTATTGTATGTGCTATATAATTAACAGTAATTCTTGCTGCGCATCCAAAAACGACTTTATTGTAGGTCATACATTATGTCTAAACCGCGTTATAGATATCTCTTAAGTAGATACTGCCATTTTACTAATATCGCCTTGAATTTACTTTTATGACAAATATAGAATTAATTTGTTTTCACCAGATACATTTAAAAAACTAAAATGTTACTGATTTTGATATGCAACCTAACCTTAAAATTGAAAATTTATAAAACAGTTATAAAAGTTTAAAAAAACATTTGTTTAAAGTCTGTGTAAATGTGTAGTAACTGTTCGGTAACTGCATTCAACAAATCTTATAGAATTTACAAAAGAACCAAATAGTTCTGTAATACTGCGCCCATTTTGTGTTTATTACTGTTGAAAGAATGTTCCAGAAATGTTCTTTGCTAATATTCTATTTTATAAATTTTGTTCTGTAAACATTTTTTCAGCTTTTATAAAATATCAAATTGTTACTTGGGTTTAGTTCGAGTTGTATCTAAGAAGTTTATTTCGAGTTCTATCAAGAAGTTTATTTCAAGTTCATGGAGATTTGTATCTAAACGATTTATATCAAGAAGTTTATGAAGATTTATACCTAAGAGTTTGGTGCCATCCTATGACCGAGGTTTGGTTCACCTATAGAAGATCATTCGAGTCCAGAATAAGAATCCCTTTGAAGAAGGCCTAGAATTTCATACAAACTACCCTTATACCTCCTGTTATATCAGATAAGTTTTTATTTTTTTAATAAATCATCTAAATTTGAATTAAGTAAATCTCTGTGAATTAGAATTTGTTACTGCCTTATCTAAAACTTGGTTTAAATATAATATCTTAATGGTTAGTGATTTTCTATATTTTTATTACTAATCTATAGTCAAGTATAATAAGTTTTAAATATAGTGGTGCCCAACTTCTTTTTCAAAGTAATACGAGTTATTTAATAACCTGACCCACTCCCAAAATCAATTGAGCTTAAAACACTATAACAAATAGATAAAATAGCAAGTATCACGTTACAAGTCTCTCTATTTAAACACATAATTTACTTGACAGTTTTACTTCTTAGAATGTCAACGAACTAATTTAAATAATTCTTCAGTTCAATGTAGGACATTGACTAGACTAATAACCTAAATGTTTGTTATATTTCAATGGTGCGAATATTAAGTAAAATCATTAAAAAATACTTTATTTGGAATTTTTGTTTAATTCTTTATATTTTCAAATAATAATGCCAATTATTACAGAATCATCACATAACACTAACTTTAACAAATAAAACATAAATTTATATAAAAATTAAATTATCCGTACTGAGAAGAGCTTTTAAAAGGGAAAAAAATATGAAGGGGTGGGTGGCTCAGTGGTAGAGTCTCTGCCTGTAGATCCAAGGGTCTCAGGTTCGAATCCCACCGTACGCCAAGATTTTTTATTTAATTTAATTATTTAAAATTAATTCTGATGCCTTGGTACGATTCCCCACTCGACCATTCACTGTTGGGTTCTAATTAACAGTGATATTCCTAAAGTGACGCTGAGAAACAATTACAAAACCTACACAGAACACGAAGCTAATTACCTTAGTAATCGATGCCGATGACACCAAATTAAAAAAAAAAGTCTATATTTGGTAAAAATCCACATTTAGTCTGTAACGATGATATAATATTATGTAGTCTGTACCGTTGCCGATTTGTGCAGCAGTATATTGATTTTTATATAATTAAATATAATATAAATATATCATATTGCTTGTATTTACCTTTTGAGGAGAAGCTAGGATCAATAACAAATTGCTAATTTTGAACAAAATATTGTAGAAAGTGATTCACCTCTGTTTACGTAAAATCATCGTACAACAACAATCCATCATGAATGTAGAAGCTACCGTTATCACGTATTATAATAGTTATCTATGCATATTCATTGCCAAAATCTATTTTTTCAGTGGCGTAGAAACATTGGCCTATTGAATATTTAAATGGATTATTAGTGAATATTAATAGATGTTGTAGTAATAATCTATTTATAATAAAGGCGCCAGTTGTGAGTCACCCTATATATTGAACATGGTGCTCCAATCGAAAAAAATAATAATGGAGGTTTCTTACACTGACCTAAGGAATCTATGGTAACGGATTGGCCTACCTTTTTGGGACATCCTATGCAAGTACCGGTTATTAATGAACGTTGATACGTTTCAATTTTTACCAAATTAGTTTAATAGAATACCACGATCACGGACCATTGAATATATTTATTTTATGGTGGTGTTCCTTCATTTAGTTTATTTCACTTTAAGCATCTCCTCAGTAACTGTTATTCTTTTATCCCGAAGCCAGTTTTGCATATCCGATTTCTTACTGGACATGATTGGAATGCGTTAAAGTCGTCGGCTGCGATAAGAAGCGTTATCTAAAACAATAACTGAATTTGGTTTTACATTCCGTAATACTTTAGTAAATTACTTTTCAAAGCATTCCGCATTCACGTCCTCGTAGTAGTCTTCTATTTTTTTATAAAGTGGTGTTTTTTTAAAAATCCACTGTTATTTTCGGCATTGGTAACAATTAGGCGCTGTCCATTAACTAATGGTGCTTTTAAACCTGTAGATAATTAATACAGATAAATTATTACAGAGATATCTTGCCATAATTTAGACACCGTGAATCCAGCCATCATTCAGGTTTCATGGAAATAGTATATTTGTTCCTAGAGATTATAAACTCCTTTAAACTTCATACATAATGAAGTCGTCAGGTCAGTAGATCTGAACTCCAATTAAAATTGATTTCCTATTACGTTTTACAAAACCACACTTCAGGCCGCATACATTTTTTTGTAGTTTTACGTCTCATGAAAGAAATTTCCTTGTTTTCTCTTTAGGGTTGGTGCTTTATTTTTAAAAAACAAAAAAACGATATACCATTTTTTGTATTTTTGTTTTTGTTTTTGCTGTTTCTGACTACGGGTATGCCTTTTAAGAGCTTGTAAGGAGCTTGTATTTGTAATTTTGCATACAATGCGTTCAACTGTTGAAACGGATACTTAAGTCAAAAAGGAACAAAGGTCTACGGCTTCATTTGTAGAAAGTCTCTGTTTTAGTCCATCAAGCACTTGCCATAATGTCCTTTTTATCTTTTAATACAAGCTTATGGTATCATTATTGGGTTCCACTTGGACCCACTTCTAAATCCATAACTATTTACCACTAGAATTATCTAATAAACTACACAATAAATTAAACACGTCAAATGAACACAACTACAACCTTTGATCGAAATTAATTTTAAATTAATAAATTTAGTGCTTGAAATAAATAATTGTGACCATGAGTTTGAAATAAATTGAAATGTATTTTCAACCAATTCCAATTTCTTCACGCAAAAATGGTAGTCTTTGATATGTTATGTTATGTTGGGAATAGGGTGTTAATACATTGCTACCTAAAAGATCTATTGTGCCCCCTTCTGTTGCCAATGCACCAAGGAAATGTCTCAATGCCTATAACGACCCTTCCAATCCTATTTTCTCAACGGTAGTCTTTAATTAAACATTTTTTTTAAATGTAAAAAAAACAGATTTCAAACAAATCCATTTCTTTGATTCAAGAGACTGTTTTTTAAAGAGCGGACATCAAAAAAGCGATTAACAAAGCTATTGTTTCAAAAACTTTTTAAATGTCCTTGCGAAAATATCCACTCAGTATTTTTCTATTCCACTTCACTCGATCCATGCATCACACTTTCCTTCTTATTTGATATAATTTTGATAACCATCATAGACGATCGGAGTGGCAGAATTTATGTGCGTTTCCAGGAAACAGACAATTGCATCGTGTTCGTGAAAGCTTTTGCGGTCAACCAAGAATATTGATGGGTTAGCATCCAGTACTCTATGATTAACTTAATGTCCAGTTCGAATAACAAACGATCTACTGAAAATTGTAAACAACGTCTTATTTCTCCTCTCTTCATATTCAGTAGTTAGATTGTATCTATCACAACAATTCTAACTTGATTGCAATGAAATAACAGGAAAATATATTATGCATAATGTAGATTTATTTTATTTTAAGTTGGGTACGAGGGAACTGCAAAATCTTTGGTTTATTTTAATTTTTTTTTTACCAATTCTAATTAAAGTTTAAAAGAATATAAAATTACTGATATGATGAAAATCCAAATCGATCCTATATTAAAACCAAAATTGTAATTGGAACCTAAGAAAACATAACACATTTTTCTGGTAAGGTTCCAAATATATAAATAATTCATATAATTTGATTTGTACCTACCTATTGAGTCTGAGATTCTCAGAGTCAGAATATCAGGAATGGTGGAACAACTATCCAGGATTGGGACAGGCTAAATAGTTCATTATGAAACCGTCGGCCACGTTCATGAAAGATCTATTGGATCAAAAACGTCAAATCGTTAGGATAACAGTAGATCTTCTTACGGAACACTGTCGGACACATCTAGGGCCTGTGCTAGTAATCCTGGTTAGATTGAATTTTCTGACACTATAGTTTATTTAAAAATGCATGATAGCACAGTTTTTAATGCAAAGGTCTATATACAGGATTTTTCAAAGCAGAAAAAAACACTAATATTGATACCTTCTAATCTGAATTTTTTCTATGATTTTAGTAGAAACATTACTAAAAACCTCGAATACAATACATCATAGAATGTAAATGAGCAAACTTTAAATATAATTTCAAAAAGTTGCAGTGGACAAGGACAAATACTACATTTTTTTCGAATCCAATCTATTGAATTTAAAACAGATTTACTATATTAAAAATAGTTCCAATTATCAATAATTTTCATTTATTATGACATGTAAATAAATGTTTTTCAGGGTTTTTAATATTACTTGTGTCCCACGAGTTCTGCTAAATGGGAAAACTTATCGAAATAGCCTATGTACCTTTTATTACAGTTCTGTCAACACGGTTTTATTTAATTCAAAATGAAAAAAAAAAAAATTGTCGAAAACACGATTAGCTGTTTGACGGATTAAAACACAATATGGAAAAATTGAACCCATCTTAGACCACTTGACAGCGTCTCCCTACCTTCTATGCTAAATACCTAAGAGTCATGACCAACATAGGTATAATAAATGAGTTTTTGCCAATATAAAGGTTGTCCCGACAATAACTTGAATTTTTAATGACAAAGAAAACAGAGTAATTAAAAAAATATATGTAAATATTTTATTGGATTTTCAAGAGAAAATGTTGACATTAAACACGAAGAAAAATATTTGTCAAATAAACAATGCGGCTCCGTTGACAGGTGTATATTTATTTGACGAAATTTGGAAGACGTTTTCGAGCAAAATCGGCTGGATTTCACGAATATACGATCGATTTCTTCCTTCAGTTGTCAAATCGGCTCAAGGTGGTTGCCATACACACTACTTTTTAAATTCCTCCAGAGGAAATAGAATAAGGGCGTCAAATCGCAACTTCTCGACGGCCAGTTTTGGTCTCCAAATTGAGAGATGACACGACCTGGGAACTTTGCATAACGGAAATTAACGTAGCGCACTCATCCTTAGAATTAAAATTCGGCCCTGCATGAAATCGGTTTTGGTTCAGACGTGAAGTAAGACTTTTTGCCATTAGATAGGTCACTGTTAGTTAAGTTCCTTTCCTATTTGTGATATTTTGTTATTTTTAAACATTAATAAATCAACACGTAAAGCAGCAAATTTCAAAATTTTTTGCATGGTTGAATAGAGAATAAAACCCCCTTTCAAATGAGCTATCACTCACTACCCCATGCCATTTAAATTTTTCGAAAGGGTTGCTTCCCTCCAGTAAGGGATAAAATTAAGAATAAACTATTCATACAAAAATGTACATAGTAGAAATCAAAAATCGACGTGTCTCGGCGATTTTCCTAACAAGACTTCAGTAACGAGTTAGATAGGGGGGGGGTAAGACTTATGGTGCTCACTGTATATCCAATTCAAAAGTATAACAGTAGTGTAAACATAAACATTTTAAAAATGTTATTTGATTTTTCGAGAATATCGAATTAAAATGTACAGCGACCCACTGTAAATTGAGTCCGACAAGCTTAGACCGGCTAGAGGTGCGCAATTTAAAAAAAAAATCGATGTTGACATTAAATTATACATCGAACACAGACTGTTTCTCTTGTTTATCTTGTTTCTCTTGTTTCTCTTGTTTCTCTTGTTTCTCTTGTTTCTCTTGTTTCTCTTGTTTCTCTTGTTTCTCTTGTTTCTCTTGTTTCTCTTGTTTCTCTTGTTTCTCTTGTTTCTCTTGTTTCTCTTGTTTCTCTTGTTTCTCTTGTTTCTCTTGTTTCTCTTGTTTCTCTTGTTTCTCTTGTTTCTCTTGTTTCCCTTGTTTCTCTTGTTTCTCTTGTTTCTCTTGTTTCTCTTGTTTCTCTTGTTTCTCTTGTTTCTCTTGTTTCTCTTGTTTCTCTTGTTTCTCTTGTTTCTCTTGTTTCTCTTGTTTCTCTTGTTTCTCTTGTTTCTCTTGTTTCTCTTGTTTCTCTTGTTTCTCTTGTTTCTCTTGTTTCTCTTGTTTCTCTTGTTTCTCTTGTTTCTCTTGTTTCTCTTGTTTCTCTTGTTTCTCTTGTTTCTCTTGTTTCTCTTGTTTCTCTTGTTTCTCTTGTTTCTCTTGTTTCTCTTGTTTCTCTTGTTTCTCTTGTTTCTCTTGTTTCTCTTGTTTCTCTTGTTTCTCTTGTTTCTCTTGTTTCTCTTGTTTCTCTTGTTTCTCTTGTTTCTCTTGTTTCTCTTGTTTCTCTTGTTTCTCTTGTTTCTCTTGTTTCTCTTGTTTCTCTTGTTTCTCTTGTTTCTCTTGTTTCTCTTGTTTCTCTTGTTTCTCTTGTTTCTCTTGTTTCTCTTGTTTCTCTTGTTTCTCTTGTTTCTCTTGTTTCTCTTGTTTCTCTTGTTTCTCTTGTTTCTCTTGTTTCTCTTGTTTCTCTTGTTTCTCTTGTTTCTCTTGTTTCTCTTGTTTCTCTTGTTTCTCTTGTTTCTCTTGTTTCTCTTGTTTCTCTTGTTTCTCTTGTTTCTCTTGTTTCTCTTGTTTCTCTTTTCTCTTGTTTCTCTTGTTTCTCTTGTTTCTCTTGTTTCTCTTGTTTCTCTTGTTTCTCTTGTTTCTCTTGTTTCTCTTGTTTCTCTTGTTTCTCTTGTTTCTCTTGTTTCTCTTGTTTCTCTTGTTTCTCTTGTTTCTCTTGTTTCTCTTGTTTCTCTTGTTTCTCTTGTTTCTCTTGTTTCTCTTGTTTCTCTTGTTTCTCTTGTTTCTCTTGTTTCTCTTGTTTCTCTTGTTTCTCTTGTTTCTCTTGTTTCTCTTGTTTCTCTTGTTTCTCTTGTTTCTCTTGTTTCTCTTGTTTCTCTTGTTTCTCTTGTTTCTCTTGTTTCTCTTGTTTCTCTTGTTTCTCTTGTTTCTCTTGTTTCTCTTGTTTCTCTTGTTTCTCTTGTTTCTCTTGTTTCTCTTGTTTCTCTTGTTTCTCTTGTTTCTCTTGTTTCTCTTGTTTCTCTTGTTTCTCTTGTTTCTTTAGATTCTCTAACATTGAAATTTGTCAAAAACATTCATTGAAAAGTAAAAAAAGTATTCGGAACATCAAAAAATATCGATGTTAACTAATAACATCGGATTAAAAAACTCGATGTTAACTACTAATAACATCAGATAAAAAAAACATCGATAATCGAAACCAAAAAATCGATGTTTTATTAAACATTGATGTATCGTGCGCGTCAGTAAAAAAGGCAAAGGCAAAGACTCCTATACCGCACTCAGTGCATCGTAAAGTACGGCTGAGACATGAGCCCAGTCAAATCTAATATGAACTTTAATCTGTCTTTGGATACCCGTTAGTAATGAAAAGGTTAAAATATTTATCACAAAATTATAATTTAATTTGTTTTTGGCATAGTACAATCTGTTCTATTAACTATTAATTTTCTAGCAATTACCACAAAAAGCATTTGTAATAAATTCGTGTAAATTTTATGTTTATTTATATCATATGTATTTTACTTTGCGTTTTTTTTTTTATGAATAAATTTTATTATTGTCCACGGCCCTGGCTCACATCTAATGATTTTTATTAAACAATTGGTTATACGTCAATTTGGTAAAGTAGAATACAGACATTACAGAAGAATCGGTATAATAATTAATATTTTTCCTTTCCAAGACGGAAATTTTGTCAGAAAGCACCAATGTCAACAATGAAGTCTGTTTGCCCTTTATGTGCTGCGGATAAATTTCTCGTCATAAAAATTTAATAAGCTTTAAGAATCTTAAATACCCTCGTAGGAAAACCGCATCGGGATTACAGCATGTAGAGTACTGCATTAATTCAATTTATGAGTGTTTAAATAGATTTTATTACACCGACGAAGCGTATAATTTTTAGTGTTCAACTAACGGGTCGCATTGATAAAAATCGAGTAATAAGAGAAATATACGTTAGAGTTGTTTAGATTTTCACACTTGATAACTCGGAAGCAACACACCATTCGGATGGAATAAATTAACGAATATGTGTAACAAATTATAAATAAAAAACAATAGGTCGTTGCCAATTGTCATGGAAATTGGTTTACGGAGTGGAAATTGACTTCTTAAACATACTTGCCAGGTGTCAATGATCTCACGTTCTCGATTTGATTTTCATTCGGGTGTACTGGCCAACTTATGTTTGCTTACTTACTTCAATAACATGAATTATTTACGTTACTAAAATATACAAAGCAATAAAAAGATCAGCGGTTACGTAATATATACATCGCTTTGGTTTCATAGCCTCATATGGCTTCTTAAATAATTAAAAATTTATTTTAGTTTGTTCCTACCTATTACAAGCGATTTTTTAGAAAAGCCGATTAAAGATTCTTTTTTCCTTTCCTTTGATAACCTGCGCCTGCGTTATCCGATTGTTGAAATTTGTGCGTTTAACAGGCCTCATGATTTCTCTTCCACTACATTTTTGAACGAACTGGGTTGTGCCTAGGGTTGACCATACCATATTCGCAGGTAATAATAACATTAATTTGTTGGATCTGGACAATAAAACTTGTAAATTATTTCAATCTTTAATCGATTCTTTTAATATGATACAAATAATAAGTCAGCCAACTAGAAATAAAAATTTACTAGATTTTTTGTTTGTTCTATCGATTTACAAATAAGTAACATTAAAGTCTGCGAGTGTCTATCGGACCATAGAATCCCTTCATTTACCATTGGATACCAAACTGAAAAAGTTACACCCTACTTACATATGTTTAGAGATTTTAAAAATTTAATACTCATAGCTTCAAAGACGCAATATGCTACGGTTATTTAACAAACATGCACCATTACGTCAGGTATGAATCACTAGAAAGAAAGCCTCATGGCTTACAGAAACTTTAAAAACTATGATGAGTTCAAGAGACAAGGTTTTGATAAAATTTAATAGAACTAAAAACGTAAAACATTGTAACTACTATAAGTCACTTAGAAATGAAATTAATTATGCCGTCAAGAGAGAAAAAAAGCTACGGCAAAAAGGTAATATGTGAAAATAACTTCATAAGCTGGGTCTAATAAATAGTAAAAGCTCTATTAAAAACATCCCAAATGTGTTAAGAAAACCAAATGAAATTAATAATTACTTTGTTAACGGCATTGGAGTTTTAGATATTCCAGACATTACTATGCTGAATTACTATTGTTCGTCAATAATGGAAAATGTAAATAACAAGTTCAACTTTCTCGAAATAGATGAGAACAAAGTATATCAAAAAATGCTTTTCATTAAATCAAATGCAATTGGGACAGATGATATAAATATAATAATACTTTTACACTCATGTCCATTTATTTTGCCTTTTATTACACACATATTTAACTTTATCATTAAAGAATCTGACTTTACGTTAATAATAATAATAATAATAATAATAATACTCTCCCTAATTCACCCTCTTACGAGTGAATTTTAACCCCAAAAGCTGAGCTTGTGCGGGGAAAGGGACGGCTATTATTATTATTTGCCGTGGCGCTCCGGGGCGACTTACAGATGATTGATGGTGCCATTTGACTTACAGGTGAGGAAAACCCGGAAAACCTCACCCACTATCATCGAGACGGTAGTGTATGGCGATTTTTTATAATCTGCATGTCATATCAACAGAAATTGAATTTCTAGTATTAAGGCAAAAAGATGATTTTCTGGCTAGTTCTGGTTGGCTCGACAAATTTAAGAAACGACACGGTGTTCGATTTTTAAAGGTTTGTGGTGAGAAACTTTCGAGTGATGTGAACATTACCCCATTTCAAGAAAACTTTCGTGCTGTGGTGCAGCAAATGGGCTTAACAAAGGAACAGGTGTATAATGCTGACGAGTCCGCGGCATTTTGGAGAGTGTTGTCCGATAGAACATGAGTTCATAGTCAAGAAAAATCAGCTCCAGGCAGAAAAATCTCCAAAGACCGTGTAACCTTCATGCCCTGTTGTAACGCTGAAGGCACACATAAATTACCACTTCTGGTTCTCGGCAAATCAAAAACACCCAGAGTTTTTAAAAATGCTAAGCTACCCGTAATGTATAAAGCAACTGGCAAAGGATGGATGACAAGACCTGTATTTATGGAGTTGTTTAAAACATGTTTTATACCTAGAGTCAAAACATTTTTAGCAGATGTTAACAGGCCCAAAAAAGCTTAATTGCTAATCGACAATGCACCCTCTCATCCTCTAGAGCAGCGGTACTCAACCTTTTTTTCTTTCGGGCCACATAAATTTGTTTATTATGCTGCACGGGCCACAATATTTTTGGGTGATAACAAGAGTTGCCACCTCCGCTTTAAATATTTTCTAAAAAAAAGGTCAAAAGGAAAAGGTCAAAAGAAAAAGGTCAGAAGAAAAAGATCAAAATAAAAAAGTCAAAAGAAAAAGGTCAAAAGGAGAAAGTCAAAAAAGGTCCTCATATTGTTTTAGTTTATATAGGTACTTTCTAAAAAAAAGAGGTCCTCATGTTGTTTTAGTTGTTGTAATAATAAGCTTTGAAAAGTCGCAAGGATAGGATTGTAGGTCAATTATTTCAATTACTAATAATCGTGTTTGGGGCTGCATAAAAAAGCTTAGAGGGCCGCAACAGAAGCTTGGAGGGCCGCACAAAACAGCTTGGAGGGCCGCAGGTTGAGTATAGCTGCTCTAGAGGAAGAGTTAAATTTTAATCCAGATTTTAGAGTTATGTTCTTGCCCCCTAACTGCACGGCAGTGTTCCAGCCAATGGATCAAAACTTGATTCAAAATATAAAGGTGGGATACAGAAAGCGCTTGCTAAATCAAGTCATATCTAAAAATAAAGAAGAAGATATAGTAAAGATGTTGAAAGAATACAACTTAAAAGATGCATTAGATAATTTGGATTTAGCTTGGAATTCAGTTTGTCCAAAAAATATTCAAAAGAGCTGGGGAACATTATGGACTGAGTTCATTTGCGGCTCAGAGGAGTTGGAGGATCCGGGGTCTGATGAAGACAATCTGCCACTTTCGGAACTTCGAAAGAGATTTTGCGTTGTAAATGAGTCAGACCTTAAGGATATTACAGATTCGCTAAATATCATAGACCCAGAAAATGACTTAAGTAGCAAGGATAGTAACCAGTGGGCGATTGGAGAAAAAGACCCTATTGTAGACCAAATAGAAGAAGACATAATAAATGAGGCAATAGCTAATAAAGACCAACAGAATGAATCCGGCGAATCTGACATTGGAGAAGAAATTGTGCAGAGAGTAAGACACGGTGACGCTGCGAGGTCTTTATCATTATCCATTCAATGGAGAGAGGAAAATAACTTTCCAATTGAAGACATCTTGCTGCTAAAAAGACTTTAGGAAAAGGCGTTTAAACTGGCTAAAAAGAGGAGTTTTCAAACCAAGTTAGACATATTTTTTATAGTTTTTATAGTTTTACAGTTGTTCGCAATAACACCACAATAAAGTCATTGTGCTCTCCCGAGAACTATAATTTGTCGATTTACCAATATATATTTTCTTTTAAGAGCTTAAAGGTTATATTTAATCCAACATTTTTATTCTCGTTCTTAATTGTAATGCGTTAAAATGTTTAAAATTGTGGAAACGATTGATAGGGACAAGATTCAGTTTCCAGCGTGAGATGTCCATTTTGTTAACTCAAACATCAACAACCTAATAACGTGTTAAAATAGAAATGATGAAATGTTTCAAATTGGCTCCATTAAACCAGCGGCAATAATATGTTTGCGTTCTTTGAGAGCATTTTACCTCATTGATATTACTAACACAGCAGTAATAAAGACATTTAAAGGATACTTTGTAATTGCTATATTTGCTCTCTTAAATCTAGTTTTTTGTAGCTGCAATGAGCGTATTTTAAATTTGTTGAAATAATTTTGCTTTATACATGTTGCACAAATTGCCTTAACAAGCAAATGAAGCGACTTCCCTTATAAATGTTGAATATATAACCAATGTATCTAATTGTTATATCAAACGGCATGATTTATAAATTTGGAAGTTTTTATATTTATACTTACCTTTAAAATGTTACTAAAGACATAAAATTGTTATAAATCAAAAAGTCTTAAAACAGAAATTCGTATTATAGATACGACTTATAGCTGTTCTTAAGAAAAAGTGAGTATATCTTATGAAAAAAAAGTATAAGAATATTTATATAACAATATTATAGTGCTATTTTGTTTTCAACAGATAAATTGCATCATTTGCTATAATAATGAGTCAATATTGAATTTCTGAAACGACTATAAAACCTTTATAATAATTGAATGTTATCTAATTTAAAGGTTATAAGAGAAGTGTGCTAGTTGAGATTCCTATATCAATAAAGATATTTATTGCTATTTATTCTTAGTGTTAAAACAATATAAAAAAAGTTAAGTTTAAATAAAAAAACTCACCATTTGAAGCCACTCATTCCTCCTAAAACAACATAAAAGAAATTTTAATATATCTTAAAAAAATTTATAAATTCGATAAACAATCGAAGGTTAAGTGAAAAAATATTTTTTATTGGGTCCTGGGGGCCAATTCTCTACTTGCAAGAATTCATTTCTGTAGGAATTTTTGACAATTTTATATGTACAGGAAAATTACATGAATTTTTATAGATAGGAAAATGACAAACATTCCTATAGAAACAAAATTAAAAATGAACTGTGTCTTTTATTTTAAAAAATTGTATAATTTGTATTTGTTTTATATATAATTGAAAATAATATTATTAATATTAGATGGTTTAATAATTTATTTACAAAAAATATTATACACTCACCATTTGAAGCCCCTCATTCCACCTTCATTTTCTATCCAATTTAACATTCCAAGTATTTCTTTCCACTTATCCGTAATATCCATTATTCTCAGAAAATTTTCCCGTTTAAAACGCGTCCGGAAAATCTTCTATCCCGACGACATTAATAATCATCGTATCATGTTCAATTCTATATCAACCCTTTGATACTTAAATATACCTCTGGGCAATATATCTGCAGCCTTGTCCATTTGATCCTAGAAGGTATATCCCAAGACACTATAATGAAAATTAAAGTTCTTCATTGACATCAGAGGTCATACTTTCTAAGATCAAACGTCTTTATTGTCAGAAGTGAAATGAACATGAGCTCAGACCATCGACATCGTACTACCTTTTAACTCGAAAAATTTGCGGCGATTCAAATTTTTATTTTTCGGATATTCGCTGAAAAGAAAAACAAAAATTAGAAATGAAGAATTTTGAATATGTCAAAAAAAAGGATATTCATTAAATGGACCTAAAAGGAAATTACATAAAATATTATACTCGACGACAAAGCAAGTGCTGTACCATTTTTTAAAAATTATGGGATACTCCTATTTTTATTTATATTTAAAATTTGCGTGTACACCTTTAAAAATAAATGTTATTTTGTTACTTGTAAGATGTTCATAGTAATCAAACGAAACAAATTGATGGGCTTCACGTGCCCCGTGCAAGGCTACATATACAGAGTATACCAATAAAAACTCCCAGGCCGGATATTTTGGTAAGTAATAGAGATATTTTAATTCTGTAAAAGCCAGTTCACAGAGCACTAAGAGAGATTCAGTTTTAAATATAAATTCATATTAAATAAGTCAATATGTAGATGGCGTTACGCTGAATAATTTGTTTTTTTTGATGGAAGGATCTTTCTTGTTTAACGTATCTTGCAGAAAATGCATTTTAAAGCAGATTTTGTTTTTCAAACTAATTCGATAAATTTAGCCATTTTTGATATACAGAGTGGATCACTTAAAACAGTTTTATCCTGTTTTTCAGCATTAAACAGGTCGATTTTTATTCCAAATTAAAAACATTTTTACAATACAGACATCTGTCATGTGTCAACCCCCTCCCTTCCAACACCTTAATGTTAAGTAGGTAATGTACCATGTATGGCACATCATTGAAAATGTACCTAATTTAATGGGGAATTCAGAAATATTTCTTGTACATTGCGTTACTTAAATTTTATCGCCCTCTATCGGGTTAAAAAATTACTACGTAATGTGACACTACAATGTGTAGTACATCATTAAAAATTTAATTTTATGGGGAATTTAGAAATATGACTGTTCATTGCCATATTTTTAATTGTACCGCCCTCCATCAAGATAAAAAAACTATACATATTATAAAGTGTGACACCTTATTTGAAAGCAAATTTAATTAATAATTCAATGCACCACGTAACATTAATATAAATATCCTCTTTATTGCACTTGCAATAGTTTGAAAATGCATTATTTTAAAAGTGCAATATGGAAATATTTATATTATTGTTATGTGGTGCATTGAATTAGTAATAAGATTAGCTTTTAAATGAAGTGTCACACTTTATAATAGGTTACAGGTTTTTTATCCTGATAGAAGGCGCTAAAATTAAAAGCATCGCAATAAACAGCCATATTTATGACTATTCCATAAAATTACCTCTTCAATGATGTGCCGTACATGGTACATTCCTTATTTTATTATTAAAAAGGTTGACATATGACAGATGTCTGTACTGTAAAAATGTGTTTAATTTGGAATAAAAATCGACCTGTTTTAGCATTTTCTAAAAATCCAATTATTAATGCCGAAAAACAGGATGAAACTGTTTTGAGTGATTCACTCTATATATCAAAAATGGCAAGATTTATCAAATTACGTTATAGAACAAAATCTGCTTAAAAATGCATTTTTTACAAGATACGCTATATAAGACAGATCCTCCCATCAAAAAAAAAGAAATATTGAGCGTAGCGCCATCTACATATTGAACTATTTAAAATTAATTTATATCTAAAACTAAAGTTCTCTTGGTGCTCTATAAACTGGCTTTTACAGAATTCAAATATCTCTATTATTTACCAAAATATCTGGCCTGGGAGTTTTTATTAGTACACCCTGTATACAAGATGATTCCAAATTATTGCGAAACCCTATTTTTTCTAGCTTTTCAGGGGACAAAAACCAGAATATTTATTATTTATTTCTATACAGGGTGTCCCGAAATTAGACGGTCAAATTTTAACAGCGTAATCTACATCCTAAAATAGGAATAAAGTTAATATAAACATAGGTCCGAAAACATTTCTTTTCCGAGATACAGGGTGTTAAAAGTGGAGTCCTGATGACACACTTTTGTAAATATTTACTAAACGTTTAAAGGTAACTAAGTGAAATTTGGTACAAATGCTACCCTTTTTACGCTCTATTTAATGGAATAAACCCCAGTTTTTGATCATCGTCACAGGTGGGTAAATTGGGTAATCCCTCCCAAAATTGCCCAAAGTTTTTTTTGTTGACAGTTTTTAACATTTTTGAGTAGGTATAAAATTTGGAAAACCAATGTTTTCTTTATAATAAATCTACTTCTGTTGCATCTTGTTAGGACGCACCATTTTCAGGAAAAAAGCATTTAAAAATTTCATGATAAGTTATTCGAAAATGTAAATAATAATTAGTAGGCCTGTGAAATCAGAAATTTTATTTTTTTTACTTTGGAAAACCGGTAACTAAAGAAATTTTAGAAAATATTTACAAAAATGTGCCATCAGGACTTCACTTGTAACACCCTGTATCTCGAAAACGAAACGTTTTCGGACCTATGTTTATATGAACTTTTATTCCTATTTTATTTTATTTTAGGATGTAGATTACCCTGAATAATTAAAAACTTTGAAGAAAAAAATTTTTTTTTTTTGTAAAATTAATAATAAATAAATTTTCCATTTTCAGGCATACTATATATTTTGACGAATCGTGTAAAATTGTAATTATCTTATAGAATATTAACAATTATTATTTATTATTATAACGATAGGTTATTTTCCTCGTATTGTGTATTCTTTATTACTGTTTTCCAGTGCGACTTTATTGAAAAATATCCCAAATCTGATGAGATTTGAACCCGGAACACACGGATAAAAAATCCTGACTATAACTATTCGTACTATTAGAATATTGTTACAATATGAAAAAAAAATAAATAAAATATCTATGTCATCATATGCCACCAATAAAAGAAGATAACGGAAACTGGGCAAGATCAAATAAACAAAAAGCTGACATCTTTGCATTTTCCGAATAAGAACGAGGACTCGATTTATTAAAACAAGAAAAGACAAACATAGTAGAAATTCCTAGGGTAACGCCTAAAGAGGTAGCTAAGGAAATCAAAGAAAATATCAATTCTAAGAAAGTACCCGGGTATGATCTGATTACAGGTAAAATACTAAAACAATTGCCAAGAAAAGCTGTGGTTAAACTTACTAATATAATTAAGACTGTATTTCGACTAGAGCATGTACCTAGCATCTGGAAAGTCGCTGAAATTATAATGATACCCAAACCTGAAAAACCATCAAATGATGTGAAGTCCTATAGACCTATATCTAAACTTTTCGAAAAATTGTTACTAAAAAAATTGAAACCACTGATAGATAGTAAAAATATAATACCTAACCACCAATTTGAATTTAGGAACAAGCATTCCACTATTGACCAAATCCACAAAATAACGAATAAAATAATGAAAATACTAGAAGAAAAGTATGGTTAGAGGGCCTTGAATATAAAATAAATAAACTTCCACCTAGAAAATATTGTGACATCTTAAAATCTTACTTGACTGATAGAATCTTCAGAGTTAAATAAGAAGAATATTCCAAGCTTAAAAAAACTAAAGCAGGGGTACATCAAGGAAGTATTCTGGGACCAGTTCTTTACTTGTTGTTTACTTCCGACGTACCACAAACGCAAAATGTAAAAGTAGCCACATTTGCCGACGACACGGCCATACTTGCCATCGGTAAAACCATAGAAGAATCAACCAGAAAACTTCAACATGCAACTAATAAAATCTATGAGTGGACAAAAAGATGGCGCATTAAACTCAACAAAACTAAAACAGTTCAGGTTAACTTCACTAATAAAAGATCAGTAGAATACCTACCAGTGACAATAAATAATACTAGAATACCATATTCCAATTCGGCGAAATACTTGGGAATGAACCTAGATATTAAATTAAAGTGGAAAAAATACATAAAGAAAAAACGGGTATGAAATATAGAAAATCAAAACTTTCAATCGAAAATAAACTTTTAATATAATATATAAACAAGTATTTAAGCGAGTATGGGCTTACGGCATACAGCTCAGGGGCTGTGCCAGTAAAACTAACATAAATATAATACAACGTTTCCAGAACAAAATATTAAGGGCAATATTAAAGGCCCCTTGGTATGTTAGAAACTCAGACCTACACAGAGATCTGAGAATACCTGCACTAGAAGAAGAGAGAAAAACCATCCCAAAAAAAAACATGAAAAAAAAACTGCATAATCATGTCAACATCGAAGTTCTACAGTTTCTGGACAACCGATACCTAATGAGAAGGCTCAGAAGGACCAAACTATTTGAATTAGTGATGTGAAAGTCTGTTAAAGCAGAGCACAGTGCGCGTGTGCAGTGTATAGTTATCAGAACAGAAAGGAGATGATACCATTGGGAGAACTCTTAGTTTTAAGCCTCTTAAGTTTACTTAAGTTTATAATAAAGACAAATTGCTGATTGGCTAAAATATAAATAGGTGCAATGCAAATTAACAAATAAAAAAATCTAAACTATAAAAATTGTGTTCGTAGAAAAATTATAGTGTGAAACATGTGCACAAGGCACTTTTCCCACTCTGTGCTAGTGAAAAAGGTTTTGCTTTGAATACTTGTTGTACAATCTGAAATAATTTGACTCCCTCGTATATGCTTCTTTTTTTTTCGATTTTATGCAAGTTTTCCAACTGTTATAAATATAAATAGAAAAAAAAAATGATGGTTTTTGAGTTTCATCGCAAAAACTATAAAATATCTAATAGAAATTATAATACAAAAAATTTCCCCACCCAACAGTAAATGGCCGATTGGTAGAATTTAAGTAATTAAATTATTTGAAAAATACCCTAGATCTGGTGGGATTCGAATTCGGAACACACGGATAAAAAGTACTGACTATAATTACTCGTACTATTAGAAATATAAAAAAAAAATAAAATATCTATACATCATATAAGCTATAAAAATTGTGTTCGTAGAGAAATTATAATGTGAAACATGTGCACAAGGCACTTGTTGCACAATCTGATATAATTTGATTCCCTCGTACATGCCTATATTTTTTTGATTTTATACAAATATGTTACAAATATAAATATTAAAAAAAATCATAATGGTTTTTGAGTTTCGCCGCAAAAACTATAAAATATCTAATGGAAATTATAATACAAAAAATTTCGATTTAAAAACGAATTTATTTAAAAATTTTGAAATTAATATTTTTCTTTGGCATAAAAAAAGTATTTACTCTTTAATATAATCTTTTTTTTTATTTTCCCTGTATATTATCTATATTTTAAAAAAATTGATGCTTGATTATGGATTTTTAAGTGATATACCTAATACATTTATCTAGAATATTTTTTTTGTAAAATTTAAAAATCTTTTTACTACGTCGATATAACTTTTTAGGATATCTTGTAGATTTTAATTTTTACTAATAAAAATAAAACCAAATTCATACTATCTATATTTTTTAATTATTCCTATCAACACTTAATATTTTGCTTCATGCAGAAATTTAAAAGTATTTACTCTTCATTGCAAATAATTATTTTTTATTTCCCCTGTATATTACCTATATTATAAAAAAATTATGCTTGATTATGGATTTTTAAGTGATATAGCGCCGGTGTCGTTCTAATACCTCGTAAGCCCAAAAGTAACATTTTACAGGAGAAGCCAAAAACCGTTCTGTTTATTTATTACTATTACTATACGAGGTATTAAAAAAGTTAAATTTTTAAAGTTTTAAAAATTTTGTGGGCTACGAGGTTTTCTGTAATGGTAAATATGGGTAACCGCAACAATTTGACGTAAAAATTTCATTTTTGTAAAAATGAGGGTACGAGGTATTAGAACGACACCGACGATAGTACATTTATCTAGAATATTTGTTTGTAAAATTTAAGAAGCTTTTTACCACTTGTATACAACTTTTTAGGATACCCTGTAAATTTTTATTTTAACTAATCAAAATAAAAAAATATTTTCATAGCATAATTTTTAATTATTTCTATCAACACCTAATATTTTACTTTAGCATAAATTTGTATTTACTCTTCATTATAATCTTTTTTTTTTATTTTCCCTATATATTATCTATATTTTAAAAAAAATTGATGCTTGATTATGGATTTTTAAGTGATATACCTAATACATTTATCTGGAATATTTTTTTTGTAAAATTTAAAAACCTTTTTACTACCTGTATATAACTTTTTAGGATACCCTGTAGATTTTTATTTTAACTAATAAAAATAAAAAAAATTCATAGTATCTATATTTTTTAATTATTCCTATCAACACTTAATATTTTGCTTTATGCAGAAATTTAAAAGTATGAACTCTTCATTGTAAATAATTATTTTTTATTTCCCCTGTATATTATCTATATTATAAAAAAATTATGCTTCATAATGGATTTTTAAGTGATATAGTACATTTATCTAGAATATTTTTTTGTAAAATTTAAGAAACTTTTTACTACTTGTATACAACTTTTTAGGATACCCTGTAGATTGTTATTTTAACTAATTAAAATAAATAAATATTTTCATAGCATATTTTTTAATTATTTCTATCAACACCTAATATTTTGCTTTATACAGAAATTTAAAAGTATTTACTCTTTATTATAAATCATAATTTTTTAAATTCCCCTGTATATTATCTATATTTTAAAAAAATTGATAATGCATTTTTTAATGATATAGTACCTACATTTATCTAGAATATTTTTTTATAAAATTTAAAAAACTTTTTTCCACTTGTATACAACTTCTTAGGATACCCTGTAGATTATTATTTTAACTAATCAAAATAAAAAATATATTTATAGCATATTTTAAAAAAATGATTATAGATTTTCAAGTGATATAGTATTTTTTATCAGTAATAACTTTTTTGTGAAATATAAAATAAACTATTTTCCATTTGTATACAGCTTTTTGAGATACCCTGTATATTAAATAATTTTAACTAATCAAAATAAAAAATATAATTTTATTTATGTAACTAAATGTATAATAATTTACTAAGAATTTAAAAACTAGATATCTTCTTACATATCAAAACGCTTGGCAACCCTGCACAGCTACGTCTAAATATTTGCTTCAAAATGTGCATTTTTTGCTATTTTATCATTAAATTTCCCCTTTTACATGGATAATCCATAATTTTATAATCATTTTCATAATATTTAACTATTAATATCAAAGAGTGCAAAAAATATTTTGAAATTCGTGTCTGTAATGTCAAACGTAATGCAAACGTACCATCTCGAACGAAAACGAGCAAATCTTACAACATTAATCGGCAGTTCATTAAAGAAAATCAACAAAAGTCTTACCTTATCAAATTTCGAATTATTGATTTTTCTTTTTTCTAACACAACAGAGGATAATACTTAAAAATATTCACAAGTATCATTGCAAAATTCACAATTTAGTAGATATCTGTCAAAATAAATTTCACCAAAGGCAACTTGATAAAAAACTGTTAGTGGGAATTATTAGCGCATGTGCAAAATTGATAGGTAATCATAATTAAATGGGATGGGGGTAAGGTTCATAGAACAACGTTTATACAGGATGTCCAATTTATATTTATAAATATAAAATCATTTTTTTGATTTAAATTTGAATGGTTTAATGTTTAATGCTATCCATACGTGGTAATTTTTTTGTTTTAATCACCAGTCTTGTCGTTTGTACTTTGTAACTAAAATTAAAAAGATAGGAAAAATTATGTTTATTTCATTTAATTTAATATACAAGTTAAAACACAATCGTAGATACCTACAGTAAACTATGTTTCTTTTATTTGCTAATTTAATATACAAGGTAAAACAAAATTGTAGAACAATAGTTCTAGGGGGCAATGGGAACAGTGCATTCGACGAATTTCGATCTTACGAATTTTTTACAAAATATACAATACAATAAAAATTACGTTATTACGAAGAAAGGTTAAAACTATGTTGCTCTAGTAGTAATTTTCTGAAATTTAATTTTTTCTAAACAAAAAGATAAATCGAAAAAATCATAAAATTAGAAATTTTAGGAATTTTTTTCTAAAAAACTGTAAAAAAAATTGAAAATCCACTCCCAGTCAAATCTAGATATAAGTATCAGGGCCCCCGCTAACATATGTGCAAAGTGTACAATGCACACGGGCGCCATCCTTTAGGGGCGCCAAAACCCAGGGTCCAAAAAAAATTGCAAAAAAAAAACAGAAAAGAAATTAATTTTAAAATAAAAGTTGAAAAATTAAATAAGGTTTAGGTATAAATATCCACGAAATTTTATTAGTATATCATCCAGTTACTGCCGATTCCTATGTTGCAAGAACATGTCAGTCGGTAGTTTCTTGATTTTTCCTGTTTAGACATGAATAATGCCTGAAGAGCTATAAAAGCGATCCATCGCCAGAGGCGTTTTTAAACCGGTTAGTTCACTGGACCATGCAACAAGTGCATAAAAACAAGTGATCCTATTAATTTTTACATTTAAAGTTATTTTTATTTTGTCAAGTGTTGTGTTGTATAATATTTTGTTTATTGCCTTTTTTTTTCTAAAAAATTAAGTGCTGAATACCTGCTGACTGCAATTTCAATGGTTTGATTTTTTTTAAATGGTAAGTGTTTCCTACTTTATACTATCAACGTTAACCCTTTATAAAATACTGGTTATAATTATTTTTTTTAACCAAATATATTTTTATTCATTAATGTACGAGTTTTAAAAAGTAATTGGTTTTTTATCCATAACTTGCCTAGTTTTTATGCTATCAGGGCCGACAAGAGGGTAGCCGGGACTAATTCCTGGGGCCCGGGCTCAAGTGGGGGCCCGGCGGCGACATAAGGGGGGCCCAGCGGCGACATAAGGGGGGGGGGGGCGGCAACTTCTTGAGCAGTCTGGCGGAGGAGAAGTTTTTGCTTGAATACCTTTTTTTTACAGAGATTCAGTGAAGAGCAGAAGAAGGTTTTACTGCAAGACCTTCTTCTTTAGAAATGTGATATTAAAAAGGGCCTAATTTTTTATAAAATTGTCGCGGGACTCGACCTGGAGAATTGTCCCGGGGCCCGACCTGGCTCTCGGCGGCCCTAGCTGGAAGAACAAACGGCATGGCTCTGCAAATCTATAACGGTTTGTTAATAGTGAAGTTACCTTCCGTTCTAAAAGTACTTTGATGACCGAGAGTAGCGAGATGCTCGAGATTTGAGTTCTTAATTAAACCCTCTTCTAAGTGGTATCAATACTAAAGCAATCCCGATTTCGTAACAATAGATTACTGTTCTCGAATTCTTGATTCTACTTAAAATTCGTAAAATTTTTAAATAAATCAGTAAAATCGATAGTCTCAGACGAACTATTCGAGTAAAATGCCGTCCATCGATTTTATCCGGTTTAAACCGGAAGCGGCGTACAGTGAAGTGCCATTATGAGTGGTTTTGCGAAATCCAGACTGGTTGGACATAAATAAATTATCATTACCAAAGTGTTCACGAACGTCCAATTTCAGAAATTCTTTATGTATTTCGAACGCGATGCATTTAATGGAAGAAAATTAAAAGCTCAATTTTTATTGACATTATAGCCGATTGACAATTTCCTCGGGTTCAATTTTCCAGTAAAAGACAAGTCGGATTTGTTGATTTATTAAACGGGAAATCAACAATAAAGTTTGCAGAGATATGCAAATTTGTTGGTTATCAATTTGATTTGCTTTTAGTTATACACGGTAATTTTTTTTAAATTGAGATATTCGTTAATAGCAGATACTACGGTTTCAGTAATAAACATAATCATGTACGAAACACTGCCTAACTTTGCTGAAAACACCTTTTCCCCTTCGAAACACGTGATTGATTGGTCTCTTCGGGGAAATAAAAATGCTCGCCATTCATTTTGTTTTTGATATTTTGGAATTAAAAAAAGTCATTAGGCGATAAATGTTGAAAATAATGTATTAACTGACTATTGTTACTGGTCAAAAACTCGACGGTTTGCCTCACTGTATGATCTTAGACATTTAACGTGTTATGACATAAGCAGTCAACTGTTGCTAACCTAACCTAACCTGACCTAACCTAACATTACTTTCCAGTTTTTAATCAGGTTTTGATCAGCCTCACGCACATACTTTAATTACTATACGGGGCAAGAGAGAGGTCCGACACGCCCAACATAGGGCGCGGCCATTTTGATTCCTATGACACAGTTTATAGCTAAAGAATCAGATCGCTCACTCTGCGTCGGCACTTTTGATCTCAATGTTCCAGTTCATACACTGCGCAACTCGGATAATACAATATATGACAACCGCCTATAATAAAACAGCAGTCTTCTGCATATCCTGAATTTGTATCCCTGGAGTGGATGTTATTTTGGAACTTTCAACTGGTCCGAGTGAGCTAACTAATTCTTTAGCAATAAACTGTAACTTCAATAATAATAGAACTGGAACATACAGAACCGGCCAAGGACGGTGAAATAAAGTGCCATGAAGTAGAGTCGAAGTTGAAATTGAAAGGAGCTGTACATTCTGCTCGTGTTAAAGTACCAACTTTTGACGGGAATCTGTCATGGACGAATTGCCTTAAGCAGTTCGAAAAAGCTGCCAGAGCAAACGAAAGATCTGAACGAGAGAAGGCAGTAAATTTGACAATCGCCCTTCGAAGAGACAGATGATTTCGAGCAACTCAAAAAGAGAATAAATATGCGATATGGCCACAAACATTTGGAGCATCTGTACCAATCATAGTTAAAGAATTGCAAACAGAAACGGGATGAGACCCTTCAAGAATATGAAGTAGATATTGCCAGATTGGTGCGATTTTCCTACCCATCAGCTTCGAATAATATGATGGAATGTTTGGCAGTACAAGCATTTTTTGATGGACTCCGTAACCACAAGATACAGAAAACACTTCGCTTATCCCGCCACAAAACATTGGTCGATGTCTTGCCCGCTGCTTTAGAATATGAGGCATCTACGCAGGCTTTTGATGGATACAGTAAAGTAAGGACTGCAAAAGAAGAAGAAGAAGAAGAGGAAGGTAAACTCGACCACCTGGTAAACATGATGAAGAGCCTTACTGACAGAAAAATGAAGACAAAGACTATCAGGTGCGGGAATCGTGGTGAATTAGGACATGTACGCAGTTCACGCAAACGCCCTAGGAAAACATGCCTGGAATATTTGGATGATATTATAGTCTTGGAGAAGACATTTGATGAACATCTAAAGAACTTAGAAGATGTTTTTAAAAGACTTCAAGCTGCCCAACTGATGCCTATCCCCAAGAAATGCCAGCTATTTCAAAATAAAGTCAATTACCTGGGTCATATAGTTAGTGAGGATGGCGTGGCTGTAGATAAGGAAAAAGTCGCTTCTATAAAAGAGTAGCCACAACTAATATCACTACAACACCAAATCAGAAGTTTTCTTGGGCTTTGTACGTACTACCGAAGATTCATAAAGTAGTTTGCAGATATTGCTAAATCACTTACGCGACTGACAGAAAAAGCAAGAGAATTCTGCTGAGACGAAGACTGCTAAACTTCGAAACTTTAAAGAAGCATTTAACAACAGCGCCAATATTAGGCTACCCACTACCAGAGGGAGAATTTATCCTGGATACTGATGTCAGTATTGTAGGAATTGGAGGAGTGCTTTTACATATTCAGATGGGAAAAGAAAGAGTACTGGGTTATTTTAGTAAAGTGCTCTCGAAACCTGAACGAAATTACTGGGTCATAAGAAGAGAACTTAAGTGGTTGATACAATTTAAGATCCCGGAGGGTCAAACCGCCAGATGGACTTAAAGAGTACGACTTTAAGATCGAACATTAGAGCCAAAATAAGCCACAGAAATGCCGATTCTCTCTCTAGAAGACCGTGTACAGCAGAGTGATTCCACTGCAACAAAGCGAGATCCAAAGAAAGTGGACTACTAAGAACAACTGTAGTCAACGATGAGTGGGCCCCTGCTAAGATTAGGGAGTACCAAGAAAACGATACCGTTTTATAAAAAATGCGACAATGGAAAGAGGAAAATCGTCGACCTACTTGGCAAGAAGTATCTTATCTCTCTCCAGTACTTAAGTCATATTAGGCTCAGTGGAACTCCTTTATCCTGAAAGATGACTTATTAAAGCGAGTACTTGAAAATGATGATGGTTCCGAAAACAGAAGACACTTGGTCATTCTAAGAAGTAGAGTAGCTGAAGTACTTCGTTAGTTACACGACAGTCCATCAGGAGGACATCTCGATGTTAGGAAAATCCTTCAGAGAGTTCGGGAAAGGTTTTACTGGATGAACAGTTCCGATGATGTAAAGGACTGGTATAAGAAATGTACCACCTGTGCTATGAGTAATGGACCTCAACGAAAAAGGAAGGCTCTCATGAAGCAATACAATATTGGTAGCCCATTTGAGAGGATCGCCTTAGATATTGCTGGACCATTCCCCGCGACTGAGGATGGTAATAAATACATTTTAGTGGTTATGGATTATTTTACAAAGTGGGTGGAGGTCTATGCCGTTCCAAATCAAGAGGCCACAACTGTTGCAGATAGGTTACTAAAAGAGTTTATCTGTCGATTTAAAGTGCCCTTGGAGATCCACAGTGACCCAGGCAGAAATTTTGAAAGTCAACTTTTCCATGGAATCTGTGACAGACTAGGCATGAAGAAAACCAGAACCAAGGCATTGTACCCACAATCCGATGGAATGGTAGAGCGAATGAATAAGACCATTGGAAAATATCTGTCAAAAGTGATTTCAAACCTGAGATTGGGATCAGTATCTTTCGCTCTTTGCAATGGCTTATAGATCCGCAGTCAATGAAAAAATATGTCAAACACCAGCAAAGGTCTTGTTTGGACGTGAGATGAGACTACCGTGCGACCTCGAGTTTGGATGTTGACCTGGAGAAGATGTAGCTGGTGAAGATTATGTGATCCAGTTACTAAGAAGAATGGACGATATGCATGAATTAGTTCGCTCGCATCTTCAAATCGCCAGCGACAGAATGAAGAAGCGATACGATACCCAAGCCATAGAAGGATGTTTCAAAGAAGGCGACAAAGTCTTACTCCATTGCCCAAAAACACAAAAGGGTTATTCTCCGAAGCTTCAAAGGTCTTGGGAAGGTCCGTACCTCATTAAGAATAAAATAAATGATGTAATTTTCCGTATAAGTAAGATCCCCAACGGTAAACCAAAGGTAGTGCGTCAAAACAGGCTGGCGCCATTTGAGGGTGACCATGAAGAAGTAAACTAACCTCAAGAAACACCTGACTTGGTCTTTGAAGAATTTATGGGTGTATATAGAGGTACTAAAAAAAGCCAGATATGGTGTCATAATAGAAGGTAGGTAGGTTGTAAGATTTTTTCTTGTTATTAATATATTTCCAAAAAGGTCTGGAATTAATTTTTATATTAATTTTAGTTTGTCTAACATTAGGTAGACTAGAATCCAAAAATTAATGAAAGACAAATCACAAACATGACAAAGCAGACGAAGATAAATAGATAATTTCCTAAAACATAGCGAATGTTGAACGCAAGCTGCATTAAACAAGATAAAATAAATAATTATAAAAAAGAAGAAACATTTGAGGGACTGAATCCCGACGGGAAAACTCAAGGTATGAAAGAAACTATTTGATTTTTAACGAAATATCGAAAAGCGATGAAAAGTATTGAGACGTGGAATTTTTAAGTTCGTGAATCAATGGCAATAATCCTTAAGCCTGCACATGTAAATATATATGAGTGCTGCACCCCCTAAGTCTGTCCATGTAAAAATATATATTCCCTCTACTCCTTAAGCCTGCCCATTTATTAATATTTGGTCCTTTCACTCCTCCTCATGTAAAAATATTTGGCCTTTTTACCCAATTCATCTTCTCATGTGATAATATTTGAAGAGGGTAGTAGGTGTTTACACACTGGTTGATTAGGAATCTAAATAAATAGATACATTTAAAGTGTGTAGTGATGGATAAATAAGTTAATTAATTAATTTCTTCTTCCTTCATTACAATTTGTATACCGAATTTTTGACAATCTAAAACAACCTGTATACATACACCCTATATACATACAGTAATATCAACTGAGAGTACAATTTCCGTTCACCCAAAATTTGACCCACCTATATTATATATCTTCTCAGATTTCCCCTGGAAAGTTCTATTCATCAGTGAGGACAAACAATGGAGAAGCTAATTAAATGGAATAATTGAAACGGCTTTGTTGTATTAATCCCCTTTGAGTTAATAATACTGTATTCTTCATCTGTTGCTGTTACGAAATTATGGAGTATTGAGCAAATATGTCTGAATTTAATGAGGTACCTACAGGTTAAAAACAAAAGTTCCGTCATGGAAATTGGAGCAACGCTTTAAAAGGAGAATTTTAAAACAATTAGCTTTAGCAGGTTTTGAGTTTTATCAGTAATGATTTATAAATTGAAATATTTGAATAATTTAGCGATGTAGAGAAGTTGTTAGGTATTTTGATCACGAATGATAAAATAAATTTAACAATGTGGCGATGTTTTTGACAGTGAAGGAAAAATTTATATATTTTAAAAAGAAGGTTAGTTTTACCAGTCAATTTTATTCTTTTCTAATAATGAATATTTTTTATAAAAATAATAGAACCTTACAACTGCAATTCCACCGTTTTCGTGTAATAAATAAATATAATAAATGTACAAATTTTTTTTACTTTATATACTTTAATTTCTTTTATATCTTTCTTATAAATAAAATAAATATTAAAATAAAATCTATGAGTAAAAATCAAAAATAAAAACATAACCTTTTTACACGTCACTAGTCTCCTCTTTTTCTAAAATCCTATAGACCATGAGCCACAAAGAGGAAACCCTACCCTCCCCTCCCCGTGGAATTTGTCACATATTTTTTTGTTGGTATTGCCATGTAGTTTAAGGTTGAGGTTGTTTGCCTTTTGACAATTACAGCATATCCCGGAAAACCGCTGAATTACGGAAAAGATGACTTTAAAATTTTTTTGACATTTCAATAAAGCTTTTCGGTGGAGAAGGGGTTTATATAAACAATGTATTGTAAAGGAATTCTTCCCTTAGTTTTCATGATTTGTTTATCGGGAAAATAGCTGGAAAATAAAATATTAGTTCCATATTCTTATATTTTTTTTATTTGTAAATGTTGAACTTAACCCTTAACTGATGACGTGGTGCCACTGGCGACCCCAGAGAATATCCGAGACCGCATTACTCCTAGACGCATGCGCGAATCTAGACCGCCGCTTTAGTACTTTCTAATTGATCAATTGTGATTGTGATGCTAACAAGTTCACGTCGGTTGTCTGCATAATATTCGCAATATAGGTAAGTAAAGTCAACGTGGGGTCTCTCGTGACCCCGTGTCACCAGTTGCGTATTTTTTTTTTGCTAATGTGGTTGATATCTTTTTCTCAGAAAAGTGTCGAGTAAACGTAAAGTAGTTGGTATAGAAACTCGAATTTTAAAAATACACTACTAAGGTGGTCCGAGGAAATCGAAAATGAAGATGACGCAAATGAAGAGGACCCCGGTCAACAAAGTGATTGCTTGGACGAAGAAAGAAACTTAGAAGATGTACAGAATGAAGATACGGCTACTGACACAAGTTACTCTAGCGATGATGATGATGAGCCACCAGAACTACGGATTCAGAAAATAACCAAGCTTATTATGGGAAAAATAGATTCAAGTGGTCTCAATCTGAGCCTACGCGGAACAGAAGAACAGAAGCCCACAATATTGTTAGGTTTCTCCCAGGACTGAGGGGACCCATGAGAAATTTGAACAATGCAGATCCATATAGTATTTGGAAGCATTTGTTTAACGGATAAAATACAAGAGAGAAAATAAACCTGAAATTAACGACAGATATAATTGAACTGAAAGCTTTCTTTGGCCTACTCTATTACTTTAGGGCCTTCAAATCAAATCACAAGCACTAAGATACTATGTTTGCGACGGATGGAAGTGGTTGCGACATATTCAGAAGCACAATGTCGCTCAAAAGATTTTTGACCATTTTATCTCATTTGAGATTTGACAATGCTGATGACAGAATCATGAGAGTACTTGGAGACAAAGCTGCAGCGATATCCGGCCTATTTGACAAACTCGCTAGTAATTCACAGCAGTGTTACTGTGTAGGCCATTACGTGTGTATTGATGAGATGCTGGTAGGTTTCAGGGGCAGATGCCCCTTTCGTATGTATATGTCCAATAAACCGAATAAGTACGGGTTGAAAATTATGATCTTACCTGACGCACGAACATCATATTTGTATAATGCATCCATATATACTGGAAAAAATAGTGATGACCGAGGACTTCCTGATGCCGAGAGAAAATTAGCTGTGCCAACGCAATCAGTGTTGCGGTTATGCAAACCAATTTACGGAACTAATAGAAACATTACTGCCGATTGTTGGTTTTTATCCTATGAATTGGTTCAGTTTTTAAAAATACACAATTTGACATACGTTGGGACAGTCAGAAAGAACAAGAGAATGATACCCCCAGAGTTTCAACTCAATTTAGCTAGACTAGAAAAGTAAGCTTTATATGGATTTACTGCTGATATGACCTTATTGTCGTACGTTCCAAAAAAACGGAAAGCAACTATCATGATATCGTCTATGCACCATATCTTTAATACTGAACAAGAACCCCAAAAACCAGAGATTATAGCGTTCTATTATTTGACTAAGGGCGGCGTTGATAGTCTAGACCAGCGCTGTTCCAACTACAGCACTAGTAGAAGGACAAGAAGGTGGCCAATGGCAGTGTTTCATACCATACTTGACATCGCGAGTGTAAACGCATATATACTGTATGGTTGTTTTAGAAGTAATGACAGCATGTCTAGACTAAATTTTATAAAAGGGCTGTCATTTCAATTGGTTGAAGAACATCTCAATAGAATACTTCGAACCTTATGTCTACCGCGAAAGTTAAGACTCTCTGTTAGCAGCATATTACAGAAACATCTAACTGAAATTAGAAACGTAGCTGAGGAAGTCAACAATAAAAGAAGATGTTGCGAAAAATGTACTAGAGGAGCTGATAAAAGACAAGTACATTGTGTAAATTATGTAATGTAGCAATATGTGCAAATTGCACAGAAAAAATTTGCAAAGATTGCGTTAATAATAAGAATGTGCATATGTTGTGATTTTTTCATTAAATATTTTTTCTGCTATCTTTTTCTTACTTTTTATTAAAGTAAGGTGTTTTAATTTTTTGTATGTTTTATATTTCTATGAATGTTTTTTTAATTCCTTTTTCAA
Source organism: Psylliodes chrysocephalus (assembly GCA_927349885.1). NCBI lineage: Eukaryota > Metazoa > Arthropoda > Insecta > Coleoptera > Chrysomelidae > Psylliodes > Psylliodes chrysocephalus. Next base: position 32,841,271 of record OV651814.1, on the reverse strand, counting down.
TAAAACGATAACATTTACAAAATACTTATCTTTTTTCTTAGCATAATACTTTGAGCACAAAACAAATTAGTGTTTTATAAAATATTAATAAATTTATACTATGTTAACTGACAGATGATAAATAATAAGAAAGTCTCAAAAAATTACGAATTACGTGTTTTTTTTTCTTCTTTTTTGAGGATTTTTTCTTGGGTACTCAGGGCCCCCACGTCACTAGCTACGTAACAAATCTTAATTATGCAAGCATAAATAAAAACAAACAAATCAAAAATTTTCAAACAATGGCCTGTGTAATCAATAGATTTCTTCATCCTCATGTAGTATATCAATGAAGTTAACTAGGTCTTGCTAATCTTCATCTTCAAACCCATCTGGATGATAGCTTTCCATAACATTGGTTACTTCGGGCGGCAACGGATCCCCTTTAATCCAATCAATCTTAATTTGTCCAATTTCCAACCATGCCCCACTGGACTTGGTTCCATAGATTTACCACTAACAATTATGCTATCAAGGATATTCTTGGTGTAGCTGATCATTATGTTTCGAGTCATTGAACCTAAAAAATAACAAATATCAATAAATAGAATTCGGAATTTATTCCAAAAATATTTTTCTCTGGGAATTATATAGGATTTCTCGTTAATATACTGACAAACTTTTAAAGGTGGTAGGTGCATCAAAATTAACATTTTTTTGCTTAATAAAATAAAAATAATTTTATTGCCCAACAAATTAATCTATTTACGGAACAAAATACATGAAATAAATGTTAAACATAATATTTCGACAGAAAATAATTTAAGCAACGAACAGCAAGAAAAAAAAAAAAGAAAAGAAAGAATCCTAAATACATTAGCTACAAATTAGTAGAATTAGTGGTCGAAATAAATATCCCAATCAGAACAAAATTAATTAAAATTTGAGCACATTAGCGTTATAAGCGAATTTCTTCCCAAGTTCGTTCAAACACTTTCTGCATAAAATGTTTTATGATATCTAATGGTTGTTTGGGGAATATTAAAATTTATTTTATTTATCAAAAATAGTACATCAATAGTGTTATGTAATATTTTATAAAAAAATGTAACAATGGAAAACCCTTCTATTTTCGAAAGAAGCAGAGATTGTTCAATACCTCGAATGGGATACAGCTCATCTATTTTAAAAGAAAGGTACTTGAGAAATCGCCGCTGAACATTTTCCAATGATCTTTTAATAAATATTGTAAATAAGGTTCCAGATAAGAGATGCATATTCTAGCTTGGAACGAACTCATGGAAATCTTCGACATCCGACCTCAGAAGTTTACCACGCTCGTCAAAAGGAAGAAAGCTGGTTGTGTAACCTTTAAAGATAAGCGCGGTGGTCTGAAGCATTTCAAATATACTTTGCAGGATAAGCAAATGGTAAGGGATCATATTAATACCTTTCCACGGGAGGAAAGCCACTACAGGACTAAATTAGAGAAGGAGTACTTAAGTGCAGACCTTAATATGAACAGGTTATTTGAAGCCTTCCTAAGTTATATTTTAGAAAACCGCGAGTTGACACGTGCAAGACGTGTGACTCCCTCTACTTAAAATCGAAAAGCAAAGACGTCATTGTTGCAAAACAAGCCAAAACTCATCTTGAGTTGCATCAGAAACAGGTGGAAAATGTGTTCAAGGCAACAAAGCAAGATGCTGGGAATATCACTTTACCAGAAAGCGACACCTGTACCGTGACTATCGACTTACAAAAAGTTTTTGCTCTACCGAAACTTACACATACTAGTATGTATTATAGTCGCCAGTTGTCGTGCTACAACTTCGGCATCCATGTTACTGACACTGCTGATAGGATCATGTGCGTCTGGCACGAAGGGCAGTCTGATCGAGGCGGAAACCAGATGGCTTCTTGCCTTTTACAAGCCCTGAACACTGGACTCCTTACCACCTATAAACGCAAGTTGTGTGTATGGAGTGATAACTGTGCTGAGCAGTTGAAAAAGCGGATGTTACTGTTTTTGTACATTTTCCTCGTGGCCACTGGCAAGTTCGACACGATTGATTACAAATTATTAATTTCGGGACACAGTTTCTCTGCTTCAGATCGTGATTTTGCCATAATAGAGAAACGGGCAAGAGTTTCAAAATTGAATAATGTTGAAGACGTAAAGAAATGTATCTTTACTGCAAGACCAAAACACCCCTTCAAGCTACTGGATATGGGAGATTTTTTTATTGATTTTGACAAAGTCTCTTCCAAATACATTGACACCTCAAAACTTGGCATTAGCCAGGCTTCATGGTTGCGAATCACCAAAGATGATCCCGGAGAGGTGTTTTACAAAAAGAGTTTTAGTGAGCTGTTGCAATGGCAGAGATGTCGTGTACTGAAGAAGGCATACAACGTTCACCACATCAGGTCAGCTGAACTGTCAAGTTTACCTAATTCAGTGGACTTTGAAAAAAAAAAGACCTTGAAGCTATGTTAGAGTATTTGACTGAAGAGAACCAAAAGATTTTCAGAAAAATTCTAAGTGTCTAAAACTGACATAGATCATGGGAGATAGATCACTTTCATGACCATAAATTTGGCACTTAGATCTTTTCCATTTTCATTATGATTTTGTTTGCAAAAATATTTTATTTTTCTTTAAAAATTTCAAGTTACGTTTAAATGTTTGTGCTAAATATTTGCTTTATGCTATTAAGAATAAAAAATTTGGTTTGCTTTCACTAATGTGCAGTTTTTCTTATTTTCCTGAAAAAACAATTTTTGGAACTTAGATCAATTAGCCCCGCAACTCTACATTTGTTAAATATCACTTATTAAAATATGCAATAAAAAAACAAACTATAGACTTTCCACCATTCTTTACAGTTTTTTAAACCCATTTATGAAAACAGTTTTTGAAAATATCGTTCAGAGCTGTATTTCTTGTGATAAAAAAGTCGCCGTCACTTGTCATTGACAACGCATTGAACTTGCCCTTTACACAATTTTTTCTAATGACTACAATGTAAACAAGTTTTGAATACATTAGGACGTTTTTCTCTATTGCGCCATTCTTTTAACACCAATTTCACAGTCGCCACTGACATATGACATAGGTATCCTCCGTCGGGAGAAGGCGAATAGAAGAAATCGTGTCTGCTGCTGCTACCGTTGGTTGGCCGCACTGAAAGTTGATTGTCGCATTAAAAATTGTTCTTTACGATATTGCGTGATACGACGAGGGAACACTTCATAAGGTGCACAATGAGTAACGTCGTGAAATGTCTTTTATGTTGAATTAACGTAATAGCAATTTGATTGATACACCCTTATTCTCTTTATCATTTATACAAGGTGATTTAGAGTTAAACAATGTAAATCATAATTAGAAAGAGAAAATGTCAACTCCAAATATAAATAAAAATAAAATTACTCTAAACCATAAGAAAATTAGTAATAATATGGAAAGCAGCAAATCGTTTCTGCCTATGTGGTTATTATCAGGCATATTCTAAAATGTTACAAAGTTCTAAAAAACATACAACTAATTCAAGCGAAAACTGGTATACTAAAAGAACTTAAGACAAAAATTAAAGCAGTAAAAAATAAATATGTGTAAAAAAAATAGCGGGGAATCTAGGAAGAGAGTAAGAAATAAAGAGGATTCAACAGAGTTAATAAAATCGATTTGATAATGATAAAAACACTAGCGGACACAGCAAAATATTGAACAAATGGGCACAATCTGACATATGAAAAGACCTAAGGTTATAAGAACGAAAGAACGTTTCCATATAATCGGTCTTTTTTTATTCACACTTAACCGATATTATATGAGCCTCTCAATTTTTGTTTTAATAAAGTGTAATTAGCGTAGAAGGCATAAGGCATTATTATGCTCATTTTTTAATTTGATATTGCGGATTTTTAAATAAAAGTTGGTGTTGTTTTATTTTGAATTGCTTTAGTAATTATTTATTCTACTCTTTATTTATTTATTTAGCACTTACAGAATGTAAAATTCTATAGAGTACAGTATCTCTAACCTAACACAAACAATTGTAGGAGTTAAAAACAATATAAAATAAATTAAAAAAAAATATATAAAATATTAAAAAAAAAAGGAAGAATAACACAACACCGCGGGACGATACGAGTAAAACTTAGACATTCAGGAGTTGTAAGTCCCTTTTCAGTGCCAAAATATTCCAATTAAATATATCACAGTCCGGGTAAAATTAGTTATAGTTTTTGCATAAGCGATCAATAAATGCACTTTGTCCATAATTGGTTCTGTGTCTTTTTACATTCAAAAGTGATGTGTGCCGAGTCCGTCGGGCAAGAACCAATAGTTGAACTCTCTCAAGCAGTGACCTGCATTTGACAAAACCACCTATTAATTTAGCCAAGAATAGGAATAAAGCATGTTTTCTTCTGCATTCCAGGCTCTCCATACCGCAAAGCATTAATTTAATTTGATAACATGTGTTATAGCTATGAAATCGGTGTTTAAAAAGCAGGTATTTTACGAATTTACGTTGCACCCTCTTAATTCCATTGATTGGTTGCAAATTTCAACTTTCTAGTTATTAGGGATCATAAGGTACAACCCGCTGACACACAGACGGACGAAGAGCGGAGGCTTAGTAATAGGGTCTCGTTGGTTACCCTTCGGGTACGGAACCCTAAAAAGACGTCTTGAAATTCGGTAAACTTAAAAAAAGGAGTTATACCACGCTTATCTGACTTAATCTGGTAGCGTAAAAGGTTGCTACTGTTTGACTATTGAGTTGTACCACAAAATAAAAATCAGATAGTTGTAGAATATATGATAATTATATTATTAAATAAAAAAAAAAAAACTCATTTTCCTAATCTGTGAGGCTTGTAGATATTGCGGGTTGCATCGCAAAAAATTATACATAAATTGCAAAAATAAAAAAAAACTCAACGAATTTACCTAACCTGTGCAGCCTGGAGCCATCGCGGATTAATTATCTCTAGAAACTCGGTGGTATAATAAGAGTAGTACTATAGCTACCTGATGTCCCGTACAACTCGTTTCCGATAGAAAAGGGTTGAGAGTGTATTTTGGCTTATCCATAAAATAGATTAATACGATTTTTTTCCTTAAACTTTATATTATTTTATAATATGCATTTTATAGTTTTATAAAACCATTATTCTTTTGCTTGACTTCTTACGATAAAGAAGTTTAATTTATAATTTCAAAGTACCTATTTATAAAAAATTTAAAATAATTTTTCATAAAGAAAAATGAAACCTGAGCTAGGTAATTACAGTTTGCTAGTTATGAATATTTTAAGCGCATACATGATTAGATAAGTAAATTAACTTTTATGTTCTGGTTACAACGGGTATAGAGTGTAGAAAAATTAGTTATTCGTAGGCCAAGATTGTAGGTTTTGTTTCTTATCTTTAAGTATGAATCCAATTTTTCTTAAATTTCGTGAGGATGAAGCTCCATAATTTCTTAAATGTTTCTGAAAATACCACAATTAAGGGTTAAGAAAAATATAACAATTAAACTGAAAATATTAATTAGGACCTTATTTTAACCATCAAAATCATCGTAAATTCAAAAAAATAGTATGATTAAATAAGTATTTTTAATACCTTTCAAACGAGGTGTCACTTGATATAAGGTCCCATTTAATAATATTGGTTTTAGTTGCCTGGTGACGTCACCGATGCCTATTACGTCACCTGTTACCACTAGTAGAGAAACTTACAATAGTTCATCAGTCTAAGTATCACCGTTCAAAAGAAAAGAGGGGGGAGGGGACTTTTGAGAAGCACTGTATAGAATAATGTATTGAGTTAGATGTATGTGGAAGATGTATATATTAAGTTAACCTCCAAATATTTACAGAGGTGCTAGGTACAATAGGTTGTAAAAAATAACCGAAAAGAGCCTGTAATAACTAGATGAGAAAGTCATGTGTTGGACACATCAGATTTTTTCTTATATTTTTAATGTACCTACTTATTGTAAGAGGCTGGTACTTACGCAATTTAAAAATCTTGCCTTTTATTAATTATATTATTTTATATTACCAATTTTTTATCCAAACTACCCTACCTAAATTCTATTAAAAACTATACCTATATAATAATTTCGTAAATTACGGTCCTGGATAATAAACATTCATACGATTTTATTATTTCCATCATATTTTTACGAAGATAAAATTATCGATTTACCTACCTACATAAAGACAAAAATGTTAAATAACTATACCGACGATTTGAACTGGACAAACATGAAATATTTGTATTAGGGTAGACCAAAACTTTAAAGTACATCTAAACGACTTTTAATAGTAATTATAAAGCTGGTAAACTATTATTCGATAGTTGCCAGTTTTGTTAAATATAGACGATCTACGATCCAAAAAATTCGCAAAATGACAACGTTGTACGGTTGATCAAACAATCGTAATTTCTTTTACCGGCATCTAGAAAACTGTCTTTTTTTTAATTTGCGCTACTGTCCGCTTGGAACCGCCAGGTGACGAGCAAAATAAAATCAAACTTTTTCTTCATAAGCATTGACCTACTAGATATATTTATACAATGATATAACCATCCCTTTTCTTTTTCAATATAGGTCTGAATTTTCTACAAAACGCGTGTTTTTAGATCGTGAATTACCCCGTATATCTGTTGATATGTTTACGATTGTAAGATGAATGCACACGCTTACCTGCCTGGTTACTAGAAATAATGAAAATACGGAGAAAAATTAAGAACCGTTAAGGCGGAACGATATTTATGTGTCGCTACTTAAGGGTGTGATCACTGACAAGATCAAAGAAAAGAAGAAAGTTTCCTGTTACATACTACGACGAAGGATCGTGGGATATCGCATTATTTTATTAAGAAAAAAGAAGTTGTAGGTTTGTTATATACGAAGTTTTACAGAGAGTTTCTCGGTTGACTCAAATTAAATGGGGCGAGACATAACCGTTGTATTTTTCAATTTAAAATCCGCCGTTTTAGAGATAGCGGAGTTTGGAACAAAACTTTAACAACAAATATTTAATTTGGGTCAAAATTTTAAGTTTATTATGTTTACATGTTTCATTAATTTTTATTTCTTAAGTTGTGTGTTTTCTTAAGTAATATTAAATGTTATAAAATCTTATTTTAGAGAAAACAAGGGCAGTTTATTGATACAAGTTTTGAAAAGCCATCTGTTCGGCTGATTTAGCGCAAAAGGTGGATAGTAGTTTCATCTCATTGTAGCTTAGTGTGCCCAGCTTTAATTTATTTCTCTATTTCCTTTTCTCCTTCCTTTCATTTATTAAGAAAATGTATACTGTTTACTTTATTTACTTTTATTAAAACTATTTTTAGTTAACTTTGGTAAAAAGACGTAATTTTTGATATCAGTCAAAAAAAAAAAGTTTTGTTAAGTTGAATGTAATTTTCTTTCGGTTATTTTCTGATTTGGTGGCCTGTATACAGAAAGTATATAATCACCGGTTAGGTGAGAAGAGAATTTGTCATCTGCGACCATGACAGGACTCCCAAATCGACCAAAGACTGAGCAGTAGGTCCACTCAGACAGACATGGAGAAAACCGACAAAATCATTGAAATTGCAACGCAAGGCATTTGAAAGAGCCTATGATACAGTTACTGAGTGAAGAGTTAACATCACAGAAGTTTGAAGTTTTATTATAAATACGTTGCTATTGATACCTTTATTTGTATGCAATATCAACCCTGTATTAAAAGATGTCATTATTTAATTAGTTGTGAGTAGATTTTGTACAGTTTTTAGTTAAATAAAACCTTAAAAAAGGTATAAGCTGCTGAGTCCTGAAAGATTTGATGTTGACCCTAGTTCTTCTGAAGCTAGTCAAGGGTGGACCCATTGGTTAGCAACTTTTGATAACTTTCTGAACTCTATTAAAGACACAAATACAGAGGACAAACTAAATCTCCTCGTTAATCACAGTGTGTTTAAATTAATCGAAGTTAATCCAACCTACGAAGATGCAAGAAGAGCATTATAAGCAAACAAAGTAAATATGAACCGCTGGTTGAAGAAGTACATTTGCTCGAAGCCAATTCCGAATATGCCCCAATAAAAGACTCTGATAGACGAGAATCGTTAGTCTCGCTGAGACATTTATTCTTAAGAGGCGATATGAATTTTTTAGATGAATGTGACAATAATCGAATACCCCTGGATCATTTAAAAGATAAAACAAATCCTTACTCACTTTTGCATTCTATAGATGACCGTGGTGAAGGTGATTTTGATAGCAATGGATAAGATTGCGCCACAGTATCAAATGACGTTTCTACAGAAGAACAATCAACGACAGAAGACGCGAAGCCACCGATCCAACCAACAGCTACAGATCAAAACGAGCGCCGCCCGACTTAAATAAAAAAAAACCCAAGTACCTAGAGGAATGTGTTTAAATCTCAAGGGTGGTGAATGTAATATAAATACGTTGCTATTTATACCTTTATTTGTATGCAATATCAACCCTGTATTAAGAGATGTCACTATTTAGTTAGTTATCAGTAGATTTTATACAGTTTTTAGTTAAATAAAACCTTAAGAAATTTATGTTTCATTTCAGAAGTAGTACGGATATTTAGAAAATCCTAAGCTCCGATACAGATTGCTATATAAAGACGACAAGAGAAGTGTTTAATCTGAATTTTCTAGCAGTCAGTGTAAACACAAAATTAAATTACCCAAGATTGAAATGAAGAAATTCGGAGGTGATATTAAATATTGGCTTCATTTTTGGGGTTAATTTCAACGAATCGACAGCGACTCAGAAATGGAAAATTAAGATAAATTTATTATTTGATGCAGCCTATAATTCCCGATTCTAAAGCCCGACATATAGTCGAAAGTTCCCCACCAACTGCAGCCAAATTATCCTAGAGCTTTAGAAACTCTTAGAAGTATATTTGGTAGGAAAGATCTTCTTGTTGAAAATTATGTAAGACAGTTGCTGAAACTTGTGTTAAATAATTTAAATAGTGAAAAGAAATTAAGTTATTTGTTTTATAATATCCGAGTGTCAGCTTAGATCATTAGAAACGTTAGATCTAAATACAGGGACTTGTTCAGCAATGTTATATCCTTTAGTTGAATCATGCCTCTTGAATAATATTCTTAAAGTCTGGCAAAGAGGCAGTTAATTATTATAACGAAGATCAATAAATATGGCTTAAAAAATGTAATGTTGTTTTTTAAATAAGAGGTCAATAACGAAGAGAATAACGACATGGTTCTTACTAGTTTTAAACTTTACAAAAAATAAGACAAGTCTACCGATAAAACTATGTTACCTTCTGCTAGTGCCTTAGTCCATCTGAACGAGAAGTATTGCATTTTTTGTGAAAAATGACATTTAAATGAATATTGCCCACATGCTACCAAATTACCATATCAACGCCTCATAGGCTAAATGGCGTAGCCTACAAAATGTAAATTTTACAGTAAAGTAAAAAACCCAATATAATTTAAACTAACAACATCTTACAGAAATTTTTTTATCATGATTGTTTTGAGGCATTAAATTTAGATTGCTGGTTACATCGATATGATGATCGAAAGCAGAAAGTTATGAGTAAAGGTTGTTATTGTAGATGTTTGAAATTCAGACAATATATCTAAGAAATTCCAGGTTAGAGTAAAGTGTTTAAAATGTAATAGTAGACACAGTCACATTATATGCAAAAAAGACTCCGATACAACACAAAGGTCTGCAACAATTCAAATAGAAAATTCACTTTCCAGTAGCACCTCTATTTATGTTTTTCTACAAACTTTGACGGTTAAATTAAATGAAGATAAAAAAATCGATATGCTAGACTAATATTCGATACAGGATCTCAAAGTCCTTTAAGAATCGTTGTTTGGCGGAACAATAACCGAAACAGTATGTCGTACAGAATTCGTGTGAGCAGTTTTAATGAAAAATGTATCTGCAATTTTAAAGCACTCTACCAACAAATAATGTGTAATAATTAATATTCCTTCTATCAAAAATGTATCTTTGAATCAAAGAATTTTATTCATGATAGCCCAATAGATATTTAAGTTAAAGCAGACATTTAGGAAAAATTATTTACTGGAAAAAATATGAACTCATCTGTAGATTAGTTGCGTATGAGAATTTGCTTGGATGGACTTTATCAGGAAAGGTTTTGTTCGCAGATAATAAAGATTTTTTGAGTACTAGTACTGCTTTGTTAACCTCGCTAGTTTGCAATAATTATAAAGTAACTGATTTTTATGGTCTTGACACATTAGGCATCACTAATCCTCCTGAGATTAAATTCAGAAGAGGAATAGAAGAAGCGGTGAAAAGCAATTTCTTAAAGACAGTTGAAATCCAAACTGATGGAAGATAGGAGGTTTCTATGCCATGGATAGAGGGTCATCCTCTGTTACCAGAGTACTCAAATTTAGCATTAAATAGTCTAGAAAGACTTAAATTTTTTTTAAAAATAATGGGTATTATGATGTCTATCATAAGGTTTTCAAAGCTTGTTTTGAAAAAAATATTATTAAAAAAGTCCCTGTAGAAGAAATAGAGACCCATGGACATTATTTAGGACAGTTACGTTGTTAAATTAACCAGTATTCGACACTTCTGCAAAAGAAGGTAATCTTCCAGCTCTTAACCAATGTCTAGTAAAGGGAATAAATTTTATAGAGTTAATACTGTCAATTATTTTAAGATTTCAGATTTTGGATATCAGACAAGAAAGATGCGAAACGTTAAAGATATCCTATCGGTTTACTCTCCAAGCATCAAATGGTTCAGACACTAATTGCATATGAGCACAAACGATTTTGTAATACTGGAGTGCAATCGCTACTCAGTATATTAAGAAAACGATTTTGGATATTGGGTGGTAAAAAAACCCATCAGTGTTATCCAAATATCTCGTATGTAAACGTTTCCTCACAAAAGGCTTGGAAGTGTCCCCTAGTCCCCTACCGTTAAACCGAGTTCGTGAAATATTAGTCTTTAAAATAATTAAAATATATTTGGCTGGACCTCGAATATAAGCTGGAAAAAAGTGTTGGATATGCCTTTTTACTTGCTCCATATACAGAGCAATACATTTGGAATTGGTTTTATCATTATCTACAGATATATTTCTTTAGGCATTTTATAGATTCGCAGCAAGAAGAGGTCGTCCTAGTCTGGTATATAGTGATAACGCTACCAATTTTGTAGGCGCAGAAAATGCAATAAGTTGAACTGGGATAATATACATACTTAGAGTCCAGCACAAAGGATAAAATGGAGGTACATATCACCAAGAGGCTCATGCTGGGGTGGCTGGTGGGAAGTATTTAAGTTAGTCAAAGACCTATTAAAAAAAGTTTTGGGAAGAGTTTCGTTAACTCTGAAAGAGCTAAACACTGTTCTTTGCGACTGCAAGGCAGTTATCAATTCGAGACCCTTGACTTATATTAGAAAAGAGAATTAAGATCTTGGTTGCCCTCACACCATCACTGTTTCTCCTAAATATCAAGGAAATTGGTTTCCCAGATCTAAGGAAACGATATCGATACAGATTAAAAATTAAAGAAGATGTTTACGTCGTAGATTTCAAAATGAATAATGGAGAAATTGAAATAGAGCTTGGAGACGTAGTTCTCGTCGAGAATTACCATCAAAAGCGTCTGGATTGGCCAACAGCTTATACTGAAGATACGATATCTGAACGAGATGGAAAAATCATACTGGTTAGACTAAAAGCTGCAGATGGGCATCTTATTAGACCGCTTCAAAGGGTGAATTCTCTAGAAGTTAAAACTAAAACAAAAAAAAATTAAATAAAAAATTACAGAGTGATGCTTTTCAAGATATAAATTTACCAACAGAAATCCAAACTAGATATGGGAAGAAAATAAAGGCACCCCGAAGATTGAAGTTTCAATTTAATTTACAGTTGATTTACCCCAAAGTACCCCAAAGATTGGCGTTTTAATTTAGTTTTCAGTTGACTCCCTTTTTCAGCGACTCAAGGTGGTAGTTTTGATAAAATTATTTTTAGTTAACTGTGGTAAAAAGCTGTCAGTGTGATTTTTGATATTAGTAAAAAAAAATAAAAATTCTTGTCAGGTTGAATTTAATTTTCTTTAATTATTTTCTGATTTGGGGACCTGTATAATAATATAGAAAGTATCTGATCGCCGGTTAGGTGAGAAAAGAACTTATTAATCTTATATTTTTTTAATATCCATTTTCACAACAATTCCAATTTTGTACAAAAGCATACACACTATTTTTCTTTTTTAAATATTGTTATCTTGTACACTATAAAAACGGTATATGAAGGCGGCTGCCTTTGTAGATATCGGTGTCCGCGCAGTAAAATATTAACCCAATCCTGGACATGTTCCGAAAATGGAACAGAATCTAAATTAGCCCCAGAATAATATGTTTGTAGTATCCTTCAATAATTTCCAGCTGTTCATTTGATGCCTTTAAATTGTTACCTGCGTTGTTTATGTTTGTTTTCATCGGATTATAGTCGCCATACACAAACAGGCAAGGGACTTGTTGTTTTTTATAAACACTATGTTATTGCGAGTATTAATTTTGAAAATTATTATTTAATTTATGTTGTTATCGTTTACTTGTGATCTCTAGAAAGGTTCAGTTATTATAAAAACTTTGGTTAGGTTTTGGAATTATACTGACCTTTATTTTTAGGTATGTTTTGACTTTATAACTTGGCATTTTTTAAGTGTAGTGAATTGGAGTTTTTGTTTATAGGTAAAGTGGGTTCAAAAACATTTTATGGGAAAAAGAGATATACTATAATTACGCGGGTTTCGGATTAAAAATTTTATGAGTATTTCCAGGTAAGTACCCGAAAGTTTGACCTGTTCTTTGGGGGAAATATCAACTGGTTAAATGAAATGAAAAATAATGTACAACTTTTTAATTAAATAATAATGGAGAATCTTTTGTATATTTGAGAACAAAATTAAACTTCTTCATTAATGAAGTCTAAATGTGGCTATTAAAAACCTAATATTAATTTTATATTACACTTCACACAGAAAATATGGTCTATATATAATAAGAGGGTTATTTAGCTCAAATAAAATATTTTCTAACATAAAAATTTGTTCCATGTAGAGAATTTAAAATGAAAAATAAAAAAATTTAACTTGCCAACACAAATGAAAATCAATTTGGTAGATTTTCACACTTTTATTTTAAAAATAAAAATTTTTTTTTTAAACAAACACTAACATGACATATGTTTCGAAGTACAACTTCTTTTTCAAATGTGACTATTTACAATTCGGTATCCAATATATATACAAAATAATTTAACAAAACAAAGTACTTAAGAAAACATCAATAACATTATAAGTTTAATTAATGTGTGTGAAACTTATACAAGAAAACTGCAAATTCAATTCAAAGTATAGTATAAAAAATTCTTATGAATTAACAGAAAAATTAAAAAACATTAAATTACCTAGTGACACAAAATTAGTATCGTTCGATGTAACAAACTTATTTCCTAGTATACCTCCTAAAGAAACAGTTAAGCTAGTAGAAAACTTATTAGATCGTAATCAAGTCAATATTATAATCAAAGAAGAAATCCTAAATTTGTTAAACATTTGCCTAAAACAAAATTATTTTCAATTTCAAAATAACATCTACTCAGCAAATGAAGGTCTTATTATGGGGAACCCATTAAGCCCGTTGCTTGCAGAAATATTTATGGATAATATAGAAAATAAAATTCATAGCAATAATTTAAGTAAACATTGTCTGTATTGGCATAGATATGTTGATGATATATTGACTGCTTTTACTGGTACTAGTAGACAGTTAAATTCTTTATTAGTTTTTATCAATACTATACACCCTAATATTAAATTTACTATGGAAACAGAGAAGGATAATTCAATTAATTTTTTAGACTTAAATATTATTAAAAATAATAAAGGCCATAGTTTTGGGATATTTCATAAGCCATCACATACGGATATTACAATAAATAATAGTTCATCTCATCCATACAAACAAAAGCTGGCAGCATACAACAGTATGATCCATAGATTAGTTAATATTCCCCTTACCAAAGAGAACTTCACAAAAGAATTAAATATCATTAAACAAATCGCAGTAAATAATAATTTTAATTCAAAGTTAGTAGACAACATTTTAGAGAAAAAACTTTTTAAACAGGCTATTCAACAAGTTTATCCCATAATTAAAGATCCAAATTGCAGATATAAGAGTCTTACATATATAGGAGCTCCTAGTGAAAAGGTATCATCATATTTAAAAAACCAAAATATTAACGTAGCTTTTAAAACCAATAATACGCTTGGGAAGTATATTAAAAACAATAAGGGTAAAATTAATCCTAATAATAAATCGGGGGTATATAAATTAAATTGTGGTAGTTGTCCAAAATTGTATATTGGTCAAACAGGCCGTACTTTCAAAAAACGCTATTCCGAACATTATAATAGCTATACAAAAAACAAAAATAATTCTACTTACTCAAATCATATTTTAGCTGAAAATCATTCTTTTACAGACAACTTTGAAATTTTACATGTAGAAAATAAGAGCCTTAAATTAAACCATTTAGAAACACTTGAAATAAATAGATTTAAAAATTCAGATAACTTACTAAATGATCAATTAGATATTAATAATTCACCCTTATTAAACCTCTTTCCCAGTTTTCTGTGAGATAATCTTGGTAATGGGCTATCGTATTGTTATTTGATGAATATTATAATTACCTAAGTACCCTTATTTACTTTAAATAGTTAGTTTATTTTGTAATGTTATTGATGTTTTCTTAAGTACTTTGTTTTGTTAAATTATTTTGTATATATATTGGATACCGAATTGTAAATAGTCACATTTGAAAAAGAAGTTGTACTTCGAAACATATGTCATGTTAGTGTTTGTTTAAAAAAATTTTTTATTTTTAAAATAAAAGTGTGAAAATCTACCAAATTTGGTTTTACTCTTTCAAAATTAAATGGATTTTCATCAAGTAAAGGCCGAAACAATAAATAAATGAAAATCAGTCATTATCATCCAAAATATCATAATCGTCATCATCATGACTGTCATCACCATTAATTGTTATTATGATTGGACTTATTTCGTTTATTTTATTTTCAAGAGTCCACTAATCTTCTATTAGTTTCTCGCACTTGGATATACAGTTCCGCCACGCTTCTGGAGTTGCAATTGAAAGTGCTTTTCGCCAAGTTTCCCGAACTGCATCGTCACTATAACCATTAGGCCCAATATGGTTGTCATAATATTGTTTTGGTATTCCCCATATATATTCGATGGTATTAAACTGGCAATGATACGGTGGCAGACGTAAAACTTGATGACCGTAACTTTCAATAATCTGATCCACAACAAAGGTTTTTGGTTTTGCGTGTATATTTGCCAAGCGTAATAATTCTGATTTTAATATATATTGACTTTACGTTATCATCTTGCCATATTCTCTTGGTTGCACCCCTAGAAAATGTTCATGTTTCGTCTAAATATATAAAATTCGCCCCTTCTTCTTTAAATTTAGAATATTTTTTTAGAAATTTAATTCTCTTGTGTACGAAGGACCTTTCTGTTATCCTCCTTTTGAAATTTGAAACCCAAGGTATGTATCACTTGCCATAGACTTGTGCTGCCAATGTCGTCAAATTTTCTATCTATTAATTCCGAGAGAATTGTTTTTAAGGTCACATGTTCCTTGTTGGCCCTCATTCGATAAATGGTATCAGGAATTTCAAATTTCTTTCCATCTGGAATATCTTTCGTTTTCAATGATGGGCGAGTTTTGCGGTGATCTTCTTTCGGTAGTATACTATTGTGATTTTGTAATACTCCTCTTAATTTGGTTTTACTAATTCCTAGAGCATCGCATACGCATTCTTGTACAGACATTACTGATTTTAAAGGACCGCCATTTTCTTTTTCATCCGTAAAATACTTATGTACACTACAAATTAGACTATCTGCATCTAACACACGTCTAGGCATTTTTAAAATTTCCACTAAATTTACAATATACATACAATGTCAACACTTGCAAAAAATCATTTCGACTGCAATATTTGTAACAAATTTAGTACCTACCCTAATGTTATTTTAATTTAAATCTGACCATTAGGGCAATTTTACCTAATTTCTTGGAAACTTGTTGTCAATGGCTAATTTGCCTAATTTTGATAATCCAAAACCCGCGTAAGTATAGCGAACACACTGTATGTATAATTTTAGCCGTTTATTGAATAAATATTTGACTCAGCTGACATTTACGTCACACCTTCCGCAGACGACTCTGAAGGAGACTTCGAGGTATCCGATAACGAAGATGAGGTTGATTTAACAAATAAGTTTTCGTCAAAACTACACTGTTCTTCAGCCTAGGCATCTTAGAAAATTCCTAGACTTTGAGCAGTAATACCCTTAAGAAAACTAACTTTATTTAGTAAAAAAAATGTGTCTTTGAATGGCTTAAGAGATTTTTCCACCCTAAATTTTGTTATTATTGGTATTTCCCAAAAATTTCACAAAAACCAGATAAATAAAGGCCCAGAAGGAATGAATAATTTTTAATTTGCTCTTAAACTACTTTTTTATACGTTATTTGGACAGTTCCTTCTAAACATTTACTCCCATTTAAAATATTATGTATAATTTAGCTCAAATATATTTGATTAATATCTGCTTATACCACTGAACGATACATTTTTATTAGTACAGAAATACATTTTTTACATAATAATTTCCATTTTACCCAGCAATTATCATTAGTGCTAGTCTCATCTAGCTTCGTGTAAGTAATTATCCCTAATAAATTTAGAGCCTTTATCAAACAAAACATCTTTGTGAATATTGTTAAAATGATATGTTTTCCATTCATAAATATTACACTAATACGGCTAACATTGTGTGTAACGCACACATCATCGTCTCTACATGTTATACTGATAGAAAGATCGAAGAAGAAGATAGAGCGAAAATAAATGGGCGCCTTTAATATTATTAAGTTAAGTGAATCATTTTTTCAGCCAGGCACTAAATGAGTCTGTTCGTGTAAAGAGTTTTACTGTCATGGAAAAGTCGGGTAGGATAATTTGGTTTATTGTTGTTATTTATCACGACCGCGTGTAATGTTATTTTCTGGTGACTAAAATTTCGGGCTTTAATGTCTTTAAATTCGTGGAAAGGATCGGCAATTAAAATCGCGTTTATAATTTTAAGTTAATTTCTTCCGTTCGTTTGTTTAGCTTAGAGTTACGATCTGCTGAGCATAGTGCTTTAATGATGATGTAAAGATAGTGTTTCGTCACGTTAAAACTTAATTTTTAATTTTAAGTCGTTCTAAGTATGTCAGTATCTTTTATAGTGTAATATATTTTGTATCTACATTTCTTACTGAATAAGTTTAAATGAAATATGACAAAATTCAATTATCCTATGCATCATATTCTTTAAGACGGGTACTGAGTTGTAAGTAAAAAGTTAAATTAGTATGAGCATACAATTCTAAGCTTCCTGAAGTATGTTTATAAGTTCACAATGTACATTGGTAAGTTAGTAATGTTGTAAATGGATGTAATCGTCATCAGCGTTTTCTTACTAACTGCAAGAGGAGGGTAAAGTGAAATATGATCCAAAGTTGGACTAGCCCGTTGGCCGATGTGTAAATGTCGGTTCTTAATCCCGTCAGTCTTCTTTAAAATGTTGTATTGCAATGTAACCAGAGCACAAGTAAAGTGGAGTTCTATTAGTCAGTTTGAATGAATCATTTTAACAGATTCATTATAAGTAAAAAAAAAAAATATATATATAAACGATACTTGTTCACAAGTTTCATAATTTACTGAAAGGGTACATCCAACTGTTCACTTTAATTTGTATTCATTATTTGGTAGTGATCAGCCAAAATAAAGCAAAGTAGAATTAGTTTTTACTTTAATCAGAATTAAGAATTTACAGATAATTTTTAATGAAAATGCGTTCTCACGTTAATTTTTTGTTCAGTATTACTGAATCTGTCAAACTGCTTTAGTAACAACCTTAAAACGCCAGCAGTAAACTAAACATTCGGGATTCCAACACAGCGAAAAAACTAAAAATCGTCAATTTTAGGCCACTTTTCTTAAAAACCGTGTTTATTGGTCGTCACTCAATGAACAGTGGTCAAAAAAATAGATAAAATATTTTTGCAGAATTTTCCGTAATGTAATCGTATTCTAGACACAATAAAGTACTTAAAAAAAAAGTTTTGAGCCATTGGGTGCATTTTGTCATTTTTGTGCCACCTCAAATTTTCGAAAAATAATTTAGTTTTTTTTTAGGGAAAAAAATTTGTTTAATTGTTTGATATCTTGGCCAGTTATAGTCCGGTTTTGGTGAAATTTACAAACACATAAGATATTATATTCAAGAGTAAGCTCTGTAAGTGGCATTAAAAAAAATTTAAATAGTTTGGCCGTTATAGGCAAACAATGAAATTAGGCCCGCGGTACACTTTGTCCTTCCGCCATATGCCCAATTTTGGGATTTCTCTTGCCCCCTTCCGGGAATCAATAGTCACATCCCTTAAGTTCAAAACGCATTTTGATATTTTGAAATATCTTAATTTTTACCAAAGTTAGGAAGAATTTAGTGTTTGAACATTTAACAAATTCAATTTTTCTACCTTCGCCGCCTCAAAAAGCTAAACAAATGTCAATCGTCCATACCGCGAGAACGGTGCATCGGATCAAAATTTTTCAAGAGACATTAAAATTAGGATTTTTTCTAAGCTTTCAAATGTCGTAAACTGCGTTTTAAAAATATTGATTTATTTCCGACATGCGCCTGCGCAAAATTGAAAAATGGACAAAATCCAAAATTTCGGCATTTTCGAAAAACAGCTACATTTTGATTTGCCTTTTTTCGAAAAGATCACCTCAAATACATAGAATCCGTTTTGTTTCATCTAATTACAATTTAATGTAAGCTCAAAACCCGTAATTTAATTCGATTAATAATTGAGAAAACAAAATATAATACAGATTATATAATACAGCCGCTAGCTATGATTCTGTATTCGCTGGAAGGTCCCCGCAGTTTTTATTATGTGTTTTTGGTCCATTTTGAACATATTTTGCTTTGTTACCACACAAAAATATGGCCAGTAATTTCTTTGAAATTTTTATCCGTACATTATGTGGAGAAAATATACGTTCCAAGTAAAATATTGATTTCCTGAGCTTTATATTAAAGATTGGGCATTGGGTTAGAATTCAATTGTTGTTGGTTATATCCGTGATGATCCCGATATTAACTTAGGAAAGGTCTAGTTCGTACTCGAAGTGAGGGGGGGGGGCAGAAAGTTAAAAAATATAGCCTCGCAGGAGCGAGATACTTACAAAGTGTGTTAAACGTGTTATTTAATTACGTTAAATACATTTACTTATTATAATATAATTATAGAAGGTCAGAAACATATATTAGACTCAAAAATTTTTATTTCCCCCGAACCATGAAAACACCTTCTTTGCAAAAAAGCAATAAAATTTTTATCTCTTTTCTGGAATACGTCTAGGAATGTACTTCTTCTATAGTTTAAAGTACGTGGAAGTCGCTGGCCAATAAAATCGAACCAGCAGGACGCGATACAATTAATTATTGCTAAACGCATATCGCAAGTTTGGAAGTTTACCCGATAACTTTAGTTAATTATTAGATATACCTTTTTAAAGATTTAGCCACTGAATTTTGTTACCTCATTAGCAGGACATTGAAGGGGGAAAGCTTAATAGGGGAAAAACTTACGACGATACAATGACGAGCATATTTGTGTGCATGAAATCAAAGAGGATACCTGTCCAAGAAAATAAGTTTTGGGGCGCTACAGAAAATAAAATTTTACTTAAATCATTTCTTCGACAATTTATTTTAAAAAATGGTTCTCAATTCTGGCCTGGGGTTCAACTGATATGCAGCGCTACAAGTACCAAATCTTTCCAGTCAACATCACCCTCTTCTGAATCATTAAATTGCAAAAAAACGATATAGAAGAAGCCGACATGAGAATACTTCAGGCAGTGCAAGATAGACATGAAAACATATGTATTTTGTCTTCAGATACTGATATCATAATTATGGTATTATATCATTTTAGAACATTTGAAGCAACATGAATAAAGGTAAGCCCTTAACGAGTTGTATTGGTTTCAAATGTATATTTTGATTTGTTAAACTTTTTTTAGGATTTTTGGATAAAAGCAGGAGCAGAAGCTACAAAACGAGATGTTCTATTACATGTTATGGCTGTTTACTGTTGAACGGAAACTTGTTCGGTACTTTCTGCACTTTATCACTTAACAGGGGAAAATTATACCAGCAAAGTTGGGACCAAAGGTGCTGCCCTTCATGCTGAACCAGAAAATCATCTGTGAAGTTTTGCACAAGGTATATCTACCTATAAATACTTAAAAAATTCGCTTATAAATAAGGAATATTTCGTAAAAGTATTACGAAAAAAGACTTCATGCAAAACGTTTAATGAGCTGAGGTATTGGATGTATCATCACAAAAAATGTGTTTCTTTAGAAAAATTGCCACTAACAACTTCAAACATAAGATTCCATTTTCTAACAACTTTTTATATTGTATACGTAGATACAAAATCACTGCTTGGAGAGAACATCTAATTTTATCGATCACCTCCAGTTTGGTTACAATAACGAAAACGGTTACCTGGTGCCCAATCGTGTAAAACATCTTTTTTCTACAAACTAAGAGCTTATTCCCAGCTGTAATTGTTTAAAATGTTCTTGATAAAACAGTTGTGGTTGTAGAATCGCTAGGTTAGCGTGTTGCTCCTTCTGTAACTGTCAGACAAACCAGTGCAATAAACCAAATATGTAAAAATGTTGTTTTTAGAGATTCAAAATATATTTTGTATTTTTCTACCTCTAACTTTTTGCTGTATGCTGATATTTAGGACCTCCTTGTATATTCTAAACAACTATTAAACAGATATATTCTAAGCTTTAATGAAAAGTGACAAAATAAAAAAACTGATCTATTAAGTAGATAAAAATACAAGTGTATGTGGAACACTCTAATGTCATATGTGTATAGTCCTAACTATATCACCACCCTATATAAAACCTAAACTGGCCATTTTTAGGCCTAGTAACCAAAAGATCTTTTATATATACACCTTGGACTACATAATGCCATAAAAATATATCGGGAACCTTTCAAAAACACAGGATGTTAACTATAGAACACCGAAAATTAAACTTACAGTTTCAATGAAATAGAGTGGTTTAGGTATCTAGCAGTTTTTGTAAAGACAAAATAAGTAAAGAAAGAAATACTAGCAAGGCTGGCAGCAGGAAATTTACAGACTAATTTCGAGTAATTAAGGAGAATTATGGATACTAAGAAGAGGAAGTTTAAAAGAAAGGTGAAGAACGAAAAAGAGAAGACTTAAGAAGGATAAATGTTATAAATTTATATAACGATGTATAACTTCACAATTTTATATTACAGATTAAATTATAATTTCCAGCTTTTAAAATGAAAATCTTACCATCCAATATATCAATGTTTACGTTGACGGCAAAAAAATAAAATATCCTTTTTCGGCTACCTTCAGTAAGTTTTTTCTTCATCGTCTATCTATTAAGTCAAGTTACGCACTTCGTCCCCTAAATAAACTCGAATTTCGTAGCCTTGCTAAATAATTCAAATGCCAAAATTTCATTTTTTGTCCGAAGATATTCCCAGAGTGTCATGTCGTATAAAAAATTTAGTGATTCACCCTTTGAATGGTTTTCATTAAATTTTTCTGATCCACTGCAGTCGGTCCATTGAGAGTTTTCAACTGTAAAAATAAGGTGGTCAAGAGGAACATTTCAGCTAGACGAAAGTTGTAAAAGAGCTTTTTTATACAACAGATATAATTTTTGTTTTATTGTGATAAATTAAAACTATTTTGAATATAATGGAAAGTATTATCTTACAGAATGTCTTCGTTAAAAATTAAATTAGGAGTTCACACACTTAAAAGGAAAGCTGACTACTAAATAAACAAGTTATTATACAAGGAATGAAATTTATATTTTAAAGATACGTCTTAATAAGTGTGGAAAATGCTATAACCAGTGTTCTAAAAAAATATGAAAACATTTTTACAGACTCAAACCATCTCCTAGCAACCCCGCTTAACAATAATTTTACAAATTGCAATCCTATTTTTTTTTTAATATGATAAAAATTTTCTCGTGAAATAACCAGTCAAATTTCCCTAAGAATTTACCCTAATTTTGGTATAATTATTACAAATTCTATTTTGTTGTTAATTTACTTACTGTAAAATACTCTCAATTACTCATTTGTTCTAAAATTATCTAAATTAGTAATTATTATAAACAAATGTTTATAATAATATGAATCCCTGTACCTAGGCGAATTTTATGACTATTTACACTTATCTTCTAACCTCAAATATTAAATAAAATGTTTTTGACAGAGAAAAATTTAACAAAAAAGAATACTACAAAAAGGTATTTTTTTTTTTAAATCAACCTTTTAATTTTATTAGGAATACTATAAAAATGTAACAACAATTATAGTTAAAATAATAAATTGATAAAATATACTTAAGTTCATGAAAATTAATAAAATAATATTTTATTTTATTAAAAATTCCCTTAACAGTGTTAAACTACACTTTGTATGCCTTAAACAACTATTATCCAATGTAAGAAATGTAACGGTCATTAGGTTTGTTTTGGTTTACTTTCGTAACTGTTCCAGAACTCTTCCAAAACCTTTGGAGCATGCGCAGTAGATATTCGATGTTTTGGTTTCGCCAGAACTAGTTCCGAACCTGTAAGTTCTATGTTTTGGTTTTTTGGGAATGGTTCCATAACCATTTTCGAACAGTAACTTCGGTTCTGGCCCAAAGCGAGAACTGTCTCAGAATTGATATGTTTGCGCTTGCGCTTTTTTGCAAGTAGTTTTGTTTTTGGGATTCTGACCATGTTTTTTGTTGAAATTTTTACAATGAAATTTCGAATGACTAATGAGAAAGGAGCAGTTGATTAGTTGATGTTGAGTTATAAGATTTTTATAAAAAATTTAATTTATCTACGTTTTACAATATTAAATGGCCTCTTTCTTAACCAGACACTGACCCTGTGTTATTTTCTTTTATTTGTAATTTACTTTTTGACTTTTAACTGTTCTGGCAGTGTTTTGGTATCGAGTACAAATGGAATGGTTACAAAACTGTTCAGAATTAAGGACCATTGCGCAATAGTTCTGCGAATGGTTCTGGAACATCTAGAACCTAAACCAATACAAACATATTGTCACTTCTACCTTCAACTCAAGTAGTAAACAAACACCAAGCGTTTGCTTATGGTTTCTCGTACTTTCAGATTGAACGGGGTCGTTCTGATTATGAATATTAACATAAGTTTTTCTGTTTAGTTAGTATGGTATAATTTCCGTTATTTTAATTTTAAAATTTAGGCTTTTAAATCTATTAGTATCACTTGCGTTGTAAAAAATTATTTTTTCATTACCATATATTTTCTGCTTTTATATTTCCAGGGGTTTCATAAATGACATCATTTACATGATGTTTCATTTTTGTAAAGTCCCAAAAATACAAATTTCTGGTTCAATATGAGAGATAAATGTCTGTTCTCACTTATCTATATCGGTTGTTCCATTCATATTTAATTGGCTATTTTTTAGAAAGCGGAAACTAAATAATACACAGATATCTTTATAAATGTACACATCTTGACCTTTACTTGTTAGTTTTATTTATTTGATTTTTATTATTTTCTATTTTATATTAAGTGAGCTATACCATAATAAATATTAATTGACAGCTTTTTCTTTGTTGGTTATAAGCTCAGAACACTGCGGCCTTTTGAGTCTATTGTATTTCCCTGCTTTCCCCGTATTCCAGTACTATATTTGATCTTTGGAATAGTCCTGTGTCTTTGGTTAGTTATAATAAGTTCCCTACCAAGTATTCCTGGGGCATTTTTTTCTACTTCTAGGCCGAAAAGGGTGAGACGAATCCTTCAAAGATCCCATTGTATGAGGTTTCTTCTTTTTCCATGCATAGTATAAACGTAATAGGATCATTGTATAATCCCATCACATGCAGGTGTTTAAGAAAGCAGTGTCTCGTTAGCAATCCCACAATGGTGGATATTTGAGACCTTCCGAGTTATAGTACCTCAGTTGTCATGCGTGGGTTTGGTCCCCTTAGCACGAGCTTACTGGTTATATATGCTCTTGTCTGTTGTCAGTGAATTTGGTGTTTTGTGGTTATCCACCTGTTCACTGCTTGTCGAGCAGAGGTTTTGCTTAGCTTAAATACAGGTTAGGGTCCTGTGAATGGTAGTTTTGATTCTTCTTTGACGAGTTCATCAGCCTTTTCAATTCTTTGGATACATTTGTGCCCTGGTACCCATGTTAATTTTACCTTATTGTGGGTTGTTAGATCATTTAGGTAGTTCTACAGCAGCTTTGACTTCATTCTATTTGAATGAAGGGCCTTCAAGGCTGCTTAGCTATCTTAAATAATTAAGATGGTTTGTTAAATTGTCTCGTACACACAATTTGATTGCATGTATTTCAGCCGAAACACAGTGGTATGTTTTCCCAGTGAGATGATGATGTCACATTGTGGTTTAACTAAATGTATGCTAAAGAATGTGCAATTGTTAGTATTAGATCAATTTATATACTATACGAGACCGCTAAGCAAGTACTTCTCTACCTTCTTATTTATTTCGTTCTAGTTGCAGTTGACCTGAAAAAGTCTATTTAAGGTTAGGTGGGGTGTCATATGATCTGATCCCATTTTTATAATGGATTAATTACTTCATGTATTATTTTCGTATGTTTTATATGTTCCAGTGGGTTTCAGTTATTGGAGATGTCCAGCCTATAAGCAATCATTATAGCCTCTCCCTTTACCTATAACTAGGTCAATGTGTGGGAGGTTTAGAATTATTTCCATAGAGGCTCTTGGTGAACATTTCAGTGCTCCTGTAAAATAAAAGCATGCCAGCCTCTGTACTCCTAAAAGGGTATTGAGAACTCTTTTCTGGTTTACTTCGGGACACCAAACAACCCCTCGATAAGTTACCATGGGTTTTGTTATTGCCGAATATAGCCAGTGAACCATTTTCGGTTTTAATCCCGTTTTTACAAGTGCACGTCTCCCTACAATGAGATACATTTTACATTTATTGCTCATATTTTTTAAGTGTTGGTTCCAACTCATTTTCCGAATAAAAGTTATAAGTTGTGCCTTGTCAGAGTTTACCATGAGGTTTTACTTAATGTACCACATTTTTGTCAGCCTTAGAGTTCTTTGCATCAGTTCGAAGATTGTGGTTTGGTGTTTTCCTCGTATAAGTATGACTATGTCATCTGCGAATCCTTAGGCGTACAGCCCTTGATTGTTTAATGTCCTCAACAGTTATTCTGCTACTAGGTTCCACAGTAGAAGAGTAAAGACTGTGGCTATCTTCCGTAGATATTCATCTACATAGTTTGACTGAACATTTGTGCCTCTACTTGCTGTCCGTGTAACATGTCTTCTATCAACCAGCGTACGGTGTCTTTTATTCCAGGTTTGCGGGCGGTAGCTACCATTGATTCAAAAGAGGTATTATGAAAAGTTTCTTCTATGTCAAGACTGATTCCACCCTCTATCTTGGTTACAAGATAATGCAAGGCAGACTCACAAGATTTTTATGATTGATAGGCATGTTGGTTTGTATTAATTGACTTCTTCATCAGAGTGGTTTGCCGGAAATGATGATCAATCAGTTTTTCCAATCCTTTCAATAGAAAAGACGTCACTAGTTTTAAATATTCCAGTTTTAAATTGAGTAGCATTTTAAAAATTAAACCAAAAACATGTGTAATTTAATTTTCGTCGTTCCTCACATATTTTTTAGAAGCTGAAACAGTTATCATTGGTTTTATACAAGTTTTTTTTTTAAATAAAACAAATATTGACCATATTTGTAATGCATTTAGTAGTCAATGGATTTTTTTAATCTAGAACAATCATTCTCATTTTATTCAGATATAATATTCTGTTAAATCTAAAACAGTTATCATTTTGTTCTCATACAATTTTTTTTAACAACAATAAAGAAAAAATATATATCAGAAAGTTAAATATTTCATCAACAAAAAATATATTGTTATTCTGAAATTTAGTGATGAAATGAAACAGATAAACCTAAAAGCGAAACATTTTCATTTGTTCCTATGTGAGTGAGTGTTTTTACCGAAATACAAGTTTTTTGATAAAAAGACCATGATAACACTGTAAAGGGAGCTAAGGTGGCGGCTATTCTAT
Organism: Psylliodes chrysocephalus; assembly: GCA_927349885.1. Lineage (NCBI taxonomy): Eukaryota > Metazoa > Arthropoda > Insecta > Coleoptera > Chrysomelidae > Psylliodes > Psylliodes chrysocephalus. Next base: position 32,814,827 of record OV651814.1, on the reverse strand, counting down.
TTAAAAATCTTTTGATAGATAAATCATTTGTTATTTATGAATATTCCATTTTATATTCTATAAAAAAAATTCAGATATTCTTATTCCTTAATTTTATTAATTGTTAGATTAATAAATGTAATGATTGTAATTAATTTACTTTTTATTTTCTTTTGGCACCTGGTGATACATTTTTAATGAGAATAATGTTTTTGGCCCGTTTGTCTTACACAATCTTGTAACTATAGATAAGACTAGTATTATACTATAAATTACACTTAACAAAAATTGTGTGATAAAAATATGACTTTTTTTAATTTTCTTTCAGATTCTTTTCTGGGAATTTTCCAGATAATTTCTTTGATCAACCAATTTAGCAGTCTAAGTTATTTACTTTTCTTGGAAAAAAATCTGGCATTTGCAAACCCCCCTAATTATTTTTCGTTTCTATGGACTCTTCTCCAAAGCCTGTTATATTTACACTGATCTGGAATTGACCAACCCCAGTGACTTCGTTTAATGTTGAAATTTACCAAAGTGCAATTTAATGGAGTTCTAATTATTTGACGTATCATAACCACAAAACCATTGATATTTATACTGTCAAATTTTTCTTACCACCACTTAGGAAAGTGAGACATATTGCGCTATTTAGTCCCATGAAAAGTTGCATACATCACACGTGGATAAGAATACTCACCGTACGGGTATCAATAAGATCTGCTGTTTGCTTCAGGTGTCAAATTGTCAAATAAATCATTTTTATTTTAATTTATGTAGTGTCTACAATAACCTAGATATTTATTTTTAACAATTATTTAAAAGTTACTACTATATTTTTGTTTTTTTTTCTTCTGGTTATTACATAAATTTATTTAGATAATTTAATTGGCATAAGACTTCATAGTTCAGGTCGTTAAGAGCGTTTAACGAAGGATTTTTTAATTTTTCAATCTTCGAAAAAACATGAATATTATAAATATGATTATTGCCGTTTATTTCATTTATTATAAAATAACCCCTACAATTGGACAATCCGTTAACCTTTTTGCTATTTATTTTGTACTATTTTAATAATGGTTTAGAAAAAATATTGAGTAGGTTTGCATTGTTATTACTCAAATATAGAGAATTTTGCAAAGGTATTGAAACATTTTAAAATTCCATTTAAAAATGTTATTTTAATTATGTGACATCCTGTATAAAATAGCATTTAATCAATTTGGAAATTAATTATCGGCAAAATCAATATGCTTAGAGAGGGAAATTTCTCTAGGTGGGGATCTAGCTAGCTCTCGATGATTCGAACCTTTTCATAAAAATTCATTTCCCATCTGATATCTCTAAGATCCAGTTCAGTGTCGAGACTGTAAAAACAGCGGTGAGTTATTAAATGTCATTAAAAAAATATCTCAGTAGAAATTATATTTCTACTTATGTTATTGTTAGGTTTATTTATTTTAAAAGTTAATTTAAATATAATAAATAGGCTTTAGTTATTCATTTTGTGAGCTAGAATTACACATTGTTATTAATAATTAGTTTTTTGTTATCTTGATTTAATTTTAAAAAGTATTTGTTTAAAAGTTAGTTTACATATCGTACTAGAGCCTCTTGAAAAACAGAATTTATTTTTTGTTTAGAAAGCGAATGTAAGCAGTCTTTTAGTTTTCCTTCCTAACTATCTAAATTCACTGCTATCTGTACTCAATTTTTACAAATCCAGCTGTTTCAAATTTAAAATAATTGGAGTATTTGGAGCTCGAGGAGCTACAGAGGCTATTGATGATGGCGACGTTCCAATATTAGATGGAGATGCTCTCTTCAAATACATAGCGGTAACTAAAATTCACGAGGCTAAGAAATGTTAAATATGGTACCATAATATTTAAAATTTAAGGGTGTTGGTGCCAGCATAGTAAAATCTTTTGTTACTTAATTAAGCAACAAATAGTATTTTACAAATTTAAATAAATGCAAGGATTAAGTGAGCTAGTCAAAATTTCTTATAAGTGTTTTAAAATTAACGATATATTGCAAAGTAACGCCGTGCTATTACAGTATTAAATGTTTTGACTAAAAATTTAAAAAGAAAACACACGTATTAAAATAAACCTAACAGTTAAAGTTATTGCCCCAGTCAATGGCTTACATTGAGTTAAGAATTATCCAAGTTATTACGTTGATAACAATTAACTCGTCACCTAAATTTTGGTTTAAATACCCTATCGATAGTTGACAGGAGGACCTGAGTATGGGGTGCTGCCCGAAATTCTTTCTTTGGGACCCTATGTTGATTATTAAATGTATTTAATAATAGGTCCAAACTTTATAATATAATAGGTAGGTCTCTGTCATAAATCATAGGTGCTGTATTATAATTTTTAATTTATCGTTATCATATTATTAAATAGTGCTTTATTCCCTAAATACAAATTGATAATTTATTCTTGAGACTATTAGCCATTTTGTATTTCTTTTAAATATACATATATTTTAATCCCAGTTATGAAGCATTACGAGCATTTGTAAAGCCTCGGCGTTTCTACCCCAAAGCACTAGCAGAGTCTTTGACCTGTTGTGCCAAAGTCGCTCGACTATGCTATTAACGGATAAGGTTTTTTGTTTTAAATTTGCGTTAATATTTATTTGTGCCGCTGATGAATGGATGTTCCTTCCGGACTCTGGGACCCTTTGGCTAGTAACATCGCTGCCTTTACCTCTTAAGTGTATATACCTTAGTTAAAGATCTATCAGTTGTTTGACTGGTTCTTTAGATAGTTGGTTGTTACATAAGGTATAATCTTTAATAATAAAAAAATCGTGTTCACAGTTAGTTATCTTATTGAAAAAATCAGCCCAAAATAAAATAAAAATACCTACCACTGGCGGGGTTCAAAACCAAAGCCCTTGAATCCGCAAGTTCTGACTCTGACCACTGTGTCACTCACCCCCTGGTAATTTAATTATTTGTTGTATTAAAAGATAATATTGAAAAGCAATATTTCTATTTATTTTATTATTATAATACTAGAATCAGTCATATCTTAATTAAAACTTCATAGATTCTTGGTTTGACATTTTTTATAAAATAATTTTGTGGTCGTAGGAAAAATATGTATATTGCTTATGTAAAAGAGATTTTTCTTACATTCTATACTGTACTAATGTATGGTATTTTAGTTTAATTTCAATTTTTTAACTTTAATAATGTTAATGGTAGTTAACTTTTAGGTTTTTTACTTAGTTTCATTAATTTTAAGCTCTAAAAATGGTGGTCGTAGAAAAAGTATAGTGTGCAAGCTGTTTAGTTTTCCAACTAATTTATGTTAATGCATAATCTTTTATAGCACCTTATTCGTGGATTAGGCATAATTATTTTCTTCTAATTTTAATATTCTTTCCCTTGATTTAAAACTAAAAATAAGTGTTTTTTTTACTTTCGTCCACCTTGAAAGTCCCTCATCGGACCACTTCACTTCAACACTAATTTATCAAAAGGGTGTTTTTGGGCAAAGAGTTCCATAGCTGTTCATGAAATTATAATATTTCAATTTGTCAGAATCAGCCGGACGCGTGTATATACAAGCAAGCCATGCCGCCCCTAAGCAAATTGAATAACCTGTGAAAAAAATGAATGGGACGAAGAAAAATGGCCGACATCGTAGTGATCGGGGAAAAACTAAGCAGTGCAGAAAAGATTAATGAATAGAAGGATTCCTTAATATAAATTTATATCTCTGTATAATATAGTAGGGAGAGTCATATTAGGCCTAGTTCTTATCAATCTTTTTTGCTAACATTAGCGAAAAAGGGATGGGTCTATTTGTGTGTGAACGCGTCTAGTAGGCGGATACTGATATGATTATGTCATGAAAAACTATAAATTTACAAAATGGATGTGTTCCTACATCCGTGATAAAAACGTTCTGGAAGTCCTTAAGACATCGTCGTGATAAATATTTTTCTTCGCTCTTCCAAAATATGCCGGGATTTTTTCGACTGATAGTTTTCCCGTGAGATTATTTTTAAAGTGTTTTCTCTTATTTATTCAACAAATGTTTCCGTTATTAGCTTATAGTTGAATATTCTTCGTGGAAAATTAATTAATCTGAAAATATTCAATACGATACATTTAAAATACTTGATAATAATAATCTTAAATAATGATAATATTAAAGTACAAGAGAACTATTGGAATTTGTTTATAACATAATTACAGTAAATAAAAATGTTTATTACGTAATTTATGACCGGATAATCCTTTCAGTACCAATTTTGTTTTCGTTATTAGAGTGGATTATTTTTTTTAAATTAACTTTTTAAGCACTAAAAAGCGATAATTTGCTCTTTACAATAAACAAAAATATAAGCAAATTAATTAACAATTGGGACACATATATCCCAAAAAACATTTCTTGTGGGGCATATATATCCCAATAATTAAAAAATATATATAAATTAACTTTTTATTCCTGAAAAATTCACAAGCCTTTATCACACATCTGACACATGGTCGTGGTTCTACGCTTCTTTCTCATTATTGAACATCTAACAGAGCTTTAGGCATATATACATTCTTCATGGGTGAGCAGCCAGCGATTCTTTTTTAATTTTGTTAGCAGTTGGTTTTTCTCTGACTTAGGGCCAATCGTTTCACCTCTAAGTAAAGTTGAAAGTAACAACTTGCTGATTAAATATAGAGCTATTGTGTGTTAATCTGTCAAGTAAACCTACATGTAACTTTATTTAGAGGTGAAAAGATCGGCTCTTTGTCTCTTTAGTATTTTGGCTCTAATTATCAGAAATATTTGATGGCATCCGACTCATCACTATTGAAAAAGGGGTCTTAATCCGACTCATTAGACTGTTGTTCAAACTCTGCCTCCATGTTCTCGACATCGTCTAAGGATTCAGAAAAATCTTGCAATTTAGCCTGCTAAAAAATGACAATGGGATATTAATCACGCTCAAATAAACCTCAATGGTACACAATAATCCCATATATGTAAAGAGTTCACAGTTTAAAGCCATAACGCTCGTTTAGGTTCTTTTGGAATCCAGTTCAGAATCATAGAATTACACTGGATCAGCTAAGAGGTTGTTATAACCTTGCGACATGTTTTTAAAAAAATAAATCGTCCACTGTATTTGAGAACTGGAATCGACGGTTCTTTTTGATCCCAAACAAACCCATAAATAGCATGTTTTGTAAAAATTTTACAATAATTTAACAATACTAATAATATACAAGATGACCTAATTTCTTTCACAATAAAAGTTTGCTTTTTATAGCAATAATCACAAAAATTGAAGCAAAGTTTACTAGTTTACTGCGCACTTCAATGTTGCCACTAACAGGGAAATATATCAGACATGCATAATAAACTCTATAAAGCATAATTACATCTAAAATTGGACATATATTGCACAAGAAGGATTCACAAACAGTCGCTGGGTTTTATATGTCCCTGTGGGGATGAAAGAGATAAACAGGTTATACGCTCTTGAAACCTAAAAAGTTGTTAAGATTTTATTAATTTTGAGAAAAAAGAAGAAAAACCTAATATAACTTAACTTTAAAAAGGTATATAACTAATAAGTAAGAATGAATGGAAACCAAATAATATGTAAAAATAAAAACTCGGATACACCCCATCTGTAAGTTCTGTGGCGCCCCCCCCCCCCCCCCCGCCCCTCTTTATTTTGTTTTTATTCATTGTTTTATTCTTTGAATGTTATTATTTTCCTCACAAGTTTATTTTACTTTAAATTATATACTTACTGTATTTGGCCTTTTTCCTCCAGTAGTAAAAGTGATCGTCTAGTTTATTAATTGATAATTTATATACCCACGTTGTGATAATGTTAATTAAGGTAAACCAGGATTCGATACAAAGTTTGATGCAAATTGATATATAAAACATACAAATTTATATTTAAACTCTTTTTATTTTTCATACTTTAAATGTGATGCAATAATTAGCAAAATATATTACAATTGTTACTATTTACTGAGACCTCACTTGAGTCCCGTTCAAACGCAGACCATACTCCATTGCTATCAATATATATTTTTTTTAGGTTGATGACCAACGAAGTTGACGAACAGCGTCAATTCGCCAGTTGGTTAACTATTGAGTTGATGTTGATTTGATTCTATTCTAGATATATACAGGTCGCTTCGATTCTATTCTAGATATACAGTTTGCACCCTCTTAGGTAAATATTTCGACGAGTATAGAGCTGATGACCAACGGGAGTAACGAACAGAGCAAATTTGCCAGTTAATTACCTTACTATGTTGATTTCACATATACTTTGTTTCAAACCTAGTAGAACGGGTTGCTTAGCGTATAGGTGTCCTCCCTTGAGCTAACGAACAGCTTATTCTCCAGTTGGTTAACTTACTATTAAACTTTACCATCTTGGTTTGTACAATTTATCCAAGATAGTGCATCCATGTATATTTCTAAAATATTGATTTTTATAATTTCTATTAAAATAACTTAATACCACCCTGTATATTTCCTAACATTGAATTTTATAATTTCTATTGAAATTACTTAATACAACCCTGTATATTTCCTAATATTGATTATTATAATTTCTATTGAAATACTCAAAAATTCACCCATAGAAACAGATGTCTATCCTAACTGTCTTTCGGGGTGTATGACCTGCAGGCCATGTGTTTCATTGGTTAAATTGATAATATTTTGTAGCAAATATCAAGCCGCCCTTAAACGAAACCCCGGTGGTATCTCAAAGAAAGTTACATAAATCTTTTCACTCACCATTAAAAATACAGACATTAGACTAATTTCATCTAGCGTTGTGACGGCGTCGATTTAGGTACGTCGCAGCGTTGAGCGTCGAGGCGCCTAGCGTCGTGGTGGAAAGAAAGATATTAAATACGGTACTATATTGGGACAGATATACAGTAGAATTATAAAGAAAGTATTTAGGGACAGCAAGCGTCGGAAATAAGGGGCAGAACGTTGGGCTTCGAGACGTTGACACCTTCGGGATAGGAGGTATTTTAGGATTGACGTCGTTTAGGGAGAGCGTTTTAGGAAAGGTACTGACTACTAAACTTGAAATATAACAGGATACAAATAATAAATGAATGCTTGCACATCAAATAATAAAATTGAATGCACGCACATCAATTAATTAAAAATGAATCAATCCGAGCTTATTTGGGTCTTGCTTTTAATAATAAAGTTTTAATGGCTTCTGTTACATCTCTATGTCTTTAGTTCTCATCGAAATACGGTGGGTGCAGGAGGTGGCTTATTTATTACTTGCCTTGAAAGCTTTGTGTATCAAAATATTGTCGAAATCGGTCTAAACATCGAAACTAGAAAGATAAGCGAGTAAAGTGTTTTAATGATAATAACTTCGTGAAAAGAAATATGTTTTATGATCTACGTTCTCAGAGACACGTGCACGAAATTTGGATATTTTACGGACGTGGTTATAGATATTATTTATTTGGTGTCGCAAATAAGATTTAATCAGCTGGGAGATTTTTCGTTAAATGAACGATTTTGAATTTAATAAGAATGCAATATTGTATTTAATAAATGGAATTAATAAATTATTAAGGTACCTAGGTGCGGTAGGTTACAGTTCTTTGACTATTTTTATAAAAAAATAATAAGAATAATAATAATACTCTCCGTAATTTACCCCCTTACAGGTAAATTTTTACCCCAAAAACTGAGCTTGTCCGGGAAATGGATATCTATTATTATTTTTTGTGGCACTCTGTGGAACCCCACCTACCATCACATTATTGTATAAAGTGCCATATCATAACATAAACTGGTGTAGACATTAAACTTAACAAAAAATTAACTCTTTTCATCTAAGGTAAATTAATTGTAAGAAAAATGATAATTCAGGTGAAAAATAAATTATTGTATGCAACATAAGTCTTGAAATGTTTACCCCATTTTGATATCTGGTAAAAATGTCCTATAAAACTTATAATTTGAAAAAATATTTATAGCTTAGTTTGACGGTTGTTTAAACGTGAAACTTTTAATATGTTCAGAGATCAAATTGTTAGCTAAGCAAAGATTTATAGGACAATAAGAGATTGCAAGAAGGATAAACCTTGTACTAATTTGCTGAAGACTGGAAGACCGGAAGACCTCATATATTAGCAAAAAATAGTGTTAACATTGGTACAAAACGCAAGAGAGGATTTGACTCTAGTCGGAAGGTTGGACGCCATTTTTAGATTTCATGCAGGATTGTTCAAAGGATTTGGTCTAAAAATGGAGGAAATAAAATAAATGTCTCTAATACACCCAGGCATAGCTTAACAGAATACCTAGATGTTGCACAGCTCTGAGACGAAAGCATTTAGTAGCAACCCTATGATTATAATAAATGATGAGTAATACTTTACTCTGTCACATTCTAAAATAAATGGTAACACCTCTGTCCCAAATAAAACTGCTTAAGTAACCTCACATCATTTTCTATAAAGACATTGAAAAGGCTATACGAAATGTACATAGAAGATGTGCTGATTACAACAACACCACTACAACCAAATCAACATGCGTACACCCCAGGCAGATCTATTCAGCTTTTTACCTAGTTGCTGGTTGGGTAGACAGATATCTGGACAATAAAAAGTCCGCCATGGATATTTTTATAGAATACAAGGTGCTTTAAAAAAAAAACATGTTCCACAGATGGTTAGGGGCTGGATACTTAACATGCTCTTAAGGCGAGGAATAAACATAAGTGTAAATATAAGTGGCTTGGTTGTGAGAGGATATAAACATGACCCTCATCAGCCGCCTCAATAATAATTTAGTAGCGTAAGCAGACTGGTCATTCCGCAAACAGCAAATTTTAATAATATATCTGCGCAAGATTACAAGTAGCTTTCAAAGTTATAGAACAGTGGTATAAGGACCATTCAGTGTCTATTAAACTCAAAAAGACAGGGCAGTTTTCACCAGAAAACGGATGAAAATGAAAGTAAAACTTCTAAAGCTCCTAAACACAAAACTAAACTTTGCAACCGAGGTGAATTACCGAGGTCTCACCTTTCACAGCAAGTAACCATAGAACTCATACCTAGAAAACAGCTATCCCAACAATTAACAGTTATCCGCAAACTAGAACAAAACAAGAGCCATAAAAATAACACCAACGAGAGCCATGGAAGTTGTCAATAGTCTCAATCTTCTTGGTATTGACATCAAAGAGGTTGTTCTCGTAACAATGACACGAGTCCGTACGGTTGAAATTGAATCTAATATAATATCTTCCACTATTTCAAGCAAATATGAATTTTATGTCACTAAGATATATCTTTCATAAGCCATATACATAAATAAAAGAAACAGAAGTGATAGGTACGACTCATATCTACATTCAAGGTTCTAAATGAAAAGGGGATGTGGAATATACTGCAGATCCTTAAATTTAAACATAAAATGAGCTGTGAGTATTAGTACAATAGTGTCAGTATAGTTAAAACCAAGCTCAAGGGGATTCTCATACCAAAAACACTATCACTGAAAGAAACATGATCGTCTATAAAGGTAGCAGACAAGCCCTGCTCACCATGGACAGACCACGAATTTACTCACGAAGCTTTGACCGAACTACTTATGGTTGTCTTAAGATGGACATAAAGTCAAACCACATTGAAAGGTAACCAATTAGCTTATTCATTAGTCAAGAAGGCAGCCAACCAAATGCTTTTTGGATCTGGCTCTACCATTGGACTGACAATATCGCTAGTGTCAAACATAATTAAAGAACATTTTCGTGTAAAATTCAAGGAAAAATTGGATGAAATAAGAAGCTACATAGTTGCCTAGGAGCTATTAAGCCATTCATACAACATTACAGTAAACAAATTATTGACTATGACTAGACATAATATGTGCCTTATCACAGGCATTCTACTGTGTTCGAAGAGTATTGGCTAACATTGGCCAATTTGAGAAAAGCACCTGTAGGCGACGTTAACTACATCAAATCTGTAGGTCAGCCGACGAGCTACGAAGGACCTATCAGTTTACAAGGAGGCAAAATGGACCTAGTACGTAATAAATACAAATTCTTTTCTGATATTGACAAATGTCCAAAGGAAGCAAAAGTAAAATTTGCTAAAAAAGTTTTAGTCTGGTGCACGATTTATGAGGCAGTATAAATATCCAAACATGTATTCGCCCGATCTTGTCATTATGCCGGAAGCACCCAGGAATTATTAGAGTAGAATAACATCAATTAGGTACCCACAGTAGATAACCTTCAAATGTACCTCAGGCTCATCCAATAGAACAATTTTGGCCATTACTGTGTCTAAAGCTTTAGGGACAATAATTTCGTCCACAAATTTTTAGAAACATTCGGAAAGTGCACCCAAACATTGTCAATAAGAGAATGGGATAATTATCAGTCTAATTTCGTGACAGTCCGCTATCAGTTATAGAGTTTAATTTTTATATCCGTAAAATGTATAAGGATAACATTAATATTTAAAAATAAATTATAATACGGTATTGGTACTAGTAAAAGCAAATTCAACAAAATTAAATTAAAAAAAAACACATTGACAACAGGATTGTCAAAAAAGCATGCAGAGTAAAGTATTAAAAATGGTATTCAGTTAATAAAAAAAATATTAATAGAAAAAGAAGTGAGAAACACAAAAATAAAATTCACCATTGGCGAAACTGTTTAAATCGATAAAATTATCAAAACCACATTGCAAATGTTTATTTCGACTCCCAATTTAAATAATGGACTACATGGAGAGACCAGACCATTAATATAATTCTTTGTGAAAATTATAAATCGGATATCATTGATTTTATATTATAATATTAAAACTGAATTATAAATTATTTGAATAAATCAAACAATCGTTAAGCATAATTTATAGAAAGCATTAGGTGCATTCCGTTTTGCTCCATTAATCTGGTCTGCATTTGCGTCTCATTTTTTTATAATCTCTTCGCAAACATGAAGCTTCGGGAAAATGTTATGGGTACTCGATGAGTTTTACGTGCCTCTATTAACATACGGGAGCTGAAACAGCGAAGAAACAAATTAATTTACAGTTGCTCAACAAACTACGGAGATATTAATATTAATTTTCTTTTCCAGGTGCAGATTACCGATCTTTATGATTTGTGCAAGAGAGATTAACGTTTTATTTCGTGTTGAACGCAAATGTTTAGGAAATAAATTGGATATTTAAGTTAAGCAAATACCTTTAAATTCAAGGGGTGGTTCAAACAAGTACATTAAACTCTAAAATGACTAAAATAACCACGAACTTGTAAAATGGTGATCAGAAGGAACACTGAAATCAGCTATAAACTAACATTGTCGATATTCGTCAGTTTAAATATCAATATCATCATAATCAGTAACGTTCTACCCCACTGAAATCTTATTTGGTTTTATGACAGGATTTTTAACGGATTAGAAAAATAGCTATAATAATTATTCAAACAAATGTCAGCTTTTTTTATCCCAACTTTTTCTATGGCATTATTATAAAACTATATTTTTTTTAGATCATGACCGGATTAAATTGTACCCCATTATCTTTAACGTAAGCAAGCTAAGAAAGCAAGAGACTTAGCACTAAGTAGATACAGATCCACCCACCTCACTGGCTAAGCTAAAGAGTAGCCTGTAAAATTGATTTCTCAGCCATCTTTTTGCAGACTGTGAGAAAAAAGAAAAAAAAAGAAAGAAGAAAAAGAAGAAAAAGAAGAAAAAGAAGAAAAAGAAGAAAAAGAAGAAAAAGAAGAAAAAGAAGAAAAAGAAGAAAAAGAGGAAAAAGAAGAAAAAGAAGAAAAAGAAGAAAAAGAAGAAAAAGAAGAAAAAGAAGAAAAAGAAGAAAAAAAAAAAAAGAAGAAAAAGAAGAAAAAGAAGAAAAAGAAGAAAAAGAAGAAAAAGAAGAAAAAGAAGAAAAAGAAGAAAAAGAAGAAAAAGAAGAAAAAGAAGAAAAAGAAGAAAAAGAAGAAAAAGAAGAAAAAGAAGAAAAAGAAGAAAAAGAAGAAAAAGAAGAAAAAGAAGAAAAAGAAGAAAAAGAAGAAAAAGAAGAAAAAGAAGAAAAAGAAGAAAAAGAAGAAAAAGAAGAAAAAGAAGAAAAAGAAGAAAAAGAAGAAAAAGAAGAAAAAGAAGAAAAAGAAGAAAAAGAAGAAAAAGAAGAAAAAGAAGAAAAAGAAGAAAAAGAAGAAAATATCCAGAATCAGAAATTGTTCGAACAATGACGAAAGTGACGGCTATTATTATTATTTGCCTTGGCACTCCAAGGAGACTTAAAGATGATTGATGGTGCCATTTGATTTACAGGTGAGGAAAACCCGGTAAACCTCACCCACCATCATCGAGACGGTATTGCATGTCGATTTTATAATCTGCATAAGACACCGAAAATCGCATCCATCCATCTAATGACCAAATGGACAGTCTTTGAGGATAAGAAAGTAAAGTATGAAAAGGCCTAATACAAGAACAACGAAATAAAAAAACACAGCAAACAGACGCTAAATCAAATAAGGCACTGAAAATCACATCCATCCATACATCTTAAGACAAAATGGACAGTCCATGAGAACAAGAAGATAAAGTACGAACAGGCCTAATACAAGAACGACAAAATAAAGATATGGGTAAAATGTTTTACTGTCATCATCATCATCAATTAGACAATCCGTATAAAGTGTTTTGCGTATGGGTTACCGGAATATACTTCAGTTACCACAATAGTCGACGATCACAAATAAGGAGGGATAAACTCAATAGAAGTACCCTAATATCTTAAACAAACGATCCAGAAACATAAACTTGGGACACCAGAGAGGCCTTTGTCATGTTTCACAATCTCCCTCAAACGTACCTGGAATATTTCTGGTTATGATTATGTCATCATTTGTAATATATTAGGGATGTTGTTTAATGAAGATAGTTTGTCTAATAGAAGGTACGGTAAACAAATCAATTGAACTTGATTTTGAGGGCCCTGTAGAGAAGTGAGAGAAGAAGATCTATGGTAGTCTATCAGGTTCCAATCTAGTTTATACAGGATAAGAACTTGTATCCTATTAAATGTGTTTGGAACAACTTCAAAGGTATATACCAATAACAAACAAAAATTATCACTTAATAACTACGAGAGCAATTGATTGAATTTTAGATGGGGTCAGAACTCACCTTGTCATATTAAGAAAGTATTTAAGTAAGCATATTTCATAAGATTCGATCCTTACTTAAAAGAACTTTGCATTTCCGAAGTTCGTGGATCCAAACCCCACTAACGCGAGTTTTTCAGAGATTTTCTCCTAGAAATAGGTAAATGCTGGGCCAGTAATACCTTCTTAGATACCCACCACCAATCCATCCACCCCATCCCCTTAGACCCGTTCTCTGATCCCTCCAATGTAGCTGAATAGGTTAGGAGAAGTTATAGCGATCCGCTGCTAACTCTGAGAATGATATACATATATTTTCCCATTACCCTTTGGATATTTTGATGTTAGTTATTGTGTCATAACATTTTGATCAGATTTATCAGATTTATCAGATTTATCAGATTTATCAGATTTATCAGATTTATCATCAGATTTATCAGATTTATCAGATTTATCAGATTTATCAGATTTATCAGATTTATCAGATTTATCAGATTTATCAGATTTATCAGATTTATCAGATTTATCAGATTTATCAGATTTATCAGATTTATCAGATTTATCAGATTTATCAGATTTATCAGATTTATCAGATTTATCAGATTTATCAGATTTATCAGATTTATCAGATTTATCAGATTTATCAGATTTATCAGATTTATCAGATTTATCAGATTTATCAGATTTATCAGATTTATCAGATTTATCAGATTTATCAGATTTATCAGATTTATCAGATTTATCAGATTTATCAGATTTATCAGATTTATCAGATTTATCAGATTTATCAGATTTATCAGATTTATCAGATTTATCAGATTTATATCAGATTTATCAGATTTATCAGATACTCCTAACAGTAGCAGTAATTGAATGTTTATAAGCAAAAACATTCTAAGTGAAGTGCACAATATTAAATTATACTCTATTCATATACACTTCATAATTCAAATCCCAGGCAACAGCATTAGGGTAATAAATCATGCTATCTAATTTGTGATGCACATTATAATAGACACCAATTCAGTTCCCGAAGAAGTACTTAGAGTTAACAAAAAATATAGTCGCTAGTAACAGCATTCACGAGATTCGATATTATTACCATAAAATATATTTTTATAAAAATTATACTATATTGTACATTTTATAAAAACAGCTCGAATATCTTATTTAATTAATTTTTTATGGAGTTCGTGATCCATTCTGCTCACAGAAAATCGATTCAATTAGACAATATCAATTTTATTAAAACACAAAGAAATTATATTAGGCATGGTTTCCCCGATACAAAAAACAACTTGTAACGACATTATCGACAAAAACTCGTTTATCTCCTTTTACAATGCTCACTGGAAATAAATCAAAAGTTTGAAGGATTTGCAAAGAAAAGAAGTCCTATACAGCGTAGGACTCATATATTTTGTGAAATTTAAATGTCATTTATAGTCAGTGACAAAACAAACTTAATGTAAATTAGTTATAGGTAGGTTAGCAAAAAAAATATTTCCTAAAAAAATTAAGCAGTGCAAATAGCTCGTAATCAAATATTAATAAAGCATTTATTACAAAATATTACAATTAAAAGTTTGCAAAAAAAATTAGAAAATTTATTAAGTTTACGTAGTTTAACTTTTTATCGTATATATATTGCTTAATTTGAGGATATACAATTTTTTATAAGAATTTTTTATTTTTCCTAAATGTTTTAATTCAAAATTGTCAAAAACTTTGATATTTTAGTTTGTATGGCCAATATCATCAATATCTTTTAGTATCTTAAAAGAGTAAAACCAAATTTGGTAGATTTTCACAAAACTTTTATTTTAAAAAAATAAAAATTAAAAACACTACACATGACATGTTTCGAAGTACAACTTCTTTTTTAAATGTGACTAATTTACAATCCGGTGTCCAATATATGCGAAGTAATTTAACCAAACAAAGTAATTAAGAAAATAGATCAATAACATAACAAAATAAACTGACTATTTAAAGTAAATAAGGGTACTTAAGTAATTATGATATCAATCAGATAACAATAAGATAGTATCATTACCGGGATTATCTTACAGAAAATTAGAAAAGAGATTTAATAAAGGTGAGTAATTAATATCTAATAATTGATCATTTAGTAGGTTATCTGAATTTTTAAATCTATTTATTTCAAGTGTTTCTAAATGGTTTAGTTTAATGCCCTTATTTTCTATAAGTAAAATTTTAAAGTTGTCTGTAAAAGAATGATTTTCAGCCAAAATATGATTTAAGTAAGTAGAATTATTTTTGTTTTTTTTTTTAGCTCTTATAATGTTTGGAATAGCGCTTATTGAAAGTACGGCCTGTTTGACCAATATACAATTTTGGACAACTACCACAATTTAATTTATGTACCCCCGATTTATTATTAGGATTAATTCTACCCATATTGTTTTTAATATAGTAAACAATTTTAATTCAAAGTTAGTAGACAACATCTTAGGGAAAAAACTTTTTAAACATGCTATTCAACAAGTTTATCCCATAATTAAAGATCAAAATTGCAGATATAAGACTCTTAAATATATTAGGAGCTCCTAGTGAAAAGGTATCATCATATTTAAAAAACCAAAATTTTAACGTAGCTTTCAAAACCAATAATACGCTTGGGAAGTCTTAGGATATACAGTTCAATAACTAGTATGCAACAATGGAGAAGAATTTAATAACCCAAGTCCAAGATATTCTTTCCAAGTTAGAAGTAAAACAACGATTTACTATTCGTTTTACTCCAGAACATGCATGCTCATAATCAAATTCCATTTGGGCTGAAATGATAAATTAAGCAAAATCTATTCTTAATCTGAATGGTTCTTCCAGGATTGAAGAAAAATCACCAACAGACGCGTGCACAGGAAATAAATCTATCTTGAAGCATTAACGGATTACTCAACGTGCTTTAGAGGAAAAACAAGTATGTTTTGTAGTATTTTTAGACGTCGCATAAGCTTTCGATAAATTTTGCCACGAATTGTTAACACATAAACTAAACAAAATGCTACCAGAACAACACGTTGACATTCTATCTTCAGATATATCAAGGATGAAGAGGAATACTCCGACCTGAATAATATAAAAGCAGATGTGCCCCAGAGCATTGTCCATTTACCTATCCTGTATTTGCTATATACCAGCAACCTAACAGTAATTGCTGTAATCGGTGATGATACTGCTCTACTTGCAAGAGATCAAGACCATAAAATCTCTATCAAAACATTACAGATAGCAAAAAATACAACAGTATCAGATAGACAAGACTAGATAAAAAAGACTAAATAATAACGGAACAATTGTACCATATTCGATATGCCAAATATTTCGACATAACTCTAAATTCAGGTGTAAGTAGTACGTTAAATAGTTAAACTTAATTAGGACTAAAATACAGCAATACTGGATGATTAGGAGAAATTCTAAATTTTCAATCCAAAACAAGAAATTGATTTGTAATAAGATTATGAAACCGGCTTGGTTTTATGGTATCCAGCTTTAGGGATTTGTCAGTGATTCCAACATCAAGTGAATCCAAACATTCCAGAACAAAGTGTTACGAAGTATAGTGAATACCCCCTGGTATGTTTGTATGTAAATTTTATTGAGAGTTTTAAATACCAACCACTAGGAAGAATTTTATTAAAAGATTAGCCGACAAGGCTTCACCTTCATATGGATGTACAAGCTCTTCAGTTTCTGGGTAAGCAACATAATGCCGGAAGACTGAAGAGGCTAATCGATCGCATGTAATGTGTAGAGAAAAGTGCATTGGTGAAGTGTACACCGTTTAAAACAATCTGAGACATCATTGGTTTGACTTCAGTTAATAAGTATTAACAATTTTTTTCCACAGTAATTAAGACATAAGGCAGAACGTAGAAATTAATTTTGGCCTATGTGGCTATCAACAGGCATAATATAGATTGTTATAAAGTTGTAGTATAAAGTAACATAAAGGTAGATATCAACAAAAAACTATTTAATATACAGTGCGTCCATAAAGTAACGCATAAATTCATTATTGGCTAAATGAACAATAAAATTAGGAATTCCCAAAACAGGTCGATTTTTGATTTCAATTTACTATTGTTTCAAATCATAATCTAATAAACAGGGTGAACCACTTTCGTGTAATGACGTCATCACCATTTTTTTCAAATGGAACCCCCCCCTTTTTTTTCAATTTCCAAATTGCCTTTGCTGAGCTGATTCCAAAAATGTATAATATGTTGCTTCAAATTGGTACAGGGTGGGCAAAAATGCAAAAAAAATATGAAAATTGTTTATGGAAA
The DNA here is from genome assembly GCA_927349885.1 of Psylliodes chrysocephalus. NCBI lineage: Eukaryota > Metazoa > Arthropoda > Insecta > Coleoptera > Chrysomelidae > Psylliodes > Psylliodes chrysocephalus. Next base: position 32,797,336 of record OV651814.1, on the reverse strand, counting down.
GTAATACGTTACTGAATGTAATAAACAAATTAAATGGAATTATGTAGTTATGCAATTAATGTGATACACTTCCAAAAACAAACAAACGAACGAAAATTTACAATAAATGTTCAAATTGTTCTCCATTGACCGTTAGACAATGACTGAACCGGGCATTACTTTCGTCTCTAACATTCTGTAGCATAGCGGGTGTTATGCTCTGTATTTCTTGTCTGATTCGGTCTTGTAGTTGAGGGATATTTCCAGGTCTGTTGAAGTAGACTTTAGATTTTAAATAACCCCATAAAAAGAAGTCTAATGGGTTCAGATCAGGTGATCTAGCAGGCCATTCCACTGGTCCCCTTCTTCCTATCCACCTTTGTGGAAAAGTTGTGTTTAAAAAATTGCGCACAGCTACTGCGTAATGTGGCGGTGCGCCATCCTGTTGAAACCAGATTCTGCGGTCTACATTAGTGGGTATTTGAATATCAGGAAAAAGCTGGATCAGATCAGGAATTAATGTATTTTGTAGGAAATCCAGATATAATGCTCCTGTTAAGTTTTCATCGAAAAAATATGGACCAATAATTGTATTTCTCACAATACCAGCCCATACGTTAGTTTTTTGTGGTCTTTGCGTATGGTACTCTTGCATCCAGTGTGGATTTTCATCAGACCAATAACGGGTGTTTTGCCGGTTAACATGACCGTTCAAATAAAACGTTGCCTCGTCCGAAAATAAAACGTTATCAATGAAATTGTTATTTTGGTTCATCATATACTCGCAGAATTCAGTTCTTCGGTCAAAGTCGTCTTCAGCCAATTCATGGATGAGACGTACTTTATAAGGATGGTATTTTACCTTTTTGAAAATGTTTGATACTGAAGACTTTCCAATACCAAAATCCCTAGATAATCCTCGCACTGTACAGTGTGGATTTTCTACAGCCGACAAAATTATGTCTTGTTGAATATTTTCACCAATTTTTGGTCTACCTTGCCTTGCTGCATCCCTCACATGTCCTAATTCTCTGTATTTTCGCTCTATTCTACTTACCGTAGATTGTGAAATAGGTTCACGATCTGGGTGCATTTCATGGAATAATCGGCATACCTCTTGTTGAGTCCGCATCTTATCGCCAATGCCAATCATCATTAATATTTCAATCCTGTCACTTTCGGTTAAAGGCATTTTGTAAAAAAAGTTCACGAACGTACCTTCTCTACAGCGTTAACAATACGAAACTGTGCTTCAATGTTTTTGACAGTGTTGTCAAATAAAAAAAACTGGTATGTCAAATAAAAAAAACTGGTAAAAGATAATGCCAAACAAAAAGATTTTTATAGTCCAGGGGCTTGGATCACTAATAATAGCTGTAAGATACAATTATTAAGAATAATGCTGTATGTTCTTGATAGTTTATCAAAGTAGTTGTAATAACAATACGTAATTTCATTTAATGTGTTTATTACGTTTATTCGTTATTTTCATTACTTTGTAAGTAAATTTTTGCATTTTTGCCCACCCTGTACCAATTTGAAGCAACATATTATACATTTTTGGAATCAGCTCAGCAAAGGCAATTTGGAAATTGAAAAAAAAGGGGGGTTCCATTTGAAAAAAATGGTGATGACGTCATTACACGAAAGTGGTTCACCCTGTATATTAGATTATGATTTGAAACAATAGTAAATTGAAATCAAAAATCGACCTGTTTTGGGAATTCCTAATTTTATTGTTCATTTAGCCAATAATGAATTTATGCGTTACTTTATGGACGCACTGTATACAATGATGAACAATATATGTAAATTTAATAAAAATTAGATATTGTCTCATTTTCTTGTTTGCATCCACTACAGAGTGCGAATTCTGGCAGCTCTATGCAATGGAAATGCTTTCATACTTGACAATGACAAGTCAGAATGACTATGATCAGGCGCATTTTATCTAATAATTGTCAACTATTTGTTTGTTGTAGTGTTGTCAATATAACTTAAAATCTCCGTGGCAACTCTGTAGTTACTTGTTCCATCTCGTCTTTTCTTAATTTTACAATGGAATGTTCTTTAATTAGATCTATCACTACAGATGTTATCAGTACAATAAAAAGGCCAGATACAAAACGTATTTAGTTGGCTAGTAAGTCAGCAAGACGGTTACATTTGATCCATCTCAAAATCGTCACATTGTTGATGGAGAATTTGGCCAAAGCTTCGTGATATACTAATACTAATCCTCAGTAAATTCGTGGTCTGTCCAGAGTAAGTAGTGCTTGTCTTCTGTATGTATAAATAAGTATGTTGCTTCCATTGATATTGTTTTTGGTAATGCCATGAGAATTCCCGTGAGCTCGGTTTGATCTACACTGGCACTATTGCTCACAGCCCATTTTATGTATAGGATTAAGGATCAGGAATAGATTCCACATACTAAACCTTGTTTCGTTTTAGAACCGTCGGAGTAGATATGAATCATATTAGTCCAAGAGCTAGTAACACAAATTTCATTAGGTGTTTAATGCACTTTGAAATTTTGTAATTTGAAATCATTTGGATGGAAAAGCAGATATACCTGTGTTGGCTAGACTCACCCCGGGACACCAGGTACTGCGCAAAATAGAAAAGGATCGTAAAATATGACCAAAAAAAAAGTGTTTAATTCAGGGCCAACAAACAATGATTGAAAGTTTAGGTAATTCTAAAAATACTAGTAATTTAGGCAGACACTTTTGAGAGGGTTTATAATTAATACATTAACCCCAAAGTTGATATTTTTTAAATATGATTTAAAGTGTTTGATTCACGCTGAAATTTAGTAGCGTCTTAATTAAATATAAAAAAATTAATTCCAAAAAGGCAGACATTCTTTTCGGTGTTTAATTGCCGGCCAACATAAAAATAAGTCTTATTTACTATAGAAAGAGATAGGCTGCTTATGACTGTAGGTGTGAGTGAGAGCGCTGATCACCGCTGTTACTACAGTCTTCCTCTTCGCTCCCATTGGCTACTGTCACGTTTCTTTTTACAGCTGTATATTTTAAATTTATATTTTGGAGTATAATAAAAAAATGCATTTATTTAGATGACTTATGTTTAAATTTTTATTCTCTCAAGATTAAAAATTAATACAATTAAGTAATAAAATAAATATCAATAATAAAAAATTTGAATTTAAAGCTTTTCGAATAAAAAAAGGAGATTGTGAGATTATCATTAAACGTCCCACTAATAGTATGTATGGTAAATATCATTGGTTTACTGTTTTTAAAAATATTTGTTACAAGTATAATTTATAAAAATGTCTAGAAAAGTATATTTAATCTTCGTCCTCATCGCCACTATCTTCGGATAGTTCTTCTATGGAGTCATCACTCGAAAACACGTTAATATAACAAATTATATATTTTGTAAATAATAATTATTTAAATTCAGACAGGTATCAAAAGAGAACTTTAAAATATGTGCTCACAACAACAAAACGCAGGTTAGCTAAAAATAGAGGACTTCTATACAAGGGAAGTGCAACCAACTTGACAAATTTGACACTAATGACATAAAAAATCGGGTCACAGAAAGAGGCTGTTTTTTGTTAAATTTTTGATTTTTCTCATCTACTTTTATGTCGTTTAGATACTATGTTGTATCCGTAACGTAAAAAAGACATATTTTATTTTAGGGTATTTTACATTTAAAGGTTGAAAACATTTGTCACTATCAGCTGTGGATGATGTCAAAACATAAGCGTAGCATTGCATTTTATTTTTTGTCGTTAATAGTCTATTTGTGTCTCTCCCGCTTTATGAAACTTTTTTTTTTCATTTGTTTTATTTATTTATGTTGATTGCAAAATGCTGCTGCTACGAATACAAGTTCTATACAAGTTACAACCAACATACAATACTAGTTACATTATGCTCATCTGTGGTTACGCCTGTGTTCTACCAACAACATAATTGACAGCTGACAATGACAAAATGTTTTAACCTTTAAATTTAAAATACCCTAAACTAAAAAGTATTTTTCACGTTACGAGTACAACAAGGTATGCAAATGGCATAAAAGGATAGGAAAAATCACAAAGCAAACTAAAAAACAGCCTCTTTATGTGACCCGATTTCTTATGTCATTAGTGTCAATTTTATTTTGTCAAGCTGGTTGCACTTCCCTTGTATAGAAGTCGTCTATTGAGATAAATGGCCGATACAGTTGTAGAAAGACTGTAGTAACGGCGGTGTTCAGCCCTCTCACTCACACCTACAGCCATACGCAGCCTATCTCTTTCTATAGTAAATAAGACTTATTTTTATGTTGGCCGGCAATTAAACCCCGGCAAAAGTGTCTGCCTTTTTGGAATTAATTTTTTTTATATTTGATTATGACACTATTAAAATTTTAGCGTGAATGACACACTTCCAATCATATTTAAAAAAAATCAACTTTGGGGTTGATTTATTAATTATAAACCCTCTCGAAAGTGTCTGCCTAAATTACTAGTATTTTTAGAATTACCTAAACTTTCAATTGTTCCCAAGTAACAATTTGATATTTTATAAAAGCTGAAAAAATGTTTACAGAACAAAATTTATAAAATAGAATATTAGCTAAGAACATTTCCGGAACATTCTTTCAACAGTAATAAACACAAAATGGGCGCAGTATTACAGAACTATTTGGTTCTTTTGTAAATTCTATAAGATTTGTTGAATGCAGTTACCGAACAGTTACTACACATTTACACAAACTTTAAACAAATGTTTTTTTAAACTTTTATAACTGTTTTATAAATTTTAAATTTTGAGGTTAGGTTGCATATCAAAATCAGTAACATTTTAGTTTTTTAAATGTATCTGTTGAAAACAAATTAATTCTATATTTGCCATAAAAGTAAATTCAACGCGATATTAGTAAAATGGCAGTATCTACTTAAGAGATATCTATAACGCGGTTTAGACATAATGTATGACCTACAATAAAGTCGTTTTTGGATGCGCAGCAAGAATTACTGTTAATTATATAGCACATACAATACTAAATTTTTAAGCGCCTCGAGTTTGATTCATATTTCTAATACTTTTTCAGTGTGAAACAAAAATTAAATTTATGCAATTTGATTTTTTTTTAGTAATAAGATTATGCTAATATTACTAATGATTAAAATCTTTAATTAACATTGGTTTTGTCTTAAATACTAGTAAAACCAACAGTAGATTTAGCTTTAAAACTGTCTTAGGTTTGTGTTAAATATGGCGGCTATTCAGAGGTATTAGAAAGTTATTTTAAGACTGAATCATAATTATAAAATATTATTGTAGTAAAAACAGCTGTAATACAATAATTAAGTTGTATTACTCATTTCTACAAAACAAGTTCATCATGGTTTGTTAAATAATAATTTCATATTGCTGCACTATATGACAAAATATAACATAACCTTACTAAATCGTTTCCGATTTAAGTATTTGGGAATTGAAATGATTAGATTTGTTTCTACAGCTTTATAGAGCAAGCATAATTTTTAATATTACGAGAATAAGCAAATTTAACATGGACATCGCCAAAAATATGGCTTTCTTTTAGTATTGGGGCATGATTATTCAGAACATACCTAATTATTATCTGGCTAAATGATAGTTTTTTTTTTTGAGTGTCTAGACAAACCATCAAAATGTTTTATTAATATTTTTTACTGTTCTTTGAAAAGCAGGTACCACTTATTTTTTATATTTCTTCACTATTTAAATCTGACATTTTCAGACCATACACTCACATACAATTGGTATGGGAAGTAGTTGAACAAACATAAAATACAAAAATAATATGGCGTAGGTACTACCAAATGTAGTTGCTTTATTTTTTTATAAATATTTTTAAAGGGATAATACTATTCTTAACTAAAATAATTGCTATACAGTTTTCTGATTTGTAATAGTTTATTTCGACAATATATTACAGTTATTTTAGAGTTTTCATCAGAAGCAAATTGCTATTGATGCGGAATTATCTCACACTAATATTTATATAACTATTTTTTAAAGCGTTATTATGAGGTTAAGAAACAGTTATATTTGTATGACCAAAAAGTTCTAAAGGTAATCCAGAACAATAATATAGAATAACTATAAAGCAATTTTATTTTATAAGCTGAAATATTGTATAGAACAGTTGTATAAATGTTTATGTAACAATTTCATAGTTATCGTGAAAACTATTTTATAATTTTGCTGTAAGAATATTGTAAAAACTAATTTATATAACTATTTAGTTTCAGAGAACAAAATAGTGATTTCTGCAACTGTAGTACAATAAATTAGCATTCCAGAAACAGCAATATAATATCAATAAAATATAATAGTCTTGTAAACTAAAAATTATAATGAAATAAAATGAATTTAGCTCAAAGCCGAATATCACATAAAATACAACGACCGTTTCCCCTTCAGAAAAACAACTACTCCTTTGGCTAATACCACAACAGGCATTGAATTACATCCGAAGGAAAAACAGCAGAGATAGAAATTAATTTTCAACACTCTCTACTTCGATTTTGCTCACCAAGGAGAACATCATTCTTGGACCGGTTTCGTCCTTATTAGGACTCCTCAGCAAGAAATAGATAGGTTCTCAATTCCAGTCTCTAATGGAATTAACAAATGCTACACATTTCACCAGTATACCATAAAGTTGGTTACGGAGAGAATAAAATTCAAGTAGTGAAAATGGTGTCGCCATCTGTTCTTAGTAAGCAAAATCAAAGTGCGCTATGGTACCCAGTTTGAAAACTAGGTGGAACCAAAAAGACCAGGCGGGCAATTTGTAAACGATAATAAATTATCAAAACTCAAATGTAATAGTAGCAAAATGAAATAAAATGAATTTAGCTCAAAGCCGAATATCACATAAAATACAACGACCGTTTCCCCTTCAGAAAAACAACTACTCCTTTGGCTAATACCACAACAGGCATTGAATTACATCCGAAGGAAAAACAGCAGAGATAGAAATTAATTTTCAACACTCTCTACTTCGATTTTGCTCACCAAGGAGAACATCATTCTTGGACCGGTTTCGTCCTTATTAGGACTCCTCAGTCAGTCGTTGTATTTTATGTGATATTCGGCTTTGAGCTAAATTCATTTTATTTCATTTTGCTACTATTACATTTGAGTTTTGATAATTTATTATCGTTTACAAATTGCCCGCCTGGTCTTTTTGGTTCCACCTAGTTTTCAAACTGGGTACCATAGCGCACTTTGATTTTGCTTACTAAGAACAGATGGCGACACCATTTTCACTACTTGAATTTTATTCTCTCCGTAACCAACTTTATGGTATACTGGTGAAATGTGTAGCATTTGTTAATTCCATTAGAGACTGGAATTGAGAACCTATCTATTTCTTGCTGAGGAGTCCTAATAAGGACGAAACCGGTCCAAGAATGATGTTCTCCTTGGTGAGCAAAATCGAAGTAGAGAGTGTTGAAAATTAATTTCTATCTCTGCTGTTTTTCCTTCGGATGTAATTCAATGCCTGTTGTGGTATTAGCCAAAGGAGTAGTTGTTTTTCTGAAGGGGAAACGGTCGTTGTATTTTATGTGATATTCGGCTTTGAGCTAAATTCATTTTATTTCATTTTGCTACTATTACATTTGAGTTTTGATAATTTATTATCGTTTAAAAATTATAAAGCTACTTTGTTAGTTGGGTTGTTTGTTGGCCTCTGAATCAAACACTTTTTTTGGGTCATATTTTACGACCCCTTTCTATTATGCGCAGTACCTGGTGTCCCGGGGTGGTTCTAGCCAACACAGGTATATCTGCTTTTCCATCCAAATGATTTCAAATTACAAAATTTCAAAGTGCATCAAACTCATAATGAAATTTGTGTTACTAGCTCTCCGACTATATCTGTCATTTCCGGCTCTTGATGAAATGGAGATAGAAGCCTATTAAGAGCCTACTGCTAAAAGCGACCTCTTGTCTTACTTACATTAGTTTCTATTCCAATCGTGCGGAGTCGTGTCATTGTCATCAGAGTAACCACCTTAATGTAAATATCAAGAAGAATAGGACTAAGAATGACTCCCATGGCTCTGGTTAGTGTAGTTATCATATCTCCTGTTAGGTTGAGACATGCTGTTCTATAAATTTGTTTTAGTTTGCGGACATAATTTGTCAATTGTTGGGTTTTGGATACCCAGACAACTGCACCGTATATGAGCATAGGTCTTATGATAGCCGCGTAAGTTCATGTGACGACACTGGGTAAGAAACCTCAGATACGTCGCACGGTTTAGGGACATTTTCCATAAGCGCTGTATTCTGTTTTGACTTTTTTAAGCATGAACCTTTTAATGAGGAGCAGAAACACTTTCAGAAAATAACATCATTCAATGGTGGTGTGAGGACGTGGCAGCAAAATAAACAAGTTCGGCTTCCAAGTTGATTGAGAAACCCGGTTGATAATCCTTCAAATACGGTGAGAATCCCAAGATACTAAGTAAAACAGGGACCAGGCAGAGTAGTGACAAGTAGAAGAAATTAACGATGGTCTCGACTAAGAGTATGAGATCTAAACAACGTAGCTTGTTGGATGAACGAGGTATATTGAAAATACTCACGAAGATGAGGGGTAAATGGGTGGTAGTGCGAGGTGAAGTTGATTGCTTAAAGTTTGCATAAGAAAGTTTGGGAATGGGCCTCTACAAATAACCAACTTTGTGTGAATCACTCGGTTTATGGAGAAAATAACACAATTCCAAAATGGAGAAATTATAATTCGACTATCCTTGGAACATTTTTTTTGGGTACTGCGTTTTACTTAAACGAAAGTTGAAAGTTGACATCTTTGTTACTTTTTAACATTTCATAGTATGCCATAACCACATAGGCCTTAACTAGTTGCTTCGGTTGTATCTTATTACTAATTATACTGTTGTATCGATTATGTGTAGTTTTATTCTTACTAGTTGTTAAAACTATTTGGTTTTAATAATAATATTAATACTAGTTTTAATTTCTCAAGATATATTTGTAAAAAAATATATATCGCAGGGGTAATTTTAAAAAATGATTTGGGAATTTATCTACTTTCGAAATTAATTAGTCTTTCTTCTGTACTTTACTTTGTTTATTAATTTCGCTATTACTTTATTAAAGAGTAATATTAATATTATTATTAATATTATTATTACTGCTAAAAATTTACAATTTACTAAAAAAATCGAGTGCGTCCCTGATTTGCTCCCCACGATACACCGTTTTGTTGAATATTTATCGACATAACTAATCGAATTTTATTGTAGTGCAGATGAAAAATGATGGCAAACATCAAACTTAAATACTATAATGTATCGAGATAATTAATATCCCAACCGCAACGAGAAACTTTTGCCATTATTGAACGAATCGTGGAGAATTTCATCATTTATTTTATTTATTGATGTTTGGTTAAAGGTGTAATTGTTACGGTTCATCACATCGCTATCGGTCTGATTTGCTTTTCAAAACTTTTTTGATCATAGTTAGTTCTAACCTTCGGAAACTTTTATGAGGTTTCCGAAAAAGTTTTGTCTATTTGTTCTGTTTCAAGTCGAGGGTGGTGTGTAAGAACAACACAGAGCTGGGATTCTGAAACAATGGTTGTAGTAATGAAACCGATCATACTGTTTGTTTTCGAAACACAAATTCATCTAGTGAAATTAAATATTAAAGATTGAACCCGGAATATGGGTAACTTCAGTCAAACCAAATTTGCTTGGCATAAAAAATATTTTAATTTAATAAGGCCATCAAAACATTTAAAAATGGTTTATTTTAATTGGTTAATCTAGACTTTAAATTTGAAAAATAGATTTTTTCATTTAATTATTTTAAAACAACATTGATTTGTAATGAACACCAATATTTTCATGAATAGAAATAAATTGTTTAAGTAAACATAATCTACTTTATTTTTAAATTTTAATTTACTTCCAAATTAGAAAATTTCTTTAAATTAATCAATGAATTTCGTTTTAACAACCCAAATATTTTAGGAGAAAGTTAACAATCTAACAAAAAAATATAATTGAGACTAATGAGATTAAAAATCGAATCACTTAAAGAAATTGTTTTTTAGTTTTCTTTTTGATTTTTCTTATATACTTTTATGCCATTTAGATACCATTTGTACCGTATCGTGAAAAGTAGTGATGCCGCGAGATGAGGGATTCTCGTCTCAAACGAGACGAGAGAGACATTTTGTCTCGAAAACAGATTCGAGACGAGATGAGAGAGTGTCATATCTCGACGAGAATTTCTCGTTTCTCTCGGGCTCTCTCGAACAATTTGCTTACTTGAAATTTTCAATCGCTTATCGTAACTTAAAATTTTAACATATTAGATTTTGAAAAAGACAAAAAGTTAACTATAACACACCTATATATTTTAGATGGTAACAAATGATACTTGTGTTATTAGGATTTCATAAATAGTGATTTATAAGAAAAAATATTTCTCATTTCATTTATTTAAAATTTATACAATCATTTATTATATTTCATCCATTCTGCTTTTCTGAGGTTACTTTTAAGCGGTTTTTCGAAACACTGTCAAAGAAAAGATAATACAAACGAATGTATTATATACAGTGAGGACGAAAATTGTACCCTCCTCCATTTTAACTTCTAAATGGAAACAGATAATGACAAAACAAAAACGAAGTAAAACTCAAGAGATATTATATTTTTGTTATAACGAGATGCACTTTACTTGAGACGTAAAATATAATGTTTCTCTAATTTCACATCGTTTTTGTTTTATGTCTCTATCTTCTTGCATTTTAAAAACATACTACAAAATGCTTTCATTTGACATAGCAGAATTGCATTAGAAAAATTCTAACTTCCAATTTAACCTCTTCCCCCTCCTGAACTACTTACAAGATAAAGTATTTTCGTTTCTAGTTAACGCCTAATCTGGGCCACTTATTATTTCAAATTTCAATTGTAAAACGACTGTAACAGACGGACAGACAGAGACATAAGTGTTTCTTATTACCAAATTTGGGTACTAATGCGCAAATTACTTGAAAAATTCTTTGTTTTTGTCTCACAAATTTTACCGTTTTTTCATGTTTCGTCTTTTTTAAATTTAAATTTGATATTGCTTTATCACGAGAGAAACAAGACAAGACGAGAGAAAGGCTCTCTCGAGCGAGAAAAGCGCCTTCTCGTCGAGACGAGAGAACAGTTTTGTCTCGCCCTACGAGACGAGACGAGAGAGGACACTCTTTCGTCTCGTCTTGTCTTGCGGCATCACTAGTAAAAAGTTCTTTTCAGTTTAGGCTTTTTTTTTTCGTTTAAATATTAAAAAAATTGTCAATATAAGTTGTCAAAAATGTCAACTCAAGTGTAGCATTGTGTTTTATTCTTTTATTTTTATTAGTCTATTTGTGTCTGTATTATTGGTCTTCCTCTTTGTTTAGAAATTTTCTTTTTATTTGATTTTATCAATTTATGTTAAATAAAAAATGCTGCTGCAATAAGTACAAGTTTTTTTATAACATATTGGCACATACAACACTAGTATAGTTACACATGTATAGTTACGCTTATTTCATGCCTATCAACATTATTGACAGCTGAGATTGGCAAAATGTTTCAACTTTCGAGTGTAAAATATACATTTAAATTACTGGTATAACATGGTATATAAACGGCATAAAAGCTAGAGATATTTTCCATTCTTTCTTCCACTGTTATTATAAATAATACATATAGTTCGTAGATCGACAGCACTAATTATTTGTCGACGGTTTCTAAATAAAAAGGGAGGGAGTTTGTTAATTACTTTTACACATAAAAATATTTCGCGGACTATTGCAACTCTCTCTGGATACTTTTTGCTGCATTACCTTGGTTCTCCCCAATAATTTATCATCCCTTTCGGATAAAATATTTTTACTAGAAGAGTCTAACGTTTATTTTTGCAGCTGAAATAATTGTCGTCTAGTATTCTTCATTTTTTTAATAGTTTTATTTTTCGCAAAAAACACATTCCATATCTTAAATACATACACTTAACGCATGTGCTTAACATCAGAGACCTATGCTTAATTTATTCTATAGATATCCACTTAAAACATTACATGCTACCAACTTGCTTCTATTATTATACTTATTATAGGTTTACTTTCAACCAATCAAAATTTTGAATATTTATACAAATTTAAATTTTTTTGTACCAAAGTCCTTTTTATCAAATTTTAAACAACTCTTAAAAATGTCCGTCCGTAAAATTTATTTCATGTACTTATTGTAAAAATACAAATACCAATATTGTTTCGTATGCTCTAAAATGTAAATTTCCTCATAGCGTTGGATGACCTTTAGAATTGAATAATATCAGTCACCTCTGTTGCGTGAAATAAAAAAAAATCAAAATATCGGCAACGCCGTAGTGCTGTTGCAGACAAGATTGTCACGATGAAGTTTATGCGGTCGCGCTCTCTGGCTACAAAGATTTTTTATAGCCCTGTGATGGGTCGTTTCCTCTTCGTACCGGCTATGTCGCAAATTGATCCGACTATTATCTTGTAATTTCTCCTAGAAGTTATTTATTAAGACTATTACTAGCGAATTGTCACTAGGAATCGACAATAACAATGCAAAGAATGACTTTACTTGACAGGGATAGGTTTCGTGCTAAATTAAAGGCAGGAAGTCTATAAAATCATGATACCTTTTATTGAAAAACGAGAGTATCTTTTCCGATTGTTGTAGATCTTACAAATGTTATTCACAGCAGACGTTCTCTATAAAAGTATTAATAGCATGTTAATGAGATTCTTTGGTATATATTAGAAAGATCAGGAAAACTTGCTACGAAAGAAAGTTCCAAAGTTTTGCCGCTCTAGCTACGAAGAAGCTCTTATACATACGGATTTTAGATATATGAAATTAAATCTTGTACGGATGTTAATTAAGGGACTCGCGAGACCCTCCGGCTGGTCTGACTAGTGATGGGATCATAGAAGACAGTTGGAACAGCAGATATTGTTAAGGTTTCTGAAGAATACAAACAAATCATATTCGTAAGTGTGAAGTATTTAATTCTACGAATAATTCTCCTTTGAGTGGCATTAATTATAGACAATATTTTAGTTACCGTCTATTTATAGCCATCAGCCGATTAGATGGACATATTTCCTCATTTATAATATGAATCTCAATAAATCTCAATGAATCTCACTGTGGCTTAAAATTATGTGAAATATTGTCTTGAGAAATAGTGATACCGACTAGGTTTTCATCAGGTACAATCTAAACGTTTATAAGTGCAGAATAATGGTTACCAGTTGGTGTTTTTTTCAAGGCCATCATTAAGAGAATATATTACAATATGTTTACTGAGTTTGGTCTTCTAAATATTGATATTTAGACTATCGTCTGCTTATCAACAATCGGGTGGCAGGTGACTGGTTAAATTGAGAAGTCTATAGTTTATTTGAAAATGCATGATAGCACATATTTTATATACAGAATTGTTCAAAGCAGAAAGAAAGTAAATATTGTTTTACTATATGTTTTACTATATGTTTTACTATATGTTTTACTATATGTTTTACTATATGTTTTACTATATGTTTTACTATATGTTTTACTATATGTTTTACTATATGTTTTACTATATGTTTTACTATATGTTTTACTATATGTTTTACTATATGTTTTACTATATGTTTTACTACACTATATGTTCATTAACTATCTGAATTTTCACTAGATTTTGGTATTACCACCCTAAAAAATCTCAAACACAATACATCATAAAATATAAATGAGCAAACCCTAAGGGATTACCCAATAATCCTATACCTCAGAGACGGAAACACGAAATTGCTTTATTATAAAAAATAGTAAAGTGTCAATATTAAGGACCCACATTCATTTTTATAAAAATAGTATACTAGATACTAGGTTAGGACATTTCCTTAAAATTTAATAATAAAAATATATTTCGTTTTTAGGTAATTTCAGATTACAGAAATAATAATTGGTTCTATTGTTTCCTCTATTACCATATCAAGTTTCCAGAATTTCTCGTCCTCTGCTAAGACAAGTCTCATAGCGTTTTGCCAATTGTCCGGTGAAATTTTTGATATGGAGTCACATAATAGTTGACAAACTTCTTGAAGTTTAAATGTATGAGCCCATATTAGTTTATTGGGGTTAAGTATACAGTGATAAGGTGGTAACCGCAACACTTTAACTCCATGTTCTTTTGCTATGTAATCTACACTATACTTCTGGACGTGCAAAAAAATAGATATATGTCTGATTTCTGAGACCTATCTCACAACGCAGTCATACATTAAATTTAGAGGATACAACTTCTATCACACTATCCACCCATCAAATGCAGCAAGAGGAGGATGTACGTTAATTATTAAAAATATCATTTCCCACTGTGAGAAACCAGGCATCCAAGAACCAAAAATCAGGTAACCATTAGCACCTTTAACATAAAGTGGGGCAAAATAAAATAGCTGCAATCTATTGTCCATTAAGATACAACAAAAAAAAATTATCTGAATGTAGTCGAAAGACTAGGTAACAAATTTATAATCGGTGAAGATTACAAGTCCAAAAACACCAACTGGGGTTTAAGATTAATCACAGTCAAAGGAAAAGAACTGCACCTAGTTGAATCAGAACTTGGTTGTACATACCAATCTTCTGAAAAACCCACTGACCCAAATAAGATTCTAGACCTTCTGGATTTCTTTTCTCTGAGAAAAATTTTACCAAACTATACACACGTAGAAGAATACTTTGATATGGATTCAGACCATTCTACAGTAGTCCATACTCTAAGTGATAATGTTATTAAAAAAAAACCCAAACCGACTTTAGCAAATCGGAAAACCAATTGGAAAGGTTTTCAAAAGGACTTCACAAATACTATTTAACTGATCATAACACTAAAAACGACAACTCAGCTAGATAAAGGACTGGAAAGGTTTATAGTTGAAATTAAGCAAGCTGCATGGAGGAATACACCAAAAGTAAGAATATTAACAGCTGGAAAAAACTATCCTGTCGAGATAAGAGAACTGGTAGCACAAAAAAAAACTAAGAAAGAAATAACAGATGACAAGATCACCAAAGGATAAAAATATATTAAATAGGGCTACCCAAAGACTGAGAACAGAAATCCTAAACCGTACAGAAGAATCTGTCAACAGATACCTAGTAGGGCTAACAGATGATAAAGAGACCGATTATCTAGAAGGCAACTAAAAAAATGCAAAATTTGTGTAAACACTGTCCTCCTATTAGAATAGCAGATAATATATGGGCAAGAGACAATCAACAGAAAGCTAATATTTTTGCTGATCACCTTTAAAAGACATTTCAATTAGATGAAAATCAAGACACTCCTAATGAGACCATCCATAATATGGAACAACTAGAAATTAAGCTAGTTACTCCCAATGAAGTTACGAAAGAAATTCAGACAAACATCAACTCACAGAAAGCCCCAGTATATGACCTTATTACTGGAGAAATATTAAAGAAACTACCGCGGAAGGCTATTGTTAAATTGACATACTTCAGAAATGCAGCATTTCGCCTTAAATATATACCTGATGCGTGCAAAATGGCTGAATTTATCCTAATTCCTAAGCCAGGAACACCTCTGAATGAAGTGTCATCATATAGACCTATATCATTGTTACCGATAATATCAAAGTTATTTAAAAAACTACTACGAAAACGACTAAAACCAATAATTGAAAATAAAAATCTGATCCCTTCGCACCAATTTGGTTTTAGAAACAAACACTCGACAATAGATTAAGTACACAGGATAGCCAATATCATCGAAAAATCTTACGAAGAAAAATATATATGCTCAGCTATACTTTTGATGTAGCCCAAGCATTTGACAAAGTTTGGCATGCTGGCCTGATACAGAAACTTGAAAAAATGCTCTCTAGACAATATTTCCACATTCTACAATTATATCTAACGGGAAGAATGTTTAGAGTAAAGCAAGCCGAGGTACTCCGAAATGAAAGAGATTAAAGAATGTGTCCCACAAGGCAGTGTGCTAGGACGGGTTCTCTACTTATTATACACCAGCGATATCCCTCAGCAACAATGTGCTAAAATAACAACATTTGCGCATGACACTGCAATATTGGCAGTTGGCGGAACTCAGAAAAACTTCAGGAAACCTGCAACATAATCAATCGATGGACAAAAAAGAGAATAAAAATAAATCAAACCAAATCAATGCATGTTGATTTTACTCTTCGACCAAATGAACAAAAACAAATAAAAATAAGTAATTCGGCCAAATACCAAGAAATAAACCTAGATGTAAGCCTTAAATAAAAAGAGCGCACAAAAGAAGCGTAAAGAACTTGCACTTAAATTCAAAAAATGTATTGGATTCTAGGAAGAAAATCCAAATTTTCAGTGTACAACAAACTGCTGATTTATAAACAAATTCTAAAACCAATCTTGATTTATGGCATACAGCTCTGGGGATATGCCAGCAAGAATAATATCAACATAATACAAGTTTTCCAAAATAAAGTCATAAGATGCAGTGTTGATGCACCTTGGTTCTATCGAAACGATTATCTTCATAGAGACCTGAAGATACCAACAATCAAAGAAGAAATAAAGAGGTTTGCTACGAAACATGAAGGTCGACTCGACTCCCAAGTCAACGAAGAAGCATTGCAATTACTGGACAACTCTACACTCAACACAAGGCTCAAAAGGCAGAAACCATTTGAGCTAGTGCAGTAAACGTTAATGTTAGTGCTAGTGTAAAACAGTATAATAAATCGTCACGCCAACTTGAGACGCTTTCCTATAGAAACAATTCAGACACCCCAATGGGGACTTCTTAGATTAGTAATTAGTTTATAAGATTTTTAGATTAAAATTGTAGGTCGGTCAATAATGATTAGTAACAATACTCTAACAAAAAAATATTTCTTAAATTTTGGTGAATGTTGTTTACATAACTGCAATAGCTCTTTTTGGAGGAATTCCTCTTCTGCCACTATTTCTTTGGTAGTGTTAGGTAACGTTTCCTTTAATCTTGAATGGTAACTGGCATTTTTTATAACTATTACAGAATTGGTTGGTAAGAAGTCTATCAGTTGACTGCATTATTTCTCAAAAAAATTTCTTTATGGTAATCTTTCATAGAATTTAAAACAAATTCTAACAAGCCTCTATCAACAAATCCTTTGCCTCCTCCAATATGAGTGATAATTAAACTGCGATCTTTACCATTTGAAAATTTTAAGCCGTAGACAAACCTTCTGTAAATGTCTGACGAGCATTTGTAATCTGTTTATCTGGCTAAACTTTTTTTAAAAAATGTCATTCGTTTATCCTTGTTTAATTCAAATAAAAAATATTTTTGTCTTCTTTTCTTAATTTTCTAATTTCCTTTAAATATTGCTTCCTCCAACAAATAATTTCATCTATCTCTCTGAGCGCAGATTTTCTATCATTCTTCTCCCTAACGAAATTTTATTCATGTATAGTTTTCTACAATTTGTCTCTTTTAACGTTTGGCAAAGTTTCGTCTCCATTAATGTCTACTAAAAATTTATCCAAAGTTTAGTTAGTTTATTTAGATCTTCCTCTATAAGTTTAATAAATTTTTAAAATAAATAACTTGTTTTTCTTTAATATAATTTAATGTTCGTAGAAAAAATAGTTCATGCAACTCACATTAAATGGCTATTAAGACACTTGTATTCATTGCGACACCTGCCAAGGCTCATGTCATAATTCTTATACGATATATGATGTGTATTGGACTATGCAGGCTGGAGGAAGATTGAAAACAGTTTAAACAACCGAGTTTTATTACTCGTATTTAAAATAGTTTCATATAGTTTGATTGAAATTTATTATTTATATTTAATTGCGGACGAAATAAAAACAGAAATATTATTTATCGATTCTACACAAAAATAATTCATTTTTACGTATATTTAATCTCAATAACTAAAAAACATACTGACAATTAGTTTGATAGAATTGTAACTTACATATATAAAATTTAAAAAATAATAAAGGCCGGATGAACTGTAACTGGTGGATTTATTTTTTTTGCAGTGTTATTTCTAAGTGGAATGGATATGAAATCTATTCGCTTAGCTGAACGTAATGGCCTACTTTTTCGTTTTGTAGTCTGTGCACAGATAAGCTTATATTCATGTGTAGAAAACTATTTTTATTGACCATTCTTTATTTTGAAACAATATCTCTGCACAATTTACAGCACAACAGTAATTAAGAAGATCTGCCTGTAACAAACTTTTTGATTTTTTAGGACGAGATACAACATCGTTAATAAATAACATAAATAAATTTGGACCATTATTTGACCCTTGCAGAACTTCCGACAACATTAACTTTTATCAATATGTGGATATTGCGATTTATTATTTAACTGATCAGATAAACAACTAGCTCGCGTCTTGATAAATGCCCTGCTCCTGACATCGGAATATCACCCGAACGGGTAATTCAATTGAGGTTAAACCTGTTTATTCACTAATGGAAACGTGGCCGAAGCAGAAGAAGAAGGAAGGGCTTGTACGGAAAGGGCCACCATGGCACCGCATTGAAAGTGAGTTTTCTGACGAATTCCCAAATGAGCATAACTTTCGTGTAGTTTCGAATTTTCCAGATCAGGTGTTTTCCCCGTTTAGGGCTCTCCTAGAGCCGTTCAGACCCTTTTCACATTGCTCAGTGACATTCAGATACGGCTGCAGAATTCGTTTCCCCCAGCCAAACTAAAATACTTGCCTCGATTTTACCCTTGTCTCTTAAACAAAGTTCTACAATTTCATCCTGTCCGCCGTCTTCCTATTGTAGAAGGTATACGAATAATAATTCGGTTTGCGTTTGTATACCTACACATTGTTTTCGACGTCTATTTTGTGTGTCTGATGATTTATTTCGGTTTCGCGCTCGTATTATTCCCCACTTTAATTACCACAATAAAACAATATAGTACAAATTGGACGATTCCCTCTCAATAGTCGTTGAAAATCTGAGGATATGAAAGCAAATAATTGCGTATTATTCTCCAGCACGCGCGACCATATTTCCCGAGAATGATGCTTGGAAAATGGAAAATTTCCACTTGGTTATTAGTCAATATGAACACTAATAACTATTTATTAACAATCACATAAGTAGTAGACTTAAAAATGTTAGAAAATATATTTTTCAAACTGGATTTACTTTGGAGGTTAAAAAGAAGAGTGTGAAAATGGAAAGGGGAAAATATAATAAAACATAAATGCATAAAGGACATCGTAGAGTTAGTTATATATAGTTAAAAACTGAGAGCTGGTGGTGGCCGCAAGGTAAACGCTCGTAATTTTGGGAAGTGGTAGGCAGGACCTTAAGGAAGTGTCATTTACAATTTCCGCAAAATAAATGTCAGACAACTCAAAGTTGTTACAAAAATACCAGCTAAAAACTATCTAGCTATGAGGTATGCAAATCGTTATATAGTTAGGCTATTGCTAAAGAGCTGTCAAACAGTATTTAGTTTTATACAGGTACACTAAAACCTTGTGTTTACAAGGAACAAGCTGATTTACTAGCCAGTGACAGAGATTTAAAAGCTCTTTTGGCCTAGATCCCTTTTGTAATGGGACGGACAGCCATCAGTACGTGCACAAAGAAGTGGATGTTAACAAATCTCAGGAATGGTAAAATAAACAATTAAAAAGACGATCGCCAAACCTAACCTACCATATACAAGGAAAATAACAAGAGTACTAGTACATGTGCCTAACATTGGCATGGCAAAAGAGAGAATGTGTCCATTCTGTCAGGAAAAAGATAAAACTGCAGTATACGTATTATGCTATCAAGATTGAGTTTCCTACAAAGTACAATTAACTACACCAGACAGATACTTCCTACTCTATGGAATCTACTACAAAAGACTGAATTAGAAATAGTACTTTAACCAATAATTAAAGAGAAATGAATCAAGAGAGTATTTAAAGTGTGTAAAATTGAGTTTTATTTAATAAAACTCTGTAAAAATTTGTCTAAGCGCTTTCGGCCTATTAAGCCATCATCAGAGACTATAAAAGAAAAAAAAACGGAGCTGTAACAATATAATCAACTCGTAACATTACTAAACATTGCATAAAAACAAAAACTTGTACACTTACTCGTCAAAAACTATAGAAGAAACATGAAAAGTGAACTAAATTAAAAAAGGACAGCAACAGACCAGTCTCAAGACTTCTCCATAGCTTGCAGCTTGGATAATTGAAAATAAAAATAAAAGAACCACACCGAAAATGTAGTTAAATTTTAACAAATGAAGTGGAGGTTCATCCGACCATGTAGAATAAAACACTCCAAACCATTGAAAGGAAAAGAAACTGCTAGTCTTCAACATGAAGGCAGCCAGATTTTGCCAATTGCTACCGTGAGGCGGAGGCAAGTTGGGGTACAAAAATTAAGTGCACGATTTTTTTTTAAAACGTGACCATCTTGACAGTTTACCAAAACAGAATGAGTGACAATTGACATTTGACAATGAAGTAGTCAAGAAAATTATATAGATGACAACTAAACGATTCCGCCATATGTTTGGGCAGAACATTCTGAAACCTTAAAAAGGACAACAAAAACATGTGAATCTTTTCACTCTAGGTATAACCAATCTTTTTACTGTGCTTATACCAACATAAGTATAAGCTACGTTTGTGAGCTCCTATTATTTTCAAAGTGGCATTTTAAACAGATTTTTGAGATATTTGTGTGTTACCTGTTGTGCAAAAGCAGAAAAGTGATATTAGTAGTGAAATATAACTAATTATCTATCCGTGAACTGAGTTTCGATAAATTGGTTAAAAACAGCTAAATCAACAGTGTTGCCAGCTCAAGTCATTTAAAATAAGTCCAAAAAATACACGAAATTACAATGTTAACCTAGATGACGATTTCTTAGAAGGATTAGTGAAGAAATTAGTTCCAAAAATTACTACTAAAATTGAAGGAAAGATGGAAAAATTAACAAAATTGTTTCTAAAAATAAAAGGAAATATCAACGATATAGTAAATAAAATTTCAAATATTGAAAAACGAACTAATGAAAATAAATATGATATTAAAATAATTAGTAAAAAGTTGGATGACTTAGATCAAAAGTCTAGAATTAGTAGTTTGAGAATAGTAGGTATTAAAGAGATACCAAATGAAAATCTCCTAGAAAAAATGTATCCTTTTTTTAATGAAGATTTAAAAGTTACTTGTGGTGCATTGGAAATCTAATGACTTTAAAACTCTAAATTTGAGTGTCGTAGCTATGTGTCTCGGTGAACCAGCTGATAGAGTTGCTGACGTATCAAGTTGGAGGTTCCGGGTTCCATCTCTGGTATTTTTTTTCTATTACCTGGCCTTTTCAATTTTTCTTTGGTTTATTTTCATTTTGAAGACATGAGCAATTTCTTAATCTCGTAGGGGCAATGGGAATTATATCGTGGGCCTACAAGGAAAAATTTAAGTCCAGTATTGTTTACTTTTTATTAAAAAAATGCACTAACTACGGTCAATTCAAT
Source organism: Psylliodes chrysocephalus (assembly GCA_927349885.1). Classification (NCBI taxonomy): domain Eukaryota; kingdom Metazoa; phylum Arthropoda; class Insecta; order Coleoptera; family Chrysomelidae; genus Psylliodes; species Psylliodes chrysocephalus. The sequence goes on along the minus strand of OV651814.1, from coordinate 32,775,733 downwards.
AATAATAAACGTGTTTTTATTCTATTTTCCACTAATAATTATTGAAAAAAATATTAAAATCTATTGTTTTGACAACCACATATTTTGACCAAGTGGCTTTTCCTTGTACCTCCACGATATTTTCAAATTTCCAAATATTGTACCCTTGATAAAATTGGTTAATAAATTTTACTAAGACCTATACATTTTTAATTATCATATCAAGTTTTTCTTCAGTCATTGACAATATCAGGGGTATTTTACATTGTCATTCATTCTACAGATCTTGCGGGACCTAAAAACAAGTACAAATAAATAAACGAAGTTTGGAATGTAGAAAAAGTTAAAACTTTTTTAATAAATATTCCGGAACTTCGCAGCGAAGCAGACAAAAAACTTTCAACGAAACCTTGAAAAAAGAGGGTGACCTCCATTTTTTTCGAAGTTGTTCTTAAGAGTCTTGAGTTCCCTGGAGAGGGCTTATGTATAGCTTCCTTATATGTTTTCTATATACCCAAAAACAAAATTGAACGAAATTGCTGAGGCTTAGAGTTGAGCATGTAAGGATTTATTGGTAACGGAAATATTTTTATTTCATTTCAGATAAATATAAAATTGATTTTCGTTATTATAGATGTACTCGTATAATCGAAATAATAGTTTGTGTAAAAAGAGTTTATTAATTTTTTTCTATGACCCACTGACGAAAAATCTACAAAATTTTATAAATTAATTTTGAATGTTATTGGGATAAAATGACCATTTTAAAGATAATTAACAAAACAATAATAAATAATTATTAAATTTCCTCTGTATCTGTACCTGTAACGTGTGGAGGGTGGGTTACCCCATGGCACTTAGGCCTCATTAGGCCCATTGTGCATCCTGCTGAGAAGATAGGCACCTCCTAGATCATGAGCCAGCCTACAAATTTAATGTAGTTGACAACGTCGCCAAGAGGTGCTTCTATTATATCGGCCTGTGTTAGCCGATACTCGCCGAACACAAATCTTCTAATATATGAGAGCGTCGAGCAATCGTAAAGGATATGCTCGATGGTCTCATCTTCTTGTTCGCACTCTCTGCAGAGTGCGAATTCTGACATCCCCATTATATGGAGATGCTTTCGTACTTGGCAATGACCAGTCAGAATTCCTGTGACCAGGCACAGATTATGTCTAGTCATAGTCAATTATCTGTTTGCTGCAGTGTTGTCAGGATAACTTAAGAGCTCCCTGGCAACTTTGCAGTTTCCTGTTTCATCCCATCTTTCCTTGAATTTCACAAGGGAATATTCTTTGATTAGGTCTGTCACTACTGATTTTGTCAGGCAAATAGAAGGGCCAGATCCAAAAAGTATTTGGTTGGCTGCTTTTTTGGCTAGTGAATCAGCAAGACAGTTACCTTTCGATGTGGCGTGACGTTTAATCCATCTTAAGGTGATCACGTTGTTGATGGATACTTCGGCCAAAGCTTCGTGACATTCTAGTACTAACCCTGAATAAATTCGCGGTCTGTATAGATGAGCATGTTCCTTCCAGTGATATTGTTTCTGGTTATTTCTTTTGCTGCTATGAGAATCCCCGTTAGCTCTCTTTAAACTACACTGGCACTATTGCTCACATCTCATTTTATGTTTATGTTTAAGAATCTCGAGTATATTCCACATCCTGAGCCTTGTTTTGTTTTAGAACCGTCTGTATAGATATGAATCGTACCTGCCACTTCTGGCTCTTCTATTTGTTCTATTATAACTTTATATGGCTTATGAAAGATATATTTTGGTGAGATGGAGTCCATGTTCGCATGAAGCAGTGGGAGCGTAACCAGCGCCTCCTGCCAAAAGTGATATGAACTTTTCTAATAAAGAATGGTCTCAGTCGGTATATATAATTAATTAAATTGGTTTTAGTTGGTTATCTTTGTGTGGTTTCTTAGTTAATATTAACGACAAAATACTACTAGACTAATTTTGTTTACATACATTGACTTGTTTATGGTTATAATTCGAAATTGACAACATAAGGCTCTAAAACGCACAAAAATATTTCAACATTACAAAAAGGAAGTATATATTAGTGATTAAAAGAAATTCGTAAAAATATCTTGATTGATCAGAAAATTATGACAAAAAAATATTTTTTTCTTAAAACTGTAAGAATGATTTTATTTTCTATACAAATTTAGTAAGTTTTATTTTACGAAACACCCGGTTTTAAACGCATGAAATATTTGTCTTCCAAAACAGCCACAGACTATGCTTATGTTAACACTATTAAGATACGGAGGTATAGGATTTCGAAGCGGAACAAAGGTACCATTCGTATGAGCTCGAAACTTTGGCTGTTCTGAAAAGCTTAGGAAAATTTAGAAGCTTTATTTTAGGTATTTCGTTTACTGTGATAACAGACTCTAATTCGTTAAAGGCTATAAGTAACAAGAAACAGTTAATACCTGGAATCGCAAGATGGTGGTTAGAACTACAAGAATATAATTTTGAAGTCCAATATAGACCCGGAAATAGGGTGAATCACGTGGACGCATTAAGTCGAAATCCCAATGTATCTATACCAATTGAATGTGGAGTTATTTACTAAATAGAAGAAGCAGATTGGATTTTATCTGGATAATTGACAGACGATAAAATCAAAAAAATACATCAAATATTAACTAAACCGCCAGTATTAGAATATGAAAAGCACATTTACAAAAAATACTGTTTACGAGATGAACGACTATATCGGATAACTGCACGAGGTATATTATGGGTAGTTCCACAAGGAATGAGACAGAGTGGTAAAGGCAGCTCACGACGATTTCGGACATTTCGGTGTAGAAAGAACAATACATTGTTTGTGTGAGAACTATTGGTTCCCAAAAATGTGCAAATATGTTGAAAAATATATATACAGTTTAATATTCTTCTTCTAAAATGTTTAATTTGGACATACAAGGTATTCATTTGAGACCGTCGTTATGTTAGATTTTTTTGTATTTTGTCAAGCGAATGAGTGCTAAATTATTTTTTTAATAGATGTTTTCTTTACAAACTAAATTGTTTTATTTTAACAAGTGAATAGGTCTTAGGCAGGTAGCAATTTAATAAAAAACCTATAAAGAAATTGTTTATATATTTAACAAAATACGTTAGTTACAAATCTTGGTGAGCAAAAGCAAATTCAAAAAATCAAACATAACTGTTGGTTAATAGATTTAAAAAAATTAAAACTAAAATTTTTCGCCAAAAAAGTAATTGCAAAAACGTGCTTATTAATTTTCAATGTCCAAAAATGTACAAATCTCGTTTATCCACTTAAATGTTTAGAATACAGAAGTTATTGCAAAACAATTATCTATTATAACATACACAGCTTATTGCAAGAACCTTCATTTACATTTACTTGTCTGATAAATTTTGATAGAAGTTTAGACATTAACAAGTTCTGTCCAATTTTGGCAGGCTCATACATTTAAAAAAATGATCTTGCAACCGGCTAATAGTAAAATAAATAAAAATTATGCAAAATTAAATGTGTTAGGGTACAAATATAGTGAAGCTGCGAGGGTAGAGGCGATTCTTATATCGTACTATATTTTAAATGGATACTGAAGCTCTAGGGCGAGATTACAGAAAAAAACAAGCCTACAATTTTGCAGATCTGTATATATGACGGACTTATACAGGGTGGTCCATTTAACTTGAGACAGCGCAATATCTCTAAAACGGTAAGTTTTTCAAAAAAAAAAGTTTAAATAAAAGTTGTTAGGCGTTACGGGGGAGATGCAATGATGAACATTTTTTTATATTGACAACTTTTTGAAGGTTTTTTAAGGTTAACTCTCTTTTTCTAGATACAAATATAGATTTTTTTTATTTTAGAATCTTGTTGTATGTAAAAAAGCAAATAAATTTTGTTTAAAGAAATTTTTCATAGAATTGCATCTTCAGTAGATAAAAAATAAAATAACATTTTTTTTTTTAAATTTTATAATAATGAAATGGTTTACTAAAAATGTTTTTCTTCTTAAATGACACAATTATCATATCAAACAACAACAAAAAAAATGTGTTGAAGTTGATGGTCATCTTTTTGAGTATTTGTTACATTATTTTTTTTTGTTGTTTGATATAATTGTGTCATTTAATTTTTTGTAAGAAGAAAAACATTTTTACTAAACCATTTCATTATTATAAAATTTTGAAAAAAAAATGTTATTTTATTTTTTATCTATGAAAATTTTTTTTAAACAAATCTTATTTGCTTTTTTACATACAACAAGATTCTGAAATAAAAAAATCTATATTTCTATTTAAAAAAAGAGAGTTAACCTTGAAAAAACCTTCAAAAAGTTGTCAATGTAATTATTACACCTCCCCCGTAACGTCGAACAACTTTAATTTAAACTTTTTTTTGAAAAACTTATAGTTTTTGAGATATCGCGCTGTCTCAAGTTAAATGGACCACCCTGTAGATGCCAGAAGCAAGTATCAATTTTTCGTATTCCATAAAGCAACTGCAAATCAGCCATATTTATTATTGTGGTTTATTACCCCCTAATAACAATAAACCCATATCCATTACTAAGTTTAATAACTGCGTTAACCTGACACCACGAACTACACTCACCGGCACGAAAAACGGACACCTCAATAGTTTTTAATAAAGGTAGTTGTTTTACGTCGAAACATTTTAACTCATTTTGCAAACAAAACAATATTCTACACATTGTTAATGCAGTAGCAAGACCTAAAGCAAATGGACTGGTAGAACGGTTAAACCGTACAATACTATCATCACTATTACCATTAATTCTGGAGGAAGAATTATAGGATCAATACGTAAGATCTGTACAACTTGCAATTAACAATGTACCTAATAAGTCTACAGGCAAAACACCTAGTCAGCTAATGTTTGGTTATATACCACACGGTGGAGATGATTCTCTACTTAAAGACGAAATAGAACAGATTCCAGAATTAATTGATGACCTAATTAATATCCGAAAGGAAGCTTCCGAGAAGATAATTGCGAGCCAGTTAAGACAAAAAGCCAATTTTGACATGAGACGCAAGAAGGCTAAAATATACAATAAAGGTGATCTAGTAGTCATCTTGAAACAAACACCAGCAACTGGGACGAGTCGTAAGCTAGCACCAAATTATTCAGGTCCAATGGTTATAAAGAAAGTATTGCCAAATGAGCGTTATATTGTCAAAGATATGGCAGTGTCGCATCGTACGTTAAGGTCTTCTAAATATGAGAAGACGATTGCAGTAGACAGCATCAGAGCTTGGTGTCCGCCTAGAGGAGTTTCTGATGACACTGGAAGTGAAAGCGAGAGATGGAAGTTGTTCTTTCTTCTGAAGAAGAGGAGGCAACTCTAGAATAGGATATGTATCTCGGAACGAGATATTTGCAGGATGGCCGACTGTAAGAATGATTTTATTTTCTATACAAATTTAGTAAGTTTTATTTTACGAAACACCCGGTTTTTAAACGCACGAAATATTTGTCTTCCAAAACAGCCACAGACTATGTTTCTGTTAACACTATTAGAATACGGAGGATTACGAATATTGTAAATAAGGGTAAAATATCAACCAGGCATAAAATACAGATCATTTTAAATTTGGGTTAGTTGCTTTGCGGAATAAAATTAAAGTTCGTTCCAATAATAAACTAGTGAATAATTGTAATTTTTGTAAGTGGCTGTTTGCTGAAAAGAGTGAGTTTTTCTCACTGAGTGTTATGTTTTATCAATTAGTTTTGTTTTAATTTGGAATCAAGTTATTTTGCAAATTATATTACCCAATTATTATCCATTAACCTTTTTTAGTTAATTTGTCAATTCTAATGTTTTGTCAAGTATTGAGAAAACCTTATATCCTAAATTAACGGGGTTATATTAAATAATTAAAACTTATTTGAATTTGACTAGTTAGTTATATTTTGTTTTTCTCTACGAGGTGTAATCAAAAGTTAAGAGTTAGATTGTCTGTTCTGGCGTAGTACATTATGGTCAGTGTATGCATTTATTTTGGGATTACTGTGGTCAGTTTTCCCGGAGTCGTCGCACCATGGTCGGTGCGGGCTAGTGACATTGCGGTCAGTGTGCTAGCAATGGCTTGTTTTATATATCGATCGATGTTTGGGCATTGCGGTCAGTGCCTACAGAATTGAGAATATAACTTTTTGTCAATTATGGAAAATTTAAAGTTTTGTCAATTATATTTTTTTATAATTAATATTTTGACATAAAGAGTTATCAGTATAATTTTCTTGTTAATTAAAAGGATAATAAGTATTTTGTTTATGGACATCACCTTTTCATGACTTTCTTTAATATAAAGCTGCTTTTGGTAAACTTGATTGCACATAGTTGTTTTTCTTTTATTTCAGGTACGCCATCTCATACGTGCATTAATTAAGTATTTTATCTATTTTATTTTACTATTATTTTATTTACGTTTTATTTTTTTTTATCATTTAATACTTATTTCTAAATAATTTTATTTTGTTCTAAATTTTACCTTACAATTTAAAGTTATTAAATCGTTTATTGAGTTAATTTCTAGTTTTTCCTGACATTGATTAAATAACTAAATATTACCGCCCAAGTTTTTAATAGATATTTTTAAATTACATATATCGTCCTATAAAACTTTAAATAACCTAATGATTCACACGCTTAAGTATCGGCATTCAATTAATATAATCACCATATATAGGGGAGAAGGGGACTTTTGGCTAGCACTGTATACATTTATTATAAGGTTATAAACCCACTGCAAATCTCCATGGATTATACATATCTCTCAGACACTAAATGAACAACAGTGACTATAAAAGTAAACCGCCATAATTTTTGCGAATAAATCATTCTAGAGTTAATTATAATGATATATTATTTAAAAAAATATTTATTCTTATTCCTACATGGTATACCGTTTCCTTTGGAACAATTTAAAACTACAAATGAATTTATGTTTCTTAAGTTCATTAAAAAAGAAAAAAAAAACAATTTTCAGTTTACGTAGATCCTGCAGGCTGATAGCATGGTGTGCACAAACCAATAAATTATTGTTTCGTGACTACATTATCTCACTTAAAAAATAAATAAATTAATTTTAAAAATGCCTTAATCTACGATCTGGCCGTAGCTCTTCCTTCAACAATAGTGTACTGATTTCATTAAGTGTGCTTTATTAAGAGTATCGTTGCGTTGATGTATTTAAATCGTACACTGAATATTTTATTATAGGTATGTACTTACACGTAGTAGAATAATATTTCATCTGCATGTGTACCGTTTTGCTCAAAATAAATTACAAATACAGAATTTGACAACACTGCATCATCAGATTTAATTTTTACTGTATATAGACTGTCAGCAAAAGCAATTTATAGGTGATAAATTGAAAACTGTTTATTTCCCATTTTTTAAATAATGTTGTACAAAATCGTTCGTATAAATCCAGTTGACTAAAAAAATTGGGAAAGAGGAATGTTTTATTTAAATTGGTTTGTAGTTAAGCAGTATTTTTATGCCAAACTGTCCCCTCAATTTAAATGGATCCAATTACAAATTACTTTAGTCCAACACCTATGGATAATAGTATAATAGCTGTTAGAAACGCATTTTATGTGTTTTTACTTTAGAATCTTTTAACTTTTAAGCAATTCTGTATTTAAAAATGTTTCTAAAACGATGTTGCTTAAGTATATTACGGAACAATTATATGTATCATCAATCATACCATTTCTTCTTCGATTACCTCAATCACAACCAAATAATAAAATAATTTGACCTCACAACGTAGGTTTTACGTGAAATAGTATCAATCTCTAAATGCTCAAAGCAGTAAAATAGACAATGTTTCATCTATTTTAAGCCATACTATATATAAATTGGTTCTTAAGCGTGATAAAGCCAAATTTGAACGGTACTGATGATAGTAGAAGTAGATGTGCATTTTAGAACATTTCTTAAAGATTTCCTCATGTTATGTTAAGTACGGGATATTAATACTCTGTGACCTAAAAGAACTAGTGTGGCTCTTTTTGTTGTTAATGCAGCAAGAAAATAGTTTAAATGCCTATAACGATCCTTTCAATCCTTCTTAGGGAAGTTTAGAAATTGGAGCGGCTTTAGGTTAGGCAGATCACTATCTTCTATTTGGTGTGCTCCTAAGTATAATGTTCTTGGATTCTGAAGTGCTACATATTTAATCAGAATGTACCTTTTGGTTTTGTGCTTCTTGTCACTGTCTTTCATTGCTCTTAGTTTACTAAGGTGAAGGTGTCGCAATGCCCGGTAATGATCCCTGTTATAATGCGTAGCTAGTTCTTGCTCAGACAGCTGCAGGATTCCGATCTTTTTTGGGTATAGTCACCCAAAAGGATCTTGGCCTGTCTTAGTCTTAAGAGATTGTTCCAATTATTGCTTCTTCTATTGTCCAGTTCTTTCTTAATTTATCCTAATAGTTTGTTATTGCTGGTCCCACAAAAGATAACTTAAACCCCTTTACTTGTAAGACTATTTGCAATAGTTGCCCTTTACCCCGTCATATCTATGAATATAAGTGAAAGAAACTGTATTTTCCTCGCCTAGCTCATTTAGCTACCAGACATCAAAATCAGTACCACACAATAAGTTAACACAGGCCAGTGGTTTCGGCGAGAAAGCCATCTTAAGGTCTTAGAGGAGGATAAATATGGTGCAAAATAGAATATAAAGTTAAGCAGGAAACATAAAAGCACCTTAAAACAAAGTATCTCAATCTTATAGATTAAAGTCAGATAGATGATAATCACAAATAATTTAAAATTTTAAAAGCATAATAAAACATTGCTGCTGCGGCTTATTTACAATAAAACCTTTCTAATTAAGTAGTTGAAATCGTAAAAAGCGAGAAATTATTAACAAGGAGAAGTACAGAAGCTCAATTTCTGAAATCATACGAGTTCGGCTAGGAACGCATGGTCGCCATCGCATGCGATGGAAAATTTGTATTCTTGACCACCATTCGTAAAAGTAGTTTTGTTTCGCATGGTGTAACGAAGAGTCTTAGAGAGAAAAGCCCACTAGCGCGACACGTCGCGCGCGACTTGTCGCTAGGCATCGCTCTAAGCAAGAACGCACATGTATTTAAAGGACCCTAAGTCCATTACCGCAGTTCTGTCTCTTGATCGCACGCGGCTATAAAATAGAAAGGACAAGCCCGCGATTGTATATCCGCACGCGGCCAGTGGTACTATGAATACATATGAAGCATCACTCATTACAGCCGTTCAATCGTGTGCGGCACTTCGATAGAATTAAAATGACCCTGTTGGTTTCCTACAATTCCAAAATGACCTCCGACGTTATCCATGATTTAGATGCATTTATATACAGGCATGACGTACTGTACAGACTTAAATACCATATTCCTAGGCTCATTTCAAGCAGAACATGTTTTACGAAGAAATATTCCGATCTACAATCGTTCAAAGATCAGAAGAAACATTAACGTAGTTTTTAACATTTTTGGTCGTTTGTTTATCAACAATTATGAACGTCTGTGGACTAGTCAGTCCTACACTAGTCAACTTCTTTTCTTTTTGAGATAAATTTAAATTTGCAACATGTCTGTGCTGTTTTCAAATAAAGAATTTGCCGAAATATTGTACATTTATGGATTTTTTAAAGAAAATTCGCGAACTTGCCTACAAGTTTCAAATCACCAAATGTTTAGAGCTGTATTTCGACATATTATTCGAACTCACGGCATACTGCGTTAATTTATCTTATGATCTTTAAACACTTGTAGCTCGGTAACTACCGAGAATTGGATATTAGTTCATAGGACACATTTTGCTTTAAATGAACTTAGGAATATGCTATTTAAATTTGTACAATACGTCATACAACACCCTTTATATCTGATATTCAAGATCAACCTCAAATATGAAACAATGTATTATAAAGTAAATTAAATGCGCAATTTAACTGGACTTTTATAACTAAAGGATGAATTCAATGCCTACGTGTCACTTTTTTTCGATAACGAACATATTCCATCTCTATTTTGTAACTGAACCTCAGTGTCGCTGCTTATCGTCTGTTTAAAATCGCATTTAAAAAACCGCATGCGGCAGGTCGCGTGCGACATGTGGGTTTTCTGCCTTAAATTATTGCAGCAGTTCATCGTTTTTAACCAATGAAATTTCAAAATATCGTAACAAAAACTGCGTTATCGGCTAAAAAATGTCAAAAAGTTAACTTGTGTAAATGTCAAATTAGTAGTTTCTATCATTTATAAAATTAATTTGAGTAGGTATATGAAAATGGAAATTGAGAATGAACGGAAAATAATTTTAAAATCTGACTATCTGGTAAAAAAAAAATGGAGCATGTGCCTCTTGTAATTGAGAGGTAGTATTTCTACATTTAATTGTGCCTATACAACATTTTGTATTCCTTGATTCCTTGTATAAGGTCAAATTTCTCTATATTGTCTATTCAATAAAAAATATACACTTGTAAATACAAAATAATCAATTAAAGTTAATAAATAACAAACTCTTACAAAGAACAAAAATGTGAAATAATTATATAATAATATTATTTAGTAATTATAAGAAAATAAAAAATACAAACAAGGAAGTAAAATGACATTTTTGTATTAGTTTTATGTGATAACTAACAAGCTTAGATACCCTTAGTTACCGTAAGCGAGATAGAAGATACTTTCGTTTGCTCTTGGTGCAGTGTCCACCAGTGTCAATTACACAACCTTATTTAGCTAATTTACTTCCCTTCTTATTCTTTATATACATGTCCAGTGTAATTAACTCCTGCTAAATTGCTGGTGGAGAAATTATCCACCAGTGGACACCACACCACCGACCGAAAGGTGTAGAGGATTTTACACCGAACCAAACAAAAGATGTAGCGGCCGTTGGTGTAGTTTATTCCTACACTAGGGAGACGAACAAAAGAACCTGTCGAATGGTCAGGACCGATCAATGCAAATCATTCGCCAAGCGACGAATGTGGGATCACTCATATACGGCAAAGGCTTTCAAGAATACCATTTTTCTTCTCGCATACCTCACAGCATGCAGAACGATGACGGAAGCTGTTAGGAATTAGGCTCGAGGTACTGTAACCAGTCCGGAAACTTTGACAAACTAGCTTTCATCCAGGATCCAGATAAGGTAGAGTCATTGATGAATGTCAAAGTAGAGATAAATGATCGTGGAAATTAGAAAATAGGTGTAAAGGGAAAACAGAATATATTGTGGTTTAACCATAATAATACGATATAGTATAGGACACCCACTATGATAGGCTTTACAAGGGACGACCTTTGTTGGGTGTGCAGCCGGTAAGTGACGATCTAAAAACACCATGGTCCATAACACTGTGAAAGTCACTAGTATTAAAGTACACAAAGTTGCTATAACTAATTGTGTTATAACTCTATTTCATTGGAACTGACATTCTTGACATATTTAAAACTGGGTAAACATAATTTTCATGTCATTTTTATGTTTTCACTCTAACAGTACCCTTTATTTCGTTAACTTTTCCTTATTAATAACGTTCTTGAATCAGCTTGCTAGAATCACTAGCCAACCTTTTGTAAATGTTTAAGAACGTCTTACACTTTTCGCTGTTTTTCAAACTTCTAGAATCCTAGCAATTAAATAATCTCGCTCAACTTCCAACTGATTGTATTTGTTTAAGTCTTCACTTCGAGATTTTTAGTAAAATGTCTTCTTTACATCAGCGGAAAATCTACTGAGCATCACTCAAGCGACACCAACGTCTTCTGACCTAAAAAAAACCTCATAACTTGGTCTCATTTACAATGTTAAAAACGTTTGGCACAAATAAAACGTAAAAGATGAATTCAGAAATGTCTTTCTCCCTGACCAAATTATATTGGAAAGCACTTCTTTGTCCTAAGTAGAGCCCGATTGTACAATATTTACATTTATTTGGACCTCTGCCAAGAATTTTGTGCACAATTAGCACCAAAAAAAACGAGACTCTCAAGCTTCCAAAAAGATGGCAACAAGTCGAAAGTAAAGTTATTTATTATCATTATGCATTTTCGTTAAATACATCAAAATTTAAAAATACTGTATATTCTTTGCGCGGTTTTAGAACAAATTACTTTTTTTTCAGGTCTACTAATTTTATAAGTGCGCTGATGCTCTTAACTCCACCAATGCATATCGCAACCGAACCTTCACCTAAATTTCTTCAAGTACTTAACCAGTCAGTCAGTTCCATCAGCCATAAAAATCTGCATTTCAACTAAAATAGTCGATTTCTCGAGTGCACGATGTGAGGGGGAGAACGTGTAATTCCGGGAGACACACTGGAGCGCGCAGCCCCCTTCTCGCCTTCGCAATTTGCATTTTGTGGTCCGTCTCAAGGTCAATACCGATACCGCTGTAGCGCGGTACGGGGGGCTATCACTTCCCTTTTCCCCACCGCGATGATCCGCATCCGAATTTTATTTATTGCATTAAGCACTTGATATTTTATTGTCAGAATGCATCTAAACCAATTTAAATGTGTATGGAGTTAAGGTACCATTTGGGAAGGCGAGACAGAGGCGGACTTCAAGCAACAGGCATCAAGCAGGAAATCCTGCCGTGCTAAAAGTGCTGTCGTACGTCGCGCCGTCCCAAATGTGTTTCATATAATTAAATGTGTTCAGACGTGAAGAGACCGTTTGCTGTCTCCTTTGCTGTCGCTTTACATTTGTTGTTTTACTCGCTCACTCCTTCCTTTCACCTTCACAGATCGACAGAAATAGGAAAAGCTTAGATATGCGCAATCTTAAGACACCATGCAGAGAACGATTCATACCGCTCTGTCAAATGTTTTATTATTGTAACGTTAATTTAATATATATTCAATAAGACATTAATTTATTGCATAACTTAATTTATTTATCCTAAATACCATACTAATTTATTTCATTTACTTATACACTAATTTATATTAACAATATTCTTATGTGAACAGAACGATATCTTAACTAATACCTAACTTTAACAGTAGATTAGACTTTTTGTATGCATTAAATTGAGTTCGAGAAGATTCCAGACTTCTTTCGACTTAATAAACGGCGCTTTCTAGCCAAAATATAGGTATAAAAACGTTAAAAGACTTCTTTTATCATTACATTTTTTAAAATTAAAAGCGATTTACATAAATACCGATTTATTGCAGTCTGTTTTTAATTTCAGTTTAACACGTCTATTGTCGGCGCGTTTTTCATAGCAATTTACGTTTGAACCGAAGGCTTATTCTATATTTTTTTTTAGAATTTCATAATTTATTATTATTTTTTATAGTCCACAAATATAATGTATAAAAAAAATACAAGGTATTGAGACAACAATGAAAAAAGAAACCGCAGAAAGAGCAAGTCACCTAGGCAATAGTTGCCTGTCTTGATAAATACTCGTTACGCATGTTTCTGTACATTACGTGCAGAGAGAAAATAGCTAGAACTGAGTTAATATCTATATGAGGGAAACAAGGAATAGTGGATCAGGGAAAAAAATTATTCTTGTTGTGTATAATGATAAAAATAGATATGACGAAAGTAGCAAAAGCAGAGGAAAAACAAATATTTTTTTTTATAATTTTTATATTTATTTACATATTATATTTACTGAATAGGTTGTGCCATATGAAATTATTTTATTTTATAACTTCCAAAAACGTAATTATTAATCTTTAATTTTGATTTTAAACAGCTTTCATTTAATAATTTGTTTCAGGTGCAATGGGATTATGTTGAAGAGCCAAGGCCTAAAGAATAGAAACGATCGTTGCGTTAAGGCTTTTTTACAATGATGAGTATGAATTATCATTGTTAGCAGTTGAGCGCGTGACGCGAGTATTTTTATAAATTAAATGTTTCCGATTTATATGCATTATTAAAACACATTGATAAACAAAAAATAATTGAACGTTTAGGATGTGTGTTTCACAATTTTTGAGTAGAGAAAAGTTAGGGTTCATTGAAAATGATTTTTAGTAAGGTATTTTGAATGGTTTGTAGACTGTTCAGGGTACTTTTAAAAGCACCGCCCCAAGCAACTATACAGTATCTCGAAGTAGATTCAACTAAAGAGTTGTAAAGAATAACTAGATTTATCTGGAGAGGATTTCTCTTAGTACGTAGAATTTATGGACTAATGCCCTTAATCGTTTACTGACATGGGATATATACTCAGTCCAACGTACATATTGATCTAGCATAACTCCCGAGTATTTAATAGAAGTTACTTTTTCAATAGAAGGACATTGGCAAATATTATTTTGACAGCTATAAGAGTGAAGTTTTATAACAATGTTACTAGGTTAGGCTAAATGTTATAAATTTGATTTTTTGACGTTTAATATAAGCTTATTATGATTTAATCAGAAATGTATTTTCCTTAAATCTGATTCTGCAGAAATTTTAGAATCCTGCCAGTTTTAACACGTAAGAATTAAAGCAGTGTCATTGGCATAACATATGAGATCTCCGGTGAATTTTTTTATCTTGTTAATATTATTTATATACATGAAGAAAAGAATTGGGCCCAATACGGTTCCCTGTGATACTCCCGTTTTTACAATGGACTCAGAACTGATAATATTGCAAATTTTAACTCGTTGAGTTCTATTGGACAGGTAGTTAGACACTAGATCAAGAGCAAGACCTCTAATACCATAATAATTTAACTTTTTCATTAAAATTTCATGAGAGACAGTGTCAAAGGCCTTGACTAAGTCGAGGAATACCGTTAGACATGTCAGAGACCTATCCAAGGCACCGACCGTTTTTTTTTTTTAATCCGCAACAGCATTTTTAGTATAAAAGTTTTTTTATAAATCCATATTGTCTTTCTGTAATAGTGTTATTTGCATGAAACAAGTCAATAAGTCTATTTTTTAAAACCATTTCAATGAGCCTCTAACTCGTAAATTTACTGGGGTCATCCGACTTAAAGATAGGGGTGACTATTGAGTTCTTCCATTGTTGAGAAATTATTTCATATTGGAAACAAAGATTTATAATATGAGTTAAAGATTTAATTTTCTGGGTAATGTTGCGTAAGAAATAAATTTCCATGGAAGAAATTTTCAAATATTCATTATCCCTGCAATGAAAAATCTTAAAAAATCTCGAAAATGTGATTCGTTCATATGAAAGTTAGTGATTGTTTCAAACAATTTGGAGGAGAGTTAATTTCTCGGTCATATTGACCGAGACGGCGGTCAACTTAAATAAAATTGCATTTAAATAAAAAGTATTTTTGAATTAAAAATATTAACAAAATAATAAACATACATCATGTAACATACAATTCGCAAGTTAAGTAATCAATTAGCCAATGAATGTCACGTTACAAGATGTTCCACAATAATTTCCCAAATTATTTACAATCGAGATTCACAGATAACAGGTAAATGAATACTTGAATTACGATACTCAATTTAGTGGTCTCCTGTTGGTGAACCACTAAATTCTTCGAATAAATGGAAAAGGTTTATTTCCGAATATATAAAAAAACAATAAACAATAAATATGGTGCAGGGAGTTTTAGTTGATGAGTGAGTGATTTGACGTGGAAACATTTTTTTGGTTGTTTATCTTGATCTCTCTGTCACCAGCATAGCAACGGCGCTCCTTTATATATTACTTCCAATCTTCTGCCTACTTGGATCTTCGGATAATCCTGTAAAGATTCACAAAAAGGATAGCATAGCTTAATCAATAACAGTGACGTTATTGAAAAAAAAAAAAAAAAGAGACCAGATGGTTGTCACTCTAAAAACATTGCATGTAACCAAAAAAAATGACACAAAATGTCAAACATGAAAAAGCAACTGAAATGTCATAAAAATCATTTGGAAGTTCTATGTGTGCTCGCCAAACGAGACACAAGCACCACACCCAACACATTTAACACTAAAATCATACTTAACCTATAACGACGTATGAGCTCATGAAGTGTTACTGACATGGAATATATACTCAGTCCAACGTACGTATTGATCTAGCATAACTCCTGAATATTTAATAGAAGTTACTTTTTCAATAGAAGGACATTGACAAATATTATTTTGACAGCTATAAGAGTGAAGTTTTATAACAATGTTACTAGGTTAGGCTAAATGTTATAAATTTGATTTTTTGACGTTTAATATAAGCTTATTATGATTTAATCAGAAATGTATTTTCCTTAAATCTGATTCTGCAGAAATCTTAGAATCCTGCCAGTTTTAACACGTAAGAATTAAAGCAGTGTCATTGGCATAACATATGAGATCTCCGGTGAATTTTTTTATCTTGTTAATATTATTTATATACACGAAGAAAAGAATTGGGCCCAATACGGTTCCCTGTGATACTCCCGTTTTTACAATGGACTCAGAACTGATAATATTGCAAATTTTAACTCGTTGAGTTCTATTGGACAGGTAGTTAGACACTAGATCAAGAGCAAGACCTCTAATACCATAATAATTTAACTTTTTCATTAAAATTTCATGAGAGACAGTGTCAAAGGCCTTGGCTAAGTCGAGGAATACAGACATGTCAGAGACCTATCCAAGGCACCGACCGTTTTTTTTTAAATCCACAACAGCATTTTTAGTATTAAAGTTTTTTTATAAATCCATATTGTCTTTCTGTAATAGTGTTATTTGCATGAAACAAGTCAATAAGTCTATTTTTTAAAACCATTTCAATGAGCCTCTAACTCGTAAATTTACAGGGGTCATCCGACTTAAAGATAGGGGTGACTATTGAGTTCTTCCATTGTTGAGGAATTATTTCATATTGGAAACAAAGATTTATAATATGAGTTAAAGATTTAATTTTCTGGGTAATGTTGCGTAAGAAATAAATTTCGATGGAAGAAATTTTCAAATATTCATTCTCCCTGCAATGAAAAATCTTAAAAAAATCTCGAAAATGTGATTCGTTCATATGAAAGTGAGTGATTGTTTCAAAAAATTTGCGAGTTAATTTCTCTGTAATATTGACCGAGACAGCGGTCAACGTGTTAAATAAAATTGCATTTAAATAGGAGGTATTTTTTTAATTAAAAATATTAACAAAATAATAAACATACATCATGTAACATACAATTCGCAAGCTAAGTAATCAATTAGCCAATGAATGTCACGTTACAAGGTGTTCCACAATAATTTCCCAAATTATTTACAATCGAGATTCACAGATAACATGTAAATGAATACTTGAATTACGATACTCAATTTAGTGGTCTCCTGTTGGTGAACCACTAAATTCTTCGAATAAATGGAAAAGGTTTATTTCCGAATATATAAAAAACAATAAACAATAAATATGGTGCAGGGAGTTTTAGTTGATGAGTGAGTGATTTGACGTTGAAAAATTTTTTTGGTTGTTTATCTTGATCTCTCTGTCACCAGCATAGCAACGGCGCTCCTTTATATATTGCTTCCAATCTTCTGCCTACTTGGATCTTCGGATAATCCTGTAAAGATTCACAAAAAGGATAGCATAGCTTAATCAATAAAAGTGACGTTATTGAAAAAAAAAAGAGACCAGATGGTTGTCACTCTAAAATCATTGCATGTAACCAAAAAATAAAAATAATGACACAAAATGTCAAACATGAAAAAGCAACTGAAATGTCATAAAAATCATTTGGAAGTTCTATGTGTGCTCGCCAAACGAGACACAAGCACCACACCCAACACATTTAACACTAAAATCATACTTAACCTATAACGACGTATGAGCTCATGAAGTGTTAGATCACCTATATTTACAAAAATGTACCCAATAACACGATGGTATATACTAAATCTAACACGTTTAACAAGACCTGGTCTCTGTGATCTCCGGATAAATATTTAACAAATAAGCTTGGCTCGTTAATCTTAATCTTAATCTTTATCGGTTAAAAGCAGGTAAGGTTAGGTTTGGCCCAAAACACTGCGGCCGCTTGGGTCTATTGTATTTCCCTGCTTTCCCCGTATTCAGGTACTATCTTTGGAATAGTCCTGTGTTTTTGGTTAGTTTTAATAGGTTCCCTACCCAGTGTTCCTGAGGCGTTCTTTCCGACTCTAGGCCAAAAAGGATGAAACATCGCCTAGTAAGAGCTTCACATTCAAAGATCACATGGTATGAGGTTTCTTCCTCTTCCATGCAGAGTCTACACGTAGTGGGATCATTGTGTAATCCCATCACATGAAGGTGTTTCAGCAAGCAGTGCCACGTTAGTAATCCCACAATGATAGAGTTGCGAGTTGTAGTGCCTCAGTCACGCCTCAGTAGCCATGCGTGAGTTTGGTCCCCTTGGCATGAACTTACTGATGCTGTGTCCTCTTATCAGGTTCCAGTGAATTTGGTGTTTTGTGTTTATCCACCTGTTCACTGCTTGTCGAACAGAGGTTTTGCTTATTACAAATACAGGTTCGGGTCCTGTGAATGGTAGATCTGATCCCTCATTGGCGAGTTCATCAGCCTTTTCATTTTCTTGGATACCTTTGGTACTCACGCTAGTTTTACCTTGTTGTGGATTGCCAGATCATTTATAATACCAAGGCAGTTTCAGACAAGCTTTGACTTGATTCTGTTTGAATCAAGAGCCTTTAAAGCTGCTTGGCTATCTGAGATAATTAGGATGGTTTGTTTTTTGTACTTCCTTCTTAAATTCTCTCGTACAAACAATTCGATTGTATGTATTTCAGCCTGAAATACAGTGGCATGTTTCCAAGTGAGACGATGATGTCGCATCCATGTACGCCAGAGCCTGTTCCCTTGTTAGTTTTATATCCATCCGTATACCATACGAGAACGCTAGTAAGTATTTATCTATCTCCTTATTTACCTCGTTCCAGTTGGCTCGTTACTCTGATTATTATTCTGGAGTAGATTATAGCTGAAGGTTATCTAAAATGTATCACATAAATATCTCACTATTCCAAGGTGAAGTGAATTCACTAAACTCTGATGATATGCCAACCTCAGCCTAATTCATCAGCTAATGGGGTGTGTAGTATGTGATTCTTCGTACTCGATAGAACAAGTGTATGGTGACTCCACACTATATTAACAGTCGCAGAGGTACATATAATGCTCCAGAGCTTCCTTCGTAGCCCAGAAACAACAGCTATCAGCAATAGTTATTGGGCTACACACAAAATTTGCGAAGCAAAGAAAAAAACCAAGGCGACAGAAAATCTCCATTAGTTCCTATAGCAATCCATTGCATAACACTGGGGCATTCCTTATATCAAATGTGTTGAAGTGAGAATAAAGCCCATTTCAGGTTCAAAG
This sequence comes from Psylliodes chrysocephalus, assembly GCA_927349885.1. Taxonomy (NCBI): domain Eukaryota; kingdom Metazoa; phylum Arthropoda; class Insecta; order Coleoptera; family Chrysomelidae; genus Psylliodes; species Psylliodes chrysocephalus. The sequence goes on along the minus strand of OV651814.1, from coordinate 32,756,409 downwards.
TTAGAAAAAAAATTACCAGAAATGAGCAGCTTAACAGCTCAATCACAAATTCTACAAGTTAATTTTTATAATTTGCCATATAATGCCTTTAAGGCTGGCAAAGATTACCATTTCACAGTAAATTCCAAATTTATTCAGCCCAACACGGCCTACAAAGTCCTCTCCCTTTTTTTATCTTGGAGTTTGTTTTATAAACCACTATCTAAGTATAAACCTCCATTGACAATGACTATTGACATTATTGACAAGATCACAAGATCAAAATGCCGAATCGCGTTCGAAAACTGAAGCTAGAAAAATAAAGAAATAGATTTAGTGAGGACTGCAACACAAAATACATCTAACTGTATACCGTGTTGTCTAACGGCAATATGAACCGTTACAATCACTAGAAAGAATATTTAAAATATATAATCATATGTTTTATATTTTGGTATATAACACGATGGTATTGAAAATAATAATACTTGTCTATTGTTTCCCTAGAAGACAGTAATAATTGCTTTTAATCGAGGATATGCCAGGTAACTAACAAATAGTATTTGTTTTCGGTAGACACGCTGTGAAGAAGAGTGCCGCTTGCACCATCTGGGATAAAATGGTAAAAGCTACGATGCTGCAGTTGTTTTCGTTTCTTTTACATTTTAGTAAAAAAAAAAACGATAACTAAACATGTTGTAGTTATTGGTAGGCGTGCAACATCGGCTGATTCACTATTTTCTAGACTGGTTCTTGTACTTTATAAAATTTCATAAAAACTTCTAGTCTTATGTATAAGATCCAAGTGATTACCTCCACAGAACAATTACTTTTAGAATGGAAACTGCAATGTTAAAATTTGAGACAGTTTTGTAACACCCGGTGTGCGTTCTTTGAACTATTTGGCGGAAGTGGCGCCATCTCGCGGTCACTTCAGTTAACACAAAACGCGGGAACATTCAAAATGGTCCTTCAATATTTAGTTTAAAAGTGGTAGTCAAATTAAGATTTGTTCATACCAACTCCTTTTTTACGTTTATTGTAGCAATAAAATTATATTTGTTACAATAAAGCAAAAAATGAGTAGTATGAACCAATCCTAACTTGACTACAAGTTGAAATATTTTTACAAAAAATTAAAAAGCATGATCAACAAAATTAATTTATTAAAACAAAAAAAAAAATACAAAATAGAATAATTAAATGTAGCGTGTTAATTAGCTGGAAAGTTAAGTCATTGTCTACAGAGGTTGAAGAGTTTTATCTAAAACAAAAAATAAATATTAATCAACTTATAAATCAAGAAGGGTACAGGAACAAAAAAGCAGCTAAGCCACATTTTTATCAAAATTGAACTGGTCCGCCCTATTTTGTAAATTACCAGTATTAGCAAATGCAAAACAGTGCATTTAAAATTATGTCCAAGGACTTTCCTACTGTTTGTTTGTCATTTTTAGTATTTAGAATAAAAAATTACAACTGTCTGGTAAATTAAGTGGTAAAGTACAATATAATCAGGCAACATTTAAACAAAGTAACATCTTTTTGTAATCAATTACCTTAAAGTATCAAAAGTTTGTATTTAGTCAGTCTAAATTAAATTTGGTTTTCTGAACATTTTGGTAATTAATTGTGACTAGGCCCCTTTTTTTCCTGAACCCTTCAAATCTATTGGGGAGCACAGAAAGTGAGGCATAAATAAAAAAAGGTATACTGACCATTACTTCCCGGACTATGCTATTTTGTCTTCCACAATCCAATATTGCCATTCCAAACGGCTTGAAGAAAGTTTGTACTAGAACAAATAAAAAAACAGTAAAAGTAACAATCTGAACTAAATCAATATAAAAATCAGATGTGAGGCATGAATACAAAAAGTACAGTGACTATTACTTCCCTGACTAGGCTGTTTTTGTCTTCAACGATGCAATACTACTGCCACTCCAAACGGCTTGAAAAAGTTTGTACTAGAACAAATAAAAATACAGTTAGATCGCTGCGTGCACCAAGAATTTTAAACATATCTTCAAAATGTTTATCACATACTAAATAGTTTTTACAAATTTGTTGTTTTATTCTTGAAAAATGGACTGGGAACACCCAATACTCAAATTTGAAATAAATCGTTATTAGGATTTCAGAGTGTTTACAAAACAATTTGGCATACAACAATACGATATATTACAGCTTTTGTAACTAAAAATGACCACAAAAATTTAAAATAAGCTCAATCGTCAGCAAGATCAAGTAAACAAATTGAACATTTAAAACACAATTGAACAAGACCAAGTTGACAATACAATAAACAATTATTTACAAAATACTTACTATTTATTCATCCAGGATCCAGAGCACACCCAAATACAAACAAATAATAATTATTGACAATATGATATTGATAAACACAAAAATACAGGTAAAATGGCAAATGTCATTCACCGCGAGGTAATCGATAATGGATGCCTGACAATTGACAAATGACACCCCCACTCTTTTCACCATCAATTGTAGATTTCTGTAAATTGTTGTGTACAGCACCATCTAGAATCTGTTCCTTGAAACAAAAATATAGTTTCAGCTCGGGCTATACCAGTTACCGATACCTGATTACCTCGAAAACCCGGAACGAAATGAGCTCCGCTCTTCTACTCACTGCGCACATGACCTTGGGGATTCAGCTATATACAAAATGTTAAACCATAAAACCTTCAAAATAAAGATGAGACGCATAATTGTTATTTTTGCACGTAAGCGAAATAAGGAGAGACTCTCGCGTATCGACTGCCTTTCTGACGTGATTGAAGAGATGGATACATTTCTACCACAGTAGGCTGGCGCGCACTGTTCTACCGCTGTCTAATCAATGTCATTGCTTATTCTACACCATTCTTCTAGCGGAAGTGTATGTAACTATACTAAATGTACTGTATGTCGTATCGTACAAAAAACTATAACAAGAAGACAAAACAATCTTTGACAGCGGATAATATAAGATGCGAAATGATTTATCGCATTGTAATAATTGGCATTATTATTAGTTAATTTGCAAGATTTTAGTGGATTTTTAAAATGCATGATTCCACAAGAATTTTGGAAATTTGATGACAAAATAAAAAGTGCATAAATTGGTTATTCTCGGATTAAACAATCCACACATAATTATTCTAGTTACAATTTTTGGAATTTAATACTCCTAGTAAATTATAATAACTAAGAGAAAGAGATTTAAAAATAAATAAAGGATATTTTTTCCAGTTCATTAATAATAAATTATTTCGAGAAAACATATTTGTTTTCGTAACTGTAAATGTGCTTTTGGGGTAATTAAGGAAATTTATACAAAATATTTGTTTTTTTTTTTTGAAAAACCTGAAATGTAAATAATATTTTTTTATAGGGTAATCAAAAGACGTTGCCACTGCACTGTACTACCTTTGCCCACTTTGCCAGAGTCACCATCAGCACCGTTTCCAGGACTATTACAAAGTCCTACATACTTTGATAATCAAAGTATGAGCAAAGTCCAAATCGTGATAGTTACCCAAATCCAGGACTGTATCGAGGAAATCCAGAGTTCTACGATTCCACGATCTATGGCGGAGATTGGGCCAAATTCCAGGACTCCAGAATCCAAGGCTACAAAGAGACTGCTACATCTAAATCCAAAATCAAGGGCCAACCAATACCACCAAGCTCTCAGAGGACATGAAGCAAATCGCGCAAGGAGCTTAACATGAGTTTGAGTCTGTGGGAGCCAAATCCAAAGCAGGAAGAAGATGGAGTCAAATTCAAAAAAGGGACCAAAGAATTTATATGGAATGGACTAAGGTTCAATGAAAGAGGCCATTCCCAGTAATCAATCAGTAGGGACCTATCAGTAGCAGCCGTGTACAGCAGCCATGTGCAGTAGCAGTCTCACAGTAGCAATGTGCAGTAGCAGTCTCACAGTAGCAAGCCAGGGAAGCAGTCCAAAGCCAGAGTCTATTGAAAAATGGATAGACTAACGCAGCAGAAAGAACCCGTAACCTCAGCCTGTTTTTGTAAATTATTTACATTAAGGGTTTTAAAAAGAATTGAACAAGTAGTTCAATTTTTTTTTGTCGGTGGAATAATGTAATAATTGGCATTATTATTAGTTGGAAATATAAAGAAATTACCAAAAATTTTAAATAAGTATTTTAATGTTTTAAATTAAAAATTAAAAACGAAGACACGTATGAAAATAAAACAAACAAACAAACAGGTTAATAATCTAGTCAATGGCTACACTGAGCGTGACATTTTAAAAATACAATCATCACGTAAATATTGGTTTATCTAGAGAGGAGACAGAAAGAAAGGGCTCTGGGGTAAACTCTCAGTCGAGTTCGGACTAAGGTCCAGACCTTTCGCCCAAGGGGCGAAAGCTCTCGTTTTTGGTTGAGATAGATCCAGCCAACCTCGAAAATTTATTTTTCTACGATCACTATTCAAAGTAGGTTTTTGGGGTTCAAAATCAACCGAAAAGCAGACAACTTTGTTGCCCGCCTAATTTTAATGAGGTAAATTAAAATACTATATGTTTTTAATAAATAATTTTTACGTTATTTGTATGAAGTTACATGTTTTTTTAACCGATTTCAAAAAAGGATGAGGTTCTCAACTCGTCATAATATTTTTTTGTTTTATTATCCAAGTTAACATTAACTGAATATCAACTCATTTTTTTATGAGAGGTAGATACAGGCAATACATTATACACTACTTGCGACAAATTTTCAGTTTTTATATCAATTTCTTAAAATAATTTGACCGTAGAAAATATCTTGTTGGTATTTTTACTTTTTGCTCTTAATAAACAACTTACCTATATTGGAAATATTTCTTATAAAGTCTCCAATATCCTCAAAAATCACTTCAAAATTTCTTTTAAATCCTCCAACTCAATTAGTAACTTTTTCATCAAGAATAAAGATAAAGTGGACATCATGGATCAACCAGGCATATATGAACTCAGTTGTAAGTCTTGCCCAGCCAAATATGTAGGTAGAACCTTTCGTAATTTTAGGACTAGACTTAAAAAACATTTAAGATGTTTGAATACTGCCACAACCGGCTTCTCACATTTTGCCACCCATCTAGTAGAGTCCAATCACGATTTTGACTCAGGGGATGGCTTTAGGGTACTCCACATTTGCCACAACAAGTTGATATTGAATAATTTGGAGAACCTAGAAATATTTAGATTAAGAAAAAGTACCAATGCATTATCACTAAACTCACAAGTTTTTTCCGAATCCACACCCACGTTCTCAGTTCTTTTTTAAAAATCTACGTTTCCCTTAAATTGCCCCCCCCTTTTACTTTAAAATTTCCCTATGAAATTCTATTGACTTTAATTATTAGTTATACTTATTTTTATTCTGTCTCCATTTCCATTTTCATTTTTCAGCACATTACTTCAAAAAACAACTAACCAAATCAATAGTTTTTTCTTCTTTTCATTTTAACACCATTTCCTTTTTCCGTTGATTGTTACCAACTTCTTAATTTGAATATTAGTACATCTAAAATTATTTTCCAACGCTAATGCTAGACTCTACTTTTAACAATAATAATTTATTTATTTCATTTTGTTTATTATTACGTACAAATTCAAACAATTCATTTTATAAACCAATATTATTATTAAGAAACATTTATTTTTTTCGCCAACGCCATCTATTAGCCGATGGTCAAAATATTTAAATTTGACAACCTCTAAACTGTTATCTTAAATATTAGAATGGTTAATTCGTCTATTTATACCTAGAGGGCGTTAATCAGTATATTAAATCTAAATAAAATTTAATTCCTGTAGAATTATAAACACTTGTCCAAGAACCCATTTTAGTGCTTGTAGGGTTTAAAAAGTTTTTAAATTTGTTTGTCTTAATTGTTCGTCCGTTCGTGAAATATTTTAATAATTTTAATTAATAGTTTTAGACCTACTTTTGTTTATGTATTTTGACATCAACTTTTTGTTGCAACTATTGTTTTTTATGTATTTTAAAAAATACTCGCATACTTGTTTTTACACCGACCCTGGGATAATTCTCTTAGCTTAGTCTTAAATAGATGAGTAATTACGGGTGAGTTCTTGATATTTGACAACTTTCATATTAAAATGTTTAAACCCACTTTATTAGTTATGAGCTCATTCGTTTTTCCTCTCTATTTTAGACCTTACCTGATGATGAGGATCTGATCCTCGAAACCGGTCGTAATAAAATACTCTTGTGAGATCCTAAGGACCACCCTCGTTTGATTTACCTTTTTTGAACTTATAACTCACACATGGCTACCACCTTCAACTTTAATTTAAATATCCAAGTACTTGATAACTAACTAGTAAATATGAAATGTTGTTAACAATCATTATATATTATTTTTTGTATTCTATAATGTAACGGACACCGAATAAGTCATACAATTTAAATAAAACAAGATTCTAAAATTCATACAACCTAAACTAGTTTATTAAATTAAACGCATCTTAATTAATGTAGCAAGAACAACAATACAAAGAACGAATTTTCTTTATTCAAAGATCACAATCTCCAAATAATCAATTCAGTGAGTAACCAAGATATGGCGCCACAGTAAACTTTACGTTACCGCTTCCCTTTGTTTTCATGAACTATATCTATGTTTATAAAGGTTTACGAAAGCTGTATATTCAAAGATATATCTCTTCTATTAATTTAAATTTAGAGTGGAAACACTTACACAGTTTATGAGCAACCGTCCATATAAAGTGATATTTTACAATTTGAATAAAGATCCGAAACGTAGTCGTAAAAAAACACTTGACTTTAGTGGCTTTTGTTCTAGAGTGATAACTAGAAACATTGAAGATTCAAACTAACGTGTATCAACAAAATTGAAATTAAATCAATAGAAGGGTAACTTTATTATATTCTTGTAAATGCTATGAGAATCTATGAACCACCTGTTAAAGAAATCGATTACTCTTTTCTTGTTAACCACCGCTTTTGTTTGTTAGTATTGAAAGAATAATATCTGAAAAGTGGTGTATGTTTCTTGATTTAGCCAAACGTATCTAGAAACTCTTAAAGGGTAGTATTAACTTCTATTGTTAATATTGCTAAAGAATAACGCAAATCTTGGTGTAACTTTGTATCTTTTGCAGTTTTGCAAGAACTAAATCTTTAGATTGGTTCTTTTTCTACGAAGCATAGTATCTTAGCTGTTGTGAATAATTATAACTTGACTAGCATGACGTAAATTCCAAATAGTATCCGTATCTATACCCAGTATAGGACGTACTCCTTCAAGCACAACTGCTCTTTTTAAATGATCATTAATGACTACTTAACTAGAATTTAACGCAGTCTTTAAAACAGTTTTCTTGTTTTTTTTTTATTTATGTTTTATTTTTCTTCTTAAGCGAATCGACATATTTTATGGTAAATTCTAACAATAACTTAAATAAGTCGTTAATTTTCAGTTTTGATAATTTTTCCTGAGAAATTTTATTTTGGTTTTATTCATATTGTTTGTGTTTTTGTTTATATACTTAACTTTTTTGTAACTAAAATAATTTTAATATAATTTACATTAATTAATTTTTAGGTGATTTAATTCTGTATTATCAGAATATATATCTGCTGACGCGAAGAATTTGATATTCGCTTAATGCTCAATACATTTTTATGTTGTGCTCTGTATCTAGAATATATATACTGTTTTATTTGGCTTCATTAAAATAATACTGGCATCTCTTTATTTTGAGTTAACTTATCGAACCGCGCTGGTTTTACACTCGTTTTATTGAAATTTGTTTTGGTTGTAATTCACTGTATCAACATCTACAAAACTAATCGGAAACATCATCTTATTTTATTAGCTATTCGGTATGAACGATAACCCCAAACAGTCAAGACAGTCGAAATAACAAATTCATACGGTTTGAACGAACTTGCATAAACAAGATATGATTAAGGCGAAGAACAAGCTCATAAGTAATTCGTAATGTAAATTGTAGGAGTAGTATTTTGATACTGCTACTAATTTCTATGCCAGATACGATTCAGTGAGCATTCAGATTGCTGCTTAACTTTAATGTTTGTTTTGGATTTGTGTTTTTACTGCCTCAGCGGTAAGTAGTATATGGATGCAGTGGAAATTTTGTCTCTATGATTAGCATAAACCTTACTAGAACGATAATAAAGATAATTTTGGTGAGAAGAACAGCATCGTTCTAAGAAAGCTTAACATAATTCATAGCTGTAATATTCATTTCAATTTTTTTGGAACTCTTGAATCAGTAAAAGGCCTATTATATCTATACATAATTATACAATTGAAAAATCTGATATGAGAACGAACGTCTGAATACTTCTGATCTAAATTGAGGTGGTGTTAGTAGACCTTTAAATCTTAAGTTTAAGTTGTCAACATCTTTCCTGAAGGATAATTTTTTGTAAAGATAAAGATTGTATAAAAGACAATTTTGTGGTATAGCGTAGTCGCATGATGAATTCGTCGGTTTTTCATATTTGGCCAACCGATTTCTATGTGTTCATGTGATATCCTTTGATATTTTTTTATACCGTATATGAGTCTTAAGCAACTGTTTTGTATTCTAATTTTGAATCCGCAGTTCGATTTTCTGTAGAGACTCTCAATTAATGACGCCTTTCAGTACTTAGTTTCCTCAGTCTACAATTCTATTGATAAGGCCGTTCCAGTGGCAGTAGTATTCATTGATTTGGCAAAGGCGTTTAACACTGTGCGTCAGTCATACTTGTTGGCTGTCTTGGACGCAGGTATACGAGTGTTGTTACATAGGTTCATTAGACATTACTTGTCACATAAAAAACAGGTGGTCTAAATAGAAAAGGAACGTAGTACTAAAAATGATGTCATTTTGCGTATTTTAAGGGATTGTTTTGGGGCCAATAATATTTAATTTATGTTTAAATGATATATTCTTTTACAATTCTACAGACAAATTTAATTAAATTTGCAGACGACATGGACGTAATATACAGAGTGTCCCAAAATTGTTGCGACACAGAGCTACCACGTGTAGTAGAGGTCAAAATAGGTTGATTGGACCCAATTTATTTATATACCAAAACGTACCGTTTTTCCGTAAGAAGAGTTCAAAGTTTACATAAAAAAACTCATTTTTGTAAGCTGTTCAGAAATTAGTAAAACAAATTTAATAAAATTTGACAAAAGTTAATTTTAGAGGATTACTCTCCTTTCGGTAGGTAAAGAAATTAATATGTAATGAAAAAGAATAAGGAAAAAAAGAAAGGAATGAAGCTTCCAGCACCAAGAGAGCGGAGGAAATAAGTAAGACACAAAACTGATCTTTCCATTGATCTCATAGCGAGGTACAAAAAGAAAGAGCAAGGATTTTTAGTCAAAGTAGCGCCTGACACTACTTGTCTCAATGTCGGGAGCCAAGCGGTTTCTCCCCTACAAATTTAGTTTTAACGCTGCAGAATCGATAGTCCGACGTTCGTTGTAAACCTATATTTCTCATGTGGTTACTTAGACTACGAATACCCGGCCTACTGGTTCAGGAGGGAGAAGGCTATCAATTCACTGAAGAGCAGAAAAATTCCCTCTGCCCACGTATTACGGGGTTCTTCACAAGGCACCACTGCCTAAACAAGACCCACTGCCTAAACGAGCGCCCACTGCTTGAACGAGAGCACACTGCTTAAACAAGAGCCTACCGGTCTTTAGACCGATACACTGACGGCCTAATCCGACACAAGAGGGAAGGGAGGGGGGGGGGTGAACTTAATAAGGTTTAAGTCTGGAGGTAGTGCTATTATTTTTAAACTTTATAATAATAATGTCTATTCATAAAAGAAATTAAAAAAATACAATAAAAAAAAATGTGAACAAATAATTTATAATCACAGAAGCTGTAAGTGTGCTGACTTACACCTTGTAAGTAATATACAAATATGCTCATACATAAGACATACATAAGAGTATCGACAATAACAGGTAAGTTACTTTTTATGATTAAATAATATCACAATAGAGATTTCGTTTCTCTAGATCAGTGCCTATTATAAAAAAAAATTTTACAATAATATTAATAACAACAACAATAATAATAACAACAAGGGGGTGGGTATCTCAGTGGTAGAGTTTCTGTCTGCAGATCCAAGGGTCCCAGGTTCGAATCCCACCGTTGGCCGGGATTTTTTCAATTAATTTAATTATTTAAAATTAATTCTGATGCCTTGGTAGGATTTCCCACTGGATCATTCACTGTTAAGTTCTAATTAACAGTGCTGTTCCTAAAATGGCGCTGGGAAACAGCAACACAGCAACAAAGTATCTGCCTGCGGATCCAAGGGTTCCAGGTTCGAATCCCATCGTTGGACGGGATTTTTTTATTTAATTTAATTATTCAAAATTAATTCTAATGCCTTGGTAAGATTCTCTACTTGATCATTCACTGTTGGGTTTTAATTAAGTGTGCTGTTCCTAAAGTGGCACAACGAAACAGTCACAAGGCCTGTCTGTAGGGGTGTAGGAGTATTAGAGTACTAATTAATACTCCTGCACTATAGAGTATTAGACTACTAGTACAATCCATAACCTACATAGAACATGAGACTAATGACTTTAAATGTTTAAACCAAAGACACCAATAAAAAAAAATAACAACAACAATAATAATAATAATAAATAATAAAATAGTTTTTGAATATTTTAAATAGACTCCTTGTTTTAAACATAATTTACAATGTTGTGGAAAAGTCTCTATTTTTTTGATTTTATTCATATTTTTAGAGAGCTTAATTTGGATATATTTTGTAAATCAACTGCGATCTGATTAAAGAGTAAGTATGGAATAAATTAATTTTGAGATTAAATATCCATTTTTAAGGAAATTTCCAGAACGGTTCGATTTTTTACTTTAATTTTCTACATTTCTAACAAAAAGTTATATATGCAGGGTGATAAACATGCGGGTAATTACGTGAGAGGTAATATTTTTAAATGGGTCACCCTATGTATTAATCAGTTTTTGGAATCGCTACGGAATTCAACAATATATCACACATGGAGCTTGCATACAGTGCGTTTGTTAAATACTACGTAATGAAAAACAGGGACATCATTAAAAAAATAGCGAATCTCCTGTATATGTTAATTTCGTTTGAAAGAATGCACTATGAAAAATAAGTCAACTGCATCAAGCGTTTTCTTCAAAAATTATTCCTTGTGTGATACATCTTTATATTAAGCTTTCCATTACTATTTCAAAAATCCATTAACAAAATTGCCAATGATGTCAATAATTTAATGTAAATCAGCCTGAATAAGGAAAATTATATTATACAACGCAGAAAAGTAAAATTAGAAATCGAATGTTTCCAGTTTTTTAGAAAATATTTTTGATTGAGGAAATAGTAAATGATTTCATACTTTATGAACACACTATATACAAGGTGTCTATAAACAGTGTGTACATATGCTCTTTACAAAAGAAAACTGCAAATTCATTTTATGTCCTTTGTAACGAGGGTGTCAATGTGTATAACCCCTGATGACGTTTCTGCAATAATTTAAGTGATTGAAGGTGTGGACTAAGGCTACTTGTATAATAACTCAGTCACGCTGTAATTAGAAAATAGACTCAATTGTATTTTAATCTGCATATCTCTACGTATAAGGTAATTGATGAAAATACGGAAATAAAAATTACTATTAAATTTAAATTAAAATAAAGGATATGCCTTCAGTAGATACGGAACAAAAACCCATTTCTAATCTACAACAGTTTCTAGTAATAAAATGACTTTTTAACGTATCTATTTGTAAATAGCATTCGGTACAGTAGTAAAGGGACAGGTGTGGAACAGGCCTCAACTACGATAAAAGGTCTCCTGTGGTACTTCTTGGGTCCTCAAGACGTTAATTCTTCATCAAATCAGCAAATATTCTTCATATATCAAAGTAATAATCCTTAATCATTCTTTAAATAAAACTATAAAAAGCATTCAGATGTTGCATCGCTAAAATATTTCGCCTTTTTAATGGATAATGAGATAGGTAGGACGGATGAGACAAACGTTTTGAATAATAAAATAAAAAATATCTATTTTACGGGAACTAATGTATTTAAAACGTTCGACACACAAAAAAAAATAACCTCAAAATTTAAAAATATAAAATCCGTTATTCTTTGATAATCACTGAATGAAACCAAAAAATACTTTATCTATTACTTACCAGAATTAACCTAATGGTTTTTCCATACAAAAAGTATTACTTTCTTAGAGGATCATCTCGATAATTTTAAATTTGTCTCACAAAATTCAATTAGCAAGTGAAGTCGAAATGAAATTTAACAGATAGACTAAAAATTGTCATCCAAGGATACCGTTACGCCATTTGACGAAAATCACTTTCTTCAAAAACGCTTAAGCTCTTTAAAGATGTTGTCCTAACACCAGCTTGTCTTAAATATCTTCGAAATGGTTTTCTTTCAAGTAATAATATTCTTTAAATTTATTTTGTGGAATATGTCCAATCGTATAACGTGAATAGTATTTTTTTATTGTAGTTATAAGCGGCTCGTTTAGAAAGACAAAACGCTATTAACAATAATATTCAATATGTCTTCGAAGCATTTTGGTTGTGATGATTTAGGTTAAATAAAATGAGCCCTAGAATTTACAGTTTTCCTTTGTGATGAGGGTTTGTGTACAGTGTAACGTGATCTTGTTATTTTATCTATTTTTTATAGTGTTTTAAGCTCTTATGATTTTGGGGAGTGGGTCAGGTTATTAAACAACTCCTATTACTTTGAAAAAGAATGTTGAGCGCCACTATATTTAAAACTTACTAAACTTGACTATCAATTAATGATAAAAATGTAGAAAATCACTAACCATTAAAATATTATAATTAAATAAGGTTTCAGATAAGGTAGCGACAAATTCTAATTCACAGAGACTTACTTATTCAAATTTAAATGATTTATTCAAGAATGACATCTGTTGAATAAGAGGTAATATTTAAGGAGTGACTGGTAGAGGCCTTCTTCAAGGGGATTCATATGATATACTTCGGATATCACAAACTCTTAAGTATAAATCTTCATAGGTAAACTTAAATCTCATAAACTTCTTTAGATGACTCGAACTAAACCTCTTGATATACTTGAAATAAACTTCTGTAGCTGGAACTAAACTTCTAAGTTTCTATACTTCTAAACATCAAAACAATCTCTTTAGATATAACTCCTACAGAACCGTCTAGATACAGCCAGGCTACAAGGAAAAAGGTAAAAATATCAAGAAAGGAATTAGGAAGTTTACATAGGAAAGAGATAAAATGCTTTTTAATATTAAATGAACAATTTAAACTAAGTGAATAGTTTCACAGATACTAAAATTAATATAAAAAAAAATTCTTATTTAACATATTTAAATATAGTAAAGCATATTATATCTTTCCTTACAAAATAATAGATAAAATTATATAAAATATGTGAGTCTTGTGTTATTTAATGTGTTGAGGTTATGTACAATATTTGACATTTTATTAAAGAAATTCTTGTACAAAATATATATTTTCAACAAAATATCGGGAGGAAACTTACCTTTTTAAAATCAGACGGTCATTAAAAATATTAAAGACAATTAGTACATCGGATGTCCAAGATAAAAGATAATTAAAAATTCAAATCAACTTACTTGTTGACAGAGACGAATCGAAATGACAATCCAAGTTTGGAAACAAGGCATAAACGACAAATGACGTTAGAGTAGAGATGTTTGCGTCAAAATAACGAAAACAGTTCCAACTGTTACAATGTTTGGGTCTAAATAACGAAAACAGTTTCAACCGTTACAACAGACAAAATAATCCTATAATTTACAGAATTCCTAAAAACAAAAAACAAGTACCTATTAAAGTAAAACTTCTGATAAAGCATCACTTAATAATAAAAAGCAAGTTTGCTTTGTAATTGAGGAGCCGTTTTGGTGTCAATTATGAAATTGGAGTCTAAATCTCTCAATAAATCAGTTTCAACACTAAGCAACGCTTCTAAATTAGCTTGTTTGGCTGCCATGCGTTAAGGGTTTTTTTTTGTATTTGGTTTTTTTGTATATGGTTTTTTTGTATTTGGTTTTTTTTTCTTGAGGGCCCGCTACACTGATATTGATTCACAGTAGTTATTTTTAGTTGGATGTATAATGCTTTAATAGATATTTATACACCAAGTGAGTTAAATAAATTTTTATTCGCGAGAATTTCTTCCGAGCGAATAAAAATTAATTAACTCACGAGGCGTATACAATATTTTATCCAATTTTGACATTTTTAGATCAAAATATAGGTGTTTTTTAAATTTAATTTTGTATTTAACAACCATTTATGGCAATGTAATTGACAAGTAGTCGGTGCAATTTATATTAAGTCTGGTTGTTAGGCGTTGTCAGGGCTTGTTTATTTAGACTTTGTTTATAGTTAGTTGAATATTACTGTTATTGACTAAAATCTTCGATATAAAACATCGGCAAAAGAGTTAATTTTCGTTTAAAATTTTGGAAAAATGGATATCTTAGATTTTGTAAACGAAGAACTTGTTTCAGAAGAAATGTTAAATGCAGCAAATGAGGCTTCAGCAAAAATAGTACCCAATAAATCTAAATCATTGTACGAGAAGGAGTATATGCTTTTTTGCCAATGGCGAAACAAAAAGCAGGTTAAAGGAGTTAACGAGACGATAATAATGGCATACATATCTGAAAAATCATAAAATGTGAAGTCTTCGTCATTATGGTCCTATTATTCGCAACTTAAGAAGATGTTGTCCGTTAAAGAAAATGTAGACATAAGCAAGTAGGTTTTTAAATTTTATTAAAAAAAGGTTACTTTTTCAGATTTCACCAAGTGAAAGCATTTTTAAAGAACCAATCAGTGGGATATAGACCAAAGAAATCAAATGTATTTAGTAGAGAAGACGTCAAAAAATTTTTAGATACTGCTCCTGATGACAAGTATTTACTGCTTAAAGTAGCTATGATAATGGGAGTTTCAGGAGGCTGCAGAAATTGCGAACTGGTAGCGATGTCCACTAGTAATATTGACGACAGAGGAGGTGTATTAGTGGTGAAAATTCCCGACACTAAAACTTACAAAGAAAAAATATTCACTGTTGTCAATGGAAGCAATAATATCAATGCAATTGATGTGTTTCAGAAATATAAAAAAATTGCGCCCGCAAAATGTACCACATACACGACTATTCCTAAACTATAAAAATGAAAAATGCACGGTACAGCCTGTAGGTTTCAACACATTTTCCAAAATGACTCAGAAGATAGCAGAGTTTCTTGGCTTAGAAAATGCGGGAGACTATACTGGACATAGTTTTAGACGATCCTCTGCCTCTTTACTGGTGGAAGCAGGCGCCGATTTATCGATATTAAGAAGACATGGAGGATGGCATTCTGACTCAGTTGCAGAAGGATATGTTGATCAGTCTATAAGAAATAAAATAAAAATTTCAAGAAAAATATTGGGTAATGAAGTTGCAGTAGGTGCACCTGAAAAAGCTGGGACAGTTGCCAATAATAAATATAATATATTGGAGAATACATTACAAATTTCCAATTTAAACAATGAACCCATCGCCATCGGTACAAACATCAGTTCTAACAATGGACCCATCCATTCAAACGTAGTTTCTAATGTTTCAGAGCAACTAACTATTCCATTAAACAACGAAATGAAGCTCCAGTTTAATAATTTAAATAACTGTAACTTTTATTTTGATTATAAAAAATAATTAAACAAAGATAGTTTCCATTGTAGTTTCCATTAAGTATTATTGTTTTCATTGTTTCCATAATTATTGTTGCAAGTTGATTTTTATAATAAAACTTTTAGGCTGATTCCATTGTTTATTATATTGGCTTTACATAATATATGCACACATGCCTTAAGAGTGCTAATATCGATACCTAAATAGCGACTTCCACATTTGGCTGCCGACAGTAATATAGGTACATTATTAGGTTAACTAATAGTGACTTAAAAGTTTTTTAAGTCACTAGTGACTTAAAAAAAATTTAACTCACTCCTTTAGTTGCTAGTGAATAAAACTTTATTTGTTATTGTTGTTATGGAATTGATAAAGTCATTTTAATGTGTCAAAATTGGATAAAAATTATTAGGTAAAAATATTTTTTTCCAAAAATTAGAAAATGTGAATATAAATTAGTAATATTAAATTCATGCTTTCTGTTCCAGAATGAATTAATTCCTATTTTATTATTTAAATATTCGCGCTTTGTCTCAAATCGCTTACTTAAAACTTTGGCCCACACATGCGCTTCGTCTAACTGTAAGACAAGTGAAACGCCGTTGGACGAAGAGTACTACAGAAATTGCCGCGACGAACGCTTTGTGGTGTGTATGTGCCGTTAAATCCGCTATTATAAATCCTGTATAATAAACGTTGTTATATAAATTGTGTAACCGGGCCCGGTCTTGGCTACTGGACTAATACTACCACCTACTTCATCCGACGAACCATATGATGCAGCACAGAAGGTAAGCGCGTTTGAGACACGTTTATCTTATTTTTTTCGACTGTTACAATCAGCCCCTTTTTTACGTAATATTCCAATCATTCTATTACATTTTTTTGGTCCTTCGAGTACTTTAATAACAGTTAGAATTAAATTGTTGCATTATTATAACTGTGGGATTTTTTTTTGCGAAAAATTCGATTTAAAATTTTCTTTATTTTTTAAATTATCAAAAGCGCTATTCAAAATTATAGCATATCTGCTAAAATTAATCAGTTCTTACTAAAAAAAAATCATTTAGTTTGCATACAATATTATTTCAATAAGTATTAAATTTATTGAGTTAATTGTAAAATTTATCAGGTAGACATATTGGTCATTTTTTTAGTCGAGTCGTGCTCAAGTTGTTCGACATCGGTAGTGTACACAGGTTCCAATCAATCGGCCTTCAAGTGGCCTTCATTTATTATTATTATCGCCTTTTCGCTAATTGTCGCTCTGTTTATCAATCACCGCTTTGTCGTTTACTCCGCTACCGTATATTTCGTTATTTTTGAAATTTGTGAAAAATCGCCCGCCTTTTCGCCGTGTTTCGTATCGAGGTGAGCTTGATACCGCTGCCGCTACATTAATATTGCCTTTTGATCAGCTGATACAAATAAATTTGGGTTTAATTTTGTTTTGCTTGCGATTCGATTTATTTAATTTATTACAATGGTTGAAAAACTTGTTAAATATAAAACTTTAAGAACTTCTTGCTTAAATGAAATAAACGTAATTAGTATGCTCGCTGATAAAGCGAATAGTAATAAATCATTCAAAAATGTCTTTAAAGTAAGGTGCGCAGATATTGATAGTCTTAAAGAGGATTTTTTTAAACATCATAATAATGTTCTTGCCACATTGTTTGCTATCCCTGAAGATGCTGGGGGCGAAGATGCTACCAAAGAAATGTTTTTAGAAGAATTTTATAAGATTAAAGCATTATTTTCGGAATTATTTGAATCTGATACTCAACCAGTAAACGCTAATCAAAATACTGCTTTGCATAATTCTACACTTTTTCATATAGATCCAAATTCATCTCATATTCGTTTGCCGGTGATTGAATTAAAGAAATTTAGTGGCGATTATAGAAATTTTCGCTCATTTATAGACCATTTTAATAATTTAGTTCATGAAAAACCTCATTTATCTAATATTGAAAAATTCGATTATTTACTCTCTTGCTTGGATGGAAAACCATATTCTTTAGTTCGGCATTTGCCTTTAACTTCTAATAATTATCAATTAGCTTATGATACTTTACAAGAGAGGTATGCAAATCCACGAAAATGTGCACAAGCTCATTGGAATGAGATTGACAGCACGTCTAAAATTGAATCGAATAATCCGCACGCTTTAGAAAAATTACTTGATATTTTTAAAGAAAATATTGCCGCTCTAGAAATCTTAGGTTTTCCGGTTGAACATTGGGATTTCATTCTAGCCATGATGTTACTTAAACGACTTGATAATGAAACTAAACTACGTTTCGAACTTGAACATCGTTCTTGTCAGGTTCCTAGCTATAAAAGTCTTATTAAATTCTTAAACGAACAATATTTAGCTTATGATAATATTGATTCGGACTCGCCATCCAGTTCAAATATAAAAAATAAACCTAAGATTATCACACCACGTCCGCGTTCGTTTTTTACGAATACTGGCGCTAAATCGCCTAGTTCTAATTGTATTCTTTGCAAGGAAACTCATTCGCTTTATAAATGTCAGAATTTCGCTTCAAAGTCGCCCTCTGAAAGACATGCCTTCTGCAAATCTAACCATTTGTGCTATAATTGCTTGAGTAGTTCTCATGACCTGAGGTCTTGCAATAGTACTCAAGGTTGTAGATATTGTTTTTCAAAATCACATCATAGCTTGTTGCATTTTGATCGGCAAATATCTCAAAATCACCGCCCTTTGGACCGCTTGCCTCCTACTTCGTCTACGTCTCTGCCAAATTTCACCAGTACTAGTACTTTAGGAAATCAAATTCTTACCGCTCAAGGAGTAATAGAATCAAGTCGAATTTTATTAGCTACCGCCCTTATCGATGTTCTTGATAATCGAGGAATTTACCGCTCATATCGTTGCTTACTAGATTCAGGAAGTATGAGCTCGTTTATTTCCAAGCGAGCTGCTACTCGTCTAAATCTTGCCCAAACCGAATTTTCCGTAGATATTAGAGGTTTAGACTCGATGACATCTACCCTTGACACCGCTCGTGTAGGGGTAACGTGCAAACCCCTTAATCAGCCAGAACCTAAAATATATCTAGATGCTATTATCGTTAATCAAATATGTGATAACCTTCCTGATTCTACATTACCTATTCATAATTGGTCTCATCTTTTAGATCTTAAGCTTGCTGATCCCAAATATTTTACTCCAGGTCCTGTCGATCTGTTACTTGGGGCAGATGTCTTTCCAAAACTATTATTAAATGGACATGTTACCGGAACCATATCTGAACCTGATGCCATTCATACAATTTTTGGTTACGTGATTTTGGGAAAAAACTTCTTCAATACCTCGTCCTGTTATGTCCACGTTTTTTTGCAAATCTTCTTGTATTCGAGAACTTAATAATACTTTAACCAATTTTTGGGAAGTTGAAAAAATACCCGAAACTACGACCTTTTCTAGTGATGATGACCTTTGTGAAAAATTGTTTTTAGATTCTTATACCTATACTAATGGTCGATATAGCGTGTCACTGCCCTTTAAGAGTGATCCTCCGCCTTTTGCTGGTATTCGTGACCTTGCTTTATCTCGCTTTCATTCTCTGGAACGCCGATTATTAAAGAATGAAAATTTGTATTTAGAATATTCTGCTTTTTTAAAGGAATTTCTTGACCTTGGCCATATGGAATTAATTTCTGGTCAATCGCTTTCCTCAACCAATGCTTATTATATTCCGCACCACTGTGTGGTAAAGCCGCATAGTATTTCAACCAAATTAAGGGTTGTGTTTAACGCTTCTGCTCATTTACCTAATCAGAAATCTCTTAATGATTGTCTATTTGTTGGACCCAAGTTACAACAGGACATATGTGCTATTTTGTTATATTTTCGCCTTAATGCTTTTGCTGTGTGTGCTGATATTAAACAAATGTACCGAATGATTTTAGTCAATTCGCAAGATTGCAATTATCAACGTATTCTTTGGAGATTTTCTCCAACCCAACCAGTTCGGGATTATCGATTAACTCGAGTTACATATGGAATTAGTAGTGCACCATTTTTAGCGTTAAGAATCCTCAAACAATTAGTGAAAGACCAAGGACACAGATTTCCTCTAGCCGCACATGCAATCGAAAATTACTGCTATATTGATGATTTTGTTTTCTCGTGCTCTAGTTTAAAACTAGCCAAACAGCTGGTTTCTGAGTTGGTTTCTCTTATGAAATTAGGAGGCTTTCAACTACATAAATGGTCAAGTAATAACCTTGATTTGTTAAAAATTCTTCCCGCTTCTGATTTAGCTAAACAACCGCTCGATTTTAATTCGCTTTCTGATGAAAGTTCTATAAAAGTTTTAGGTCTTCAGTGGGATCCTTGTGATGATGCATTCTTCTTTCTTGTTAATCCTGTCCAAAATAAACCTTGTACAAAACGCACACTTCTCTCTGAACTTGCTAGAATTTATGACCCGTTAGGCTTTATTTCACCTATCACATTTTATTGCAAGCATTTAATTCAGAAATTATGGCGTTCTGGGTTAGATTGGGATGTAGTTCCAGATGAGTCTATTACTCAACTTTGGGAACAATACCAGTCAGAATTACCTTTGCTTGCCGATTTAAAAATTCCTCGTCAATATTCTACGTTAATTTCATATTCTAATTATTGTCAATTCGAACTTCATGGGTTTTGTGATTCTAGCGAACGAGGCTATAGTTGTGTAATATATTTTCGTATTAAAGACGAAACAGATGCCGTTCAAGTATCATTTATTTGTTCCAAATCTAAAGTCGCACCTACCAAGAAACTTACTATCCCTCGCTTAGAGCTTTGTGGAGCCGTTCTGCTGACTAAATTAATTCTTTATGTTAAAACGAATTTTTGTAACCAAATTAGCTTTATAAAAATTCGCGCGTGGTGCGATTCTCAAATCGTACTGCATTGGATAAAGGGATGTCCCAATCGCTGGAAAACTTATGTCGCCCACAGGGTATCTTTCATTCAAGAAAATCTCTCTCCTGATAATTGGTCGTATGTGAATACTGCTATTAACCCCGCAGATATAGCCTCGCGAGGGGCTCTTCCTTCCCACTTCTTAACCTATAAATATTGGTTAACCGGTCCTGAATTTCTTTACGAAGATGAAAGTTCTTGGCCTACCTTCCCATCTTCTGCTAATGAGGTTACGCTTCCCAAAGAAGAACAACGTAAAATGATATTATTTTCAACATTACTCAATCATAACAATGAGAGTTTTGTAATTTCTATGCTTGAAAATTATTCTTCTTTGACTACTATTCAAAATATTTTAAGTTTCATCTTGCGCTTTATCTACAATTGTCAACACCCGCTTTCTAAACATTGTGGCATATTTTCCACCGACGAATTGTATTCGGCCCTTCTTGTTTTGGTAAAAACTACTCAATATACTCACTTTCAGGAAGAAATTGAGTCCAAACGTTTTTCTAAACCTCTACGTAAGTTGAATGTTTTTTTAGATGATAACAATATTCTTAGAGTGGGAGGTCGACTGCATAATGCATCTATATCTTATTCATCTAAGCACCCCATATTATTACCTAGACAAAGTCTATTAACTACACTCGTCATTCGCCACATTCATGAAAAGTATTTTCATGCTAGCTTTAGAAGTACTCACTTCTTACTAGCTCAACAGTTTTGGGTTCTATCCTCAAAACGAGCCATTAACTCAGTGATTTCGAAATGTTTACGCTGTTGGAAAACATCTCCTACCTCTTATCAACCCCCAATGGGAAATTTGCCGCTGTCTCGAGTGTCTGAGGTAAAACCTTTCGGTCGCTCCGCTGTTGATTTCGCAGGCCCATTTAATATAACTATTAGTCGTCACAGAGGAGTAAAAAGTTGCAAAGCTTACCTCTGCATTTTTGTCTGCTTGGCTACCAAAGCTGTACATTTGGAACTTGCCAGTGATTTATCTACACCAACATTTTTAGCCGCTCTACAAAGATTTATTGCAAGGCGTGGAAAAGTCTCACAGATATACAGTGATTGTGGCACAAATTTTATGGGTGCAAAACGCGAATTGCTTTCTCTTATGGAACAGGCCAGCGCAAGTGAAACTATTCAATGGTTTCCTAGCCCCGCCGGAGCTCCTCACTTTAATGGTCTAGCCGAAGCTGGCGTTAAAAGTGTTAAAACTCACCTTCGCCGCGTCGTAGGTGATCAAATTCTCACATTTGAGGAATTCTATACAGTTCTGACACTTATAGAATCCATATTAAATTCTAGACCACTAGTTGCCATATCTAATGATGTCGACGATATCAACGCCTTAACGCCCGGTCATTTCTTGACCATGGAACCTTTAACCGCATTTCCCGTTCCCAGTTTCGAACACGTCCCCCTAAATCGCCTTTCTAGGTGGCAATTGTTACAGCGCATCCATCAAGATATTTGGCGTCGCTGGCATAAAGAATATTTGCATACCCTACAGCAGCGAGCCAAATGGTTAGACCCTGCTAACACCCCCAAACTTGGTACTTTAGTTTTGGTTAAAACCGATAATTTACCTCCTAATAAATGGTTGTTAGGCCGTGTTACTCAACTGCATTTTGGTAATGATAACATAGCCAGAGTAGCTACGGTAAAAACACAAAATTTTATTTTAAAACGGCCATTGGTAAAACTGTGTCCACTACCTAATAATTAATTTTTTTTTTTTTATATGCTACCTGTAGTATTTTATAATTGTTTTTTTGGTTTAATTCTATTATTTGAACTTTCCTTTTTTTTGCTTTAATATTTAGTTTTTATTTTGGGGAATTGTCTAATCAGTTTAAAAATGTATTATTTACATTTTTTCGGGGCAGGAAATGTTCCAGAATGAATTAATTCCTATTTTATTATTTAAATATTCGCGCTTTGTCTCAAATCGCTTACTTAAAACTTTGGCCCACACATGCGCTTCGTCTAACTGTAAGACAAGTGAAACGCCGTTGGACGAAGAGTACTACAGAAATTGCCGCGACGAACGCTTTGTGGTGTGTATGTGCCGTTAAATCCGCTATTATAAATCCTGTATAATAAACGTTGTTATATAAATTGTGTAACCGGGCCCGGTCTTGGCTACTGGACTAATACTACCACCTACTTCATCCGACGAACCATATGATGCAGCACAGAAGGTAAGCGCGTTTGAGACACGTTTATCTTATTTTTTTCGACTGTTACAATCAGCCCCTTTTTTACGTAATATTCCAATCATTCTATTACACTTTCCTTGTATTAGTCAAATACACGATGCTTTAAGATATATTTTAAGTAACCATCTCTGTCTTCGCTGTGAAGGATAGTCCGAAAAAAATCTCTTAATATAAAGGCCCTTTCTTTTTTTTTCTTCCTTTATTCGTTTGATATAAAACATTAAAGTTAGTCTTATCTCAGAATAAAGTCTCGTAGGAGTTTGAGTATCAGAAAAAGAAGAAAACAAAAAGTGAATAAACAAGAAGAAACTGAGAAAGTAGGCATAAAGTGGGATGAACAAAATGAAATAACGAAGTAATGTAAAATGTGTTCGAAACAAGTAAAACAAATAATTACAAGTAACACCGGCGACTTAAATATATTAATCTAGACAGTTAAATTGTTCCTGATGTTGCTCACACTGTATAGTGGACAACTCATCCGAATATGACGTAGGATGTGGTTGATACAAAAATTAATTTGTGTGCGATAACAATCTGGGAACAATAAAATACAATTTTCAAAGAAGGAAGAAGGTTAGGAGTATCAATACGGTTAGTAATAAATATTACACACTGACAACCTCTGCGAGCGCTTAAGCTTTCTATTGAATGCCTCTTAAGTAGTAGATTATTCGATATGCCTATTTGAGGATACAACCGATCAGTTTTCATGAACAGTAGTTTTAAAAGTTTTCCTCGCTCGGAATCAACTCTATTATCATGATATAACGGCGACCAAATCACTGACGCTCATTCTAATAACTTAATCTAACCTAACAAAAATAAATTAAAATAAATGTGTTGATGTGTATCTATTATACAGTGTGTTCCAAAAAGTTGCATCCATATGGGATTGTTTAGAATTGATTGTTATTCAAATTTCGCTGAATTAAAAAGACGTTTATTCTTTTCATTAGATTGACAACTCATATTTCAGAAAAAATACAAAACTCAAATTCTGTCGATATACTTATCAGTATATATTTAAGTTATTGATATTAAATATACATTAAAATGAGTTATTTTTATGCAGAATCGATAAATAATAGCATTTCTATTTTTATTTAGTCTATAACTATAAAAAATTCGCTAATTTTAATAAAATTATATGAAGTCAATTTAATTAAGAGTATTTAAGCAAAAAATTTAAGGGCCTCGGTGGTGGTGATGTTAGAGCACTTGCCTTTCAAGCGAAAGGCACGGGTTTAAATCTAGGATATATTGTATTTTATATATTAGTAAAAGTCATAAATTATTTTTAATTTAGGAATTTTATTAACCTAAAATAGGTTTTATTATTTATATATTTTCGATATTCGTTCGTAGAAAATATATACTTTACAACTAGAGTAGATTGCCCTTATCGAACTCAGGCAAGTACTTCGTCTTCGTGCGATATTCCAATCATATCTATTTTTGTTGCACAAAATACTATTTGTTTTTTTTGTATTGTAAAAAAATGTAGGTATTTATTAAAATGTATTTGTTTAAAAGCTTTTAAAAATGTATCTTATTTTCAATAAAAATTTCTTGTGAATATTTATAAAATTGAATAATAAATACAATATAATTTTAAGAAAATATGACATTATTAAATAGATTGGCAACAGCGTCTGTGAAAAGCAATATTTTCTCATAAGTACATTAAAATAATTATTGTATTGACAGGTAGACCCTTCTTAACCCTGGACCGGTAGGTGATAATGGTCACAATCCGACACTGATCAATATGGATTACTTATTTAAAAAAATTAAAAAGACAGTGGGAAGAAAATTTCTTATTTTAATTTAGTTTTAAACGACTATTTATCAAGAATATTATTATTATAATTATTTTTTTCAGTAATGATGTCTGATTTGCTACAAATTTCCTGAAAACGATCCTGTGGCATTATTTATTTCTCCCGAGTTTCGCTGGTTCTATATTATTCCTACGATAAGCATCAAGTCTATATAAAATACATTAATATTCCGAATATGGTTTAACAATAAACCGATATACCACACACAAATCGTCGAATTGTGGAACAGTTTATTGTTACGACCAAAGCTCTATTAAACTAGATACATCTAGTATTATATTTTATAAATTATCTACTTTTATATCTTAAAAACATTGTTTAGTAATTGTGGTTAAGATATCTAAAAGGAAAAGATATTTAGGGAAAAGATATGTACGAAAAACATCCGACTCAATTTGTCCAGGTGTTACAGTTTCCTCTTCCCGACAAGTGCCGGTAGACGGTTCCGACGAAATTTTCATCGTTTACGATTGGTTCGTGTCTTTATCATCCTCTTCAATTAAATATAAGTTCAACTTTACAGTACCTGAATACTTCGGACGATCACTGTAATTCTCTTCCTCTTTACTCTTTTCGTCTAGCTTTTTCCTTTTTATTTCAGGTATTTCGGCACAGGCATGGCATCCAAATATCTTCAGGTGACTTAAAAATATATTTTTTCCACTCCATATATCTTTCTGAGTTGCACTACGAATGTTCTTAGTAGAAAACCTGTTAAACAATTATTACACTGCAGTGTTGGCCGGTTCTACCCACATTTCTTTTTCGGAACTATATTCAGTCAGCATGGAACGAATTTTTTTTAAAATAGTACTAATATATCCTTTTGCCGCACCATTTTGTTGTGTACAATACGGTACTGTAAGTTCGTGTTTTATACCACGTTCTTTTAAAAATCTATCCAATATTTTGTTGCAATACTCACCTCCATTGTCTGTCCTCAAAACCTTTATTTTTCTTTCAGTCTGAGTTTCCACAAAAGTTTGTGTTCTTCAAAATTTATTCTACTTGGCTTTTCGTTTTCAAGAAAATAACAGAAAATTTTTCTAAAGTGATCATCTATCAGAGTAAACATAAATTTTCCACCATCCCAGAATTCTATCTTCATGGGTCCAACGAGGTCAGAATGCATCAAATCTAGTTTATTATTAGCTACACCCTTTATTTTGTTATATGAAAAAGGCTTTGATACAACTTTCACAATAAGTGGGAGTTTCTGAATCCTTTTAATTTAATACCAATTACAAGTACATTTTTTAAAAGATTCATGCTGTAGTGGTTAAGATGACCTGGCCTTTTGTGCCACAGTATTTGCGAGTCAGCTGTTTTAACAATATTTACCATGTCATCCAGCGTGTCAAGCTTGAACAATTCATTGGTATTTGAGGCAGTAGCAAATGGTTTTCCTTCAATAAGTCAATCTTATTGATAAATTATTTTACATCCATTAGAAGCAAAGATTATACACTATCCTCTGGATATGAGGATATTAACAGACAAATTTACTGATAAGTTTGCTACAAACTTTACACAAGAAATAACTTTACTAGTTTCATCTGTTTTCAAGGTGACTCTTGAATTGGCTACTCCTATAATGTTTAATTTTGTATTATTGGCTACAAAAACTTGTTGGCCGGAATAAATATTTCATAAATCAAACAACAATTTTCTTTGTTCAGACATGTACGAAGAAGCACGACTATCTATGTACCAAGCACAGCTATTTGTATATTTGTCGCAAGAGCAGCAATGAGAGTAGATCCCGTCTATTTTTATTTTTATTCTTATTGTTTGAGCCTTCTGCATTTAAGGTTTGTTTCTGTTGAGGACATTCGTTTTTATAGTGTCCTTTTTGTTTACAAAGCCAACAATATGGTTTCTTGTTAAATTTCTTTGTTGCAAGAACGGAATTTTTAACACTGTGACGCCCATTCTGCCATTTTTACTTTCCTATCTGTATAAAGATATAAGGAAAGTATAGGAATCATGATTTTTTTCGACCTCAAGTTTTCGACGGATTTTAAGTTTTGAGGTCCCCTGAATCCGTTTTGACTATTTTCGCGATGATGTGTGTGTGTGTGTGTGTGTGTGTGTGTGTGTGTGTGTGTGTGTGTGTGTTAAATTTTAAACTTAAGGTTTATTTCGGCCTGACGTGAAATGATTAGATTTTGGACAAAGTCGGAACATCTAGGGGGTACTTTATGGGAAGCTGTTTTTATATTTTATTGAATATATCTGTTATTTATGTTTGGAATAGAAAATTGTTCAAATAAAAGTTCCTTCTAATATTATTATCTATAATTTTTGTTTTATGTCAAAATTTCCTGAAATGGTCCGTATTCGAGAAATTTGACAAAATGTGCAAAATTCTGATTTTTATGAAAATTGTTGAACTAAAAGTTGTTTGCGATATCGATCTCTATAATTTTTGTTTATACATGATTTTTCTAAATGGACCGTAATGGAAAAGTGCTAAATTTAAATTTTTCAGTATTTTCGTTTTCAATGAATATCTATAGAAAAATGTTTCGAGGTAGATGTATGTGGACAATGTATATATTTAGTTTATCATCTAAACATTTATAGAGATGCTGCAATAGGTTGTACAAAATAACCGGAAAAAGCCTATAATAACTAGATAGGAAAGTCATGTGTTGGACACATCAGATTTTTTGTCTTAATAATTTAGTTTTAAAAAATCTGACATAACTGCTCCCGATTTTTATAAGGCTATTACCATTG
This sequence comes from Psylliodes chrysocephalus, assembly GCA_927349885.1. Lineage (NCBI taxonomy): Eukaryota > Metazoa > Arthropoda > Insecta > Coleoptera > Chrysomelidae > Psylliodes > Psylliodes chrysocephalus. The sequence goes on along the minus strand of OV651814.1, from coordinate 32,728,860 downwards.
GTTCGTATTCATCAGATAGACTTTATAACATAATTGCACCCAAGAATTCGTCATCAATTGGTTTACCAATTGAAGATAGTTGCAGAGCTAAACTTATGACTTCGTGTACGTACTCTTCTATTGTACTGAAGTTTATAAGTTTTACTGAAAATAAACTTCTCAGTAATCGTAAACGTCGGTCAAGTCCTCTAACTTCAAATGCTTTTTATAGGCTTTTCCATGCTTCAGTGGCTTTATTCGCCTGCATAACATGTGGATACGTCGATTTATCTAGAGAAAGTAGTATTTTTGAAAGAGCCTTTTCTTCACGATGCGTCCTTAATACAATATCCGTTGTATTAATAGCAGGATACTTAGAATTACATTGCCAGAGACCATCATGTTTTAGTAATCCCGTTGGCTCCTTAACGTTCTTACTTTTAAATATTCGGTCTGTTCGTAATAAAGTTGATTATTTATTTTTATTAATAGAAGATTACTGTTTCCCTCACATTTTATTATTAACGGACAATTGGCCTGAAAAAAATGAACCAAATTATAACATAATAACTATGTTTTGCAGAGAACTGTATGAACACGGGGGTACAGCAATCTTAATACATGACTCCATATTTCATACTTTGGAATTTAAGAATGTAGAATATCCTGAAATTTTAGAGGAAAAACAATTTTTCATTATTTCCATTCCTAAATTTAATATTTATGTTATTTGTATCTATAGATCACCAAATTCAAATGTTTCAGTTTTTTTAAACAATTTGGAATCTTTCCTAAGTAGATTTTCTACATCATCTAAAATAGTTTTGACAGGTGACTTAAATATAGAATATATCAAAGATAATGATAATTGTACTAATAAATTTAAAAAATTATAAATTTCCTTTAAGTATGCATGTTAAGGAACCAACAAGGATAACGGAATGTACCGAAACGTTGCTTGACTATTTCTGTACTTCTTACGAACCTCCTAATATATCGTGTACAGTGAATCCCACCGGTATGTCCGATCATTAAGCCGTTTTAACTTCGATATCTCTTGAGCACAAGCTTCTTTAGACTAATTCTCGTCATAGACGTTTTATCCATTTTAATAAATAAAAGTTTTAATGAAGCTACTTTTTCTCCATTTCTTAAAAAAAGTGTTGTGGTTCCATTATATAAGGGAGGAGATTTGACTGAGACGTCTAATTTTAGGCCCAAATCTCTAATTCCGACACCGGGAAAAAATTATTGAGAAACTTGTTAAAACTCGACTAGTTAGATATCTAGACCAAATCTAGGTCCAATACTAAATCAATTAGGTTTTCAACACAACAAAAACGTATCGAATGCTGTTTCTTTTTGTTTGGAATTAGCCTATACAAGTATAAATTTCAGCGAGGCCGTAGTTGCAGTATTTTGTGATCTAACTAAAGCTTTTGATTGTGTCAACCACGGAGCACTGGTGCGAAAGCTTGAAGTTTATGGCATAAGAGATGTGGCCTTGAGTTGGATGAAATCCTACCTTTTAGGTCACCAGTTAGTCCGAACTGTTTTAGACTCGAAAACTAGTGACATAAAAGGTTCTGTTTTTGGGCACACCCCTGTTTTTAAGTTATATCAATGATTTAGGTAAGTTAAATATCTCAGGAAGTTTTATTCTATTTGCTGACGATACTACTATCTTGTGGCATAATAAAAAAGTCAATATTCTTTATGCATATATTAGTAATGACCACAAATCCTTTAAAATATGGTGCACTGCAAATTTTCTGTCATTAAATTTTAAAATAACAAAAATACTAACCTTTAAATGTAATATTCCTGATATTTTAATAGATATATAATATATAGAAGCCACTTAGACTGGGCCAAAAAAATAACAATTTTTTTTTTTTTAAGATATATCGATAATATCATTCAGAATGATGAAAAAAAAAATTTCCTAAAATTTTTGAGCCCTTAATATTAATTTTAAGAGGTCTATCATCGCTATTTTGATTTTTAGTCATAATTTGATGTTTTACGTTAGAACTGTCAAAGCATTAAGATGAAAAAAAATCCTTTTTACTTATTCTTATGTAGAATTAAATTCTCTACAAAAAAGGTCCTATTAAAATTTTTGTCAGACGAGCCGTTTTTGAGTAATTTTGTAACTAATGAATCAATGCATATTTAAAAAAGCCCCGTCGGATTCGTAAAGGAAAATTAATGTTCTACAAAAAAGGTCTCTTAATATTTTTGCCTAAATTTAATTCTTCAAAAGTTATTTATTAGTTACGAAATTACTTGGAAACAGCTCGTCTGACGAAAATTTTTCAAACAGACCATTTTCGTAGAGAATTTAATTTTATATCAGAATAAGTGAAAAGGAATTTTTTTCACTTTAATGTTTTGACAGTTCTAACGTAAAACATCAAATTATGACAAAAAATCAAAAATAGCGATGATAGACCTCTTAAAATTAATATTAAGGGCTCAAATTTTCACGAAATTTTTTTTTTATCATTCTGAATGATATTCTCGATATATCTTTAAAAAAAAAAAAAATTGTTATTTTTTTGGCCCAGTCTAAGCCACATACTGTACAAAATTTTTGGGTTTAAATATCTTCACGGATTTGAAATTCAAATCTCATGTGGATCCACTTTTAAACTCGCATCGAGTTTTTATGCCATTAAAACTACCTCTTATGAATTAGGAGTTTGTACAGCAAGAACTACATCTTATGCGTTAGTTGACTCCCATATACGTTATGCTGTTTAGTTTTGGGGAGTCTTTTCTGCCGAGTTATTTGGCAGAGTCTTTATAATGTAGAAACGAGCAATAAGGTTTTTATTTAGAGATCACAGATTAGTTTCATGTAGACCGCTTGATACGGTTTCAAAAGTCATTCAGTTCACTATTTTACAGGAGTGAAAATAGTCTAACACTTCTTTATAATATTTTTAATTATTCGAACGCACCTCTAAAATAATTTCATTAGTTGACACGTTGGAGTCTCTTCAATTTTCCGGTGCACATGTGTTGCGACTAGGCTAGGCAACAGCCAGGTTTTTAAATCACTAATTATTCCTTTTGCTATTGAATTAAACTATGTTATTCTAATTATTAAGAATCCTTGTTGATTCGCTTAAGTCTTTTATTGAATACCTATTAAAAGAGAACTGAATGAACTTATTTATTTTATTGTATGTTTGGCTGAGTGAATGGTTTAAGTAAGGTGATGCTGTGAAAAAAAGAAGAAGAACGGAAATGCGATGACAAGGGAGGCTGAACTTGGAACTTCACTTTGGCTTTTGCGCGAGAGACTTAAGCGAATCAACAAGGATTCTTAATAATTAGAATAACATAGTTTAATTCAATAGCAAAAGGAATAATTAGTGATTTAAAACCTGGCTGTTGCCATAGCCTAGTCGCAACACATGTGCACCGGAAATTGAAGACTCCAACGTGTCAACTAATGAAATTATTTTAGAGGTGCGTTCGAATAATTAAAAATATTATAAAGAAGTGTTAGACTATTTTCACTCCTGTAAAATAGTGAACTGAATGACTTTTGAAACCGTATCACGCTGTTCTTAAAACAAGAAATAATAACATTAACTTCTTTATTTATCTTAGAAACTTGTTGCATGATCCATAAGAACAAGTCGAAATATAAATCGAATGTATCCCGTGTAACTCGCCAAACGGGTAACTTGAAGTTGCCCATTCCCAAAACTGAACTTATAAGAGACTTTTTATATATAATAGTATCAAGATGTACAACAGGCTATCACATACTTTGACAGATGTCGAGTCACAGAATTATTTTAGAAAGCTGCTCAGGAGATTTCTGTTGACTAGGCCTTATTATGATATTACAGAACTTTATAATGACGAGACACTGACATGTGTTTTATTTTGTTTTGTTCTATTTTATTTTAGATGTATGTATTAATGTTAATTTATAATAATGTTTGTTTATATTTTAATGACTATTTATTTATTTATTTGTGCTTTGTATAACAATATTGTGTTTAGGTTAATACAATAAACATATATTCGGAGCTCGGTTGACTGCTTGCCATAGTTAAATAAAATGTTTTTACTTATTTTTTAACAACTCTACTGGCATGGGCCCATAACCATTTGTTGGAAATGCAGTAGAATGAGTTGAATGTAAATCAATTTTATTCAAAACAGACAATACATAAATATATCTTGCAATATAAATGTAACAGTTTTTATTATATCTTTTTTCTAAACTCATCAACTAAACTTTAAAGTTTACACACGTTGGACTAAGCCTACGTCCATATCACCACAAAAAGGTTTCTGCTTCCCCATTTATAGAAAGTAAAGCTTCACAAACGAAACGTATTTTAATATTCTTCACACATTTCAATATTTTTTACATATTTCAATCTTCAACAAGTTTCAGTAGGATGCACTGCGGAGATTTATTAATACGTACAATAATTCAAATATCATGCTGACAATCCTTACATACTAACGCTACCAAAAAATTCTTGTAGCAATTAATATCGCTGTTTATGCATGCGTAATGATTGTGTGATTTATCCTTTTCTTCTGTCTTCTCCTTCATTGTGTTGTCTCAAGTGAATTATTTTCAGGCGAAATTATTAAAATGAAAGCAGCGGTTTATCAAGCCCACACAAGGAGGAATTAAGTTTTTATGTTTTGTTTTCGGGACCAAAAGTGATTTTTAAATGTTTCTTGTAAATTAGCCGGTATTCCTATTTTAAGATCGACCCTATTTACGGATTATCTGCAGCTAAACATTCGAATGTGATTTATTAAGATCTTTTTTCCTATCTTATAATATTTTCGTTTGATACACCGTGATTTAATTCTTACATGACTGATATTTTATTTTAAGACATCAAAGAGAAGAAATGGTGTTTTCTTCGATGCGAAGCCAAATATAACAACGAAGGTGTCAATTTTATTTTCCGGGATTTATATTTGAATAAAAGATTTTCAGTTATTTGGTTGGAACAAGTAAGGATTATAAATACTTCGTTCTATTAATTATAAAATAATATAAATAGTAGGTAATATTTAATAGAATGTTCATTTGTCAAAAGAGAATAAGTACAGAAAGTAACGCAGATACATTACAAGGTTAGAAAGTAGATTTAGCAATTTAAAAACCGAACATGAATAAAAAAAATTAAAACAACTCGTTAGGAAAAATTAGTGGGTTTTTGAATATCAAATTAAATAATATACTTACGAAACAAAACAAAATATAACATAAAAAACGAATTGTGTTTATATAAACTTTACATGATTCTTCATCTTTTTTTTTGAACACGTTTACACTTGAACTTGCTTTAACGTCATCAGGCAGAATATTAAACTGAACTCCATGAAACAAACTTTTCATGGAGCTGGTTTTGTTACTTGAATTCGCATAACAATTTATAGAATTTGCCGTTCTAGTGTTACGTCCGTATTTGCAACTGATACAAGCTGACAGTTTAAGTATTTAGGTAACATGTTGTTAACAATTTTATATATAAATATCATCGTCTGAATATAAAGTAGATGTTCAATTTTTATCCAATTTAAAGCTTCCAACATTAACTGCGAACTAGTAAAACGATTGCAACCCAAAATTGCCCGCATTATCTTATTCTGCAGGATTTCTAACCTCGCAAAATTAGAACACCCTGTATAAATAACAATACTACAGTAATAAAAATGAAGTAATAGTGTATTATAAATGGTTTGTCTAGTCAATGTAGATAAAAACAGTGATACCCTTCACATTAAACCAATTTTCTTACCAATTTTTTTAGACATGTAAACAATGTGCTTATTACATTTCAATTCTCTATCTGATATTAACCCTAAGTAGTTTATTTCTTCGACATTTTCAATGATTTCGTCATTTATGACTTTATTTAAATTTAAACCTAAATACTTATTACACAGAAAATTATTCCCAATAAACATCGACTTCGACTTTAGGACCACAGTACCACCCCCAATATTCGTAACATAAACTAATTTTGATAGATGTCATTTATGTGTCATAAATTAAGAATCCTTTTGTTCAGCAGATGGAGCAATATTCCATATTTAATAGTTCTTTTGTTCAACATATGGCGTAATAATTTTATTAAGGCCACAGTACCACCCCCAATATTCGTAACATGAACTAATTTTGATAGATGTCATTTATATGTCATAAATTAAGAATCCTTTTGTTCAACAGATGGAGCAATATTCCATATTTAATAGTTCTTTTGTTCAACAGATGGCGTAATAATTTTATTAATTTTAAACGGTAATTGTTATAAAATAACAAATTCATCACCCCTAGCCACTACGCGATGCGATGATACGTAAACGAGTTCTTGACCTTGCAAATATTTTCGATGTAGCAGGTATAAAAATAATATTTTGGATTACATTCGGAATATCAGTATATTTACTTAGTAGTTCATTCTTGTGTCCAGTCAACAAAGGATAAAGGTCTTCGTATCATTACGTAGGGACCTATTATACCATACATGGTGTTTCGTTAAGAATGGGACATAGAACAACTGACGATTCTCTGAATAAAATAAGACAACTAAACAAATCATGTTTAGATAAAATGTTTCTCGTTTCCGAATTACGGTGTTAAAATCCAAAAAATATTTATGGCTATATTTTTTTATTACTCACAAGAATTTTACTAAATTTGGCAAACGGTTTTGATGTTATAATATCCACCTATCAGCAAAAAATTAGTTACCTGCTTTAATTAACTTTTCCAGAGGCGTACAGCATTGGTACGTAATACGGCATCCCTTCTAAATTTTACGTCACTATCCAAAAAGTTATTTAGACATAAAATTTTAAATTTTTTGATGTTTTTCAAATAAATAATGTACTCTTTTTAGAAATTTAATAAAAAAAAAATCAAAATTTTGGACAGTGGACTAAAATTTAGAAGGGAAAAAGGTGTTACTTGCCCATGAAGTATGCCACTGGCAAAGCTTATTTAACTTATTTTTTTTGCTGATAGGTGTATTTTATTACACCAATAACGTTTGCTGAATTTAGTAAAATTAAACTGAATAACAAAAAAAATTGTAGCTGTTTATAATTTTTGATTTTCGAGTAATGTTTTACCTACGGATGTTTCGTTTAATCGGCTTATTTCTCATCAGTTAATCTTCAGTTGCTTCCATTCTTAATGGAATACCCTGTATATACCGAAAGGTCTTGCAGCCAATGAATCAAATAAAAAAAAAGAAAAATATAATAAAAAAGTGTTTTTATTACCGTATTTACCCACAATACTTTATATAGATCTGCATCAGTAAAAATTATTTTCAACAAATTTAATCTCATTTATATGTAGTATGTTTGTGTAACTTGGCGGCATACGGAAAACTTTTTTAAGAATTTTAAGAAAAAATCTTATTTTTCATAAACAATTGAATGGTCTATTAATTTTAGAAAAAAAGTTACTTTACATAAAAAGTTATGCATGGTCTAAAACCTAAAATTCAAACATCTGATATCAAATTTTATCAGTCGTATATAGGGTTTGTCGAAAATAAATTTTTTGACAAACCTTGTAAAACCGACTGATAAAATTTGATATCGGGTGGTTGCATTTTCTGTTAGACCATGCATACATTTTTATAAAGAATAACTTTTACATAAAATGAATAATAAAAAAAGTTTTCTATATGCTGTCAACTTACATAGACGTACTGTGTGTATGCAACTTATGACATATTGCTGAGATAATGTTTTTGTAAGAAAAGAGAAATTAATTATAAAAATTTACTTCATTTGTAGAGTCGTAATTTATGTTTTCATATTAAGTTTTTATTATAATTTTTTTTATCAATTTAGAATTACAGTACTATTTTCAATTATTAATAAAACTTACGTGTTCATTTTAGATTAATCAATAAGAAAAATAAGCATTTTTGAAATATTAATAACCAAATACACATTAAACAACAAATAAATAAAAAATCATTTAAAACACGTTGTCTGCCGAAGCAAATGTTGTGGTCGGGTCTGCTGAGCCGAAGTAGTTTTTCTAAAAATTTAAGTCTGTTTTTACGTTTTAAGTAGTTTAAGTAAATACTTAGGTAAACTACAATATCTAATAGACGCGCGAATAAAATACATACACGCGGCGCGGGATTAAATTATTACAAACATATGTGGCGTGCATATATTGTTAATAATATATTCAGGACATACACAGGCCCGCCGAGAGCAAGGCCGGGCCCCAGGACAATTCGCTAGATCGGGCCATGTGACAAAAAAATCTTTAACCAAAAACTGTTCCTCTTCTACTGAAATAGAATTTAAAAGCTCTTTACATCAAAAACTATTCTCCCTTTCAATTACTTCTTCTTCTAAACAAAAAAAAAAGTCCTCACCCGAATAAAACTTCTCTAGGCTAAAACTTTTAATTATTTTAAACTTAACTTCCCTCTCTCATCTTGTGTCGAATTTCTCATGCAGAACAAAAAAAAACTTTGCCGGGCCCCCTTACAGCGCTGCCGGGCCCCCATTTAAGCCCGGGCCCCGGGAATTAGTCCCGGCTACCCCCCCCCTCTAGTCGGCCCTGGACATACATTAGTGCGTAATTGTTCAATATTTCAATTTGTGTTATGGACACGTAAATAATTTCTAAATAAAAAGTTATATGAATTTCAAAAATGGGTATTTTAAAGATATTTTTAGACATACAGTGTTTTGCGTTTTTGTCTGACAAATAAAAAGGTATATTTTTTAAATAAAAAACCCTGTATTTTACTTCAGTTTTAGAATGCTGCATGCAATGCTGTAATACTGCATTTAACCCTAGAACTTTATTAACAAATATTGCAGGGTTGCCAATAAATTAATTTTTTTATGAAATTAGAGAATGATGCAGACCCTAAATTAAATTATAATTTAATTTAAAAAAATAGTAATAAGATACTAAGCTAACGAATAGTGGTGATAGAACTGGATTATTTTATACAGAGTGTTTTGAAAAACAAGTCTTAAATATGGCTAATTCCAAATTAAATTTATTTAATTTTTTCAAATGCCACACGCTGTATGTTATTTAAACATACAATTCCTTATAAATTTACATATCCAACGATACCAATATGATAGTCAATAACACATGAGTTTTATAATAGGAAATACGAAAAAAAAAAATAATATAAAAGTTGTATGACCATATTTAACAATTATTCATAAATATGCAGTGTGCATTTTTAAAGCAAAACACCCTGGTTGTTATACATATTTGATTGTTTTTACATCGTCGAACAATATTTTCAATTTGATTCATTTGATATGTTGTATATAGAATGTGTCAAAATTTGAAGTTACGATTTTCTCAATTTTTTAAATGTGATACTCTCTATGTTATACCACCAATTAATTAATACAGTGAATTCCATTGAAACAATTAAAAAAATCGTAACCTCGCGCTTTGATACACCCTACATATAACATAGCAAATGAATGAAGTCAATTAAAATTATTTGACAACCTGAAAACAATCAAATATGTATAACTACCTGCAGGGTGTTATTCTCTAACATGTTGGTATTGTTGAACAGGCAAATTTATAAGGAATTGTATGCTAAAATATGTTGCCTTTGAAAAAATTAAGTAAATTAAACCTCAAAGTAGCCATATATAAGACAAGTTTCAAAACACTCGGTATAAAAGAATCCAGCACTATCAACACTATTTGTTATCTTAATGTGCTACAAGTCTGTATATTAAACAATTTTGAAATTAATGTAATCCTACCCAAATTATGATAATTTAATTTGGGGTCTGCATATCATTCTCTAATTTCATAAAAATTTAATTGCTTGGCAAACCTGTAATAGTTTTTTTAAACATTCTAGGCTTGAATACAGTATTACCAAATCATTCTAAAACTGAAATAAAATACATGTTGTTCTATTTAAAAAATATGCCAGGCAAAAATATAACACCCTGTATATCCAAAAATATTTTTAAAATATGTATTTTCTAAATCCATATAACTTTTCTTTGAAACATGTTTGCGTGTCTTTAACACAATTTAAAATATTGAACAATTACGCACTAATGGGACATACACAAGGGTACATATACACATAGCAGTCAACGTGTTAACTCAGAAATAAAGTTCCTTATAAAGATAAAATAACATTCATTAGAAGAAAGCAAGTCCCGCAAATATTACGTGCGTACCATACAGTGATGCCAGGTCATTCGGATTCAAATTACATCTCAATGCAATAAAGTTCCTCTCCCGCATTTCACATTTCACCCACTTTAAAATTAAATTCGCCTGAGAAAAAATTGTGAAATTATCGTATAAATCGATATTTATTGTACATCTGGCAACGTGGCCAATACTTGTTCATACGCAAGGAACACAAATCGATAATTTTGTATCTGGAACGCAAAGCGAGACAAATATATATGAAAATCACGAAACAATAAAAGACGGCATACAGCTGTATCATTGTTTCAAAAATTGGTACCTCTAAACAATAATTTACCTATTAAAACCATCTCTAAAACAGAGTAGCTAGATTTTTTTTACGGTGACATCTTCTTAAAAATAGATGAACTACATGAACTATACACAATTACAGGAATTCATAGAAAATCTCTAATTTGACAAATAAATTTATCAAATATTTGTTAATCGTATTTCCAGTTAGATTTGAAAAATACGCAATAAAATTTAGAAATATTTTGGCGGGATACTTGGAAAAATATGTAGAATGAAATCTCCTACTTTTTAGCCTGTGGTTTTAAAATCACTTTTTATGATTTTTTTTAAAATTCAGTGTATAAACAGGACAAATAAAAAATAGGAGATTTCATTCTCCAAACCTTATACTTTAAGCTGGTAGAAGATTCATTTTAATACATTTAGCGGGATTTAAATGCAATCTGAAATGGTGAACCCTTGCTTCTTATATGAAAAATACAGTGATACTGCGCCCTTAATTCTAAACGGTAACTGTTTTAAAATAACAAATTCGTCACCCCTAGCTACTACGCGATAGTAAGTAAACGAGTTCTTGACCTTGACAAATATTTTCGATGTAACAGGTATAAAAATAAAAGTTTTGGATTAAATTCGACATATCGATATATTTACTTAGTAAATCATTCTTGTTCCCAGTCAACAAAGGACAAAGGTCTTCGTATCATTACGTAGAGACCACTTAGATTATACATGGTGTTTCGTAAAGAATGGGACATAGAACAACTGACGATTCTCTGGTTAAAAATAAGACAACTAAACAAATCATGCTTAGATAAAATGTTTCTCGGTACCGACTTACGGTGTTAAAATCCAAAAAATATTTATGGCTATATTTTTTATTACTCAAAAAAAATTTACTAAATTTGGCAAACGTTTTCGGTGTCAAATTATCCACCTATCAGCAAAAAAATTAGTTACCTTAATTAACTTTTCCAGTGGCGTTCAACATTGGTACGTAATACCGCATCCCTTCTAAATTTTATGTCACTATCCAAAATGTTATTTGGACATAACATTTTAAATTTTTTAATGTTTTTAAATAAATAATGTACTCTTCTTAGAAATTTAATAAAAAAAAATCGAAATTTAAAAACTTCTGAATTTATTTAAAAAACATCAAAAGTGGACAGTGGACTAAAATTTAGAAGGAAAAAAGATGTTACTTGCCCATGACGTATGCCACTGGCAAAGCTTATTTATTTTATTTTTTTGCTGATAGGTGTATTTTATTAAACCAATAACGTTTGCCAAATTTAGTAAAATTAAACTGAGTAATAAAAAAATTGTAGCTATTCATAATTTTTGATTTTTCAACTTTAAAACCCTGTTTTTCGGAAACGAGTAATGTTTTACCTACGGATGTTTCATTTATTCGGCTTATTTCTAATCAGTTTATCTTCAGTTGCTCCCATTCTTAATGGAATACCCTGTATATACCGAAAGGTCTTACAGCCAAAGAACCAAACAAAAAAAGAAAAATGTAATAAAAAAGTGTTTTTATTACATTATATACCCACAATACTTTATTTAGATCTGCATCAGTAAAAATTATTTTAAAAAAATTTAATCTCATTTATATGTAACGACATCGGCATATGGAAAACTTTTTTAAGAATTTTAATAAAAAAACTTATTTTTCATAAACAATTGCATGGTCTATTAATTTTAGAAAAAAAGTTACTTTAGATAAAAAGTTATGCATGGTCTAAAACCTAAAATTCAATCATCTGATAACAAATTTTATCAGTCGTATACAGTGTTTGTCGAAAATAAAGGTGTTTTATATTGAGCAAAATTATATTTTTTGACAAACCTTGTAAAACCGACTGATAAAATTTGATATCGGGTGGTTGCATTTTCTGTTAGACCATGCATACATTTTTATGATGAATAACTTTTTTTCGTAAAATGAATAATAAAAAAGTTTTCTATTTGCTATCAACTTACATAGACATACTGTGTGTATGCAACTTATGACATATTGCTGAGCTAATATTTTTGTAAGAAAAAAGAAATAAATCATAAAATTTTACTTCATTTATAGAGTCGTAATTTATGTTTTCATATTTGTACTTTTTTTTTTTAATTTAGAATTACAGTTACTATTTTCAATTATTAATAAAAATTACGTGTGTATTTTAGATTAATCAATAACAAAAATAAGCATTTGTGAAATATTAATAACTAAATACAAATTAAACAACAAATGAATAAAAAAGCATTTAAAACACGTTGACTGTCGAAGCAAATGTTGTGGTCGGGTCTGCTGAGCTGAAGTAGTTTTTGTTTTGTTTTGTTTTGTTTTTACGTTTTAAGAGCCAAGTAGTTTAAGTAAATACTTAGGTAAACTACAATATCTAATAGAAGCGTGAATAAAATATATAAACGCGGCGCGGGATTAAATTATTACAAACATTGTTCAATATGTCAATTTGTGTTGTAAATTTATCAAATATTTTTTAATCGTATTTCCAGTTAGATTTGAAAAATACGCAATAAAATTTAGAAATATTTTGGCGGGATACTTGGAAAAATATGTAGAATGAAATCTCCTACTTTTTAGCCTCTGGTTTTAAAATCACTTTTTATGATTTTTTTTTTAAATTCAGTATATAAACAGGACAAATAAAAAATAGGGGATTTCATTCTCCAAACCTTATACTTTAAGCTGGTAGAAGATTCATTTTAATACATTTAGCGGGATTTAAATGCAATCGGAAATGGTGAACCCTTGCTTCTTATATGAAAAATACAGTGATACTGCGGCCTTAAATCATTTACTTTTAATTTATTATTTTAAAATTTCTCTGTTAACAATTTGAATTCTAAGTTTAAAGTTTGAATTATTGTTCCAAAATCTTTCCCATACACATAAATTATTGTATCATCAGCGAATAGATGAATTTTACATTTGTTTAGTACGGATCCCAAATCATTCATATATGTCGCAGGCTTATTGTAAAATCAGTCTTATTAAAATACGTCTAGGCTTTTTCAATATGACTAGGCATATCATAATACTACCCAAATAATTAAAAATCTCACAATTTGACTGATAATTTCAGGCGTATTATCACAAGCCTGCCGCTTGTTAGTCTTATTCTTAAACTAAACCGACACGGATGTGTTTTTGAATCCGACTAGATGAAATCCGTCGTATTATAATAGTGGCATTAGTGGCATTGTAAATCTGTAAAGAAAAATTAACTATGACCTTTCACTAAAAGAACGTGGGGAGGATTGGGTCGGCTCAAATCTCCCGCGCGCTGCTGACCCAAACCTCCCTCTCATCAATATTCACAAAAAAGCATCTACCTTATGCTAACAACATGTTTTAGGTTATAATTTATCACGTATGTTTGTCACTTATATATCAGTTTAATCACAGAAAAAAATAAAAGCGCGTCATGCTACATGCAAGCTCAAAACTGTGACCTACTTATAAAACTATTTTAAGTAAAACTTACCTAAAAATTCACTTATTTTCACAGGACACTAAACACGCAAGCAGACAAACATGAGGCTTTATTTACAATGATATATATGAGCACCGCAACCAGTAATACATGTACGAGCGGAAAATATTTACCAAAGATGGAAATAAATTAACTGACCCAATCCTCCCACGACCCAAACATCCCCACTCTCCCCTAATATGCAAGGGTTTCATAGTATACCAAATTTACGCATTATTTTTAATTTTTACTAAGAATAATTATGTAAGTATAGGTAAAGAGTCATCCCGTACCCCTCTGTAATCACTTTTTGAAAATTTCAATCGGTTTCTTTGGAACAAAATCTGAAAGATATCTTTCTAACGAGAAGAAATACCAATAAAATATTAGAAGGGAACAATATATTTAATTTTTTCCTGCAGGAGCATTTATTTTTCTTACAATAAAAAAAATACTTTAAAATCTTTTTTGTCTAGAGAATGCCACTAGAGACAACAGAGGCGTGTAACTTAATAGGAAAATATGTTCGGTGGTCCATTTAAATTACATATATGACCCTCTTTTTTTTACATTGATCTTTACATACGTCTATCTCTCTCCAATAAAACTAACACCATTTTCAGAGGGCGCTGGTGTTGCTGGTTTTTTGACGTAGAAATATCGATTAAAAGTATTAAAACTGACAACTGACAACTGACAACTGACAATGTTATGAATGTTGTTATGAACATGTGCATTTTATTAAAATTAATTTAATTTGGGCCCCGTATATTTCTTTTAGTCTGATTTTGTTGTTTAATTAATTTTCTTTGGGGGGGAATGTTTATTTTTGCATATTATTTTTTGCATGAAGCAATTTCTGGAACCAAACTCGCGTTTTTGTACACATTTCTTTCTAGAGGTAAGTAATTTCCAATTTATTAAGAAAACCACTGTATAATGTGTGTGTTTAATAATATATTACACAATGACTATAATTATTTTAGGTGAATTGGAACAGAGATCCATTGTTACAGCTACTTGTGTTCATTAAGTAGGTAGATAAATGTCTGGACAGCTTTAATGGCAGCACAAAGTTCCTATCTACTAGAAAAGTAAAATTTATGCTGAGTAAAAAATCTGCACATGTAGTATTGGCAAAGGACTTTTGAAATGATTAGAGATTAGCTATTTCTAACATACACCTACCTCTAACAGCCACTCTAAAGGAAGAAAAAAAAATTGAATCACAAAAGGGCAGAATTTTAAATCAGGATGCATTGGAAAATAAATTTGGGGACATCAGGTCGGTTTTGGAGTTTATAGAGAGATCAATCTCAAGAAAAGTTAATTTATCCTGCAGAACAACCAGTAGTTTAAGTAGGATTTGCTATAAATATTTTAGAAATTTTCTTTGATAATAAATTGTAATATAGGTACCAATTATTGTTTCAAATGAAATTGAAAAAGAGTTAAATATGAAATTAGATTTTTCATGAGTAAAATGTTATATTCATTCGAACATTGTAAGGTAATCTATAATTAAGGGAATATGGAAAATAGGTATACCCTGGTGGTGTAAGAGAAAGGTAAGGGGCAATGACAAAAAAATTACAAAAATGCATTTATCTTTAAATAGTGTTTATTATTAATAATATTATTTGCTATGTTTGAAAAGTACCTCCTGCTTCTGAACAGATTGAATAGATTAGACTACTAGTTGGAGAAGGTCCACTTAGTAACCAAATTAGGAGACTAGGAAAACTTTTACATGACTGGGGACACAACAGGAATGCACACACACAAGATACACAAACAAACGAAATAACAGAGGTAAGCCTTCAGCAACGTCCTGTTTAAATGATGATAGTATGTCATCCTTAATTCCCTTTTAGAAGGCATGGCATATAAATATATTGATCTTGATTACTATAAGAGGAGTTAGCAGGGGTCTAGCAGGTTTCGATCCAGTTTACAGGATGGGAACTTACTTGACTCGGGCCTTATACATTTGTGTTGAGTGTATGTGTGTTTCGTTTCCATGGTTTCTATTAAAATAAACAGTTATAACATATCCATACCTTTTTGCCAGACTAACATAAGTGACATTTGTTCAAATGGCACTTATGATAGTCTGGCAAAAAGGTATCGATACTATACTTTATAAAATATTTGTTACATTAGTTTTTAAATATATTATGAATATATAACAACTGTTACTTTCTTTGTAATTTGTCACAAAATGATAGGAGGTACTTTCTAAACGAAACAATTGTAGTTTGTTTTTCTGTACCTTACAAAAATATAATTTATAGAAAAAGAGTTTGGCGTATTATTTTTCCAAGTTTAAATATTTAATAATCAATAGAATTTTCAAGTTGTTTTTTTAGCGAAATTTACAAGAGTAATAAAAACTATGTTCACTGTTTATATTAAACTGATTAAAACTTCCTTTATTAAAATATTTATTTATGTTATAAAAAATTTGATGTTATTGGAAGCTTTTATATTTTTTTAATATACAGTGAAACAATAGTTTTTGTTTCTCCTGTAAATTTGTATAGAAAAACTTTATTTCTGAATCCATGTTTGAATTTCCCGCCCTAAAGCATTTTTAATTTTCCCGCTATTTACTAGTGGCGCCATCATAGACTGGTTGTGGTTACAATCGCCCAAATAACTTTTACCGAACAAAAAAAATACATTGAGTTACACGTCTCGCTGGATTGTCTCTAATGCCACCAATAAAATATATCCTTTTCTACTATTTACAAGTGATAAACAGTACGCAAGTGATTTTAATTTATTTGTTTTATGTCTGTACACTTTGATATTTTTTACATACAGTAATTCCGATCAATTCTTTTAAATTAATTTTATAATTTATTTATTGAAAAAATATATTCGAAATTAAAAGGTATGCAGTGAATTATAAATTAACTTTTATATTCCTTGATATTTTTTTTAATGAATACATCTTCGAGTTAAGAATAATTAATTCCAGCATGTTAACAACTCCTTAATCTGTTAAAATAATGTATATTTTCTGGAAAAAAGTAAATTATTTTTCTTGCTTTCGCGCGTGGCTTTAATCTATCGCACTCTTTATTACGAGATGAGAAAAAACGCATGTGACATGAGATCAAGCTTGTTGTGTATTGTGGCATAATGAAAGACAAAAACATGTCACTACTTCAAAATTTGGAGACATTTGTAAAGATACGAAACGTGTCCTTTAAAAAATGTCATGAAAACTTTTGTTTTTTGTTAAAGCCACTTAATATGTACAAAAAAAAGTTTTAAAATGTGGACGTTTTATTGTTTTTAAATTTGATTATGTTGCTGCCAGTTGGATGGATTTTAAAACAAAAACAAAACTCTATGATAGAGTTAAAATATGCATATGGAGCTAGAATGCTGACTGTAGAAGAAGGAATATGCAGTAGAAAAATAACTGTTTGGGGAAAGGGCAATACCATAAAGGAGAACCACAATTGTATTTTCAAATTCACGGCTAGCTGCACATTACACAAATAGATTTTTGCATTTTATGCGTTTGGATTCCTCGAAGAATAAAAGTGAAGAAAATTCCTCATAATGACAGCTTTTGAGAAGAAAATATGCAAAATAAAATTCAAATTTTTTATATGCAATATGCCTAACCAGAACTAGTTGACAGCAGAGCTATTAGAGAAATGGAAGTACGGGACAGAATACCAAATAAATGGTGAGAAATTGTTTAATTTTTGTTAGCATGACGCAAGAAATCTTAAATTATTTAGAATATGTTTATTAATTTAAGAGTTACACTTTATTCATTTTTAAAACATGGTAGTAAGCGATCCAATTAAAATATGAGCGAGCAGCAACATAACAATATATAATTGAATAAAACTTAAATAATTTTACCCCCACGGCACTTAGACCTCATTAGGCCCATTGTGCATCATCCTGAGATGATAGGCACATCTTAGCTCGTGAGCCAGCCTACAGATTTAATGTAGTTGACAACGTCACCAAAAGGTGCTTCTTATATCGGCCGGTGTTAGCCGATACTCGCCAAACACAAATCTTCTAATAAATGAGAGCGTCGAGCAATCATAAAGGATATGCTCTATGGTCTCATTTTCTTGTTCGCACCCTCTGCAGAGTGCGGATTCTAACAGCCCCATGATATGGAGATGCTTTCGTACTTGGCAATGACCAGTCAGAATGCCTGTGACTAGGCGCAGATTCTGTCGTCATAGTCAAGTATTTGTTTACTGCAGTGTTGTCAGAATAACTTAAAAGCTCCCTGGCAACTCTGCAGTTTCTTGTTTCATTCTATCTTTCCTTGAATTTCAGAGGGGAATGTTTTTTGATTAGGTCTGGCTACCGATTTTGTCAGGCCAATAGTAGGTCCAAAAAGTATTTGGTTGGCTACTCTCCCGGTTAGTGAATCAGCAAGAAAGTTACCTTTCGATGTGGCGTGACCTTTGATCCATCTTTGATCACATTGTTAATGGATACTTCGGCCAAAGCTTTGTGAAGTTCTGGTACTAACCCTGAGTAAAGTCATGGTCTGTTCAGGGTAAGTAGTGCTTATCTGCTATCTGTATATATGAGCATGTTGCTTTCAGTGACATTGTTTCTGGTTATTTTTTTGCTGCTATGAGAATCCCCGTTAGCTTTATTTGAACTACACTGGCACTATTGCTCACAGCCCATTTTATGTTTAGGTTTAAGAGTCTGGAGTATATTCCACATCCTGAGCCTTGTTTTGTTTTAGAATCGTCGGTATAAATATGAATCGTACCTGCCACTTCTGGCTCTTCTATTTGTTTTTTTATAACGTTATATGGCTTATGGAAGATATGTCTTGGTGAGACGGAGTCCATGTTCGCTTAAAGCAGTGGGAGCGTGTCGAGCGCCTCCTGTCAAAAGCGACGTCTCGCCTCACCAGATCCTACATCAGGTTCTATTCCAACCGTGCGGAGGCGTGTCATTGTAAATATCAAGGGGAGTGAGACAAGGAATAACTTCCACGGCTCAGGTCGGTGTTGTTTTCATGGCTCCTGTTATGTTGATACAGGTTATTCTTTGAATTTGTTCTAGTTTACGGATAGCTGTTAATTTGTGGGTTTTTGGTACCCAGACAACTGCACTATATGGCAGCATAGGTCTTGTGATAGCCGTGTATGTCCATGCGACGACTCTGGGGGAGAAACCCCAGGTGCGTCCCACGGTTTGGCGGCATTGTTCATAAGCAATGTATGCTCTTTTAACTCTATTTTCT
Organism: Psylliodes chrysocephalus; assembly: GCA_927349885.1. Lineage (NCBI taxonomy): Eukaryota > Metazoa > Arthropoda > Insecta > Coleoptera > Chrysomelidae > Psylliodes > Psylliodes chrysocephalus. The sequence goes on along the minus strand of OV651814.1, from coordinate 32,709,635 downwards.
AAATGCAAGTTTCATGTTAACTTACTGACAATGGTGAGACCAAGGTACTTCACCTCTGTTGCAAAGTTTAGTTTTGTGTTTAGGAGTTCTGGAGGTTTTAATTTTATTTTCATTCTTTTCTTTGTGAAAAGGACCATTTATACCTTCTTAGGATTGATGGACAGTGAATAGTCCTAGAGCTACTTGCATTCTTTCGCAGAGTATGTTCTCAAAAGTCCCTGTTTGCAGAATGACCAGTTCATCTTCATATGCTATTGTGTAGGGAAATATTTCGTATTTGGTACAAAAATACAATTCTATATATAATATTTTTCTGTGACTCCTGTATAATAAATATAATATTATAAAAAATAATAATTATGGTTTTCAAAGGTATAAAAAAACTTACAAAAAACACAAAGAGTGTTAAGACGACACTGAATTTATTATGTACCAAAAAACTAAATACCATATTTGGCTCACCTCTTCTACAAGTTATTTTTACTAATCTACAGCTTCTTCTGTCTATTTCTTGCTAACGAATCCTATTAAGAACGAATCCAATTCAAGAATGACGTTCTTTTTAAGCAATATATTAATTATAATTTTTCTCTTATGCTGTTTTGTTTACAAATTTGCTGTAAAAACATTACACTAATTTAAATAATGAAATAACAAAAATGGCATAACAAGAAAATATATACATAGGAAATTAAACTATACATTAAATGATGGTGACATCTTGAATATTAAACTAGTAGTCCTGCTTCCCAAATTCTATTATCAAAATAACAGTTTAAGCTGCTGCCGCAAATATCAATTATAGCTAATATCAGGCACAAATGAACCTATTTACCAGGAAGGTTAGGTGGAGAATCTGCACTGGTATTCATTTAACGTTTACGCAATTCCGCACTTCTGGTGACCATAACCCATAACCCAACATAACCAAGCACATTCAAATACGACAATTATCCAACTTTCTATTGTAATGCTTACTTACAATATTTATTTCTAGTTCTATTTTAACACGAATGCTCTTACGAGCTCGAGGCTATGCGGGTGTAAACCTTCTAAAGAAGCAGTGGCGTACTATAAACACTCAATAATTTGAAAGAGTTTATGTATTCTACAATAAATAGTAGGAATATAGAACCGATGCGAATCCACTCAGTATAGGACATGGAGGTGACAAAGGATTAAAGGATTGAAGTCATAATAGTTTAGAATTTTTATATAATATATATGTCTGGTGTCATTACATTACACATTACATTACCCATTATATTACCCATAATATTTAAAAAACTTTATTGGCTGATAGTAATTGATAAAAAAGTGGAAAATTAGTTGAAAAACTGTTAAACCTCTTGAACCTGAAAAGAAACAAAAATAGAGCTAATAGGAAATAACAAAGAACAGAAAGATCCATAAACAAAGAGGAAATTTAAAAAAATCTAAGATACAGGTGTTTACAGAAACAAAGAGAACATAATTAGTGACGTACCTACTGATTAACATAATATATTTATTTAAAAATAAAAGCTTTTTAACCTGCTTTCTAATGTTTCAAAGAGACAAACTTTTTACGTGTACGGGTAAGTCTTGGTGAAATTGTATTTGGTAATATGAAAACGGTTTTTTTTTTAACTACCGTGTGTCAATACGGTTGTTGACACAGGCACAACAGTTTTCAGAAAGTTACAGGCATAAATAAAGTATAAATAAAGTTAGGAAATATCAGCAGTTTGAACAAGTAAAATAGAAAGCAAGGAAATATGATCAACTTAGGATAAACCTAAATAAGGTTATATAGCTTAGTCTCTTTTAAAAGCTCAATTACATTTTTAAAGCCAGAGGGCGAACTTGAGGTTCCTTTGATGTTTCTCTGGACTCAATGTTTCATTCGCGAAGCTTGGTAGAATGATGAACAGTCTATTCGAACACTGTTACAGTGTTTACATACAGGAGAGTTTTCGGTAGCCATCAGGTAACCATGTGTGAGAAGTGAACAGCCGACTCTTAGTCTTCTGATGATAACATTGCCTCTTCTATTTATTGTTGGCGTGTAGAAAGCTTTGTTGGATAGCTTGAAGTTTTGAGCTTTTTTGTGTTTTAAATAATTTGTCATTTGGTTTAAGTAGCTTGTTTGGGACTAGGTTTGAGATCTTTGTAGAGCTGGATATTTAGAGTGGGTGAGTCGGATAGAGATGCTTCTTAGACTGCCGAGAATTCCTAAGTTATTATGGTTTTGGTGGTGAGTTCACTGCAGGTCTAGTATATGGATTGCAATACTGGATATTGTGAAAATATGTTCTTAATAGATGGGATAGCAGAAAGTGAGTCTATGAATATAGCTACATTTTGGTATGGATTCATAAGGAATTTCAAAGCTTTAAGTATTGCAAATGCTTCTACTGTGTGAACACTGCCAATAGGAGGGAGTCTCCATTTGGTTACTACTGTGTGATTTGTGCCCACTGCGCAACCTATACCATTTTCATTTTTTTAAGGGTTGGGAAATAAATTGATTATTTCGAGGAATCCTTTACTTAGAACATTATTAGGTTTATTAAATTTATCCTATTTGGTTAAAAGTGTGTTCATATTTGGGAGTTTTTTAAGCTATGGTGGGATGTTTCAAGCAATTATGTGGGAGGTTAAAGTTTTCTTTTAATGGTTTTAGAATATGTGGTATTGAATGCAGGGTTGTAGAAGAGTTTTCGTTTAATGTTTGAGTTTGTGAGATTAATTTTTATGCCGGGTTTTTTTATCTGCGGACACTCTAGCGAAGTAGGAAAGAAGGAAACGCTGGTGCCTTATATAGAGAGGATGCTCAGAAAATTCTATATGAAAACGTTTAGATGGGCTTGATTTAAAGGCTCCAAGATATATTTGCATGGCAGTGTTAGGTATTAAGTTGAGGATTTTAGATTGGATTTGGAGACAGACACGTAAAGTATGCTACCATAATCCATTCTGGATCTAATTGTTGACCTGTAGAGGTTTCAGAAGAACTTGTTCATCAGCTCCCTAATAACGGTTAGCCAATTATTTTACAAAGTTAATCCATTTTAAACAGTTTTGTCGTATATGATGTCTCCATGTAAGCCTTTTATCGAATACTAATACTAACAAATTGTAATGATCAGCAACTTGCAAACAAACTCCATTCAGATTTGTGGTGAGGGTCTGGATGTTTTGTCTTCTTAAAAGAATCTTGGATCTTTGTGGAATTTCTATTATACTCGTATATCCATTTCTAAGGTTGTGGTTGTGTATGTTTATCGAAAAGATACGTTCATGACTAAGTAAAACTTTATGAAATAAGTAAGTGCTATATTTCTGTATGTAATATATTATGATTTGTTTATGAAAGGAGATTGCTGTTTATGATAGTAAACTGGGATAAGAAAACATCCAGGACTGTCTTGAATACAAACACAGTTCTGCTCACGAATTATTACTGTGATTAGCAGAAACTAAAAGCAAATGTTTTTCATTTTGTCAATATGGGCACCGACCAAAAAATTGCTGGAGGGCAAGTCTTATAGATAAGTTCACAATGCCGCAGGCTATAGACGAAAGCCATAGCGAAAAATCCAAAATCTGAAATGCAGTGCGCTTGCCCTCGTGTGACGGCGCCTAAGAAGTCGCAAAACTTTTTTTTTAATTTTACCATTTGTTTGTTTTAATTTAATAAAAAAACCATTTATATCGGTTGTTTGACAAGAAATTTTGCAATTTTTTTTCAAAATTGTTGCTCTAAGGGGTGGTCCCTATTGGAACCACTGCCTTTTTAAGATGACTGAAGGAATGTTATATTTCGGTGGTCTCAATAGAAACCACTATTTATATTTCCAAATTTTATTTAATAAACAATAAACACTAATTTTAAACAAAGAAAACACAAAATATATTATAATTTTCTTATTATGAAATGGCTCAAAACATGAAATGCATAAACCTACGTTACATTCAGAGCAAGCAACTTTATACGTCTAACTTTTTTGTTGTACTGCAATAAGCACACCTACGTTTTGTACCTTGTACTGGAAGGTGATTTCCAACCTCTACTTTTCGGACAGTATTTTCAACAGTAACGCTTTTACCATGAATTTTTTAAATTTTATTTCTATTTATTAGAGTCTTTAGTTTGACTATCATCAAGTGCAAACAATTTGTTGAATTCCTTATATCTAATGCTTTCTAACTACTTATAAGACCATTTTTTTTCTTCTCATTTTTCTCTGAAAAGAAAATGATTATTTACAGCAGCACTAAAAATTAGCGTTGAAAGTGCGCCCGGACTAAAACAACCGATAATATTTTCAAAGCGGTAAAATTCAGAGCAAAATTTATATTATCATATGTAAAACTAATTTTTTTTTTTTTTTTTTAACTAAGTAAAACTAATGTCTTAGGTGATATATTTGCATGTAGAAATCTTCCAATATCATTTTATTTCAATAAAAAAATTAATATCAAAACACAATGTTTTTTAGGTTAAATCTCTTACCTGTTTAATATTTTCATATACCGGTTTAAATTAACACTAATTTTACTTCCAAATTATATAACTTACACGTCACAAAGTATACTAAATGACACAATTCACAGATTTTAATAATTTTTTGTAATACCAACGGGAAAATCAAGAAAAACCAACCTCTGAAAAAAGTACAACAAATGTTTCTTTTAAGGTAAAGGTGGTCTCCTATAAGACCACTTATAGATGAAATAAGTTGCCTATATATAAGCAGGGCGGCAAGTGGTCTCGAGCATAGCCACTGAGCGTTTGTGAAGTATTAACTTTCGCTTAGGCTCAAAATTGCATGACTGTAAAGGCAATTTTTTACTTTAAGAACCATGGTCCATATAGGAACCACCAACACTTAAAGGGTTAAAGTGTACCAAAAATGAGTTACTTTTTTATTATAGTTTATTAATGCAAACAAGAAACTAAAATAACAACGTTGCCAGTAAACGGCCGCCTGGCTGCGTGGAGATAACTCCCGAGTATGCACTTTTTACCGTCTGTGTGTATTGTGCTATCTGTCTGTGCTGTGTGATGTGAATTAGGAATAGGCACACATCGACAGATATACCCACAATCCCAACGCAGCCAGGCCGTTGGCAACGCAACCAGTAACTTAAAAAAAAAGGCTTAAACACGTGAATTGATTTTTCATTGGACGTATTTGTTGCCAATAAAATGAAATTTTTTTTTCAACCCCTTAGCTGCTACTCTACCCAACTTTTTTTTTCAAATGCATAGGTATGTTGTGTGTAGATCATTAAAAAGCTCGTGAAAAATGGAATTTCACCATACCCTATTTTTTCTTTTACTTATGTGGTTATTGGAAAATGAGAAAAAATTCTTTTAAAAACAAAAAATTTAGGAATAGGGTATAGTGAAATTCCATTTTTCCCTACAAACGACATATCTTTGCATTTGAATGTACTTAATGTAGGAATTTATATGTGTTTATATAGATTTACTAATTGTGGTCCTGAAAAAACTGTTGCTTATTTCAATCATTTCGCCTTATTTGCTTTCCAATTTTTGGCATTTCTAAAACACTTTCTTGTGGGTTTTTTTATCTACAGGAGGACAAGAGACCTTCATTTTATGAATTTTCACTAAACAATTCTTATTGTTTTGTTATTATATACCAGAAAACAGTAACTAACTATGCACGTGTTGTTACAAACCGGCTATAGCTACCATACTGGTTTAACTACTTATTGGCTGAAAGTGACTTTGCTACTTTTGTTTCATCAAATCTGGAGATTGCTGCTTCTGATACAAACTTACAACTTTGCTGAATAGTTTTAACGACCTATTTCTGTTTTTGTTACAAAATGAGATCTGTTATTTTAATAAACAAACATTCCAAACCGGTACGACACAAAAAGCTTCCATTGGAAAATTTGGAGTTTGCTGGTTTTGATAATAGACCCCTGATATATAATCATTTAGTAATAGGTTATGTGTGAGATATCCGTTAAAATTTTGAAAAACCAAAAAATCACTTTGTTCAAGTTTTATTTTGTAATCTGAACTCATCTAGCTGTGAGAGGCTGGGCCCGTAAACATAATCACAATAATTAACGTGAAAAAGGACAAGGATATCACAAGAATTTTTATGAAGTGTATATCTATGAGCGTTTAGGATTTTTAGTTTTGTATAATTTGTCTGTAAAATATAAGATGCATGGTCAGTAAAGCTCAAATCTTTATTGGTAATTAATCCCAAGTTTTTTGATTTGTCTGATATAGCTAGTTGGTTGTTGTTCATTTTATTATTGATTTTATATGATTTTAATGATTTATATGATTTCAAACAGGATAACCGAAGGTTTGGAGGTATTCAGGAAAAAATCGTGTTAATTGGAAAACTCAATTAAAGTGGAAATTTCATCGTTAATTTAATTATTAATTTGATAACATTTCTGGATCAAAGAAATCACAGAACTGCCTGTCATCTACAGAGTATGTTTATGAATTTTTATATAGACAGTAAATGACAGGTATTAAAATTGTAAATAAAGGTCCCAGAATCGATTCTCTGCTAATTGGACTGATGTTAAACTCATCTCGATTAAATAATACTTTTTGATATCTGTCACGAAAGTAGAATCTACAAAACTTAATAGCTTGGCATCTTGTGCAAATAAAATGAAGAAAGACTAATAAAAGTTCGTGATTTAAAGTGTTGAACACCTTTCTGCATTCAGTCTTCGGACAGAGGTAGGCTAAGATACGTACGGCAGTACGGCATCCTTACCTGGTGCAGATTCTGTGTTTTTTAAAATATCTTTTAAAATATACATAACAATCTCTGGTATAGCCATGGTGCCCTAATAATAGGTTACATGTAATACATTATGTTACATGATAAAAAGTGTTGTCTTTATTTAGACAAATATGCATATCATATACATTTAGCATCAAAAAGTGGAAACTGAAACTTTTACTTTTTATATCGCATATTTTCGTATTGCTTCAATATGGTTTTGAGAAAAATTATATTAATAGCTATAATTAAATCATTAGAGCTGCTACAGTAAAAACTTCACTAGTAGTAAGAAACTAAAATCACTAACCGCAAGTAAATTGTATACTAATAGTAGATCGTCTAGAAACTAATTAAACTGATCACTAATCATATATGAAATATTGCTTTACCTAAACATTTTTTTTTGTGCCCCATAATATGTAACATTGTATTTGCGATAATTAAAAGTTAGTGATTTTTTTTGAGGAAAAAAACATATTAGGATTAACTAAATTTGACAGTGCAATGTAGGATTTAGAGCATCGATGAATGGGTGAGTTAGGTGCTAATGTATTCAACTTTTATTCATATAGAAGAAATTGTGTTAAGCTGGTATTTAAATGCTTAAATAGATCCAACAAATTAAAAAAAAAATATGAAGAGAACTATTTATACAGAATAATACGGTTCCGTTTAACCAAATGTGAAAAGTTTACTTCTTATATAATTTTCTTGGTAAACTCTGAGTAGCTGGCGCCAGTCCATATGGATTTAATTTTTTAACGTTCGGTTATTACTGTGAATATGTTGTTTAGTTTCTTTTTATCAGAAATCTCATACTGAAGCTTTTTTAGATTGTTATTATTGAAATTGTCCAAAAAAAATTTTTTCGGCATACATTTTTAAATTTTAAGTACGTAGGCTTATGAAAATAGCGTAAGTAGGCTCGTGGGGTGCTCACAACACCCCATGAAAAAGACTTGTATCTGCACATTAATTTATTTTATTATTGTATTTTGACTAACAGAATAATAAATTTGAGTATTGTTTTTTGATAAGATAAGTAATTTTACCATATCAAATAATACAATAAAATTTATTTTTTCCACGACATCCTATATTTTTCCATGAAGGAAAAAAGCATAATATTTAAAAATCAAAATAAAAATAAAAAACAGAAAATCATTTCAGATGGTCCTTTACACTCTTTACACAAGATTCACAAATGTGTTTCATGTGGGACATGCTCATGAATTTCTGACATTGGCAGCATGAAAATTTTGTTTTTATGTCTTTTTTCTCGTGCATACTACACATATTCCAGAGGAACGGGTGGAAGTACTAGGCACCGATTGTCTCTGCGTATTCGAAATCTTTGCAAACTTGACTGCTTTAGATTTCAGCGATTTGAGAATATTGGTTATCAAAGCCCTTTTTTTTACTTGAGATGTCACCAATGCTAGTTCTAATTCTCTGAGAAATTTTCTGCCATTGACTATCAAGTTAGCATTATTGGCCAGGAAAATTACTTGAGCATTTGAGAAATATGTGAAAGATAGAATGACAGATTTTTTAAAAACTAATGACTTACTTCCAAGCACCAATATGGCTTTACTTAGGGTCTTAACTTAGGAGATGCTATGCATAGATTGATTTCATATGTTACTGATGAAATGAATACTCGTAACAAGTGTATAGCTATATTTCTAGATCTAGCAAAATAATTTGACACGGTGCCACATCAGAAGCTCGTAAATGTTCTTGAACAGAATGGAGTAAGGGGCATCGTGTTGAAGGTTTTTGAAAACTATTTGACACACGGACAACAGAAGGTTAAGGTCAGAGACAATGTGAGTAACCCTGAAAATATACAAATCAGAGTGCCTCAAGGGACTGTTCTGGGACCTATACTATTTAATTTATACACTAAGAGCTTAACTCAGATTGATACTCAATGTAAAGTTGAATCATATGCTGATGATAAAGTGCTAGTCTTCAGTGATAAAGATTGGGAAGCCGTCAAGACAGATGCTATAGCTGGAATGGAACATGTCAAAAACTGGCTGGAAGTTTTTCAATTGTCTTTGAATGTTAACAAAACAAACTACATTACTTTTTCAAAGACAGTGACTGATCGACCTCAATTTAGAAACTTAACATGTCAAAATTTAGACATACAGGAAACAGAAACACCCAAATATTTAGGTATAATTATAGACCAGCACTTAAAATGGGACTGCCACATAATATATATAGCAAAAAACACTTAGATTTCTGATTTATAAATTTTATCTTCTAAAACAATTTCTCAACCAGGATCTACTAATAACATTATACTACAGTCTAGTAGAATCTATACTACGGTATGGAATCTTAGTATGAGGAGTCCTGTATGGAACTACATTAAACCAGTTAAATGTTATTCAAAACAAAATCTTGAAGTTAATATATAAAAAAAAATAGACTGTATCCCATCATTACTTTATATAACGAAAAAATTAACAATGTTTATGTGTGTTGTTATATACAAAAAAAATAATTTTTTTAAAAACCCTCTAGAACATAGACAACATTAGAACTGCATCGAACATATGTGCATTAAAGTACCAAAACGAAATAGTGAGTTTTTTAAAACAGTGTAAATTATCTAGGGACAAAGTTCTATAACGCTCTACCTCTTCATATAAAATTATTAAACAAATATAAAAAATTCTGTAAAGTTAGAAAAATATACATTTTCCAAAATAATGCAAAGTTTATCAGAATATTCGAAAAATAACGGACTTAATACATGGATTTTTTTTAAATAGTTTTTTTTTCTGTTTCTTGCATAAATTGTTCGTTTTATTTTTTTATTTACAAAAAAAATGTTTTTTTTATTTCCTTTATAATTCATTAAATATAATTAAAATAAAATTTTAATTTTTGTCAGGACATAAAGGTGTTCTCACCTAGGTGCTTGTTATTATATAATTGGTTTCTATTATTGTACTTTATTGTAACTTATTTATTATTGTAACTCATTGTAACTTATAACTATGTATTCCTGCAATATCCAAAACTCTGAAGAAGATAGCGAGTGGCCAGAGTTTGGTCCTTCTTGCTAGGGTATAAGTTGCACATATCTTATCAACCGTATCAACGGCGCCTTTGGTCATGTTACAAAAAGTGATTATTTCCGGCTTTTTTCACATAGGGTGATCGAATTAATTTCATTAGAACTAGGATGCATTGTTTAAATGAGCAGTATATTTTTACCTTGGTTTTTGTAGGCAAAAAGTGTACTCTTTACTTTTCTTCTTCTAATATCAATCAATTCTCTAGGGAGCTGAGGCTTATTTTTACGGAGCGTAACAACCAAGGAAATTCGTTTCCGCAACAACTTTTCTGCAAGAAGAATACTAGTAAACCAGTTATCCAACGTAATGTTTCTACCCGAGTTAGCGATAGTCTGTTAGTCTATCAACTACTTCTTTGGGGGAATTTAAAACAGAGTAAGGTCCCTTGAGTTGCTTGCCTGGATATATTTGTCACTAGCGTATACCAAGTTCTACTATCACAAAGAGTGAGTATTTTCAATCCATATCTCGCTGGTTTGTTTGGTATATATTGTCAGAAGAAACATTTTCCCCTGAAAGCAACCAACTGTTCATCAATTGTCGTGTATTCTGCTACTGTGTAAGACTTCTGACAGTTTTGTATAAACGCAGTGAAAATTTCTCTTACAGGAACCAGTTTGTCAAGTTTTTTCCGTTCAGTTCGATCATTGATATCATCAAAACGAAGGCATCTGAGGATAAATAAAAATCTCTCCAATGACATGGTAGTGTGAAATGCATCAATTTCCATTCCATCTGTTACCCATATATCTTCAAGATTTTCTTTACCTCCACGAAAAGAGCCAGCAAGATTGAGCAAACCAAAAATTGATTACATCTCTGTAATATCAGTCGGGCGAACTAGACTTTTGTTTTGATAATCAGAACTAACACTGTCGATATAAACGTTGGTATAGTTAGTAATCAAAACAATTATATCATAATCTATCAGCCGATTGAAACACTCTAAGGATGACTTAGCATGTTTAGCATATAATGTGGTACCTGGAATATGAGTTATGATATTTTGAGATTTTGTCCTCACATTGGTAGGTCCTGAAGTCTTATTCCATCTGGTTATTTTATCTTTTCTCAGCATAGTGTCTTGATCTAATGTTTCAGATATTGGATCCGTATCTGAACTATTTAACAGTTCATCTTCACTCTCCTCATCCTCCTCACAATATTCTGATTCACTATCCGAGTGTGCGCTGTGTGGCTGCTCGCTCTCTCTTATCTGAATCTCTTCATCATTCTCATCGTCATCTGTTGTATCCACGTAGGCACCGCCATCTTCTTCCGCAACTTTTAGAAATAACTTATATACGAAATTAGAGCATTTTAACTATCACGAAAAACACGACGTAATTACGTACCTGGGGTATTCATAGCACCACACGAAATAAATTCACTACAAAAGTAAACAAACGATCACGAGAGAGGTCCCAAGTAAACTAACAGATGCTATAGTATGTTGCTAAAAGGTTCTGGGCAACACAGCGCTGTTGCCAATATTTTCACAGAAATACCAACATATTCGTATTGTGGGGTATTCAGGCCACCCCGCATACGTAATGAAAGGTTAAGAACTAAATTAAGTATTGAACAATATTTGTCCTAAATGGGACCTTTGGTGTACTCCGGAAGTTTAGTAAATAATGAGGTGAATATACCTATTTTTATCTCTAGAGTCCTGTTACTAATTCATTAAGTTAACCTAGTTGATAAGAACAAGAAATATTAGTCATTTTAGGAGAATAGTGTCTATTATTGAAAATATTACCTAGATATGCCCTTGCATCGACACCACTGCATCTCGAACGTATCTTGTAAATAGGAAGCCAAATGTCACTAGATGTGTGTCAACACTGCAGGCGAGCGTGGGTGCGACACACACTTCTTGATATTGCTTTTATCATTATTGACACGTTTGGAAGCTATTCAGGTTGTCTTGTTACCACATCAAATAACACTAAATCTGAATTACAAGATTACAAGTATTTGCAATTGTATACGAGGGAGACTCTGTAAATAGGCTTTCGATTGTTGTAAGATGAGAATAAAGAGGAAGTTAAATAAGTTTTATTTGTATTCCGTGATACGTATTTGCCGAAGTAAAATTATTAACAGATACCAAATACCTCTCTACATCTGGGAAATATACTTTTTCCCTACGTTATTTCATTAATTGGAGTATATCTGAATAAATACATTCTTAATTATTCTCGGAAATAGACCATTTTTGTAGAGTTTAAAAAACACCAGTTGTTTTATTTAATTTGTTAGCGCAAATGAGGAGCAGAAAAACAAAATGCGTTTTGTCCAAATTACATTATTTTCAGGAGATGAATTAGTTTATTATAAAGAAACTGATACGTTTTGATAAAATTCAAATAACCGAATAATTTATGAAAAATAAGTCTTCCAAAGAAGTATTCATCCAAAAAATCTCCATTCGGTATTCATCCCAGTATTTTGAAAAAAGAACGAGCTTAAATGCTTTTTGATTGTCCACAGTGGACAAAACTCATTTTGTTTAGGAAAACCAGAAAATCAACATTTTATTGACCAAAAATTCAACATTGAAAACATTAAACCTATAATTTTACCCCACCATCATCTTCTTGACAATTACACAATTCTGAATGCTCAATATCACCTTCATCTTCATCAACCTCACCTTCATCTTCAGAAATAACTTCCACATTGTCAGGCAAAATTGGAGCAAGCCATTCCAATTCTGGATCATTTCTCCAATTTTCGGAAGCCAATGAAATTAATAAATTAGTCAGGCTCTTTATTTTCTTCCCTTTTAATTCTTTACTGAGCGATACTTCTGGCAATACGATACTTTCAAGTTTCTTTCCTTTTTTCAATAGAGTTTCGTATTTTTTTGATCCATCATCATTTCTATAAAATTGCTCAGTTTTCATTCCAACACCTCCATTTCTCATTCTGCTGATGAAGATTCTCTTTGCTTCGCTGATTTCTGCAACTTTCTTTAAAGATGACAAAGCTTTTTTGAAATCATAAATAGCTCTCCATTCTACCCCTAGTTTACGTACCTCTCCAATTTTGGAATAAAGCTCCCAGTATTTTTCTGGCGATTTTATCATACTTTGTGCTCTTATCAATTTTTCGACCCTGCCAAATACGCGATCAGCAGGAAGGTACGAATGCCCACGAACGGGAAAACAAATCCTTATGGACTGTAATGTAAGTGGAGCATGCCTTTGAAGCCAAATCATAAACATGTGGACCATATGACTATTTTTATTCTGGCCACCGCAGCCATCCGAGTATAGCCGTAGTTCCTTCACATGGTCTGGGAATTCCATTTTTGACAGAAAATCAAAAACTGCAGAGCCTATTTCGATGGATCCACGACCGGCTTGAGTCTCTAGCCAGGAATAAAAAGTTGGTGTCTTGCTAGAAATATCAGTGATGCAAAATGAATATAAAGAGACTTGTTGTGCATAGAAAGCCTCTCCTATTGGGACTTTAGGTAGCACTTGGACTTGCTGTAAATCAAAGCAAAAAGAAAGACTGTCTTCTGATTCTTCTGTCATCATTTTGTAAAATTGCTTGCTCCTTAGTTTATGCACTCTCAAATTCGTCATAATCTTAATTTTTTCTTCTCGTTCTTGACACAAATTGAGTAGTCTTTGATGACGTACACAGAAGCCACAAACATCGGAAGCTGGAGAACCAAATCCTATGTTAAATTGACCATTGAATATACGACTAAAAAATGTGTAATTGACTTGGTAGCTTGGTTCTACAGAAATGTTATAAGCTTTCCAGAGATTAGTAATATTATACTCAGAAGATAAGTAAATTCTTCGGGATTTAGCTCGTCCGTAATGACTTTCGGTGCCCTTCAAATTTTGGATAAATTCTATGACTCAATTTTTTCGAGGTACTTTTATGTGAGCGTTGGTCACCACTCCTGTTTTCCAATATGCCAATACCAGTCTTCATTTTCTTGGCAATATTTTGAACACGCCGCTGGCTCACTCCAAAAACAGAAAGAAACATTTTCTGGCAAACCTCCTGCTTTCCAGAAGTACTCCATATTGTATGCTTAACACTCATGCTGTGATGCTTCGCATTCTGTAGTTTTCTGCTCCTTTTTCTTTTGGGTGTACATATATGAAGAAGATGGAATATTTTGGTATCTTGTTTAACCTTATCTGGTTGTTTATAAAATTTTGCTCGACAAGCTCATAATTCTTGTAGCGAAATATTTCTGCAGGATTCATGATTGCAGGGGTATTCAAATATATCCATGTTAGAATCATGATCCGAATACCTGAAAAAATAAAAAAGTTCGAAACATAACTACAAAATAGTTACGAATTTACCTTATTTGTTTTTCCCGTTGTTTATTTGTCACATTTTTCTTTCTTTTGCGACTTCCACGATCACTGTCACCTACTATGTGTTCAGATTCCATTTTCTCAGATTATTAAACACAGTTATAGCAAAAAGAATGGTGAACTAATGCCAAAATACATTCAGACTGCATTAAGTCCGCAGCACAAGATTAAAACGCGTTTTGAAAGTCTCTATGTAATGGACAAAACGCGCTTTGAATGTCCAAGGAAACTTTACTGGGGATTTCATATGAGACAAAATACGTTTTGAATATCTAAGGTACTGTTAAACGATGCGCCTTAGGTTAGAGAACCAAACGCCACCTTCAGCTCAAAAGTTGAAGTTTTGGACAAAACGCATTTTGGAAGTCTACTCCTCAAATACTCTTAGGGGCAACATAATCAAACTTTCTCTGCAATTTGTAGAAAATATAACAAAAACAACAATGGATTTATTTAGTTGCTCCAAATTTAAGGGCCACAGAATAACTTCGACATCTTATTTTATTTGGAAAACGTATTAAAGTGGGGAATATTTTAAAAATGTATTGTAAAATTATTTAGTTTTAAAAATTATTATTAAGTTTTTGCGAAATATCAAAACGTTTATTTTTACCCTTAAAAAACTTGGTACCAAAAAAATATTGGACAACTGAAAAATAATATTAATTTAGCCAGTGGGGTAGAACTTAGAGTCAATATTTGTTCTTAAATTTAACTTAAAGTTTTATTAATATCTATAAAAAAATGTCGACAGTGTTTTGACCAAAGGGCGTAAGCGAAAAAATTCGACAAATTGAGATATTTATATGCCAATCGTAGTGTCATTTTTTTAAAACTTAATAAATTCGTATTATTGTTGAAAATTAAACGCCTTTTGTATTTTTCACTTGATAAAAGGTAAAATAAACTGACTTGCACAGTTACACGGGTCACTTTGGAAGGAAAAAAAGGGACTTCATTTTTACCGTACACTGTTATATTGTGCGGTTCCCGTGGGATCGATTTGTTTTTGTTTTTCACATAGCAAGAGATAGGACATAATTTTTTGCAGTGGTAGTGAAACATGAACATTTTAAATACTGCTACTGAGCATAATGACGTGTTTCAGAGTTTTTGGTTTTTTACAGTTTAAGGGGGGGAAACGAGGGTTAAAAGTTTGCATGGAAACATTGATTTTTTTTATAGGTAGGACCTTGAAAATTGGAATTATAGCTACTCAACACAAATAAATAATGGTGTGTTTCAGTTTTTTGGATTTTCATATTTTAATAGGGGAAAGAGGGAAAATGGGAAAATGATAGAAAGAAGAAAAAATGGGGGAAATTAGGGAAATGTGTGGAGAGTGAAAGTTTTTATGGTAGGAACTTAAAAATTGGAATTGTAGGTACTTTTCATAAATAAATAGATATGTTTTAAAGTATTTGGATTTTACATATTAAGAGAGGAAACGGAAGGTGAAAGTTTAAATAAGACTTTTGGTTTTTTAAATGTAGAAATAAAATAATGACATATTGTTACTTTATAAAAGGAGACCTACTTTTCTAAAGTTTTTTTTTCTTACACCTTTGTTAATATTTTTTCTTGTAGTTCTTGGGTTTTAGGTGTTTGTTGAGGAAATGAAACTCGTGTTAAAGTAAAGTAAAACTTTTGGCCCTGCTCAGGGCCTTCTTTCAGTAGTTTTTTTTTTATTTTTTTAACAATATTTGTACATTATTGACAGTTCTTTAGTACATTTTGTGGGGTGTGTAATTAATATTTAAATGTTTTAGATCCTTTTTTTATTATTCTGTAATTAAATTTTTGTCATTTTTGTCATTTTTCGTGTCTGGTATTTGATGCTGTGGTGTCCGTTATTAATTTCTTCGATAGTCAGGGTGTTGTTACCCCCTTTTTTACGTTTTCGGGCCCTCATAAAGGTCCGAAAATTCAAAAAAATTTACTTGTTTTTTTTTTTGGGATTTACTTTGCTATGCAACTACCATGCGGTTCGAGATTTATCAAGTGTATTCGAAAAATTTGACAAAATGTGCAAAATTCTGATTTTTATGAAAATTGTTGAACTAAAAATTGTTTGCGATATCGATCTCTATAATTTTTGTTTATACATGATTTTTCTAAAATGGACCGTAATGGAAAACTTGTAAAAAAGTGCTAAATTTAAATGTTTCAGTATTTTCGTTTTTAATAAATATCTATAGAAAAATGTTTCGAGGTAGATGTATGTGGAAAATGTATATATTTAGTTTATCCTCTAAAAATTTATAGAGGTGCTGCAATAGGTTGTACAAAATATCTGGAAAAAGCCTATAATAACTAGATAGGAAAGTCATGTGTTGGACACATCAGATTTTTAAAAAGGTGTAAAATCGGGACAAACTTCGAAAAGTTGTTTAACTAACCAAGCAAGCATTTTCTAATCTCTAGTTCTACTCCATCCCGCATTTTTATATTCCGTTTTAAAAAATAGGTTACTTTTCGCCAGATTCTATTTTTATTGCATATCAACTCTTTCGTAGACCGAAAAAAAATGCTTGCTATACCATCTTTAATTCAGAAGAAAGGCGTTTTATCTACATCCCGATTTTTGTTAAAAAAAAGTAAATATTCGGTCACGTTCGTTCGGGGAAAAAATTCATCGATAAACAATAATTTTACTTTGAGTTTCACAGGTCACATGACCGTTTCCACCACCGGAAGGTAGTATATATTGGAGGGAGCAATAACCCAATACGTCTAGCGGCCACGTATACACTGTTAGGAAAAAGCCACACGTTGGTTCGAATCCCACAGCAGGCTAGGATAATTTTTAATAAATTTGCGTGGCTTCTTGCAGGATTTGATGGGTATTGTATTAGGAGTAAATTATTTCTGTTGATACCATAGCCCTCAGAAAGACTAGATACCGCTTGGCGTATGCTGTCAATACAAAAAAATGACCCCATTCAAGCTTGTCGCCATGTTAGGTAAATTTATGTTTTGGCTACACTGATTTTTAGTTAGTGTGTTCTGTAATACGTGAACACCGATAATCTGCACTTTGTTATTAGTTATAAGTGAGTGAGACGCACAATTTCTAATTTCAAATTAAGAACAAAACTTTGACAAACCTATTTGATTTTCCTAGATCTGTTTAGACAGGACCGGTTTTATAAATTTTCTCGTTCTTGAAATGTTATTTTTACATGGTTATATATATTATTGGATAAGTGTTTTGTGTACATATTGCTATGAGAATTATAGAGAAATTCAGTGAGATTTATGTAATATAATTCAAATTACAAGTAAACCATCTGTTCCTGTTGGGCAATATGGAGAAAATATCTACTTCAATGTCAAATGTACTATTTAAAAGAATGTGATTGTTAACGGATCATTTATTTATATTATATTATGAAAATAAAAACTCGAATTTTTTAACTAGGGAAAGATATACTTACATCGGTAACAAGGTATTTTTAGAAAAACTGATAGATTACTCCTATTCCTATAGTTTATTTGAAAATGAATAATAGCAAAATTATATAAAAATATGGACCTTTGCCATAACAACTGTGCTACCAAGCATTTTCAAATAAACTATAATGATAATTTGATTTAATAGAGCGAGTATAAGATCTCACCTGTTAGAGAAATTGGGGAATAGGGAAGAGATTATGAAGCAGGTAAGCAAAGTCGTTGCAAAAGATAAATATATAGAAGTTATTTTAAAAATTTGATAAAAAAACTAGTGGAACAACAAATGGAGTTGTCGCTATCGGAGATCCAATCAGCAGAAAGTAAAAAAAAAACTTTGGGAATGTTGGAAAAGGGCACAGCAATAGGCCCAAAACAATTCCTTGGTTTTTTAATAAATATAATCTTGTGAGATGCAAAAAATACTGCTAGAATGGAGAAGCAGTATTGTTCTAATGTAGAAAACCCAGGGACATACAGCAGTGCACTAACCATAGGCGAATAGTCACTAAATTATACAAGAGTCCCATCTTGATTTTATTTTTAAATATTTCTGAGAATACCTATTATTATTTGTTACATTGAGTTTAATAAAACCACAGATTTCGAATGTATTGAAAGTTATTTAAAAAGTACAAATGTGTATATGACTTACTGGTTTTATTAATCCTTTTGGGGTAGGTAAATATATTTTGAAAAATTTATAAACTTCTTTTGAATAAAAGACAAAATATTTCTATTTTTATTAACTGAACAATATTTTATACAAACATAATACATACCTATTTAAAAGAAAATATTACATTTTACAAGTATCCCATATTTATGTGAAATAACTTACTCAATAAGAAATAATTAAATGAAACAAATTAATAAACAATGGATATGAAAAATTGCCCTATTTCCTATCATTTATTACATGTAATAAAATAAAGCATAAAACATACAAACTATAATATGTACCTACTTAGAACGGAACTAATATTAATAGAAAAACCTGACCAAAAGATGTAGAATAAATTGTCGCAAAGGTTTTTAAAAATTACGATTTTTATATCATTTCTTTGGCAGTATATGTTCAAAAGTGTACTAAATTTCTAAAATAATGCATTCAGATATTTCTCTAAATGAATAAATAAAACTTCACCAAAAAAGGTTAAAAAACTCAAGTAATTTGATTGTGTTTACACTCATGTTGTTTAATAACAATTAATAAATGGAGTGGAATATTAATAATAATTTTGTTGCCAACAATTTTTCTTTCATAAATTCAAATAATAATTAGATATGTGACATTCATAACTAATATTCATTAACTCGAGAGATAAAAAACCCATTTTGTTTAATAACATTAGATGATGGGGTGATAATATTAATAACTTTATTGCCAACAATTTTCTTTCTACATAGCAATTCACAAATTACATTATGCGTCAGGTACCTAAATAAGTAAATGTAATATAAAATAATAACCAAACTAGAGAAACCTAAATTAAACATTTGTGAGACCATGTTTCTAGGATCAACCTTATCCAAAGCTTTAGAACTCTTTATTCTTGGTTATCCAAAACATGAACAGAAACATATTCAATTAAGCATAAGTTAATAACCATTCAATGGTTATTAATAAAACTTTGAAGATCTTGTGAAATATTATCCAAAAAATAGTAAATAAATGCAATTGCAAAGAGAAATAATAAAAAGTACACAAATATTGGTCTATAAATTTCCGTTTGATTTCGTCATACTTTTAAATATTATATTGTACATATTATTGTTTCTTTACACAATTTACTATATTTTCAAGTTTTTTGTTAATGCAAAAAGAAAAATGTTTCATAAGTTATTTGAATAAGTTCTAGTTTAACAATATACATTCAAAGACTTAAATTAATGTCACCAATGTGTTACATAGAAAGAGTTTGTTGGTGATTATCTTTTTTCAGCAAACATTTCATCATGGCTGAAGTAACAATGAACTTGTAATATAACTAGTGAATGATGCAGTACACATTGCTCAACATTTATAGGCTATATAAATCTAATGAGTTTATTACAAAAAATAATGGACCATAAAGATGCGATATAACAGAAAAGTTTTATTGTAAAATTACTTGGTTATAATTAAATTACAATGGCATAAATTAAGTTGTACATAAATAATTTAAATGAACATAAGTAAGCTATAAAGGGTTGTACATGGGCAAATAAAATAAGACAAAACCATATTCTGAAAAAATTATCATCAGAAGAAAAAGTTATATCAAGGTAGTAATAGTGGATATTTTCCGAATAAAAAAAAGTAAAAAAGAAGTAACGGTCGACACGTTTTTCTGACTATTGGTCTTCATCAGTACGGTGCAGCCAAGTTCAAAGGATCATGGTTGTTGGAAAAATTGTACAATAGCATAGGTCACTAACAAGGAGCCAATAAGACATTTGCCGTTTCAGCTAGTATCCCCAAATTTTCTGGGCTTATACTAAAGTCACAAAATGATTCAATGGTCTTCCTATGGCTATCAGTTATTCTTTCCTAAAATTTTTTGGTATGCTACAACAAAACATACAAATTATTTGATTTTGTAAATACACAAATATTTGTGAAAACTTACACATGAAATGTTATTCCTTCCTTGAATCTTCTACCGTTAGATGCATTGTTACATTCAGGTACAAAACAACAAGAGATTTTGAAAATCCTGTAAAAATTTAACACCAAACCACAAATGTTTTTTATTAAAATAAAACACTAAACGACTAAACTAAAAAATAATGTTTTAAATAAAACCTTTACTAGAAGAACAAAATAAACAACACAACAGATAATAAAATCGATTATATACGTCGAACGCCGATTTTACGCTTATTACTAAACTTGCGCCGATTCTGTCTTGTTAGTAGTGCCAACTTAAAATTTATTGACATTTATTTATCATGGCGCCCATCATATGGGGGGTCAAAATGTTTTTATGATGCGGTATCTAGACCTTCTGAGGGCTATGGTTGATACACATCCAGAGTTCAATCCTAGTTGGCTATCATGTTAAATAATAATATGAGTGTGGTTTTTTGAGTTTTTCTTATTTTGAAGATAAACGGCAGCCTTAGTCGCAGTGGCGGCTCGTGGGCACTAGCGGCAGTGGGGCATACACTGAAAAGGAATCCCGGGATTCGTTTTTCCCTTAGGAAAACAAGTTCTCCGCTTAATTAAAATTAAATATATTTCAAAACAATGAGTTGAAGCAATAACGATTTCTGAATGTCACTACAGGGAGCTAAATGTGACCATTTAAAATGCATTTAACTATGTATGTGGCTATTTACTCAAAAAGTCATTACATATCCACTCTTGCGAAATTTGCATAAATTTCTCAGAAGAGTGCAATTTACTTAGCAATTCTAACTTGTTAACGCATTTTAAAGCACACGACTCTGAAGAAAAGATATTTGGCAATTTAAAATCTCCCAGCGAAAAATTTCTCTTTTATATTTTAAAATTAGAAAAAATATGTATATCTCTATTTGATAGTTTGTCAACTAAGCCTGGAATTTCCAACGCATACCTTTTTAAGATGAGCAAAATAGAATTTGGTCATCCTTGCCAACAATTTGCGAAAATGTACACCATTAAATTATTTATAAGACTCAGAATTTTTTATACTCTTAAATACGCAAACAGATATTTGAAATCGTCGAAAAAGTCAGACAAAACCAAAAGAAATTTTGTCCCATTTATAAATATTATTGATTTTTTATCATCATATTTTTGACTGCTTTATAAAAACAAAGTTATTTTTCTTTGTAGTTTTATTTCTTAACTATTCCAATGGTCCAACTAACGTTTTTTCGTAATCACAATAAATACATTATTATCATGGTCCAACAAACGCGCACCTCAATCCGAAACCGGCATCGCCTCTGTGAGGGAGTCGGTAAAGATGCCGCTGCCTACATTCGTATCTGGTCTAGGTAATCTGTGCCATGGGTACAGCACGTCACTATGAGGACAGCGCCCCGCTTGTGACGTATAATCCATCGTATGTGTTCATCTCTTGCTAAGCGATATTGTCTTGTCCTTGTTTTTCGCATCATAATGAGAGAGAAAACAACAGAGGCACACATTTACTGTGCCCATATTCCACTTAATTTCGGAATTCTCGAAACGTCGCTCAACGCCCGGTCGTCCAGTGTCATGCCAACGTGGTTTGTGCTGAATATTAGATAAAATAATAATAGGCATTGAGGAAAATATAAAATATGTAAGTTATTTTTTGTTTTTTTATTATTATACTAGGGCACGTACCCAAGTGCCCTTACGGGCAAACCGCCACTGCTTAGTTGTCTATCAGTTGTTCCTTCAGAGATTTGAAGACTCTTCCTTTCTTATGGGCTTAAATTATACAGGGTGTTATTGAAATACACGTACATATTAAAACTGGGTATTGCGCAGATCCCCACTGAATGTAGAAAAATATTATTTTTTAAAAATACCCCTTATTAAGGGAGTTATTAATTTTTGAAAATTAATTCTAAAACAAATGTACTTCACTGATATGTTGAGGATGACCTATATAAATTAGGTTTATTTACCTATTTTAAACATCAACAGTAATTAATATGCAAGATTTTGTCAGATGATAAGAAAACTAGTCTTGTAAGAAATAACCATGTTGCCAAGATTTTCGAATTAATTTCTATTTCCGAAGACTGGTTTTTACTACCCTCGTTATCAAAAAACTAGAATATTTGATAAATGATTGTTTTCAAACTATACATTTTTGAAACTATAGATTATTAAAATTTTAGTTGATTTACGAATCTGGCTAACACGAGCGCGTCATTTCCAAGTTGGTAAAAAGTGTTGTTACGATTACTTTTAAATATTTTTTTACGATGCCACTATTTACGAATATTGAACTAACGGATATAGTGCTGGTTTATGGGGCAGCTGGAGAAAATTCTCGGCAAGCACAAATCCTGTATCGCGAACGGTTTCCAAATCGGAGAATTCCGGACTGTCGTACGTTTATTTCAACTGTTCAGCATCTAAGAGACCATGGAAAATTTGAGAGTGTCAATGCAGATCGAGGGAGAACAAGAACACAAAGAACATTGGCGGCCGAAGAAGAAATATTGGAAGCTGTTGAAAACCGGCCTCAATTAAGTTGTAGAAGACTAGGTCTTGAAATTGGAGTGTCCTCATTTGTTGTGTGGCGGACACTTAAAGAACAAGGTTTACATTCTTATCACATCCAAAAAGTCCAGGCCTTATATCCAGGTGATGAAAAAAAGAGAGTGGAGTTTTGTGAATGGATGATTTAAAAATGTGTTGATATTCCTGATTTTCTAAAAATATTATTGTATACTGACGAGGCTTCATTCACTCGTGATGGCGTGTTCAATATGCACAATACGCATATTTGGAGTGATGAAAATCCTCACGCCATTAGGGAAACTGGGCATCCAAGAAAATTTTCAATAAATGTTTGGGCTGGCATAATAGATTAGTATTTAATCGGGCCTTATGTTCTCCCGAACAGATTAAATGGGCCAGGATATCTCCACTTTTTAGAAGATATTTTGCCAGTACTCCTAGAAGAGATACCGTTACAATTAAGGCAACGGATGTGGTACCTACTAGATGGCGCTCCTCCTCACTTTGATTTAAACGTACGGCAGTTTTTGAACATTAGATTTCCTTAAAAGTGGATAGGCAGAAATGGACCTACTAAGTGGCCTCCGAGATCTCCGGACTTAAATCCATGCGATTTCTTTTTGTGGGGTCACATGAAACAACTGGTTTATAATGAACCTATTAATAGTGTTGAACAATTAACCAATAAAGTTAATGCGGTAGCCGAGGAACTACGACAAAATCCAAGACTAATTTCTAATGTTCAAAGTTCTTTGGAAAGACGATTGCAAGTGTGTGTAAATAATAATGGACGGCATTTTGAACAATTACTGAAATAAACTTTATTTTGAATTAATTGGTTTTGCTACGGCAACAGTGCAATTTCTATGGGTAAGTTCAATTTCGATTTATTTTACTTCTTTAAATATGGAAACTAGTGAGTCGGAAAAGGGGACTCTTCCCCAATATTTAAATTTTAGAATTTGAAGTTAAAATTGGTGCCAATCGTTTTTGGTCATTACATACTATTCCCCATTTTAATATGTACGTGTATTTCAATAACACCCTGGATACATAGTATTTTATCATTATGACTCTAATTTACTTTTCTCTACTACAGGATTTAATATTCTTACCTTATATCTTGATTACTTAATTTTACGATACTTATTTAATCAAATTTTAATTAAAAAATAATGTTACGGTCTAACTTGAGAGAATAGCTAATACGCCGTGAAATTCCTATAGCAGTAATAAAAAATATCCTTAATTTTTTGCTTTTTAAAGTGTTGAATAGCAAATTTAATTTACACTATAATCAACAAGTCTACATCCATATAATTAATTTCACTGCTAGATCTACGGATAAGGACGCAAAATGTACTACCAGTTAATTCCCAAATTAAAAGTAATAATTAAAAGTAATCGGTGCCGTTATATATCCTCTCAGCGGCAAATAAAAAACTAATATAGGCCAGCGTTGTTGAACGTACTTTACGGCAGTTTGAAACATCTATCGTTTTAATTATCTCAATTCCTATAATTTGTCGTAAATTTAATATCCTGTTTGAATTTATATGACACAAAAAGTTATCTGTATCACTTTAGTGTAAATTCTAATATTTACGAGTACGATGTACTTACGAGGAAAACGAAATAAATTGTCATTTTTAAAATATTCATTCCTCAATTATTATTATTGAATATTTTTTTCATATCTTAAAACAATAAAAGTTTTATTCTGATTATTTCAAAGAATAGAGTCCTCGAGGCAAAGCTCTCGGACTCTATTCAGATTATTAATGATACAATAATTATGTCACGACAAATTGATATCAAAACTCTCAAAATTTAGATACACTAACAATAGTCGACTATTTATCAAGGTCTCGTTATATTACTCTTGATTATTTCCCTCTCCTGTCAACTTTGACATTTTAACCAATTACACCGCCATATACGTTATCGTTAGAATCAATCGCAACCAAATAAAAAAATGAAAGGTACATTGATTTTAAGTAGAATAAAAGGAGATTTACGAGTGGCTGCTGGGGATAACACATGGAAAATTCAATTTTCCCTAACAAAAACGAAAGGTTATTTGTTGCCCATTTTTCCACGCAAGCCGTTTTCACTATATGATTAATTAATAGAACTAGGCATCGGAAAGTCTTCTAAGAAAAAAATCGAGATTTTTCCGGATTTTTCCAAACAAGCCAATCGAATGTATAAAAATGTACCTCGTCACTAGTCCGAAAAACATATTTTCTTAATTGCCTTGAATGTATAAGTTCATTTTGGGGTCGGAAAATTTTTCTGACAAGGAAAATCGAATGTTCCATGTATTATCCCCAAGAGTAACTCGTAAAATTTCTTTTATTCTACTCAATATCTATGTACTTTTCAACCCTCTTCGAAGCTTGTATGCGAAAATGGAGCACCTAAATCGGTCACTATCTAAAGGTATAATATGTATGTCTTATAGTGGATTTTATTTTTTTGCTCTAAGTATAAATATTCTGCACTAATTGCATTTGGTTTGTTGTAGATAAAGTGTAACTGTTTTATTTTCAAACAAACGTACACTGAATCTACACATTAACTCTTACTTTCAACGGCAGTGTAGCTGTCAAATGTGTGATAATTTGCAGTAAACAACATACAAAAAAATAAGTGTGGATCATGAGTGGATCAGTATATATCTGTGGTTTAATGATAATAGTGATTTTAATAGATCAATGGCTATATGTGATTGTCTGTCTTAATTTGAAGAAGATGAAGTACTAACAGAAGTTTTTTTATTAGAAAGAAGGAAATTAAGCAATATAGCAATATGAAATATATTTGAACAATATGACTATGAAGAGGTAACTTTAGAAATTGTACCAATATTGTAAAACCGGCCGAATTTGAGACATTTAACAGTCGCACTGGGAACGGTTTGTTGAAATTGGTAAAATATTTTACCTTTGTCGGACGTTTTTATAACGTGTAGTACTAGCGACATGCGTACGCCTTCCTAAAAGTACCATTTCGAAACGCGTGACAGACGACATACGACAGAAGAAACGTCGGCAAAGGAGACCTTTTTGGTCTGAATAATAAAAAAACAAATATATAAGAAAATAAAAATAAACATTTTTCTACCCAAATTCGAAAGTAAACAAGGAATAAAATCAAATAATAATATTTTTGATATATGCTTAACGTACGGAACCAAAAAAAAACAATGAAAAATAATAGGTACATCTTTTAGATCAGTCTAAATCTGATAATTCAAATACGTTGTATTTGGCCTGCATATTCTTTTTATAATGCCCTTTTAATTCTTTGTTGCATTTTAAATAAAAATATAATGATTATCTTGATGTTTTTTTTATGGAGCAAACCTACAATAGTGGATGCTTATAACGCTGCTTTTACTTCAGCAAATTTACTAAAGAAAATATTCTTTGACCATTTACTGAAGAATGAGGCTAACTTAATAAATTAAGAGCAAAATTTGCTAAGTTGTCGAAACCAGTAGATTTTATGCCTAAAACAGGAGAACAGAGACAACAACAGTGGATCTACTTAAAAACAGTAGGTCTGGCAACACTGATCGTTCCCTTGAATGGTTGTCTGCGGTTGTTGTGTGGCTTGTCTCCTTGCTTCCCAAAGGTGTAAAGTGTAACGTAAATGTAGCGGTCTCCTTTGCTGTCGCTTCTGTTGTCGTCTGTAGCGCGTTCCGAAATGGTACCTTAATAATACCAATGTGCCTGACTTTCGCAACGTTTTACTAGTATTATTACAGTTGTTGTGCAGTGCAGTCTTAACAAAGATATTTTTTGGATTAATGTTTTCATATAAGTGGAAGATATTTGACTAATCCTAACTTTGAAGAAACTCTTTATAAGGATGAAGATTTTTACATACGGATCTCAAGAAAATCATAAAATCAGATATGCAAAGCTCAAACGAAGAATCCGAGGTCGATCAAGGTGAACAGTTCGGTCATTTTCTTCAAGAAATAGAAAATAAATCATCTACTAAGTAACATACAAGTAAATAAATAGCCGGTTTCAAAAAAGCACAAAAGTATAATACGGCAGTGTGTCAAACATTTGAAAGGGGCTATAATCTATAAGTTTTTGTATTTTTTAGCTTTAAATGCTCAGTTTGAACAGGATGAATTTCCAGAAGAAAGCATGGATCAAGAAAGTAATAGTACAGAGGAAAATACCGAAGAAAATGGTATTCTATTCTCAAAAAAGTTCATAGTAGTTTTAGTTGTTTTTAAATAATATAGCAGAACGTCGTCTACTACCTAAAGCTATAATAAATCAAACCAGGTCTTATTTGGAAACCTAACCCTATTGCTCGACGATAACAAATTGCTGCCAATATAATGAACGCAGTCCCAGGTCTCAAAAAGGGAATAAATCCTAAAACGCCACTTAAAGCATTCCGACTCTTTTTCAATGATGACACCATTGATTTTATTTTAAAACTCGCCCTTTTAAAAGAAAGTACTCCACAATCTTTTTTTATACAAAACTCAAGAAGTTTCAAAAAAGACGAAATATTAGGCTACATAGGATTATTAAAAACCTTATAAGCAAAACAAAGATCCACTAATCGACTAATTCAGTAACGAGAAATTGCCAATTAAAAGGCTACGTTTTCACATTACTGTTTCCAACTACTGCAAAAATGTATTAGGTTCGATGATCAAACTACTCGGGGGATTCGAAGGGAATATGATAACTTTGCTGCAGCAAGAGATATATATGGGAGCGTATCACAAGAAAATTTACCTTTTGGTACCTTCAGAATCAGTTGTAATGGACGAGGAGCTAATAACATTCCATGGCAGATGCAAATTTATATATTACTACAAAACCTGCTTAATATGGAACTGAAGCTAATTTGCTCTGTGACTCAGAAAACTACTATTATTTTATTGCAGAATCATGTGCAGGAAAAGTAATAAACCAGCCCAAAGATTACAATAGTGGTCCGAAAGTTGTAAAACGTCTTGTAGAATTAGTAAAATTGTAGAAAAGTGGTCGCAACGTCACAATGCACAGGACGTTTACGGCAGTCCCAGCAGCAAATTTTTTGTTGGAACGAAACGTTACAGTCGTGGGGATAATAAGTAACAGTAAAGATGTTTTACCAGAACTAAGACCTCGATCTTTGAAGGCTGCACGGCCTGGCACTATATGTATGGTGACCGTAAAACACTTGTAAGTTATGTACCAAAAAAGAATAACGTCGTAACTGTTTTATCTACTCAACATCATGATATGAAACAACTATTAGTTTGACAATTTTTTTAAAAATTATAATTTTGCATTATTTGCAATCTTTTGGATTTGAACTATCTTGTGTAGTATTCTCCGCGATATTTCAAATAAGTGTGCTTTTCTTCTTTTAATTTTGGTGGTCTTGTACACCAGTGGTTAGACGTTTAATAAGAAAGAAGAATGGCTCGCTTTTTATTTTTGTTAATATTCTGTGTGATTTAAGTTTTAATTTAGTTGTCAATGTCAAGAAAAAAAAAGATGTTATTGAGTAGATGAGTTTGATATGTCATGGCGTCAGGTCATTTAGAAATTACAAGTTTTGAATAGAAACCAATGTTTTATTTAATATTAGAAGGTACCCGCAGACTATCCCCACACTTGCTTGTTTTTAATTGATTAGCAAATGTGCCTTTTTTTAGTGACGTGTTTATAAATTTTAAAACTGCAAAACCAGAAGTAGAAAATGTATTCTTCAAAACCCTTAGCACTTAATATTTCGTCATACTTTCCCTTATTTTTTAATGAAAAATTTATTTTCTTAGTTGATTTATTTTTATTAATTTAAAATCGGTAATGTTGACTGAGCATCATTTAAAAATTATGGTGACCAATCTTTGGTCAGAGGTAATATATTTGTTATTTCATATATTATATGCTATACAAAAATGTTATTTAATTTGTTAGCTGTTCCATCCTCGGTCTTATCAAATCTAACCCTAACTGCTTATAACAGTTAAAGTTAAAGATAAAAATCCAACTGTACCATGACTGATCTTTTTCCTCTATAAAAAAATAGCATATACAGGGTGTACCAATAAAAACTCCCAGGCCGGATATTTTGGCAAGTAATAAAGATATTTTAATTCTGTAAAAGCCAGTTCACAGAGCACTAAGGAAGCTTCAGTTTCAGATTTAATTTGATTTTAAATAGGTCAATATGTAGATGGCGCTGCGCTCAATAATTGTTTTTCGATATGAGGATCTTTCTTGTGTAGTGCATCTTGTAAAAAAATGCATTTTTAGGCAGATTTTGTTCTATGAATTACTTCGATATATCTATCCATTTTTGACATACAGAGTGGGTCACTGAAAACAGTTTCATCCTGTGTTTTAGCATTAATCATTGGATCTTAACAAAATGCTAAGACAGGTTAACTTTTATTTAAAATTAAAAATATTTTTACAATACAGACATCTGTCATGTGTCAACCCCTTCCCTTGAACTTCTCCAATACCTTAATTTTAAATAGGTAATGTACCATGTATGGCACATCAATGAAAAGGTAATTTAATGGGGGGATTTAGAAATATTTCTGTACATTGCGTTACTGAAATTGTATGGCCCTCTAGCGGGATAAAAAACTATTACGTATTATAGAGTGTGATACTACAATGTGTAGTACATCATTAAAAGGGTAACTATGTGGGGACTTTAGATATATGACTGTTCATTGCGATACTTTTAATTGCATCGCCCTCTTTCGGGATAAAAAACTACGTATTATAAAGTTTTTTACCTTATTTTAAAGCAAATTTGTTTACTTATTTAATGTACCACGTAATATTAATATAAATATCCTCCACATTGCACTTGCATTAGTTTAAAAATTAGTCATGATTTATTTTAGACATTATTGCTAAATTTATTTTGTTGCAAGTGCAATATGGAAATATTTATATTAATGATATGTAGTGCATTGAATTAGTAATTAAATTAGCTTTCAAATGAAGTATTACACTTTATAATACGTTACAGGTTTTTTATCCAGATAGAGGGCGCTAAAATTAAAAGTCTCGCAATAAACAGTCATATTCCTGACTTTAATTTGGATTAAAAATCGACCTGTTTTAGCATGTTCTAAAAAGCCAATTATTAATGCCGAAAAACAAGGTGAAACTGGTTTGAGTGTATATTAAGTGTATCAAAAATAGCTAGATTTATCGAATTAGTTTATAAAACAAAATCTACTTAAAAATGCATTTTTTACCAGATGCATCATACAAGAAAGATCCTTCCATAAAAAAAAATATGGAGCGCAGCGCCATCTACATATTGACCTATTTTAAAATTAATTTATATCCAAAACTGAAGCTCTCTTAGTGATTTATGAACTGGATTTTATAGATTTAAAATATCTCTATTACTTACCAAAATATCCGGCCTGGGAGTTTTTATTGGTACACCCTGTATACATAAAATTAGATTAACAACAAAAAGCTATGGCTGAAAAAAAAAGAAATTTCTTATTAGTTGCTTTTCGAGAAGTATACGGACCTTTAAAATCAACACGATTTTAATATAAAATTGTGTTTATCTGGTAAAATGTCATATAATACATATAACTCCATACTACTTGGTAAATCAAAAATTGGGGAAAATTAAAATTTAAATCAAATATGATTTATTCCGGTAAATAAAACTTTGATTAAACCTGAAGTGATATCAATACCCTGTATTTCCAAAAATAATATTCCAAAATCTGAAATATTGAGATATTACAACACCGTTTTTAATAACGTTTGGGGTGGGCTTTGAAATTGTTCTCTACACTTTGCCATAACAGATAACGACAGATATCTAGCTAATTTAACCTTCACCGTACCAAAATAATTATAAAACTTTCGATTCCAGAACAGGTTCAAAAGTGACCCAGATACAAAATTTTTTTAGTGGTTTTGAATACAAAACCTTAGGAATCCTAATAAAACATGTTTTTATGTTATGCTTCACTTTTATTACAAAAAAAACAAAGTAAACAAATTTTTTGCACTTGTCACATTTTGTGAAATATTTATTATCGTTGCCGCGGTACTGGAAACATCGACTCCTCTTGGCGTTCACGCTGGACTTTGGTTGTTTCTTTCTATTGAAATTCCCGCACTTTTTATAGCATGACATGTACTTGCAGAAAACCCTCTACTGTTTTTATGAATATTTTTATCCCGTCGTACAATATGGTCATGGGTCAACATATTACCCAGTTCTTCCAAAAAAAGTTGCCTTCTAATTTTCATGTTACCATAAGTGCTCTTCCAGTCTGGGTTTTTCATGGTCCAGACAAAGAATGCAGTATAAGCAACAACGTCAAGCCAGTTGTAAAATAAACGTACAGGCCATCTTCATGTGCACCATTTGGTACTGTACTCACGTACAATTTTATCCAAGCAGTTGACATCACTTTTTGTACCATTATATGAGGTAATTATATGAGGTTTAAATTTTAAATCTTCTCCGGCGATTTTGTGTTCATTATGCATTGAAGATAAAAGTACAACAATTTTTTTGGGCTTGGTAACGTAGACCACTAAGGTAATATCCCATGTAAAAAGGAACTTTTCATCTTCTTCTGATAAAACACTGCTTTCAAGTCTCTCAGCTTTTACGTCCTCAATATCTGAGAACTCACTAAGATTTTTTTTTTTTTGAATATCCAATAAGCACTTTGGCAAGTCTTTGCGAGTTTTGCGGACTGTACGCACGATTGTTAAATTATGAGACAAAAGTTCTTCTGCCAAGGTGATGTTAAAAAAATTATCAGTCATTATATTTCGTCCACTACCAGCATGCTAAAGTTTTTAAAAATTGAGGACCTTGATTCTTTTCTGCTATGCCATTTAATTTTCATAAATATACTTTAAAATTCCAGCAATAGAAATTTACAGCATAACAAAAGGCCCATACCTTTACACCCTATTTGCCTGGTTTACTTGGTGTATAAACTTCCAATGAACAACGACCTCGGAAAGTTACCAACTGCTCATCAATAGTCCCAAAAGCTGAAGGCTTGTAGGATGTTCTGCAATTATTGGCAAATATATCGGAGCAAGCTTATCTTGCTCCTTTCTCTCAGCTCTTGTAGATAGGTCATCAAAACGGAGGGGACGTAGAATGAGCAAGAACCTGTTTTTGGACATAGTTGGCCTGATAAATGGGTCTTGTGAAAGCATTGCTTGTAGTCGACCATAAATCTCGTAAGCTTTCCCTTGATTTACGAAATTCACCGGTGAGGATACAAATTCCTAAGAAAGCAAGCATTTTGTAGTATCCGCCTCAATCCATGCCTCCATCTTGTCTTCATGGCTTTCATTATTGGTCTTTATAAAGTCATTAGCCTTTCTGTTTGTGTATTTTATAATGATATCTAACAAGTTTTTAGAAAAGAACAGCTTGAGACAGTCAGTATTAGAATTCACATTCTTACTAGTATCTGTGAGACCTTTGCTTTCTTGCAAGATATTCCTTAATCCGAATTTTCCTGTTTTAGGTGCTACTACAGTATACCAAGTACGATTATCTACATCGTACAAATGACTATTGTTCATTGTTTCGTCTTCTAGCGAATCCGGTAATTGAACTTCTTTATCTTTTGCTGATGAAATACTGCTTTCAAGTCTATCAGCTTCTACGTCCTCAATATCTGAGAAATCACTAAATACCTGCTCCAAAGGTATTTCTTCTTCAAACTCATCATCTGAAGACTGTGTCAGGATAACTTAGAGGTCACTATCAGATAGACAGACCCTTTTTGTTAGACTGCATCACACTTCACTTCAGCTTTTGACACAAAAATAGACTGGACTGAGTATTGTTCAATTTTGGACTGAGAAATTTCGAAAACGTGCAAAAAAACGGGAAAAAGCTTGCTACGGCTTGTCGAGTTGGAGAGTTTTAGCGTGTACCGCTGTTTCCCAAAACCGGGTCGTTTGTGACCCATTGACGGGTTTCCGGGGAAAAAATTGCTTTTTTGGAAAACTCATTCCAAAGGAAACATTTTTTTCACAAATTGGGAGAATTCACAGAATATATCTGGAAAAAAGACACGGAGCCGCGAGATATTCCTGAAAAATTAGATTTTGGGCCATCGCTGACCAAATTTTGGTACGGCGAGAGTTAACTCATAACCAACAGAAAAGCAAACAAAAATAATTTCCATAAAACTCACCTAACAGATTTACTCTATGATATAAGATAGTCATATATCGCTAAAACATTCTTAAATATTCAACAGACAAAAATTAATCATTTGTAAGAGTGAGATTGCAAAATAGCCCTATAGCATAAAAACATTGGAATGTAAGGAACCACGAAACTAAAGCTTTATTCACAAATTAAAACTAATTTTAAAATAATCGAGTCAGTTACTACATCCCTGAGGCAAACAAAAAACAACAGACACACATATAATAGAGAGACGAGAGAGAATTATTCAGCACACATTAACAAAAGCAAACAGAGAACATTTCCATCAAAAAATATCCAGAGAATTGAAAGCAGTACAAATAATACCATAGACCTCAGCATTCAAACAGATTACACAGTGTTGCAGGATTTCGAACACGGCTTTTAAATGCGGAAAATGAAAAGAAAATATCGTCGGCAGAGGAAATATTCACAACATCATTGTTTTGTAAATGGGTTGCGGTCAGACTAATTTCGTTTATTCCATTACATTTTTATTCCTTTCACGTTACATGCTGCGTAATGTATTTTAACGTATGTTTAATGCAAAATAATACAGTACTAAAACGAGATTACATAGGCAATTAAAAATGAAAAATATGTAAACATAAGGCTACATTTGTATCTAAATTTCTGCTTATTTAACACTTTAAAGCTCCAATGCAGCAAAGCTGTCCCAAAGCTGAATTTCAGATATTATTCATTTGAATCAAATCGAAAACAATTTAATTTCAATTGCTTTTCATCTCAATGGAAAGTTTAACAAACTATCCTGATCTTTAAATCTGGGAAGCCATCATTTAATTGACTCATCCTTTCAAAATTATTTACGCAGTTATTACAGGAAAAACTAAAACAAATAACTAGAGTTGTCAAAAAATAATTAATAAGTCATTAGAAGACAAAACATACTGTTCTGTCACTTTCTTAAATCTGTCACAATTAGGCATTCCAAACTGAATGGCTACCAGTGGGTTTTGACAGATAATGATATGGCAAAATTATGGCAACCCTGTAGGCCTGGGGATTTGACAAGGTCAGTGAAATGGATTGTTACATAGATTGTTCATTCATATTTTTCAAAATAAACATAAGTTTATGCCTTGAAGTAAAAATGTAAGCAATTATTATTTTTTTAAATATCCAAAGGCTGAAAATTAGTTTTAAAACACATTTTGCTAAACCGATTCAAATTAAAAAATATTTGTCAGGCAATATGGCTGTTCGCAAACGACCAGCTTTGAGCAATCTATATAACTATATATGAGAGAGTTGATAGTCGTTGCTGACTAGTTAATAATTAAACCAGTAATTAGTGGGTAATGCAGCAAATGAAAGAGTACTTTTTTAAGTTTATTCCATAAAAGACTTTTCTTGGAGATGGCTTTCATTTCACAGGAACCAAATTCTATGAACAAAAAGACAGATATTAACAATTTAAGTGTAATTTATTCTTATTTATTGGATTTGGACAATAAACCAAACCAAATTCATAATTTAAATAATACAGAGCTAATTTAATATAAAAATCACTCTTTGAACATTTAAAAAATATTAATGATATGTAAACATAGCATTATCCACATTTATTTCCTAACCTCTAATAACTTGTTATTTAAAATTTTACTTTTCATGTCAAATTGTCAAATTGACCTTTCGTTATTTATATTTTTTATTTTTTAAAGTATCGTAGTTATTGTTTGTGTATAATATTATTTTGTAATTGACTTCAGCTTGTCCATTTTACTTTGTATTTTTACTAAACTGAATAATACCACCAAAATGAACAACCTTAATTAAGATGTAAGTGATGACAAAAAAAATTTTTACCTTACTTTATCATAATATGTGGTATTATTTTATTTTAGTCTCCCTGATGATGGAAATAAACATTTCCGAAAGCTTGGAATAAACTTAAAAAAGTACTCTTTCATTTGCTGCATTACCCACTAATTACTGGTTTAATTATTAACTATATATGTATCATTGACCCTGTTAATGACAACATGCTAACAGGTTTGCCATATGTAAACTGTCAGTCCTTACTGGTAGCCATTTGGACAGGTAGTTGGAATGCCTAATAGGTTTGTTTTGGTTTCGAAATTAGGCATTCCAAACTGAATGACTACCAGTGGGTTTTGACAGGTTATGATGTGGCAAAGTTATGGCAACTCTGTAGGCCTGGTGATTTGATAAGGTGAGTGAAATAGATAGTTACATAGATTGATCATCCCTATTTTTTAAAATAAACATAAGCTTATGTCTTGAAGTAAAAATATAAGCAATTATTATTTTTTAAATATCTAAAGTCTGAAAATTGGTTTTAAAACACATTTTTGCTAAACTGATTCAAATTAATAAATATTTGCCAGGCAATATGGCTGCTTGCAAACGACCAGCTTTGAGCAATGTATATAACATATATGTATCATTGACCCTGTTAATGACAACATGACAACAGGGTTGCCATATCTAAACTAAACTGTCAGTACCCACTGGTAGCCATTTGGACAGGTCGTTGGAATGCCTAATATGTTATGTTGGGAATGGGGTGTTAATACACTGTGACCTAAAAATCTAAGCCTAAAACATAATTATATTGTTTTTTTTTTATTACACTAGCCAACAGATAAATCCAGTTACAGGGTAGGAAAACTTACAGATTATAAAAATACAAATATGAACAAATGGTAACTATACAAAAAAAAAAATAAAAATAATAAAACATATTTACAAATAAGTACACAATATATATTAAGTAGTCGTTATAGGTTTTATTGAAGCAATACTGCAGGAAAAAATATCAAGTGATGAACCGAACCAATTTTGGACTGGACTGGACGGGTCTAAGACTGCGGAAGGTACTGGGGCAGGAGTATTCTCCAAAAACCCTGATACTAACCATAGCTATGCTATAGGAATACATTCCTTGGTATTTCAGGCCGAGGTATACGCAATTTTGCAATGTGCAAAAACGAACAATGAAAGAGCTGTCGAAAATCAGCATATTCAAATAATGTGAGACAGTCAAGCGGCACTTAAGGCCATATCGAGTCAGAAAGTTACGTCGAGGCTGGTATGGGAATGCATCGAAGAACTAAGAACACTGGCAGACCAAGGGTCAGAAGAAACACCGGAACCAGACACAAACCCAGGAGTACCAAAAAGTACAGTCCGGGGTTTTATAAATGACTGGATTCGGGAACAACATATCAACTATTGGGGAAGTACCCCAAAACAGGCACATGGAAAAGCCTTCATAGGCAGACCATATCCCAAAAGAACTGGAGAACTACTCGTATAGAACCCACTCACCCAAGGATCTGTACAAACTTGTACAAGTTACAAAGGTGATAGAGTGGGTGCTATGAACTAACATGGGGTAAAACACAATAAGCCAATAGGCTTCAGTGTTATTCGGAGACACATAGTCAGACGAGCCCAGGAAAAAAAAAAAAAAAAAAAAAAAAGACGTAGTTGACAAATAAATATTTCACAGTTAGATGAAATAAAAACTATAGAAGCAAGAGTACCTCAATATAGCGTTCTTAGGCCTGTTATCTATAAAAAAAAACAAATCCCTTTACAAACGACACATCACTTATAGCAACAAATAAGGTGTTTAGCTACACATCCTATAAACTTCAAGAAATAATATCCACATATGTATAAGAAAATAGCGAATTAATCTAAATGACAACATAGTTTACCCTAAAGAATCATATTCGAATGATAGTCTAAATGGACATAAACATTCACAAACATAATCCATCAATTATTATGGCATGTATTTCGACAGAATACTAAAATGAAGACACCACATATTTTGAATACATAATCAAAATAAATTCATTCTTCAGAAACTAGAAGAAATGAATACATCCCAAATATATGACCTAACTACCAATGAATAGAAGAAAAAATAGAATAGACACTTGAAATTTCAAAGGTATTATTCACCTGGACGGATACATCTTATAATAATGTTTTACATTTCATTAGGTGTCGTCCCGCGGCCCGCGGGCCCCATTAAGTTTTTGTGCGGAACGCCAATCAATAACGAATATTTACTTTACGTTAGAATCTGCAAACCGCTGGAACCACCTGGAATTCTAGATTGATTATACTCAAAATTCGTTATTTGCTCAAGGAGTTACTAAGCCAAGCATGTTGGGGTAGTTCCTTTGAGGTTAGAGGTTCAAGAATGAATGTTATCAATCGAAAGTGCAGGACAAGAGGTTGGCCGATTACAATATTTATATAAACATTTTAAGCTCCGTATTTATAAACAGATCTCAGCTGAGTCGTCCTTGAACAAAAATCGAAGTTTGGTTATAACTTCTCTTAAGTTCCAGGTTGTTTCGGTTTTGCACATTTACGCATTTGTTACTGCCCATCTCTAAATTGACGTGATATAATTATCCTTGGATTTTCGTTCAAGGAAGACTTATTTGAGTCAGACTCACCTAAGATCTGTTCATGAACAATGATGTTAAATTTTTGCAAAAATTACACCTTCCAGCAGGATGCGACAGAGTCTTTTCGAAAACTACAATAAATTGGTTTATTGGTCACAACGTGAGTGTTTATTCTTACCTCAGATAAACAAATGAAATATAGATGTGTTACGGGCGCAGTTTTACATAGGCTTTGTTTGAAGCCAGTATCTACGAACTTTTGACAGCCGTGGTCCCCATGGGCGTATCAAATAGTTTTTCATCAGAACCCAAAGCATTCTTTTGTAAATATTTTGTCAATAACAAATTTAAAGAACAATGCAACTCATGCATAAAATTTCATTTTACAAAAATTAAATTCTATTTTTTATTCAAATGTAATAAATGATACTTATAATTCAAATAATTACACTGTTAATATTGTTTATAGGTAGATATCAGTAAACTGTATATATAAAATAAAAAGTAAGCCAAACTGAATTTACCCATTAGGTCACAGGAATACTGGTGAGATTGGTGCCTTTGCAGGTCCGTTTTAATTATTTCATCTTATTTTAAAACCAGGAGAAATTAATATTTCTGATACTCAACAATAAAAAAAATCCAATTTACTTTTCCCTTATATACCTAAAGGTAGCATTCTTACCACTTGAAGTGATAAATTTAAATTTATTTAGCATATACGAGGGATGTCAAAAAACAGGAATTAAGGCAGTTACTTATTTTTAAAAATATAAAAAAAAGATGTGATAGATTTGATCATTTCTTAAGAATAAACAATCATATTATAAGCTTTGAAAGTAATTTATAATGGATAGACACCAATCTATAAATTTGTTGAAACTTACCTTTATAGTCTGTAATCTTGTTCCAAGAAAGATCTAATGGAGACTGTTAAGCCTAATAGAAACAATAGATCTCTGTTTACAAACATATAAACTAGAAGCATAGAAAGGTTGAAGTGACGAGGCCTTTAAACCTTGACTAGCGGCATTAATTTTATTCGGATAATATATTTATATTTAAATAAAATGCTAAGATAAATTAACTGTAGCTTTATTAGTAAAATAGTAACATTACAATTTTCCATAAAAACGTCCCCAACTCTAGCAACATTTTCATTGATTTGTTATCGATTCAGGTTTTATATTTGTTCTTGTAAACTAAAATATTTCTATATCATAAATAACAATTTTATAGATGAGAAATACATTTTTCATAAATTTTTAATGACATTTATAGATTTAAAATAGATATTTGTGTACCAAAGGCTGTAAGTATCGAGTTGCCCTTTTACGGCCGAATCAGAAATTTACGGCCGAAGCCAAGTAACTTCTGGCAAGTAATATTACATCAATTTAACAACTTATGTAAGAATAGAAAATCCGTATCATGCATTCATTTTTCACGAGAGCAATTATTAATAATTCCAGTTATTTGACGCCAGTATCTAGCATGTTTATTCCTACATGGTATGTATGTCTGAAAAACCTCCTGTATTCTAATAAATCACATAAATTAAATTTTGTCTATGTACAACTTGTGTGTGATAAAAATGTTTTATATATGACTCAATTAAGCTTCATTCAAAAATGTATTAACATACAATTAACGCAAATTGAAAAACAATACAAGAATTAAATTATAAAATTTCAATATAAAATTATTAAAAAAATACAATATAAAAGTATCAAAGGTGGTAATTATAAATAAAAAAAGGACAAAATTGGTTAGTGGAGTGTCTATTTTCAAAGAAATATAATGGAAATCCCATAGGAACCGAAGTTGTGCATGGGCTACATATTATATTTAAATGTATGTCACCAAATTGAATTATTTTTAGTTTCATACTAGATACATAGGTACCTCAACTGCTTCTGATGCATTTCAACTCATGTAATTTTTGGTCTCTTAAATAAATATGTTAGAAGCGAATATTGACAGATATTCTAGACTGAAACCTTCTACTTCGCTGAGTTAAAACGGGGGCTTATTGTCTAACCAGCATTTTTGAAAGCACTCAGCTCCCTCCATAAACGCGACAACTAGCAAAAGTGTAAAGCACAAACGTTTTGGTATTCTCTACTTGTTGTGTTGTTCGTATTTGAAAAAAGTAAAGCGCATTCAAAAAAGTTTATTTTTAGAAGTAGATAAGTCAAACATTAAAATATATATCTAAATATTATGACTTGAATATTAAAATGTGAGCAAAACAGGTTTTTTAAAGTTTTTGGAATTTTAGATATTTTAATAATCTCCAAAATGATGTGACAAATATTTTTTTAAAAACGGGCATTTTTAAATGTATCTATTATTTTTATCATAACTTTTTGTCTCTGAATTTGGGTATTTTTATAGATGTCTTCTTTATAATTTGAATAACCTATTCTATAGCTTCTGGAGCAATGTCGGTGGAACAACTTAAATTTTCTGATCCAGTATGTGCATATTATAATTATAAATCTCTTCTAGACTCTGTCTTTCACTACATTCACTAGGAAGTAAATTTTCCCTAAAAAGAATTATAAAATATTTACAATATAATCATTCTATAAGTATAATTCATTTCATTACTAAGAAAAAAGAAACACTTTGGAGTAGTTTATATTTTCATAAAATGTTTTCTTTCCAGAAAGCACTGAGATTTATTTTACTTTGTCTAGGAGAATACAATATAGCATTTATTTTTTAAATTTAATCTCCAAGTTTATAATGTATGAAAAATTTGTATTACATAATATTATTATAACTTACTTGAAGACGGACCAAGTTGAGAAGTGAATAAAATAGGAATTGCTTCCAGACTTAAATTCGTCTTTTCCGGCAGAATTCATAACAAAATAATATAAAATGTTTCCAATATATTTTATATTTCCAATTTATGTTAATTTTATCAACTTCAACCTTCTCTAATTCTAGGATATGAATACAAATTTCCATTGCTTCAGTTTGTAAGAAACCTGCGTAAAAAAATACTAATAATATTTTACAATATAGGTGTACCGCCCATGTGTTTTATTTACTTACCTTTGAAACGAAGTAGAACTTCTCCAAATTTGTTTTAGGGCAAACAAACATTGAATAATAATTTTTAGACTAACAACTAACAAAATTCGTTAAAAAAACATTCTAGACACTCTAAAAACTTTAAAAATGTGCCCTGGGAATATAAAATCACTAAAAATGTACAAACAAAACTGACAGTTGCCAAATGCTTGTTGACAGTTGTGAGTAATTGGCGCTGGTATTTAAAATAGACGAATCACATCAAAGACCAGGAAGAAAGAGAAAGTAATAGATAAAACGGTTCATATTAGCTTCAAACACATCCAGACCGTTACTTATCTATTATTCATTTGTTTATCTGAGATTCTTACCCTTTCCAGACCTTAATGTCATTGAAACAGTATTGCATAGAACGAAATAAATATCAAATAACAAGCCACATTACCAGAATTGAAAGCCAAAACAAAGCAGATTTGGAATGGATTTTTCTCTGAAAAGTGCAGATCCTTAGTTGATTTAATGGCTGACCGAAGAGAATTATAAAATTTTAAAAATAATTTCAATGAATATTGTTTTTTTTTATTGTGTGGACATCCTTAAGATATTTTGTTTGAAAGTGACCCACAATCCTAAAAAGGCTGCCGAGCTTAGCATTACAGGATATAACTTTTATTCCACTATCCATTAACTAAATGTCGCAAGAAAAAAAAAATGTGTTAATTATTAAAAAAAAACATTTGCCATTATGTGGAACCAAGAATCGAAGAAACAGGACAATCAGCACCAATAACACCAATAGCACCATTAGCAACATTAGCACCATTAAGACCATTAGCACCATTAGTATCATTTGCACCATTAACACCATTAGCACTAGGGAGTCGTTTACGATAACTGCGATCTATTTTAACCTATTGCCCTATGGATGGGACGGACAGAGTGGTTTGAAACGGGCATCTATCATCTACCATAAATTCCAAAAGTGGAGTATCTGGAAACACCTCTCGGCGAGATTATTAACCTGCAAGACTTTGACCTAAAATGCTCGCTATCTGTAGACACCTCCAGCGACAAGCACTAGACATATTTCAGGGACAACCAGCATATTTTTGACAAGTTGAGAAGCAGGTCTTACATACCCCTACAAGATTTACAGTGAGTTTAATGAGGCATACTACTTTCTGTGCCTTAGCATCGAGGTGGATTTATGTCAATCCAAAGTTGGATGCCGACTAACTACAGTGAAGAAGGGGGTGAGTCGTAGTAAAAGTTATGTTCTTCAGTGGGCGCCAGGAGCTTAACCTCACATCCAACAATCCATGTGACAGTTCACTACCAAACTCCAAATAGGAAACTATAGCCTCTCCTCTACAAGGCCATCAAGCGGCTACAAATCGAGTATGCTCCAAATATATTAAAAGTGTACTTTACCATAAAAACAAATGCTCAACCAGATGTTTATAAAATCAAACAGACAATTGGCAAGTGGGGATAAATAATAAGTTAAATAATAATATATACCCAAGTTTAATAATATAAATATATAAATTATTGTGTTGACATGGGGGGTCAACTTCGTTACCACTATGAAATGTACTGATATTTAACAAATAAACAAATAATTAAATCACTTAGTACCTTACTAACAGATTCCTCAACTATTAACAGTAATCCAGTATCACTGGGAGTAATATTTACAACTAAAATACTATATCAAGCTTAAAAATCATTAAATGGGACTAGGGGTAATCGTAAAACTATAACACATGAAGTGTGTACTGTATTTATCAAAGAAAACAATTAATAGTGTACTAATTACGGACGCTAGGGGTAAAAACAAGTAAAATACTGTTACTTATTAAAATATTAATTACCCATAAATAATATATAACCCACGAAGAGCTCTTGGTGAAGTGTTTCGGGTTTAATAAAATGTACTGTGAACCATAAACCCCTAAACCTCGTTTACATTAGGTTTAGATAAAATTATATACTAATAACACCCCCCAATAAAATAGATTAAATAGTAATAAGTGAAATAAAAAAAAAAAAATAAGATAGCAAAAACTTGCGGTACACTGTGACTTCTTCCCAGTAGACGTTGATGTCTCTGCTTTGTTAGCAGCATACGAATCAATCAGCTGGTCACAAGATGTGTTGGCCCTTCACAAGGAGTATCAGCCTGTCACAAGAATACTGGCTCGTACCAAGAATACTGGCTCGTACCAAGAATACTGGCCCGTCACAAGAATACTGGCCCGTCACAAGAAGTGTGTGCCCGTCACAAGAAGTGTGTGCCCGTCACAAGAAGTGTGTGCCCGTCACAAGAACCCTAAAGAAAACGTATAAGATAAAACACAGTAATAACTATTTATTACTGGTTAATAAGAAGTTAAAATTAAATAACCAGGTACCTACATAGCCTTCTCGTGAAGCGAGATCTAGAAATAGGTAAAACTACTCAACGTTTACTAGTTAAAGTTCGGCTTATCAATTTATGTAGGTAATCTTCAGATTTACAAAGCAAAAAGATAGACGGCTCGTGAAGCGAGTTCTACCCAACAATTACACTTAATAAGCAAATTACACCCTTAGATTTTTAGATACTACCCCTAATAGTCAATCCCAAATACTGAAAATATATACAATGAAAAGAACATAACCTAGGGTTAGGTCTAAGTAAGCATTCTAACTAAAATCAAAGCATAATTACCCTTTTTTTAATCCGCAAAGGGGGAACACGATGCACCCACCAGATCAATTGAACGACAAATTCGTGAACGGCTTTTAGAAAGACTACATATATATGTGGACACAATGAGAATCAACACGGGTTTAAATATATCCTCCCAGGAGCTCCTACAACATGTGGACACCAAAAAAAATACTACCAAATCCACACTGCTGTAACTTAACACAAAAGGTTGCTTCGCAATATCCCAAATGGATTAAAACGACTTCCAATAAATTTCGAAACAATCTTTCAAATTAAAAACCTCGTGTCGAATAACCGTCTCGAAAAATCCAGAAGGCGGAAACCCAATGTCACTTCAAAAAAAAACAGTAATACCAACATACCTCAGTGACAGACGAAATAAACAGCCTAACTAAACTCAACTAGAGGTCCTTTCTACCCCAAACTGATCATATACTCGCACGTAACATCAGAACGGAAACGCTAGACCGACATCTTAAATACAGGGCAGCCACATGCTCACCCAGTGTCACAGAAGGACCGCTCTGTTCGAATATCGAACCAAAAGCACAGTGGTTAAAAATGCGGGTATAGAAGGACCCATTAAATAATTTCACACGAATAAAAACTAGTGTATTCTTATTTTTATGAAAAACTGCTATAAGGCCAAGTTTGAACGTTACAAGGTGCTGTGGAGAAATCCACTCTCCCCACCTTACAGATATAGATAATTTTACCCTAATTAACTGCGGGTTTGAAAGTTTTAAAACTAAGGTCTCACTAAAAAGTGTTTCTAAGATCTAATAAATTATAATTACACTTAATATTTATTCTTTACTCTCTTCAGACTTTGCTCTGCTCTTTCACTAGTTTTTTTCACTATTGGATTAACTCAAACGTTTTAGTGCCCTTAAGTCTTCTTACGTGTTTTGTGTTCTATAGAAGATTGATTGCCTTTATTCACATTTTGAAGAAGTTATTGTTCATCTCCTTTTGGCAAATTTGGGAACAGTCTGTTTGACATTATCCGTTCCTAGGTCCAGGTGAAGAACAGATTTGCTCCCATATGGGGCAATCTAAGATGTTCTTATTGTTTGTTGTGGTTATTGTTATTATTGTTTGTTGTGGTTATTGTTACTATTGTTTGTTGTGGTTATTGTTATTATTGTTGTTGCTGTTGTTTGTTGTTGTTGTTGTTGTTGTTGTTGTTGCTGTTGTTGTTGTTGGTTGTTGTTGCTGTTTTTGCAGTTGTTATAGTTGTTGCAGTTGTTGTTGTTGTGGTTGTTGTTTTTTTGTTGTTGTTGTCGTTGCTACTGTTGTTGTTGTTGTTGTTGTGATTGTTGTTGTTGTTGTTGTTTTGGTGTCATCGAGATCGACTATTAAGGTCATTAGCCTCGTGTTCTGTGTAGGCTTTGTTACTGTTTCCCAATGCTACCTTAAGAACAGCACTATTAATTAGAACAGTAAATAGTCGAGTGGAGAATCCTACCAAGGCATCAGAGTTAATTTTAAATAATTAAATTAAATAAAAAAATCGCGGCCAACGGTGGGATTCGAACCTGGGACCCTTGGATCCACAGGCAGAGACTCTACCACTGAGCCATCCACCCCTTCAACGTTGTTGTTTTTGTTTAATATCCCTTTAATATCCCTAATTCTAATTTTTACAGTTGTGATAAAAACAATAACTTCAT
Source organism: Psylliodes chrysocephalus (assembly GCA_927349885.1). Lineage (NCBI taxonomy): Eukaryota > Metazoa > Arthropoda > Insecta > Coleoptera > Chrysomelidae > Psylliodes > Psylliodes chrysocephalus. The sequence goes on along the minus strand of OV651814.1, from coordinate 32,664,710 downwards.
TCCATTTTTAATTATTTATAAAGTTCGTATTTTAATGTTTGCTGTAAAACCAATTAAACATACGTAATCTAATAATTTACAATATTTCAAATACCTATTTATATTTTTTTTAGTACACTGTCATTTTCCATACTATCCGGAAAAGTAAAAAAAATGGTGTAATTCAATTTTCATACAGTGGAAGAGACATTTTTTTGTCTCTCCAGTTGTATAATCAGCATTCGATTTTCGAGCGAGGTATAATCAGTATTTTTTTTGTAAGATAAATCGTTTTTGGCACGGCACTGATATTTCATGCATGTTGGAAGCACATTTTGGAAAGCGTGCTTTTATGTGATTAATAACGTTCTGCCTGGAAAATGAACCAATAAAAGTAATTCGACAATTTCAACTAATTACCAAAAATATCGACGATATGAATATTCATGGAATACCAATATATTTCGGAAATGGTTGACGGCTGAAAATGAGGGGATAATATAATGGAGTTTTTTCCCGATTTAATGGAATTATTAGGCGCTGGATTGACGCAATTAAAATACTATTCTGCACTGTTTACAGATGAAGTAACAATTAGATTGTCGCCGTTTACCATTCGCTTTGATGTTTGGCACATTGATGATGTATGCTGCGTAGATGGGCTTTGGTTGTTAATCGTATTTTGAGTTAATCGAACAATCAAACATATTTATATGAATGCGGATATTGGTGTGGAATGGGCTGAGAATGAGATATTGGTTGCTTTCGAAGATAACAATATACATAAAAGACTGAAGAAATCTTGAAAATTCATTAAAAATGTATATAGATTATGTTACAAATTTAACCTATGTTTCAAAATTCAGTTTTCTAGACTTATTAATTTTGGCTGTGCGTTGATAGAGCTATCAGTCAATTAGTAACAAACGATATGATATACAATCTCAAGTAGCACATGACGGGTTTATAAAAGCTATGAGAATATTCCTAAAGCAAATTTTTATAAGAGAATAAGATTTACAATTTTACTTGTAAATATTCTTACAGGTTTTATACAACTCTTATGAGCTTAAATTGGGCACCAAATTTAATTAAAATATAAATCAAAAGAGTTTTTTTAGTCGCCTTATAAATGCTTTATTAATGTGCCGCAAAATATAATAAATCTTATTTGTAGATAATTACAAGGGCTTAATAAAGCAATCTGAAAGAGTATTTTAAAGACAAATTTATAGTTATTGTATTTGCAACCAATTTGGAACCGTAAACACTTTGATGCTACATTTTTAAGAAACCTTTATTCCGAACCTCTAAAAAGCAATAAAGTTTATAAGTAATTTTATCCTCCTTTAATAAATTTTTATTCTTTATTGGTATGGCGTAAAACAGGTTCTACAAAGAAAAAAAGTTTTAATTATATATTCTCCAAAATCAAAATTGTTGTGAACTCTTTAGATTACTGCAGTGTCTAAATTTATAAAGGTTTCAGTTGATATGGCGTCTTGCAATATACTTTAGTTATGAGACACGACAAAAAAGTAGAAAAATATATTACCTCATCGTTTAACCCACATGCAAATTTTACGAGGTTCACTTAAATGTGAAAGTCTATACTATTTTATGGTGATTTTTTCACGCCCCCACCCTAAACATTCAATTGAACGTCAAAAATAAAAAATAAATTTTTATGTAAGAAAGTAAAAGTGTATTAATAAGAGGAACATTAGATTCAATTATTCTTACTAATAAGCAATATTTTAGAATCTGGTGTTTACAGACCATTATCACATTATTTCACCAAAAAAATGTCTTTTCAATTTTTGACCTTCATGTATTTTACATTTCATATATGGCCAAGGTTTTAGTTGCACAAAAAGCATTTATAAAACATTTATACTTTAAAAGCAGCAACAGCAAAGCAATTTGCCTAACTTTCCCATAATTTACAAGAATTTATTGCCAATTGTCTACGAGGGTACTTTTAAATATATACTATTTAACATAATTTAATATAATTACCAGACTTAAAGAACTAATAATTTCTATTACAGTCAAAATATTACTCTAGATGAATAAACCACGACGAATCAAATACAAAATAACAAAATAACATTTTGCCAAATTATAAAGATAAAAATATAGTACCAGGATAGTTGGAATTTTCATGTGTTTATTTGCATTTTTATAAGTTTTTAACACTTTTCTTCTAAATGCGTCGCTTTGTTTAAAATAGAAATATTTAAATGTTTCAAATTGGCTCTATTAACCAGCGGCAGGAATATTTTAGTGTTCTTTGACAGCATTTTACCTCATTGATGTTTTTTAAGTGTTACTAATACAGCAGTAATAAAGACATTTAGACGGTACTTTGTAATTGTTATGTCTGCAATTTGTGCAACAAGTATAAAGCAAAATTGTTTCAAATACTCTCATTGCAGCTACAAAGAACTATATTTAAGAGAGCTCTCTAATTATTTAAAAAGGTATTGAAAAAGTTGTTTTAAATAAAAACATAAGTATGTATCCAAAAATATTTCAAAATTCTCGGCCAACATTGATGTTTTATATTTTCTTTTGTTTATTAAATTTAAGAATTTTATTTGTAACAGTTTTTTATTATGAATTGAAAAAAAATTATACTAAAGATTATTACAGTTTAAAACTATATAACTATTATGTACTATTTTAAATAAATAAATCAAAGTAAATTAAATCCTTAGATTAAATGTCAGCCTCTACTGAAATTATAAGTTTGAAAATTTATATTTTCTAAAACACAAACAGACATTTAATCGCCAAATTGTGCACAACATTTGGATTTGTATGGATAAACGTTTGCCTTATAAATTCTTTGTATATGTAAAAAAAACACATTTCAATGTAGGAGATGATCAAAATGCTCACCGCGAACCTATTGACAACATTCTATCTGACTATCTTCTAATGTTGCGTAACATCTTAGGCGTGACCGATTTAATCGCAAGCGTTATTCGTCTTTTTAAGTCATCTAGATTGAGAGGTTTAGTTTTGTATACAATACTTTTGACATATCCCCATAAAAAAAAGTCTAATGGTGTTAGATCAAGGCATCATATTGGCCATTCCATCTATCATTGCCTCCCTATACACCGATTTGGAAATACTCGATTGGACATTGATTTGGTAATGGGGCGGTACTCCATTTTGTTGAAACTAGTGCGTTTGCTGAATCGGGATATAAGTTCGTTAAAGCTGGCACGACATTATTGCTAAATAATTATCGCCTTTCAAATTGCCATCAATGAAAAAGGGACTTGTGATATGATCGCCAACAATTCCTGTCCAAACATTAACTATTTCAAGGTATTGCGTATGTTCTTCTCTCATCCAGTGAGGATTTTCCCTAGACCAATAGCGGCAATTTTGACGTTTAGCATGACCGTGAAGTGTAAAGTTATACTCATCAGAAAACAGAACATATTCTAACTGGATCACTATATTATCTAACATTTGTTCACAAAATTGCGTTCTCCTATCAAAATCGTCTTACATGAGCTCCTGAGTAGCTATTATTTTATAGGAACGATTAATATTGATTTTTGAGACTGCTTGTCAACTAGACCCATACTTCTAGTCGACAAGCAGGTTTTCTTAAAACTTAAGCATAACATCCGATTTGGTATTATTACTTATTGCATCGACAGATGTGTTTTTTTATCTGCGTTGCATCTCCAAGCTCGCGAAACTGCTTCTCTATTTTACTATATGTCCCTTGGGATATACGCGGCAAATTTGGAAATTTTTCATAAAATAAGCAAGCAAGTTAAATTTTTGTCCGTGTGTTATCTCCATAACCAATCATCTGTAGAATTGTTATTTTGTTAATTACTGTTAAATGATCCATTTTTCTGATATGCAATTAAGGGAATTCAGACGACTATAACACTGACAACAACTGTCAGGCAGCCAGATAACAATTAAGGACCTTGCTGCAAGAAGGAGGTAGCTCCAAATTCGAGAAGAAATTGGTTATGTTGCTACCTGAAGCAATTTTCGAAGTTCTTTTGATTGGTGCAAGAAGGAGGCATCTAACTATATAAATGGTAGCAATGTGTCTAGTTTTGGACTTACCTCTGCGTTAGTTTGGTGCAAGAAAGCGGTCGCTCCTGCAGCTGCTACTTTCTGGCACCAAACAAGCAGTTCAAACCGTTTTGACAGCAGCATTTCACCTAAACTAAAAGTTATTATCTGACAGGTGGCACATGGTTAGTTTTCAGACCATAATTTCATAGTGAATAATTATCATTTGTTATAAGGGGGTTATGATTGACAACCTTCGTTATTTTTAACAGGTCTGTTATATTATAAACACACAGAAATAACAACCTGTTCACAAATAACATGTCTGTTAAAAATAACATTACTTATCCATCATAACCCCGTAAATTATTAGTTTAGAAACAGGAGTGATACAAGTGAAATTGATGAGCCATTTAGAATTGGATCAAGTGATGATTACGTCCCAGAAAGGGGAAGCAGTGACGAAAATGATGCAGTTGAAGCAGAAATTGCACCTTGAACTGAGGTTAAAAGAATAGACGAGTCGTGGATAGTTCACAGTGGCAGAGAAATAAACGCAAAAGTATTATAGCTAAGGGTTAAAAGCATTTAAATAATGTTAAAAAAATAAAGGAGTCTCGGAAGACAGGAAACGACTGAAAATGCAAGTACAAGTATTTTGAAAGGGTGAAAGAAGAGGGCAGAGCATGTATACTCAAAAAGTTCAATGAAATTGGTGATAAAATCCTACAAGACACATATCTTTCAGGTTTAATACCAGTATTTCCTATATCCAGAGTACGGACAGAGGATGGCAGCGGTCATTCAAGGAACAAGTATACTGTAAGTTTCATAAAACCTTTTTCTATATTGTTTTCTTATTTATTCTGCATTTTACTCTTATTTACAGGTGCACCTTAGTAAACAGTCAAATAAATTATGCAAAAAGGCTTTTTGTGCTTTTCATAGCATTTCAACAAAAAGAGTGGAACGCCCAGCGATGTGCCTAAAACAGGTGTTTTGTATCGTCGCTTCTTTTAGAAATAAAAGGCTTTTTATGAGTTCCGACTTTTTACTTTTTTATATTAAAAATTACTAAATAACATCTTTTTTTTTTAACAACAAACCAATATCATTATCCGTGAAACAAGTATCAGGTAGTATCCAAGTATAAAAAGTATGAACTAATAACATAATTAATAAATAAATAACTATCAAGTGTAGACGACACGACAACAGGATAGGTATTTAACATCTCTGAAAGAAAAGCGAGGCAAACACCATAATAGAGTAAATGCAATTCCACCTGAAATTGTCCAGGAAGTTGATTCCCATATAAGGAGTTTTCCGCGACGATCTTCGCACTACATTAGGAAAAAAAATACAAAAAGTATTACTTATAATCAGAATTAAATATAAGATAAATGTATGAGCTTCATTTAGGAAAATATAAAAGAGAAATGTTCAGAATTTTTGACATGAAGGAGAAGAAAGCAGAGTTTAAGCCAAAAGTGACGTACGATTTTTGTTTTAGATACATGAAGGCTTCAATCTCTCATTTGAAGCCCAAGATCTAATACGTGCAAAATTTGTGACTTCTTTAGCACCGAAAAGAAAGTTATTGTGGACGAAAAAGAAAAAAACACATGAAAAAGTACAACATGACTTACATTTAAGCAAGGCTTATTCCTTATTTAAGGAGTTAAAGGTTAGGTCTGAGGAAGCAAAAAATAACTCAATCATTGAAACACTATGTTTTGACTACCAGCAGAATGCTTTGCTGCCAAAAATACCTTCTGGAGATGTTTTCTGGAGATGTTTTCTCTGGGTTTACAACTTTTGTGTTTATTCTTCGAAAACTGAAATCTCCCATTTTTTATGTTTCACGAAGTAAGAGGTCAAAAGACACCAAATGAAACTGTAAGACTTCTAAACTACTACACTGAAAATGTTCTGTCCAAGTAAGTAAAGATTCTGTACTTATTTTCTTATAACTGTGTTGCTCAGAACAACAACCACACCATAATGCAGTATTTGTTTACCCTTGTCAAAATGGGACGTTTTGAAAAAATTATCTACAGGTTTCCTGAGCCAGGCCATTCGTTTTTACCATGCGACGGACCATTTGGTGTAGTGGAAAAACATCCGAGAAAAGTATAACGAGTATATACCCCGTCAGAATACATTCGTCTGTATGGAAAAAGTAACCGGACATTTCAAACTGTTAAAGAGACACAAGAAATGATATTTAATTTTGTGGACTATTTCCAACAGTATTATAAAAAAAATGTTGTTGGCAAGAAAAGAGAAACTTTTTTTACAACGAAATATAAAATCTTTATCTATGAAGCCCACATGAATGAAATACAGTGTAGCGTAACTACAAATTTTCCAGTTTATTTAAATTTGAACATACAACATTCAGTTTCAAATACCATCAAATCTGTATCAATCGAAACTAAAACTGAAGGAATCCAAATATTCCAACGTTATGCAGTTGGCTAAGCAATATGTTCCACAGGTTGATATGGTATATTATAATTCATTAAACGTTTCTGTAACGATACAGACATTACGGATGAGGATATTGGAGATTAAAACAATGATTAATGTTAGAAGATAACCAGAAAAAGAAAACAGTTTTCACGCAAAATAGTTTTCCTTAATTTCTTAACAATTTTTATTTATGGAGCTACCTCCTTCTTGCAGCAGGCTCCTCAATTTGCTAAGGTGAAACGTTTTAAACAAAACTATGTAATTATAGCTTTTTTTATTTCATATCAGTAAAAAGGAAAGATGAAATGGTTTTTGCTTACTTTCTCATTATCAAGACCTAAATGGGAAATAAGTATTGAGTGTGTTGTTTTGTATTTCTGTAATCAAATAATTTAAACATTTTTATTTTGTAAATTTTAATTTTTGCAATAAATCAAAAAACATTTAATATTTCTAAAACATTTAGGTACAGGACATAGTACATACAATATGTATAGAATTTTCTAAAGAATATAAAATTAAAAATAAGAAAATTAGTATTGGCCATTGTTACATGACACAACCTGTTTAAAAATTTTTGTTAATAAAGTACCCAACTGAAAATACCAATCGATGTGTTCGAGCGTTTTTCCGAACACATCATCATTTATTTATTAATGAATTTATTCCATTTAGCTGTTCCACACTGTATATTTTAACAGACAGTTAAAAATTGAGCCACTTGGTTCTAAATAAATCATTTCGATTTTTTTAGTCCAAAAAAAAGTCAAACCGACAAACTGTCTAAAAGTATTTCCCACATTCATCAGCGCAGTATTTTGCCGAAGTCAATTTTCAAATGCATGTAAAGTACAGACAGTAATTAATCTTGCCTACTCTCAGCTGTAAACAGAGGTGTAAAAACGCATTAAACTTTGAAAAGAGTACTGTGTACACAACACATATAATTCATTTTCCATTCAACTCGATATGCAATTTGCTTGGTATAAGTGACAGTCTGTGGTGGAAAGTTGGGTGAAGGTTTGTTTAGGAAACAGGAACGGCTTTTAACATTTTTTGTGACAAAAATATTATCACAATATGGAAAAAGGCTGTAAAACTAAAAAATTTACAGGGAATTTTCTAGCTTTTCTTAATTGACAGTATATTGAATAAATCACAGAATATAATTTTAACTGATAAACTGCAAAAACAAGGTTTGCCATATAAATAGTGTATACAGAGAAACTTCTAGGCACTTAATGTGTGTGTTGGGGTTGGCATCGGACATAATCCATTTGCCACAGACTTTTGGAAAAATCTTTAATGGTTTGAATATAATTAAGGTGAATTAAATACAATATTATAAAAGAAAACTGTAAAGAAAAACTAGAACTTATTAAAAGTAAAAACTAAGTTTCAAATGTCAAGTCTAATATTAATATATATTTAATGATAATTCATTAAGATTCTCTCCAGTCGACACTCATATTATGAAAACAAAAAATATATTGCAATAGATTTTCTTAATTCTAAAATAATATCAAATAAAGCCCGGAATAAAATAACATTTACACGATCATAGCGAAGTTATAGGCTATTATTACAAAGGAAAATTATACTAATTTATTTGATTTAACGTAAATAAAAATATTGTGCATCTGCAAATTTCTAGGAATACTTTACCTCTTCTGATAGATTTCAGAAACAGGTACTTGCAAAACTTAATAAGTGTATAATAATAGAAATCTTTAATATTATAAATTCAGTTAATGAAATAAAATTGTCTTTCGAACTCTAAAATTGTGTAATTGATCTAAAAAACTAAAAAAAAATATTAATAAATATTTATTCTATTCTTAAATTATCTAAAAACACACTATAAATGATAAAACTTTTGTAATGTATAATGACAAAAGAATAAAAATATAGAGCAGTGAACTAAAATCACATTAATATAGACTAATTAAATTTCTATAACATGGAAAATTAATAATCCCGTACTTAATAAAAGAGGATAAATTGCAATAAATTATTAAAATGTGTTTAAAGTAAACTAGTAAATTTGAATAATTATTAATTTTTAAGAAAATCGTAATGATGCAAATTAATTATTAAAAGTTTTTTAAAACAAAGGGAGTTGGTCCTTGACAACCGTATATTACACAAAATTTGAGTAAAATTCATATAAAAATAATAAAATAAATGAATCAAAACAAAAAATGGATAATTATGTTGTTGTACTTACTGAAATATAAAAAGGGTCAATTTGCATAAAACTGGTAAAGTAAAACGGGGTGAGATTGACCGACGAGATAGGATTGGCCTCACTGGTGAGATTGACCAAACAGTTTAAAAAAGTTTATTTTACATTTCAAGGGCAACAGTCACGCATCAGACAAAAACGAAAGCAATCTTCAGTCAAATATCGATATATTCGTAACAGAGTAATACTCGTTGAGTAAAGAAGATGAATTCCGCAGAACAAAAAATAATTAGGTGCTACTTTATTACCAAATTATATAATCTGCAAACCTATACCTGTATACCTGTATTTTTAGTAGTATAAGATTGGCCTTTATAGCCTGTTATCTAATCGAAATATTTATATTTATGTCCTACCACAATTTATATAACTATTTAGATAAGGCTGCAGATTTCTGTAATTTTTTGAGTAAGATTGACCGCTATCAATTGCACTACTTACACACAGATGGAGCTTACTTTCTATTTATTGGGGTAGGTAAATAACTAACCTAACCTAACCTAAGCTATATTATATTAATATAAAGTGACATAAATTTAGTTATCAAAGCTTAGTTTATTGTAAAACAAAGTGTTAATAACACCAGAATTGTGCCTCGAATTTACAAGAAAAATCTGGGTAGACGAAATTACAAAATATGTACTGGCGAAATACTAGATCAGTGCCTGAGAGAAGTTTTGGAATGGAAAATTAGTGTCCGGTGAACAGACTGCATTGTCTTCATATAAAAAACTTGCATTTGTCAATAACTTAATTACTTCTGCAGAATGAGGCTTCCCTTTAACCAAACAAAACTTAAGTTTACTTTTTTAACAACAACAAGGAAAAGTAATCACAATGGTTCACTTTCACAATGACTGGGCAACAATATTAAATGTTTAACAGCTGCTGTTAACCATATCATGTTAGGAGCTTTTCACGATGAGCTTTCTCGTTCACTCGAAGTTCTACTTAGAGGTAAAACTAAGAATTTGGTGTCTATAATGCTATGTATTCCTGCTTCTGGGATATGTTTGCGACCATATGTAATTTACAAAGCTACGCATATCTGGGATACATGGAGAATTCATGGTCCAAAAGGCGATTCATTTTGTTTACATAAATGATGTTTAAGAGTTGTTTTCTCTCACATCTAATACACTTTCCAAGGCCAAATGCATTAGTGGATGACACTCTCACCTTACATTTTATACCTGAAGTGTTGACTCTCTGTAAAACACCTATTATTTTGTTTTATTTGCCTTTATCCAATGCAACACATCTTTGCCAGCCAGTCAATATGGGTCAATGAAAAAGGCTTGCCGAAAAATACTTCAGGAATGGAAATGAGTCAATGTAAAAAGCTCGTCGGTAGATAAATCGATTGTTTCATGCCTATTGAAGTAGCTGTTTGCTGATATGGCTACCACTATGATACAAAACGGTCAAAGTGCGTTTAGAAGGCCTTGTATTTATATCCTATCGAAATAAAAATTCCTTAGTACAGTGCTGAAAAATACAGCAGAAGACGAAAACGAGAATGGAAACAATAGCTTGGTGAGACTTTTTAAAAATTTTTACAGTAACAGAGAAATCCAAATAAGTGGATGGTTGTGAACCAAACCAGAAAGAATTTAAATATTTCTCCTGGGTATTCAGTAGTAGCTGATGATACTACATCAAAATAGGAAGATAAATATTACACATTGCTTTAAAAAATGCATTTAAGGCGATAAAACGTAAAATTATGCAAGAAACCACTTTAGATCCTTAAATAAAGAAATAGGTAAATAAAAACAATGTCTTTAGAGAAAAGAGAGTTAAAGAGTTTAACTAAGAAGATATTGTGATTGGGTCATGGGTCTTGGTCAATAATAAAACCAAAAAAACTGAAAATCATTTTATAGGACAAGTATTATCACTGTGTAAAGATGCATTTTTTATGTGTGGCCCACATTGGAAGATGCGGCCACCATTAAATACAATTCCTATGTTCAATTTTTTTTGACATGTTTATTTTTTTTTACTTATATTTTAATATACACTAAACTGCAGTAATTCTTACCCCAATAAACATTTTATGAAAAATGATAGAGATTAGGCTAGGCAGTCAAACTCAGCCCACATCTTACCCCGTCTTACCCCGTTTTACGGTAACTTTAAATAAAAAAAATCAGAATTGTGGCGTATGTAAGACGTATTTATTTAAATTACTTAAAAAGTAATTGTTATTCTCGTGGACTCAACAGCCTAACCTTAAATTGAAACCACACCAGGATCAACAGATTTCAAATGGAGTAAATTTCTGTTAACCAACAAAACGAAGTCTTGAAAATAGAAAGAATCCAGCTGCAATAAAGGTATGAACCCAAAATTCAAATATTCCCAGAGATAATTGTTATAACTTTATTTAGTAAATTCATAAAAAGGAATAAACCAAGTATACTGAAGAGCTTCTACTGATATTGTGATTAGGATAAAAGTATTAAAAGTACGATATTTGTAAAATTTTTAATGTTAAATTAGAAACAATTTTAAACGAAAATAATTTGGCAATTTTTTTTTATTTTACAACCTTAGATCCCCTAATCCATCTGTAGTCTGGCGGCACTGCAGCCTGCAGCTTATTGTACCACCATTTAAAGGTCCTACTTCTTTTCCATTCACCAATTCACTACCTCATTCAACGTCATTTATTCCACGGGGTTGATGGTTAAACGATAGTCCCAGTGTGACCGGAGATATCACAGTTTAATAGTGATAATGTGGTGGCACATTGATTTCGTGGCTAGTCTCTTCGGCGTTCGGCAGATTGGTGTATGACGTGTTATCTGGTGGTTTAGAAATGCAAATAAGCCTAAAACATTAGGTTAAGAAAACTCAAAAAGAATCCAAAAGGACTTGGTAGAAAACCGAAAAAGAAATACAACTTTTTCATATATTTTTCGAAATAACCTAACTTTTTCTATTTTTTAAATATGTTAAATTTGACAGATGCAGCCATTGACATAAACTTTTATCATCATCACCTTTTTATTATTTTTGAAGCACAAACGGTTCATAAACTTTAAATTGGCTTAAATTTAGGCTTTCTGAAATTGATGGAGATTATTTCCCAGAAGGAAAGTAGGTATGTTATAATTCTAATTAACCTTTTTTAATTTGTTATAAAATGAGAATACAAGCAACTCGAGAAAATGCTGTTGAAAAATAATCTTCTTACTGTGATTTTTAGTACTCAATATAATATTCAAACACTATCTAAATTTTAATGTCCAATTAAAATCCGATCCTGGACCTGTCTGCAGGGACCGTGCTACTGGATTCTTCGTAGTGACGACATTGTAAAAAAGTAAAAATTATCTTTGATCGAAACTATATAATTTTTAAATCTTGGGCCAAACAGTAGTTGATAACACGCTATATATAAGCCCTGTACCTATAGACTTATCAGATTTTTCCCATATCATTTGTCATTACAGAATGTCGCGTTTCCAAAAATAATTAAAATTTAAATACGTATTCCGCTGACGCCAAAATTACACAAGAAAAGGTCAAGCCATGTATCATGCGATTCAGCGGTGGTGATGCTGATACTGTAAAAAAAAATATTCCTGTCGCCATTATCATCTGATTCATGACGGCCATAATCAACTCTTAGCGATGCGCCATTACAATTAAATGGAAGGGTGTACCCTTTCTGGCGAAAATGTGTTGTACTTTCTCATCCTAGCATTCTCCAGTGATATATATGTTTGTTTATAGAGTTGATGTGTCCGATGAGAATATAGGATCGAGCGAATGGGCAGACCAGAGTCATTAAGGAACTACTTAATGGCCTAAGAAAGGATGCCAGCCCAATTATCTGTTCAACAATGTATCGTTTTTTCTAAGACTATTGTGGATGTAGACAATGTAAGGTTTTTTTTCGATGAAATTTGTAACGTTTACTATACGGATGTGTATGGGACTAGTGTGACACTAAAATATTGGTTGTACTGGAAACGCTAATGTTTTTGCCGGCGCAGTATAATAGTTGAACGATTAGTTATTTTCCTTTTAACTTCTAGAGATTTATTATGAGCGTAGTTCGTGTATAGTTTATGAAAGATGCATGTAGTAAAAGAACACATTTTTTTAATAGATTCGTTTAGAGAGAGGATATTTTATTTTAAATTATACGTTAAAATATTTTAAATTTACTTTACACACATAAACCTATAATATTTCAAAGTGAAAAAAAATTACGTTCTAATTATAAATAATGCAAGTTGATTTTAATCTTAAAGCAAGACTTATGAGCTATAGTTTAATATCGAAATAACAGACAGTAATTTAATGCCAACAATGTATGAAAAATGTTAACAAAGGTGCCATATATGCAATTGCAATATATGCCTAACACTGAAAAAAATTCATTACTCCTAACATTCAAAAATTTCTCAAAATTTTGCCTCAATGTCATAAGGGAGCAGTCCCAAATTCAGTCACTGTTCTAAATTCAGATACTATTTACTCTGTTTATTATTTTGAGACATCTGTTGAAAGAATTCGACATTATATTTTTCAATTCAGAATAGTTGCCAACTTTACCGATATTGCAACTGTCAAACATAACCTTAAAATATGGTAATGCGTACAAATTGTGGCTTGCGTTAAATGAAGAATTTTTTCTTATAGACCGAAAAGACAGTAGCAAATAAATTATTTACGTAAAAAAATACGATTGCCATAGTTATTTGTTAAACTATTTTAAAAATAATTCTAAAAAATTAGATGGCAATATCCAGCTTCTCTTTATTAAAATCGCCACGACCTGACGGTATCTATCCAGCCCTACTCCAGTAGGGACTGGAAAAACTCACAACGCGCCTGGTGGGTATATTCAGATCCTCGTTGGCTCTGAGGTATATGCCCAAAAAATGGTGAGAGATAAAAGTGGTATTTATACCCAAACCTGGAAGGATGGATTACACTGTCCCAAAAATATACCGACCAATTAGTCTGACACCGTTTTCCATGAAATGCGAAAGGTACATAAGGCATGCGGTGATAACAATAACACCACTACACCCAAACCAACATGCCTACACCCCAGGCAGATTTAATGATTCAGTCCTTCATCTAGTTGCTGGCCGAATAGAGAGATCCCTGAACAATAAGGAGTCCGCCTTGGGTGTTTTAATTGACATAGAAAGCGCTTTTGATAAAATCACCTTCCCAAAGATAATACACTCACTAACCAACAGGAATGTACCACAAATAGTTAGTGGATGAATACATAACATGTTCTCATAGTGAGCAGTAAATATAAGTGTGGAAGATGTAAATATAAGAGACTTGGTTGCAAGGGGATGTCCACAGGGAGGGATGCCATCACATCTACTGTGGAATATTGTCATCGATAACCTGATCAGCCGCCTCAATAATGACAGTCACTACACAATATCATATGCAGATGACCTGGTCATTCTGCAAACAGGGAATTTTGAGAACATACTCTGCGAAAGAAAGTTCCTCTAAATTTATAAAACAGTGGTGCAAGGACTATTCAACGTCTATTCACAAGGAAAATGATGAAAATTGAATTAAAACCTCCAGAATCCCTAAACACAAAACTATACTTTGCAAAAAAAGTGAAGTAGCTAGGTCTTACTTTTATCATCAAGTTAACATGAAAGAACTCGCATTTAGAAAATATATATAAAAGAGCATACATTGCTTATGAACAATGCTGCCGAACCGTGGGGCGTACCTGGGGTTTCTTCCCCAGAGTCGGCGCATAGACTTACATGGCAATCATAAGACCTATGCTAACATATGGTGCAGTTGTCTGGGTACCGAAAACACAAAAGTTATCAGCTATCCATAAACTAGAACAAATTCAAAGAACAGCATGTCTCAACATAACAGGAGCTATGAAAACAACACCGACCAGAGCCATGGAAGTCATTCTTAGTCTCACTTCCCTTGATTTTTGCATCAAGGAGGTTGCTCCTTGATAATGACATACCTCCGCATGGATGGACCTGATCAAGGATATGGTGAGGCGGCACGTCGCTTTTGGCAGGAAGCGCTTGATACGCTCCCACTGCTTTAAGCGAACATGAACTCCATCTTATTGAGATCTATCTTCCATAAGCCATATAAAGTTATAATAGAACAAATGGAAGAGCTAGAAGTGGCAGGTACGAATCATATCTACACCGACATTCCTAAAACAAAACAAGGCTTAGGATGTGGAATATACTCCAGATTCTTAAACCTAAACATAAAATGTGTTGTAAGTAATAGTGCAAGTGTAGTTCAAACAGAGCTAACGGTGATTCTCATAACAGCAAAAGAAATAACCAGAAACAATATCACTGGAAGAAACTTGCTCATCTATACAGATAGCAGACAAGCACTACTCACCCTGAACAGACCACGAATTTACTTAGGATTAGTACTAGAATGTCACGTAGCATTGGCCGAAGTATCCATCAACAATATGGTCACCTTGAGATGGATTAAAGGTCACGCCACATCGAAAGGTAACCTTCTTGCTGATTCACTAGCCAAGGAAACAACCAATCAAATACTTTTTAAACCTGGCTCTTCTATTGCCCTGACAAAATCGGTAGTGACATACCCAATTAAAGAAAAGATAGGATAAAACAAGAAACTGCAGAGTTGCCAGAGAGCTAAAGTTATCCTGAAAACACTGCAGCAAACAAATACTTGACTATGACTAGACATAATCTGCGCCTATTCACAGGCATTCTGACTGGTCATTGCCAAGTACGGAAGCATCTCCATATCATGGGGCTGTCAGAATCCGCACTCTGAAGAGGGTGCGAACAAGAAGATGAGACCATCGAGAATATCCTATACGATTGCTCGACGCTTTCATTCATTAGAAGATTTCTGTTTGTCGAGTATCGGCTAACATCGGCCGATATAGGAGAAGCACCTCTTGGCAACTACAATAAATCTGTATGCTGGCATCTTAGGAGGATGCACAATGGGCCTAATGAGGCCTAAGTGTCGTGGGGTTAACCCACCCTCCACACGTTACAGTTAAAGATATACCAGACAGTATTGTATATTTAAAATAATAATCGAAGAAATTAACAACATAAACTCTGAGGTAAAAAATGATCTACAAGAATTTCAACATCGCATTCGTTTTTGTCAAGAACTAAATGGTGTTTATTTTGAACATTCAATTTAGTTGTGAAATAAATTGAAAAATTCACCTTAAACATTACATAACATGTAAAGTTTTATGACAGAGGCATTATCAAAATGTTCTATTTTCAAAGTTAAATTTATCAGTTATGATTGCTCCAAATTAAAAAAAATCAGAAATATTCCCTTCAAATATGGTGCTATACGATCCGCTTTCTAATTTCAGATGGGTTGCAAGAATGGGATATTATTTCATACTACAAATTGTCAAATTAATATTAGATATCAACTTGTTTTAGGTTTTTCCCAAAAGTAGGTACATCCCTAAAATTAAATTTACTCCATACATATGGATGTATCTGTTATACATCCTCTGTCAAATTTCTAAACAGCGCAACATTATGTGTTTACATTAAATTCAATTCAATAGAATTTATTAACGTTATTTTTCTCTAAATTAATACCTTCATTAACTTTGTTTTTAAAATAGTTACTTGAATAATTTGGATTAATAAATCCGGTATTTTTCCCACAGTCAGTGCACTGGTCACGTTCCAAATATTAAATCCTTCAAAGTGATCATTTTGTTATGAGATGAAAAATTTAATACTACCGCAGATTTTCATATTATTAAACGTGACATTTAATAAATGTTTATTAACATTTATAAATTGGAGAGCGGCCTTGGCAGTCAATTACGGAACAGTTTAATTTAGAATAGTAGTATTTCGGTTTTTGGCACTTACAAAAATATGGCAATTATCGCGTTAGCTAAAAATATAGGCTTTCCAGATTTTTCTCTGATTAATTAAAAGCAAAATGTATCAGAAAATCATATGTTAGGAACTTCAATGACAAGGACACGTCATTGAATTTTAAAAAATAGTTAAAATGTTTCAATTTAGTAAAGAGAGAAAATGTAAAAATAGATATTTTTTTATACTTTTGTAATTAGCTATCTTATATTTGTACAGGATGTTAGTATATTTAACCAACAACATTCTATCCCAAATAGCTCTTGTTAATAGATTAATTTTAATATAGGAACATGAACTTTAAAGGGCTTAGTTACCGAGATACAGGGTACAACTTTAAAAATAAAAATTCGCCATAAATTAAACACGCCTTTAAATATTTTTTTTTTCATATTTATTTTTAAAAATTTTGTCAAATACTATTAAAAATTTGACAAGTTTCTACTAGTTTAGAATTTAAAAAAATTGAGTAGTTACAAATTGTCTAAGTAGTTTTATATTATGTTTAAAAGCACATTTTTACACTGTTCATTATAGCTTTATAAAAGGTAATACTTTTTTTAAAATCAAATTACACAAAAAATAAAAAAGTGTAATTAACTATAAAAATAGGTAAATAATAATAATAATAATAATAATAATAATAATAAATTTTATTGACCTCATATTAACCATTTACAAACAACTTTACAAAGTAAATAAAACATACAAACGGTCAAAAGGACTTATGATCAGTTAAAAACTGTTCTTCCTCAAAAGCCTACATGAAAGTAAAAAAAAAAATATTAAAATACGTATAACTATAAAACACGAAATGGTAGGGCGGGGCAGATTTGTACATGGGGCAAATTTGAACAATTCAAATATCCCGCTCCATTGACATTGTAAAGTTAGTCACTTTCATAAAGGTATATATTGGGGTTCCTAGTTGTAGCGTCATTATAAAGTTTTATAAAATTATAAGTTTTAAGTGATGAAAATAATCGTGAAATTAATGAAGTATACTCGCTTACTGTTCAGAAGGTGGTAACATTCGTTCTATTGTTAAATAACACAATATTCTTTGTTGTACTCAGAAATTAGGCCTTGTTGCTTAACATAACCTAAAACAGCAAGGTCTCTTTAAGGTAGTTAATTTTTCGCATGTGGGGTACATTTGGACCAGTTAGGGGGGCATATTTGGACTAGTTTAAATGTGCCCCAATATCCAAATGTCCCCCATGTTTCTAAAAGAAATGAATATTTATAGATAAACTTACAAATCATATAAACCTATTTTTTATCCTAATCCAAACTATAATATATTGAAATTATTCTATTAATATAAATATAATAAATAAATTTACAAATCTGTCCAAATATGCCCCATATTTTCACCAATTGTTTTATATTTTTTATAAAATGATTCGTAATTACAAACGTACAACATAAAGGGCAAACATTGCCATGGAAGACTTGTGTAATACTGTTGATGAAGTAATAAGAAATATTCGAAAATTTCGAGATGCAGCGGCAATGTTCAACTTAAACAAGTCGACGCTTCATTTTCATGTAAAAGGAGCAATAACTGCAATTCGGGAAACGAAAGTGTTGATAACTTTTAGGCTGGTAACTCGTTTTCTAGGTCAAAATATGCATATCGGTAAGTTTTTTGGCTTCAGAAGAAATGGACTTAGGAAAATACCTGCATAAGTCGTCATCTACAACTTTAGCATTTCAATATGCCAAGAAACTGAATAAGAACTATCCAGCTCTTTGGGACGACAGTCAGATGGCAATCATAGAATGGATGTGCTCCCCAAATTGTCATATAGAAAACACGAAAATGTCTGGTTTTAACAAGACGAATGTGTGAAACGTTTTTTCAAAACTGCCGAAGTCTTAGCAAGATATAAATTTTCTCCGGACAGAATCGTAAACACAGATGAAACCGGTGTTTCAACAGTAATGCAAGCACCAAAGGTCATATCAGAAAAAAGCAAGAAGCAAATCGGCCAATGTGTTTTTTCAGAGAGAGAAACACTTGTAACTTTTTGCAGAATTATTACCGCTACTGGTATTTCAATTCCACTGGTTTACGTATTTCCTCGAGTGAGAATGAAAAATCATTATTTATACGGCAGTGTACCTGATGCAATTGGTTACGCAACGAAGTCAGGCTGGATGTTAGCAGAAGTATTTGTCAAGTTACTGGAACACATCCAGAAACACATGAGAAGCAAACCGAGATAATTCTATCCTCCTACTTCTGGATAACCACGAAACTCATGTTTCACTTGACGCAATTAATTATTGCCAAGAAAATGGCATAGTATTAGTTTTCTTTCCACCAAACTGCATACACCGGATGCAGCCTTTGTAAATCGGTGTCTACGGTCCGTTCAAAGCCAGATGCAAGTGCGCTTTTAATGATCATATTTTAACGAATTTCTATATACGATATTGCAAAACTAACCTCAGAGCTGTATTTGCTATTATTTACTCCAATTAATATCATTAAGTCCTTTATGAAATCAGGAATCTGGCCAATAAACAGTCTTAATTTTGATGATTCTGATTTTGCTGCAGTTCTCAGTTATGAACCCTCCACAAGTTCACGAGCTGATAATAATTGCGTACCACTAGGCTCAATGGTAACTTCTGAAGAATATGGCATCAACGAAACATAATTCAGAAAATTTAGTTTTAGAGGAGGTAGACACCATGGAATTTATAACTCAGTTAAGGCAAGATGTGTAAACAAATGTTATCAATAAAGTTTTTAGAACAGAACCTTCAAAACTTGTAGATCTGAAAGACCCTTTCATACACTATAGCCAACACAGAATAGCGGACGTTCTAGAAAGAAGGGAAGATCATGCATTTATACTAATACACCAGAACAGGACATAATAGAGGTTGCAGAGAAAGAGAAAGTCAAGAAAAAACGAGCCGCACTGTAAAAAGAAAACTTTGTGATAATAAAAAATCAAAAACTGTCCGAAAAAAAGACAAGAAAAAAACAAAGGAAAAAGTCATCTTATTCAAGTTTCTCGTCAAATTCTGATATGGAAGCAACAACTTCTAATGTCAAAACTGATGGTCTAATTAATTATAGCTCAGATTTACAAAACGAATATGAGGACATTAATAAACTTGTAAATGATGAAGATGTTACCGTGGGCGAATTTGTGTTGGAAAAATTTGCAACAAAGAAAACTATTGTCTACTTTATGGGCCAAGTACAAGAGCTGGATGACCATTACTATGAACTAATAGTTAAATTTATACGATTTAAAACAAACTGTGGATTTTACTATCCTATTCAAAATGACATCAGCACAATACCTAGGACTGACATCTTGACGAAACTTTCTCAACCTCCAGAAATCAAAGGAACGTCCAGACAAGCATCTTACATACAATTTAACGTTTCATTTTTTCAATATAACATTCAATAATAAGTTTATTCGTTAGTTAACATAAAAAATAAATATTCATATGTTCAGTTGCTTAATATTATTTACACAAAGGTTTAAATAAAGTAAAAATATTATTGTCCAAATGTACCCCACCTCTGTCTTAATCTACCCCATAGTGAGGCACAATTGTACAAATGTATTTACACAGAAATATTTTTTTGTTTGCTTTATACTCGTATGTTAATATTTTTGATAGCAATGTTTAGAATCAAGTTGTATATTTGAAAATTGGGAAAATAATTGCTATTGAGAAAAAGTGTCCAAACCTACCCCATCCTCCCATACAGTTGATTTATTTTTTAAAGTGATGGTGTTTACATGTTTAAATGCAATTATACACCCATATGAATATTAGCCAGTCTACGCGCTGACTACAAAATGAAAGTTCGACTGAACGAATATATATCATATCCACTAACCTAGTAAGAACACTGCACAAATATAAAATCCACCTATCGCAGTTCATATTTAGGTCACTGGTGACAATTCTGTCAAACAAATTGTCAGCATATTTTTTAGTTATTGAGATTAAATATATATTAAAATGAATTCTTGTGTAAAATCGATAAATAATAGCAGAGACAATCCAGCGAGACGTGTAACTCAATGTATTTTTTTTGTTCGGTAAAAATTATTTGGGCGATTGTAACCACAACCAGTCTATGATGGCGCCACTAGTAAATAGCGGGAAAATTAAAAATGCTTTAGGGCGGGAAATTCAAACATGGATTCAGAAATAAAGTTTTTCTATACAAATTTACAGGAGAAACAAAAACTATTGTTTCACTGTATATTAAAAAAATATAAAAGCTTCCAATAACATCAAATTTTTTATCACATAAATAATCATTTTAATAAAGGAAGTTTTAATCAGTTTAATATAAACAGTGAACATAGTTTTTATTACTCTTGTAAATTTCGCTAAAAAAAAACTTGAGAATTCTATTGATTATTAAATATTTAAACTTGGAAAAATAATACACCAAACTCTTTTTCTATAAATTATATTTTTGTAAGGTACAGAAAAACAAACTACAATTGCTTCGTTTAGAAAGTACCTCGTATCATTTTGTGACAAATTACAAAGAAAGTAACAGTTGTTATATATTCATAATATATTTAAAAACTAATGTAACAAATATTTTATAAAGTATAGTATCGATACCTTTTTGCCAGACTATCATAAGTGCCATTTGCACAAATGTCACTTATGTTAGTCTGGCAAAAAGGTATGGATATGTTATGACTGTTTATTTTAATAGAAACCATGGAAACGAAACACACATACACTTAACACAAATGTATAAGGCCCGAGTCAAGTAAGTTCCCATCCTGTAAACTGGATCGAAACCTGCTAGACCCCTGCTAACTCCTCTTATGCGCTCCGTGCGCGACAGCAGCGCCAATTCGTTTTGATACTAATGGACTATTTCTGCATACACTGACAAATGCAACTTTTAATAGAATTCGTAATTAAAAAGTATATATGGTAGTTTTAATAAAAGTATATAGATTTGTAAAACAAGTAAAACATTAATTTATTATTATTATATCTTTGTATCGCTTAAATTAAAGAAAATTATGTATAATCGATAAAAATGAATAATAAAATATAGGCAGGCAACAGTATTTACTGGAAATTGTATGAGAAGTTGCCTAAGTCTAATAAGTTTTCATTGAAGAATTACTCTAATCTGTCAAAATAAAAAATTCCATTTAATAATAGCGTGAAGTTAAAATGTATTAAAAAAGGATCATTACTTATATTTTCATTTTTGTTCGAAAGAAAACATAGAATGAATGATTTCCCATCAGTAAGTTACAAAATTGCGGGTCCAACCACATATAATAATCAAAGGCAGAAATCTTGAAATCTAGTCCTTGCTAAATGAACATTTAAGAATAAGGGATATTAAAGAACATGGTAAAATGATAATTTATTGTTGATTTAAAACCTTTCAAATTTCTGATGTCTACTATTTGCAGCATTACGGTTATTATTACAAAAATAAAGGTAATTTTTCTTCTTATTGTATATCTATCCATTTATTTCTTTGATTTAATTTCCACTTTGCGACTGAAATTTTTTATATAAGTTTCACTGTTTTTTTTGCTAGTATTTGTTCAATTTTCAACACAGCAACTCCGGTTGCTTAATGTATTGTTTTTACCTACTTTTTTTAAAAAAAAAGTAAAATGTATACGTGTATTTGATATGCCAAAATTTCAAAATATCCCCCTAAAATGCACGAATTATCCGCAGCTAGCGCTAGTATCGCTTTTGCTTCCCTTTCCATGACTTCGCACGGAGCGAATAGTAATCTAGATCAATAGATTTATATGCCATGCCTTCTAAAAGGGAATGAAGGATGACATACTATCATCATTTAAACAGGACGTTGCTGAAGGCTTACCCCTGTTATTTTGTTTGTTTGTGTATCTTGTGTGTGTGCATTCCTGTTGTGTCCCCAGTCATGTAAAAGTTTTCCTAGTCTCCTAATTTGGTTACTAGGTGGACCTTCTCCAACTAGTAGTCTAATCTATTCGATCTGTTCGGAAGCAGGAGGTACTTTTCAAACATAGCAAATAATATTATTAATAATAAACACTATTTAAAGATAAATACTTTTTTGTAATTGCCCCTTAGCTTTTTCTTACACCACCAGGGTATACCTATTTTCCATATTCCCTTAATTATAGATTACCTTACAATGTTCGAATGAATATAACATTTTACTCATGAAAAATCTAATTTCATATTTAACTCTTTTTCAATTTCATTTGAAACAATAATTGGTACCTATATTATAATTTATTATCAAAGAAAATTTCTAATAAAGTTATAGCAAATCCTACTTAAACTACTGGTTGTTCTGCAGAATAAAT
The DNA here is from genome assembly GCA_927349885.1 of Psylliodes chrysocephalus. Classification (NCBI taxonomy): domain Eukaryota; kingdom Metazoa; phylum Arthropoda; class Insecta; order Coleoptera; family Chrysomelidae; genus Psylliodes; species Psylliodes chrysocephalus. Next base: position 32,641,701 of record OV651814.1, on the reverse strand, counting down.
GAACTTTTCTTGAGATTGATCTCTCTATAAAATCCAAAACCGACCTGATGTCCCCAAATTTATTTTCCAATGCATCCTGATTTAAAATTCTGCCCTTTTGTGATTCAATTTTTTTTTTCTTCCTTTAGAGTGGCTGTTAGAGGTAGGTGTATGTAAGAAATAGCTAATCTCTAATCATTTCAAAAGTCCTTTGCCAATACTACATGTGCAGATTTTTTACTTAGCATACATTTTACTTTTCTAGTAGATAGGAACTTTGTGCTGCCATTAAAGCTGTCCAGACATTCATCTACCTACTTAATGAACACAAGTAGCTGTAACAATGGATCTCTGTTCCAATTCACCTAAAATAATTATAGTCATTGTGTAATATATTATTAAACACACACATTATACAGTGGTTTTCTTAATAAATTGGAAATTACTTACCTCTAGAAAGAAATGTGTACAAAAACGCGAGTTTGGTTCCAGAAATTGCTTCATGCAAAAAATAATATGCAAAAATAAACATTCCCCCCCAAAGAAAATAAATTAAACAACAAAATCAGACTAAAAGAAATATACGGGGCCCAAATTAAATTAATTTTAATAAAATGCACATGTTCATAACAACATTCATAACATTGTCAGTTGTCAGTTTTAATACTTTTAATCGATATTTCGACGTCAAAAAACCAGCAACACCAGCGCCCTCTGAAAATGGTGTTAGTCTTATTGGAGAGAGATAGACATATGTAAAGATCAATGTAAAAGAAAAAGAGGGTCATATATGTAATTTAAATGGACCACCGAACATATTTTCCTAATAAGTTACACGTCTCTGTTGTCTCTGATAATAGCATTTATTATTAGTTCGTTTGTATTTACAAATAAATCATAACTTTTAATAAAACTTTATGAAATCAATTTAATAACGAATATTAAAACTATAGTGTTAGTTGTGGCGATTTAGCTAAAACTAGGGCATTTGGCTGTTATGCGAGAGGTTCCGGGTTCAAATCTATGATTGGAGACGACTATATTTTTCAGTTTATTTTATAATTTAAAATAATTTTTAAAATTTTTAAATTTTCGTTAGTTGATAGTAGAAAAAAATATATCATTATCCACTCTTGTTGCACAAACTACTATTTTATAGAAACTCAATTTTAATCACTGTGGCTAGTGCATAAAGTGACATTTCATTTAAATATAGCATAAAAAAGTAAAATAATTTATTTTACATGTAAAATAATAAGGTGTCCTACAAGGATTTGTATTGGCCCCACTTTCACCACTTTTCCTATTGATTCTCAACATTTTATATACGATAAGGATTTTAAATTTATAAATGTTATATTCCCGTCTCTAATTACAGTGTTTCTACTTTAGAATAATTTAAAAACCGTAAGGGACTGGTCTGAATTAAATACAGTTTTAAAAATATGATATACAAAACTAAACCACGTGATTTGGCTGACTTAAGAAGAAGAATAATGTTTGTGATTACGTTGGTCTTACCCCAGATGCTAAAAGGCAATTTTATTTACGGTTGGGATGCTGCATTTTGAACATATATATATTACGTTTAATGTTTATGTTATTTTTCAAAACTAATAAAAACGAAACTCTATTAGTAATTAATTAATTTTTTGCAGTAAATTTGAAAACACAGCATTTTTGCATAGATAATGAAGAGGCCTTCCAAATTAGGTATCATAAGCCCCTTTTTCCTATTTACACATTTGTGGTGAAAGGGTTAAGATTTTCACGTTGCAAGTTGGTCATTTTATATTTTAAAATATGCACGGTAACTGAGAAACTGAATTTATTCCATAACTTAGGAGAAGTTCTAAAAGTTTAAAGCAAGTAAGGTATTTACCACAGTTACGCTTATAAACACCCCTTAGATTCAATAAAATGTATTTTGATAATTTGATTTCCAGGATCGAAACCTGTACAAAATCAGAGGAAGAATTGTCTTGTTTTTAAGTCACATTCTTTTATAATTTTTTTTTAAGTAATTAGATATAGTTTTTTTTTTGTAGACAAATTTTGCTCTATATCAAGTTTTATCGAGCGGGTCTTTATTCAATATCGAGTCACATTTGTGATTTTAGCCTTCTGAATTTTAATTCCGTTTTGTATCTCGGAAATCCGAGTTGTATGTTACAAACCGGAGTTCCGAGATACAAATCAGAATTCCGAGATGCAAGCCGGAATTCCAATATCAAGAGTCATAATTGTGATTTAAATCTTCTTAATTGGAATTCCGACTTGTATCTCTGAATTTCAAGTTGTATGTCGGAATTCCCAGTTGTATGTCGGAAATTCGAGTGGTATGTCGGATTCGTGAGTTGTATGTCGGAATTCCGAATTGTGTGTTTCTCGTATATAGTACAGTTTATTATTTATAAGGTTAATTTTTGTTTGCTGGTTATACACTAACTTTTATCAAATACAAAATTTTCTGAGAAATCAATAGTAAAAATATTTTCCGTATGATTCAGATTTTTCAAATAGTATACAAAGTTTTTAATTTCAATTGTTTAGTACTTTGATATGACCAGAAATAGCTCAGCAAATACCAATATCGCTTAACTATGAAATAACAAAAAAAAATTATTACATTATTCACAATTTAAAATATTGTTCCTCCTACTTCTTCCAATATCCAATATAAAATAGTTATAACATCCTGAGAATAATTATGAAAAGTTCGAAACACTTTTCAAAACCCAATACCTAAAAAAAAATTGTTTCAAATATTCAAGTATTTTCAATGTTATATTCTCTTGTTCACGATTCGATAGTTTTTTTTTAGCTCAAGACAGTGGTTTCAAAATATCCTGTTTCTAATTTTTTTCCACTTTTATTTGTATTAAGTAATTCCTTATTGTCTTTTGGCACATCATTCAAATAATTTCCAATTTTTCAGCATATATGTCAACTACTTAATATTCACACTATGTGAATTTTTAGAGGTTAAAGATACTTGACTCTGGTCCAAAAGTTAGTTTTGAATGACGTCCAAAGAATGACTGACCGTAGTTTCCCGCGTGAAATTTATATATACGACGACATTACGAAAATAATTTAGATATTCCGTATTACACAATTATACTCCGTTTGAAAATAATAATTTATGTTTTTAGATAGATATATAAAAAACAGTCTTAGGAAATTATTAAGTATATGACCAAAAATATTTAATAAAAATTAACCAAGCTAATAAAACGGGCTTAAAAAAAATGATATCAACATTATAACTGAAGATATTAACGTAAATCTATTCCTTATGAACTATTGAACACATTAGAGAAAATTAATGATTTATTCTTCATCTATTTATTAGTTAGTAATTTTGAAGAAGCAGAGGAATATAAAAATATTATGAGTAGACAAAAATATGTACTTAAAACAGTCCATAATCAAGTATTTTATCTAAAAAACTATTTTTTTTTGAGTCTCGTACGAAAATATGTTAATTTATAATTTTTTAAGACCCTCCTCTAAAGGGTAGCTCAAAAAAAATTTTTTAGGAGTCTCAAGATTTTTCAAAATTTCAAAATTAGTCAAAAATTCGATTTTTTTATATTTTGCTCGTGACGGTAGAATTTTGTACCCCAAAAAGGAAAAAAATGTCTTAAATTTGTAGCTCAAAATATATATTTTTAACGGTCGCTCAACATACAACATTATTGCTTTTGATGTTTTCGAGCGACCTTTAAATCTTAACATTGAGAATTAATTTCAATTTTTGCTTTTAAGTAGCAAGGTAATCATAATTCATCAGGATGAAAGCATAATTTAATAAATCGAATTTTGACTAATTTTGAAATTTTTAAAAATCTTGAGCGACCCATAAAATTTTTTTTTTTTGAGTTTCCTTTTGGAGGTGGTTTTAAAACATGATAAATTAATATATTGTCGCACAAGACTCAAAAAAAAACTTCTAATATTTGAACTGTTTCAAATATTGAAGATTCAACATAAAAATGCCCATTATGTTTCTTAGAACACAACATTTGCAGTTGAATATGGAAATATAATTTTCTGGTTACTTTGCACTATGCACTCTTATAAAAAGCACACATTTAAAGTTTTTAATTCACAACACAATGTTGATATGATGGAAGGTTATTCACTTGGTGTTCAGAAGCTACAAACAAGAAAGCAACACTATGTTAAAACAAAATAGAACCATGTAAAATCATTTATTACTTTATTTTGAGCTTCTTAATATTGACAGGAATTGAAATTACCTTCTGGGTATTTACAAAATATGACCTTTTGTTCATTTATTACTGAATAACGCTATAAACTTTTTGTGTTCTGGTGTAGTTTTAGCTTTAATGTTACAAGTGATAACCGAACATATGAAAGTGCACTTCCTTGGTAGAATGGTAGACCTACAATAGAATAGAAAAATATCAAGAGTATTGAGTAGTGAGTTTGTATAATAAAGAAATGTTTCTTTTTTAAACACAAATTTCTTTGAATGCAATAATTCTAGAAAGAGTTGAAGCTTAGAAAGTGTACTTATGTTACGAATTTTAGAGCCAATAAACTTTATATTATTTATATAAAAAATCATTAATCATATTAGAATTCACCTTGAGTAAGTTGTCTAATGATTTTTCTATTAATCCTGTTTGTACTTTGGCCATTTTTAAAAAATTAGATAACAATTTTAAAACAAATCAAAACAATCTCGCAATCGAAAACAAGGTTAGGATTTAGAGGCACAGATGAAACCGCGTTGCCAGACTTACGCGATATGGCGATTATGATTTGAATAACATTTCGATTAAGAAGAAAGTTTACTGAAATAGTAAGTGTCAAGTTGCTTCATAAAAACTGAATTTAAATAAATATTGTTTTAGTTTTAATATATATGTTTTTATGTTAAATTAACTGTAACGTTCATTTTTGGCCGTTCGAATTATTAAAGGAAAAATTCGACTCGCCTTGTTTAAATATACGGAAAAAAGGTAAACCGTAATTTATTGTTTGATAAGCTTTTAAAAGGCATTATTTTTGTCGTGAACTGTCTGCATGTATTGTTTAGTCTTCAAATATCATTATTATAATTTATTTTTTTGTGTCGCTGGACAGGGGTTTTGTTCAACTGAGTTATAACTTTTCGTATATTTTATCACCTGTACAACGATCTTATGTGCATTAATTTGTTTCAATGTGTTAAATTCTCCTCAAAATAGACTGTCTCGTTGCCAATTTGTTTGTGTTATGTATTATACCCTTTAGGTAATTAATTATTTGCGATACCCATTTCATCGAATTTGTGTAATTTTTGTTCTCATTGTTTATATTAATCCAATATTATTGTTATAGTTTTAATTTTGACAGTACGAATTTCAGTACGAAGTTGTTAGGTTAATTGTCATTTAACAACGGGACACGATAATTGACAGAGTCATGTGTTTTGTGTGTCGTTTGATCTGGTTCCGAGTTTCAGGTAATAGTATATCTACGTCGCATTCGCTGTATGAGGTGCGTCAGTAACAGTTTACAAATGAAGTTATATTATGTATATAGATTTATTTCCCTATGGTAATTTTTCGTAAATAGTCTCTGAGCTACGTACTGGTAAATTCTTAAAGATTAATTTTTGAACCCACTCGGCTTGTCATTTTTCAAAGCGGAAAGGGAGACATCGTTGGAGATTTGGTTGATTAGTTGTGTCTCACAGGTGAAGAAAGAACCTCATATTTTGTCTAGGAGTAAAATCAGTATTTTATACAGCCATCGTGGCGATCCTATTAAAGGGGATTCTAGGTTTTACTCCAGTATTAATTGTGGAAGAACGGGTATATAATATTTTTGGGGAATTTCGTTGTTTGGATAAATTCCCCTGTTTTTTTGGACCCATTTCACTCCCGTTATTGGGATTTAGAGATGAAATAAATTGTAAGTATGAATAATTTCAATAATTTTTGAGTTATTAGTTCGTTGTTTCATATAAGGAGATCCATGCAGTTGTGTGTGTATAAGATTGAATTGGATTCTTCAATAGTTGGTTGCTGCGGACTGTCTCGCTTTTTTTTTCACCTTTGGAAGGCTACCAGTTTAACCCTTTACGAAAAAGGTATGTTTTGTATATTTTTGTTAATATTTTACGCCTTTTCATTATCGATTTCTTGTATGTTATGACTTAACAAGAATTTTAGTTATTTTGAGTTCATAATACTGTTTATGACTCTTGATTTATAGTATCTAGCTTAGGTACAATTTGGAAAAATTAATTGTATAGTTTGGGAAATTTGAGTCAATTTATATTGACACATTTTGTAATATTTGAAGGGTTCTATTTTCACCCGCAGGGTTTACAATCCGGAGACCAACGGTTTCGACTAGACTCGACCGTAGGGACACAGTACATCGGTTTACTAGCCACGTGGTTTACTAATAGCTGATTTTACATGGATGGTTCTTTATCTGGATAGGAAGATGATGATGCTGTCAATGAAAACCCCCCGCGATCAGGTTTTTTTTTAATATAATGAGGATTTCATATGTGCACTGTGCCTGCTGATTTATTGAATTAAACATTCACTGTTAAACGAATGTTCTCAAGATTTTCTCAACATTTATTTATACTTTTGCGCACAGAATGTTCTACAGTTTTTCTATTAATAACTTATATATTACCAACATATTATTTCATAATTTAATTTATTAAGGACTTTAATCTTCTTATTAATAATTTGGCTTAACTAAAAGTTAAGAAGGTTACTTCTTCCGATTTGGAGGTCGTTAAAAGGTTTATGGTATTTTAACATTGACTGTTGATATTTAGATTTAGGTGTGGATGTGCACATTATTTTTTTTGATTTCATGATTGTAAAAGGTAGAAATTAATATTTCACTATATTTGCATATATCTTGCGCAAGTGTCCTTCGCATGGTACCAAGCTAACGACCAACCGTGCCACGTGTTGGTGAGTAAATTTTCTATTTTGGTTCATGCATAGGACATATATCTTACTTGATTTCTTGCCAAATTTATTTGTTTATTTGTTTATTTATAATTCATCAAAGCCATTAGGTAAATATTTTAATTAAATATAAATTGTTGTATAGTTTAATTGAGTAAATGATTTGTTTAAATATTTCGAAGGGGAAAATTGGTAATTTTTTTATAAAGGATCATAAGTTGAGGTTTGTCTTTGTTTTTTTTTTTTCTCATTTACTAGGTTTTTGGGGAAATGGGAACGTAGTTTGGCCACTATATAAATCCAGTTGGCACCCATCTTTTATCTACTATTTCCGAAATTTTTTATAGCTATCCAGTATCCACCCCCTAGCTGCCCTCTGAGCGACGTCAAAGGCCCAAAGGTTGACACCGGAACAACCGAAACTTGTGTAACCGAGTAGACAGGATTTTATTGTCAAAGTTATTTTTTTTATATTTTTAGAGTTTAATATTAGGCAATTCCCTTCTGAAAGTTGTTTGGAATTTTTTGTATGGTACATCTCCTTTAAATTGTCGCTTATCCGGAATTTCAATAATTCTTTATAAGTAGCGGCAACAAGGTAAAAACATATTGATCATTGTCTGAAAGGTTAAAAAGAAGCCAATCACATTTTAGGCTTCATTATGAAGATGTCTAAAAATCACTGTAGTGCGCATATCAAATTTGCTTGAATTTTTTTGAATTTTAAAAGATCTTGTAGGAAAATTTGAAGAGAAAAATATTTCAAAAACATATTTTTAGACTAGATTTTATGCTAGCTTTTAGAAAACATATTTTTGAATTTCACTAAAGACGCCCATTAAAAAAAAAACACAATTATTGATTAAAATTCCAACGGAAAATCGCCCTATATCCAATGAGCACAAGTATGTAAAAAAACCGTTGAAAACTCATTAATCCAAACGTATAAAAATAGTTCAAATGTCGCGGAAAATAAAGTTATTTGCAACCAAACAATAAAAAAAGTATTATTTTTTAAATTTTTAACAATGAAAATAACTTAAAAAATACGTTGTAAAATAGTATTTTATATAAGTTTAACTTATAAGCTAAAATCTCAACGTTACATTTTGAACCAATAACGTTGTTTTATACCATATGCGTTTTCGTTGAAAAATCAAGTGTGTGTGTGTGTGTGTTCATTGGGTAGAATAAGTACACAATGTTACATCAAAGCTAAATCTACTCCGAAGCGAATATTTTTAAAACATTTTGTTCTCTTCTCGTAATTAATATGTAGTTTCAGTAGTTTGTTATTTTGTTATATATTTCTTGCCTTATTTGTGTTTTGTTGACGTATTTAAACCAGCTGAATCTGATTTTACAAATCCAGGATTCATGTTCAATACTAACGATAGATTCAACAAATAGAAATGTATACAGAATTGTACAAACAGGTAACCAACAATTCATATCTGATAGCCTCACCTTAAAAAAGTATAGCTATAAAGCTTTATCTCAGTTTAATCTCCTACCATTGACTAAACTACAATACGCTGGTGAAAACCAATCCCCTGTTTCGATCGTCTGTGCATCACATGTACTAATTTAATCTACTTATTAACTGTCTTTAAATTGTCGTTTCGTTAATCACACTGTAATTTTCGTTATGTTAAATATTCCCCATTTTATGAAACTCCATATCTACAACAACTGATCCTCATCTTTACATTGAGTTGAATTTCGTGTTTAAATAAAATTTACATGTGGTATTGATTTTAATTTTTTTTATTCCTTTGTGTAATTAAATGTGTTGATCGTTGACTCGTATTTGGGTGTTTTGTATAAATGGTTGTTATGGAACCTGATTAATTTAAGTTTTATCATCCAAAAATTTTATTACCTCATTACCATTAAGCGTATAACGGAAAAAGCAGTACACCACATTTTAAATTTACATTATCTCAAACGAGTACGTGATTCGGGTCGTCAAAAGTCCTAAAAAACGGATAATGAAGATGACACAAAATATGTGGGTAACCAGTAGGTAATTTCTGTGAACCCGACCATGCGGCAAACAATCGCGTTCGCGAAATACATTAATTCTTTTTTGATTGACAAAATACAGTTTTAAAGCATATCTAATGAATCTGGGAACACACACAAGTGCTTAACATAATGAAAAACCGCTACGAATGGCAAGTAGCCAAATAATTACTGGTGTATAAACAAAGTCATTTGAACATAATCGGCGTTGCAAGCCGGAAACCGCATTTTTTTCGAAAACGAAACGACTTTTACGCATGATGTGCGAAAAAACGAACACAACTCGGATTTTTATTTGCTTCCGATGTGGCCTATTTCGATATTCTATCAATGCAGTCATTCAACTGTTTGAAAAAACGAAAACGAATCGACGGATCAAACTCAAAGACGGCATAAATGAAATTAGATCAGGTATAAAGATGGGAAAAAAATGGAAACGAAAATACGTGTATGCCCATAATAATGAGAATACTCCGGAGATTACCATTTGCTTTTACGATAAAATGGGAATTTTTTCCGGATTGATTTTATGCAACCTCTCGTAAAAAGCCAATTCGGAATAATTTTATTTTCAATATTAAAAATAATACCGCGTTCAAGAGGTTACTTTTTCGATATGATAATAAAGTTTTTACGATGGAATAAGCCTTTTTGCTTATTTATTTACTCAAGTGGTTTGTGCAATTTTGTAAATAAAATAATTGTTAATAAATAAATAATTTTATTTATTGTAAAAAAGTAAGTAAAAAATTACAAGAATTTAAATTATACATTCTCAAGATATAAATAACTTTTTCGTCACATATCTAATATTAATTTAAAACTAGAAAAAAACTCTGTTTGACTCATTTATGGTCCATCTTCTGTCCGAGATTTTCCTTTGTTTGTCTAAAATTTCTTTGATTCACCCCTAAGAGTAATACAAAATACAAAAAATAGAAAAATAAAGAAAAAAAAATAAAAAAAATAAAATAAAAAAAGAAACAAAAAATCAAACAAAAAAACAAACAAAACAAAAAACAAAAAACCAAAAACCAAAAACCAAAAACCAAAAACCAAAAACCAAAAACCAAAAACCAAAAACCAAAAACCAAAAACCAAAAACCAAAAACCAAAAACCAAAAACCAAAAACCAAAAACCAAAAACCAAAAACCAAAAACCAAAAACCAAAAACCAAAAACCAAAAACCAAAAACCAAAAACCAAAAACCAAAAACCAAAAACCAAAAACCAAAAACCAAAAACCAAAAACCAAAAACCAAAAACCTAAAACCTAAAACCAAAAACCAAAAACCAAAAACCAAAAACCAAAAACCAAAAACCAAAAACCAAAAACCAAAAACCAAAAACCAAAAACCAAAAACCAAAAACCAAAAACCAAAAACCAAAAACCAAAAACCAAAAACCAAAAACCAAAAACCAAAAACCAAAAACCAAAAACCAAAAACCAAAAACCAAAAACCAAAAACCAAAAACCAAAAACCAAAAACCAAAAACCAAAAACCAAAAACCAAAAACCAAAAACCAAAAACCAAAAACCAAAAACCAAAAACCAAAAACCAAAAACCAAAAACCAAAAACCAAAAACCAAAAACCAAAAACCAAAAACCAAAAACCAAAAACCAAAAACCAAAAACCAAAAACCAAAAACCAAAAACCAAAAACCAAAAACCAAAAACCAAAAACCAAAAACCAAAAACCAAAAACCAAAAACCAAAAACCAAAAACCAAAAACCAAAAACCAAAAACCAAAAACCAAAAACCAAAAACCAAAAACCAAAAACCAAAAACCAAAAACCAAAAACCAAAAACCAAAAACCAAAAACCAAAAACCAAAAACCAAAAACCAAAAACCAAAAACCAAAAACCAAAAACCAAAAACCAAAAACCAAAAACCAAAAACCAAAAACCAAAAACCAAAAACCAAAAACCAAAAACCAAAAACCAAAAACCAAAAACCAAAAACCAAAAACCAAAAACCAAAAACCAAAAACCAAAAACCAAAAACCAAAAACCAAAAACCAAAAACCAAAAACCAAAAACCAAAAACCAAAAACCAAAAACCAAAAACCAAAAACCAAAAACCAAAAACCAAAAACCAAAAACCAAAAACCAAAAACCAAAAACTAAAAACCAAAAACCAAAAACCAAAAACCAAAAACCAAAAACCAAAAACCAAAAACCAAAAACCAAAAACCAAAAACCAAAAACCAAAAACCAAAAACCAAAAACCAAAAACCAAAAACCAAAAACCAAAAACCAAAAACCAAAAACCAAAAACCAAAAACCAAAAACCAAAAACCAAAAACCAAAAACCAAAAACCAAAAACCAAAAACCAAAAACCAAAAACCAAAAATCAAAAATCAAAAATCAAAAACCAAAAACCAAAAATCAAAAATCAAAAATCAAAAACCAATCATCGAGTATCTGCCACCTCATGACACCGCTGGATATGTTAATACTGCTGCACCAGAACAACACTATTAAGTAACTGAATGTCACTTTAACTAAATTCCAAGCTAAGGTTTTAGGCAATGTGATGAAGGGTTAATGGCCGCTGGGAAAGCGGTTGCCAGCGTTCCTCTGGGGGCACTTGGTGAAACCCTCTTGTATCCAGCCACCCGGTCATGCGAGGCTATAATCGGCTGGACATTTATTTTCCTAGCTACTCCTGGGAACAATATGGACCATAACAATATAAAAACAACCACGGACGGTTAACTCCCAGAAGGAGAAACCTTCCCCAACAACAAACAACAGAGGTAATGGGAGTGATTCAAGAAAAATTAACTTTGTCTCCATCAACCTCTGCTTAACGCCCTAAGGGAAGTGATAAACTCACAATACCTCAGGCGGAACAAGCTTCGGAGGTAAGTGACAGTTTAAGAAACCCCAAGGTAGAAACTAGCCTAAAATGAGTCCGTTTTCAACGAAGACCACGATAAGGGGTCACCCCAAGAAGCCTAAAAATAGGTTGGACAGAGCAAGGCAACCACATCTGCAGCGCAAGAGATAGAAAGGGGTACTAACGCTTATGAAAATGGCGTAGGTACCTAAATAATTATTCAAAAAAAAGCTGACTGAGGAACAAGCGAATCAGGGCCACAGTTCATGAAGGGATATTTCTATAACAGAGCTCTCTTCTTGATCTCTGCGAATGACATTGCTAAAACCTGGCTCTCCGAAATAATCTTCCAGCTCCAACCGTGACAGGGAGCATAACTTATAGTGATTCTCTCTATCGCGATCGTCCGAATCAAGAAAGTTGTGGCCTAGATACCCAACCCCATTTAGAACATGGAAACAACAAAGATACTTGCGTTCCTCAAAACCCAAATGGAACAGTGGCAAGTCATTCACAGGCAAGTGGAAGACAATGGTCAAACCATTGTACTTTTAATTAACGACGACTCTCTGAGTGCTTTAGAAAATCTGCAGGTAAAACCCTATCTGGGGGTTACTTAGGTAATCTTCAGAGTGTAAAGCGAGAGGAAGGAAGAACCTAGAGATACACAGAGTAGTGAAAGCTAATCTGAGACACTGCAAGGACACCTTTGCAACCCTTGCAGGTACCATTATTAGGGAGGACATAGACGTAACCCTAATACAAGAACTCTGAATCTTTAAAGGGCTTGGACAAACCAAAGGTAAGTTAATATACAGTACCCAATATAAAACACTAGGGTATCTATATACATACGTCCTGGTCTAGACATCCTCAATTTACAAGATTTCTGTTTTAGAGACCTAGTAGCAGTCAGGTTGGAAAAAAACAGCAGGTTACAAGAGGTCATTCATTCTAACCTCTGCATGACTTTCCTATAAATCCCAGCCCTACACCAACAGATGAACTAAGGAACCTTGTAAACACCTGTCGGGCTGAAAACTATATAACATGGACCAGCACTGACAACAAAAGAGGTGATTCTTTACTTGAATTCATTTTAACCACTAACCTGAAAATATTGAAGCGAACCAGTAGACGGAGCGAGGTTATTGATATTGCCCTTGGTTCTCCCTTCGTTTTAAGTCACATTGGTAAGTGCTACGTATCTAGGGAGCCTTCCCCCTCAAATTATTCGCATATACTCATAGAAATCGACAACCAGAAGTCTAAAGTTATAAAAAAGCAAAAATTAAAAAAAAAAAAAATAACAGTAAAGTTTCAGCACCAATCCAAACTTTGTTTCTAATATAAATTTATAGGCGTGTATTTTTTAAACGTGAAACATATCGGCGTTGTCTGAAAAATAATTGGATGTTATTGACACATTAGAGTAATTGGAGGTGATTTTGATGCTTAAGAGACCAATAGGTTTTTTAAGATGATGATTTTGCATCCAAATTTTAGCCTTTTACTAAAAAGTTTTAAATTTTGTGATATAAACTAGCTAAATTTCGCCAAAAAAGCATAGTTTGCAAATTTTATCATAAGAAGGAAGTATTATAAACTGAACACGAAAATTAATGCATTTAAATATAAAAATAATTGAAGAATTTGATGTTTTGTTTTAAACAGGGACTTTTATTTTTTATTTACTTATTAAGAATAATAAACCATTTGAAATAATGATATTAATTGATTTTAAATGTAAATTTTTAGATTAAAATGTAACCATGATATGCGGACCTACAAAAAGTACACTGACTAGTTTAATGTTTTATGCTCTTCTAAAACATCAAATCGGATTTTAAAAATGTTTATAAACAGGTTGTTTCTTTAAGGAAAACAATTTATAAGATTTTTGTTAATCTAGACCTGGATTTATCTTCATGTTATTTCGTCAGTCTTTTAAGTCTTTTAGGGAGTGGTTCGTTAATTTTCATCTTCAAAGAAAAATTTAAAATTACGTAAACCATAAGTTTTTAACACCATCTTGGTATACTTTATTCACAGTAAGAGTTCGTCTATTTACCAGTGAAACACCCTATATAGTTTATAGTTACTAATAAGGAAGTTAAAATGGATTATTTAATCCCTGCCATTCCAAGTTAAGGCGATTGAACCGTTAAGTGATTCCTTATTAAGTATATGGGGTTAGGGAGTTAAATCATTTTACCCTAAAGCTTAAATTCACTGTCAGGAAGGGTAATCCCTTTTACCTGACTGTTATTTTATCGTCAAATTGCTTAAGGAATAATAACTTTGTAACGAATGCAACTTTGTGTGTAATTAATAGCAAAACAGGAAATAAACATTAATATTTATTACACTACTCTTTGGTTTGAACAAAATTTATTAATTTTTTAAGAAATAATAATTGGTTTAGCGAAATAATTGGTTTAGCTCATTCATTGAAAAGTTATCAAACTCGCTCAAAAACTTTTGCATTTCAATAATCGATACATGAATGTGTTCTTAAAACTAATCTCGTGTACTAATCATTAATATGTTCTGAAACAATCTTATACTAAGTACTTATCATCTAAAGTTGATCCATGGATAGTTCATTAGATTGTTCTGATTACTACATACACACTGTGCTCTGCTTTTACACATACACAAAACATTACACGTGTTCAAATGGCTTGGTATTTCTTGAATCGTCCTGCAACTAAACAGCTTCTGAATTGCTATGTAGGTGCAGTTAGGTTTCATGCTTGCCAGCAAATCATTCATTTTCTCTTTTACTGTTGGAATGCCAAGGTCTCAATGAAACAATTCATTAAGCATAACCAAGAAGCATTTACTATATTACGCAATACTTTATTCTAAAAGGTTTAAATATACCTAATGTTGCTATCTCTGACATGTGTGAATAATTCAAACAATTTTTGTTTCATTTGCAAAGAGTATGTATTTAAAGAATATCATTTAAATGTGACAACGTTCGTAAATGAGGCTTACAAAAATTATTTTGGGCACCCGCTGGACATGAAAAATAAGCCTTGGATTCCGCAAAAGATATGCAAAACATGCCTTAAGTTCCTACGTTTATGGACAAATAAGAAAAGACATAGCTTCAGGTACCAAATCGCTATAATTTGTAATGAACCCATGAACCACCATGACGATTGTTATTTTTGTTTGGTAAACATAGCTGGTATTAACCGAAAATGTCGGGCCAAATGGGAATATCCTTTCATACAATCGGCACATAGACGTGTCCTGAGCCCTAAGTCTACACCTGAACCTCAATATGGTACTTTACAGGAAGAGCCAGAAGATTTTGAGACGAAAAACGACAGTAGTGATAGTGACTTTAAATGCGATCTAGGAACGCCAAAACCATTCAATCAAGATGATTTAAAAGACTTAATTAGAGATCTGGGACTGTCAAAATCAGCTTCAGAAATTTTAGCTTTAAGGCTAAGAGAAAGAAAATTGGTAACGAAAGAAACTAAAATTTCTTATTACCGCACAAGGGAAGATGTACCTGGATTGATGGCTGCAATGGGATTACAAAATTATGTTTCTAGTAAGTGGCGTTTATTCATAGACTCGTCTAAAATGTGTTCTCTTACACAATGGGAATAAATTAGGGTCGTTGCCTATTGCACATTCTACAAAAGTAAAAGAAGAATATAGACCTATTGCTCTGGTTTTGGACAAAATTAAATATGTGGAAAATAACTGGATCATATGTGTTGATTTAAAAATGGTCAACTTTCTATTAGACCAGCAAGGTAGTTACACAAAGTATCCTTGTTTTCTTTGCTTGTAGGATAGTAGAGCTAAAAATCAACATTGGGTTAAAAAGGATTGGCCTTCTCGGATTTTGTTTCAGGACAACAAAACGTGATAAACTTACCTTTAGTGTCTGGAGATCGTATAATTTTTCCTTCGTAAAATTAGAGCTTATAAAACAATTTGTCAAAGGTTTCAACAAAACTGGAACTTGTTTTCTGTATATTTCTATCAAAAAAATTCTCGAAACTGAGTGAATAACATATAAAAGCGGGAATTTTCGATGGACCACAGATAAGATCATTAATACAAGACACAAAATTGACGGACACTATGACAGAAATTGAGAAAAACGCATGGAATTAGTTTGTTTGGCTTGTTCAAAATTTTTTGGAAAATAAGAAAAGGTCTAACTATTTTCAACACATTGAATAACTAATGAGTCACTTTCAAACCCTTGGATGTAACATGAGCATCAAGTTGCACTTTATTCACAACCTCCTAGATTATTTTCCCGCTAATCTTGGAGATCTTAGTGGAAATAACAGGTCGAGCGATTCCACCAGGACCTTCGTACGATGGAGGAACGGTATAAAGGCTACTGGAACGCACACATGATGGCTGACTATTGTTGGAAATTTCAGAACCGTTCTATGGGATCAACCTCTGCAAGCAAGTCTTATAAAAGAAAGTTTGTTTTACCTTAAGAACTGAATAAAATATGATTGTGTTTTACTTTGAAATGGCCATGTGTCATATTTTCTAAACTAGAGCTGATATAGATTTTTAGATTACAGATTTGTAGTTTTCATTAAAAATTAAGCTAGTGTCATGTAATATAACTCAATCATCAGAAATAATGTTGTGCAGAGTTATTATGGATTATTTCTTCTTGATTAATATATTGAATCCAATTTTTGATTATACGAGTTTCTATTTTGTAATATTTTTTTATAATTTCTTCTTCTATGAAATTGAATCAGTGAGTCAAAGAACAGTACTAGTCCAAAAATTGACGTTTTGAGTAAATATAGTCAAATCGATAATAACCTAAGTCTCCACCCATTGTGATCAAAATCAATACAATACACACAATAGGTTCCGCAATATAAATTACGTTGAAACTGAAATAGTGGAAGAACAAAACAAATCCAGGACATTTACTGTTTTTACACTTATTAGGATCACTTTGAAGTTGATGTTTTGAATATTATTTTGTTAGTTGTTACAATAGCTGTTGGTTCTGTTGAATTTCTCTTCAAAGTATAGTAATTTTCGCAAATATGTTCAATAAAAAATAATATCTGAACGTAACAGCAGTAATTATCAAGCTAAAATAGCAAGTAAGAAAAAAACCCAAAGAAGTGGAAAGATAATAAAAGTAAGCTTGCAGAACAGCAAGGTAAATCCTATGTATCAACATCGGGCATAGTCGTACCAAAAAAACCATGAGGTTCTCCTTGTACGTAAGTCTTTTCACTATATTTGTTTAAACAATAGTTTTATATTACGAATATGTTTATATTTTAAATGCAAACGTCTATGCACGTCTTTACTAAACGATGAAGAAAAAGCCGCGATGATTTTAAAGTTGTATGGCGGTAGACCAAAAAATGAACTTGATACATATTTATCGGGATTAATCGAAGCGAAGCCAGTGCATAGACGTCGACAACGTTCTGAGCAAAATATAAAACCAAGGTCCTCAAATGTTTCATACTTTAATTTAAAAATGTCTGAACGTGTTCCGGTATGTAAGCAGGCTTTTATGAGTCTACATAGTGTATCACGTATTTAAGTACAGCGTCTAACTATATTGATGGTAGCAGGTCAGTCGCCTAAAGAACTCAAGCAAAATCTGGTGATTATTAGTGATTATTAGTCATATTCAAAATACAAATTGGGATAATATTTTAAATTCTCAAAATCCTAAAATAGCTTCCTCTTTATTTTTTCAACAGTATGAAACACATATAAAACAGTCTACAAAAATAATTAAATTTAAAATAAAGAATAAGAAGAAACCTTGGATTACGGTAGGTTTAGTAACATCTATCAAAAATAGAGACCGATTATTTCGTAGGCATTTATCTAATCCCGGTAATGAAAATATAAAAAATAAATATGTCATATAGAAATATCTTAAATAAACAAATAAAAAAGGCAAAAAGTACGTATTTTAAAAATGAAGTGCGAAAAAATCAAAAATCTCCCAAACATCTTTGGAAAGTAGTTAATGATTACACAAATAATTATAAAACTAAAAACGATCTGATACAAAAAATTGAGTGCATTGAGTGACGACCAAAAAACACGGTTTTTGAGAAAAGTTGCCTAAAATTGACGATTTTCAGTTTTTTAATCTGAAAATTGAGCAAACCCAAATGTCATATCTTCTGAATTTGTATACAAAGTTTAAAGTGTGTATGTTTCTTCTAGTTGTAGAATTTTCCCGACAAAGTCCCATTACACGCGCTCCGCGGAATCCAAAACTCGTGCATTTCTGTAATTTTATTTTTTGTGATTTCCAGTTTTAAATTTCTTACATACCTAAATTTATTAGGCCTAAAATTTATTAAATTGTATTTTACTGACTTGTTTCTTGAGTTTTGTGCAAAAAATAGAATTACCGCAAAATTAGCCAGACGTCGTATCAAGGATAGCCACCATGGCTATCCTTCGCTATCCGACAAGTTTAAACTTGAAACGGTCATATTATTACAAATGAATCGCTTGATAGTGTTCATCGGCATAGATTTTTAATAACCGTGTTCAGCAAGCTCTGTGTACACGTGGTTTTTCGGACTTCTTTAGCGTAAGTACGTTCTTAAATTAAGAAAATTCTATCACAGTGCTATAATTTTTTTGTTTCCAGGTTGCAATGGCTGGCCTGTGTTTATTATGTCATCAGAAACTTGCAGAGGGTGAACTTACCCCAATTAGACCGACAGGATTGAAAGGTCTGCAGATGGTCAGCAAAGAGAGGGGATGATTTTTTCAGTTCTTTAGAACCAGGTTTTATATTGCATGAGAGGTGTCGCAAACATTACGTAGCTCGACGTTACGGAAAAGAGTTTATTTATAAAACCTGGGATAGGCATAAAAGGGCCGCGATTGACAATGCCAAAAAAAAGGAGGATGGAGCATCAACCGAGAAGAAAACCAGATGTTAGAGAACAAAAAACAAGCTTATCACCAAGTTGGGACTTACACTCAAGCTTAGGATTAATTTCCTAACATTTTTAAAGTATACCTTTTTGTATATTTTTTTGTGCTCTTTCCGATGGCGCAGTTAGTTTCTTCAAATATATTTTTTGTTAGATGTTTTCGGAAAACCCGGAGAAAATCATATGGGAAAAAAATTTAAAAAAATGTACGCCTTCCGGTTTCCTGCGAATTCCCGAAAAATTATAGCAGATTTCGCCGCGGGACTTATTTTATTTGAGAGCCCACAAAAAAATACGCAACTTCTCTCATGGGCACATATATCTAACATTTATAATTTCGCCACAAATCCATCGCAAATTTCATGTTCATGATTCTGATCAAAGAAACGAAAAAACAACTTTTTGTTAAAAGCACTTCTGGCGGCGAGAAATTCGCCATTAAAACTACCTGTGCAATGAAATCCCGAACTATTTTTGCCTCCTCTTTCGATTGGTGCATTTATTTTTACTATCAGAATGATACTTGCCCAGATAATTAGCATTTTAACCATGGAAAATTCCGGAAAACCCGGTTTTTCCTATTTTAAAAAAATTGAAAAACAACTACATCATTTTTTTCGGAAAGACCACATCAAAATACACAAGTTCCACTTTGTTTCATCCAATTACAAATTAATGTAAGCTCGAAGGGGCTTTTTTTCGTTATTTAATTGGACTAATATAATTGACTTAAAAAACAGTACATGTCCACAATATATTTTTTTAAATATTTCATATACAAACCTTTTCTAATAGTTGAAACAGTCATCTTAAATAGCTTTACATTTGATGTGTATATGTCAAATTTATATGTAAAATAAACTAGTTATTTAGTTTTTTTTTTAATTTACTCGGAATGCCATTTTTGGACTAGTACTGTTCTTTGACTTACCGACTCAATTATATAATATCCTATTTGTGAGTGTAGATATTCTCCAGTAGGTATCTGCTTAAAGTTTTTCATCGTTAACATGAGTATTTACTCGGCTTTAGAGCAGAGCATGCAAGGGCTTCGTAATACCCCACTTTTAAAATTTACTTTTGACTTATTCTGAAAGAAAAAAGATGTACATGTAGGTAAAGGTTAAATCTGTGCTCTTCTTAGGACACTATTTCAAAATTTTATTCTATTTTTTCTAAAAAAAAAAAAAAACTTTTTTACCCATTTCCTCAATTTTCTTAGAAAAAAAACTAAATCGAATTTGGAAAAAGTTATTCCAGAAGAACATAGATTTAACTTTTACCTACACGTACAATTTTTTAAAAATAGTTTAAAATGTAGTTTAAACGTAGGATACGTGCCTCTGTTAGATTTTTAATAATGTTTTACTAATTTACTAATGTTTTACTTCGCGCGTTAGGGTTTGAATATGTATTCTTTGCATCTACATGCAATAATTGTTAAAATTATAAATGAATGCTGATTTAGGTTAGTCTCGGAAGTAATTTTGTAGTATTTAGGCTCTACCCTTACGTTGTAATTTTTATACCTACTAAACTACCGTTGCAAATCTTTCAGTTTGTAATGTAAAATATTTTGTTTTATAACTTACTAAATTAACTAGGATGCAGTTCCTGAATATAAAATTAAAATTTAGTAACTGAATAAAACCGTTCTATTTATTTTTAACATGCGAAATTGTTTTGTGATTTATACCATCATTCTGTTGTCTTATTTAATTTATAGTTTCTTGGAAATAAACCTAAATTAACAGACAATTGTATACAAAGAATGCATTTTATTCAAAAATATATGTCAACCTCAGTCATCAGAACGTATCGCGTATATCACTTAAGCATTACATTTTGAAAAATTATCCATTTCCTGAATGATGTGAGTAAAATAGTTTTCAGTTTTCAACGTATTACGTCTGTCTACAATTTAACACTGGCAATTGAAACGTAAATTATGCCAAAATAACACACAATGGAAATATGTACATTATAATAAAGAATGTCCCAAATATGGTTTTTAATAGATTAAAAAATGTTATAATATAGTGGGGACAACAGTATAAATAAAATTAAATTAATGTTTGTAAAAGAGGCCAACAAGCATAATACAAAGTCACATAAGACAAGATAAAATTAAATTTTGTAAATAAAAATTAATAAATTCAGATTGAAAAATTTTAGCAATTTAAAATTTTACATGGGTACAAATATTGTTGAAATAAGATTAGTATCAAAAATTTCAATAAACAAAAGCTTATCAAACTTGGTAATAATGGCCCGCATCAAAAACCTGTCCTGACACTATTTCGATTTTTGTAACTTCTTGAATTCGAAAATGACCCCGGTTTTTGCCCTCCCACCTAATTTTATAACTCATAATTTTTTGGCAAACAATTACTGAGGCCCTTCCTATAGGGCCCCAGTATTGCATTCGTGCAGACGAAAAACATTTCTTATCCCCATTTTTTAAAACTTTTTTCATGTTACCGATCATTCTGAGTCCAAAAATGCAAAAAAAAAAATTCGTCTGGTCGTCTGTGTGTATGTATGCCGGCACGATAACTCTAGAATGAAAGCTCTGATTGACTTGTGGTTTTAATTTTCTTGAATAATTACTTCTAACTTATAACCATATTGATTTTCAAAATTTTCGGTTCATCCTAACTACTTTAATATCAATTTTCTTAAAATCCGCCTATGCATTTCTTATGTGACAATTTTAGGAATTCCAATAATTTTTAACGTCTAACATTTCTAACATTATTAACATTCCATAAATTGCAAACATTCTTTAACGACCTGTCAAACAACAGCTGTTGATAGTAAAGGTGAGATTTCTAAGGCGGGTTGCGACCTTCATACTTGTAACCATAGCCATTTTAGAGACCATTTTCATTTTAAATTAGTCGTCAAGCCTGCCAATTTATGAAAAAAAATATAAGCATTTTCTCAAAAATTACTTTTTTATGGTGGTACATTTCGCCCCTAGTCACAAAAACACCTTCATCAAATTTACTGGCCCTCTGTCGCAACCTCATAAAATAATTAACCGGCCATTTTATTTGGCAAAAATCACAATAATGCTTGGCTGTGCCTGTCAAATATCAAGATGTCAACTGTGATGTGTGAATGGCTCTTAAATGTCAAATTATTTAAAAATGTATGCTTCTTTTGATATTTATTGCAAATAATTTGTAGTCTATCTCAATTCAGGCTTTCCATAAATAAAGGTACAGCAAGACAGATAATATAATGTTCTCATTCAAAGCACTGTTTTATTAATATGCGGTTTTTTGTAGATAATTTTAATTATACGATTTTGGATTACATTAATGGGTGCAATATCATATAGTCCACATTATAGCATATCGCAAAATAGATTCAACCAGCGAATTGTAAATAATAATTAGTAAACTCCTAGCCATAAATTTACTAAATTCATAAAATTTAAAAATAAATCTTCTTACATTGGGATTTTAATGACGTAATGTGATCAACCCATTTAAAATTTTGATCAATTATGATACCGAGTTATTTTGTTGTGTTTTTTATTTTAATTATAAAATTGTCATTTATTTGTCTGTTGAAAGAAGGCTTTTGTAAATTACGTTGCTCTCTATGGATCTACTTTAACACAAAAATAGTTTTGTGGCTAGTTGCTATAACATACCGTTGCAAAACTATTAATAATTTAAACATAGTAAGTAGTATAAATATAACATCAAGTAATTTTTTAAAATAAAGTACATGATCTCGAAACAGAAATAATTTATAATAAATGCGGGTAAAACGAGGGGTAAAATAACAATAAATTAAGGGAAATACTTAAAAATGGCAGGTTTAAAGAGTATTATCACAAGAAAGTATATCCGTTCTGTTTATTTATCAAGTATTGTTTGAGGTTACTTTTGAATAATTTATTGTTGTTTTTTTTTTTTAATTTCTGTAGGTAGTCTATTACATTTTTTAAACCTTTAATAAACATTGTATTTTGGGAACTTTTAGTGATGGCTTGCCTTACATGAAAGTCAGATTGGCTTCTTGTATTAAAGTTGTGATATTGCGAATTATATTGAATTTTTTCTAATAGATCTAATGCGATGGTCATTTTTATTTCATAAATAAATATCAGTCATGAACTGAACATAATTCTAACCTGAAAGCCAATTTATTTCTTTTAACATAGTCATTCTTCTGTCCTTTATTAATAGAATATAAATAGGCGAATTAAGGAGCCTAAATATTTTACATTAGCAGGTTTAAGAGGTAAAGGGCCCAATTATTATTGGATAAATTGCTCGAACAAATTTTTAAACCATAGAATGGTTTTAAAAATCAAGGCTTGTGAAAATAATCACAAGGTTTAACCTAAATAATGTTAATGCTTCACAAACCAAAAAATTTACCGTCCTAATGCTGCTATCGGCTTTCGGTCTTTCGCTCCAAGTTAAATCATTTCTAGTTTTTGTTACGCTACGAGTTTACCCTTGTAAGCCTCACTCTCGATAAGGTGGGAATCACTATTTTAGCGTCTCTTGAATTTGATTTTGGTTTTGAGAGATGCAAAAGAAACACAGTATTTGAAATAAATATCACAACGCCAACGAAAGAAACAAAAGCAGACCAGTACTACGAAAAATTATTGCTGAAAGCGAAAAATGGATTAATCTCTCATTCCACTTCAACCAAGTCCAACAAACACAAAAGAACAATAATAAATAAAACATCTCCACCAATTTTTGATGGCATCAAAAACTTCAGAAGTCATATTTTTTTTTCAAATCAAAATATTCTATGATTATTAAAGTAAATGTTGCAGATAGACAGTGCTATAAACTTTTCACAAAGACACTAACAGACTAAGACTCGGCGGATAAAAGTTATGGCCATGAAACTGCATCACCCTTGTAATACTGAACAAATCAGAGTTAGGAAACTATAGAAAAAAAGATACAAAATATTGAAAGCAACCAAAAAACTTGAATGTAATACAAAACAGAATTTGAACATCTTCATGCTGTCATTTAGATGCGATAAAAATATCAGTAAGATCCGAGGCTAAATTCTCATGTTGGGAGTTACAAGTATTAGAAATGAATAATTTAAAAAACCGACTTCAAAAACGTGCAGATGTCATCACCACATCTTAACCAAATTTATATGGGACCATCCCTAAGGTACCCCCTTACTAACAAATAAAGAATCAAATAAATCGGACAAGGTGGTAAAGCACTATCGCTAAACATTCATAAAAAATAAAGAGTTTGAGAATTTTCTCATGGATCCGATTATTAGATTTTGACCAAATTTATATGGTAATACCCATGAAGTACCTCCTTTCTAACAAAAAGAATTATTCAAATCAGACACCGTGTTAAAGAATTATCGTGGAACATACATAAAAAAAAATATTGCGACGAATTGAAAACCTCCCCCTTTTTTGAAGTCGGTTGAAAATAGAAATACAGCCCATTAGAAAGTGTAGCGGTATGACCAAATCACAGGCTTCCAATGCTATTTTGGCTCCTATAACTAAACTAGTATCGAGATTCGGACCTTAACAAGCCATGAGTTCTATTAAATAATAATGTTTTAAAATACCTGTACGATCCATAGGCCTAGAAGGATTAGTACTTGGACAAAAACACCACCTTCTAATTACTTACTTTATTTTAAACACCACTGGAATGATTTTATTTTTTATTACACGGTGCACATAAAAACTAAATAGTTTTTACACTATTTACAGTATTTTTCTAAAATATTGTTGCTTACGCCCTTTTTTAGGTACAAAAATTATTACATGATGTCGAACGAAGCATTGCCTTCTTTAACACCTCAAAACGCTAGGTTATATTTGAGAGGTACTTAAACTCTGGCGTGAACGCAGTGAGAAGCGTGACTGAGGGTAACGTAATGACGTTGACCAATTAGGAAGTGCATGATGCCTGTGTTGCTAACCAATGAAAGTTGTTGCCGCATATGGAAAACTAATGAGAAGTAGACAAGAAGTAGGTATTTGTTGGCCAGCCAGCCTGTATTAAGAGGAAGTCTCCAGGGGAAAGTATCTTCTCATCAACGGCCCAGTGAAGGTCATAACTCTTCGATCGTCAACCCGTCAGCTAAGTGTCAGCCAGTAATCCGAACATTTGTTTTACCAAAGAAAATCGTTAAAATCACTACTATCTGAGGGTCTAATGAAATTAAAGTTACTGTATTTCACATAAATTCAGTTATTAATTTAATTAGGTTACAAATTGGTACCAACGTCAAATTTTAACGTTACCATAAGATCCTTCTTTCTATTTCCAATGTAGCCTAATATCAAATTTCACAATACAGAATGATTTGAAGATTCTATTCGTCACCGAAAAAATAAAGAAAATTTTGACACTTTATTTTAGAACTTTATTTATAAATAATGAGTACCTCAGAGACAGTGAGAAAACTTAGAAGATTGTGGCTTACGGATTTAATTCAACATGACTGAATGCTGGTGTTTTTCGAGAATAGTCAATCGACTGTTACTCCACCAATGTTATTTTAAACTTTTTTTTAATTTTCTTATTACTATTACAAATAAATATAAAAAAATTATTAAGAGATAATTCATAATTTGTATTAATGTTGAACGAAATGATTACTTTTACTTCGGACGCACTGTATGATAGCACTAAGTAAAACGTAAATTACGCCAAAAATATGTGGACAGGATTAAAATTATGTAGGTAAATAATAGTTCAAGACCTATCATCGAGGCGTTGAAATAAATCAACAGACGGTGAAATGTTATTGTTTTAAAACTAAAAATATGACGGTTCGCGTCACGTAAGATAATTTATAATGATAATAAAAACGCCTGTTAACTGCATAACGCATAATAGTAATGAAAATGAAATGTTGCAAACTATTAGAGTACCTACGAATGTAGAACAATGTTGCGTTAGTTATAAGAAGGGGCAATGTCATATTTCCTTGAGTATTTACAGATTTTTAGAGCGAAAAACTTAGTGTCAAGTTTCGCCTACTCTTTTTATAAATAAAGTTGTAGAAGTAGTTAGGGTGGAATCATAAAAATTATTTTTTAAATAACCAGTAGCTCGTGTAAATTGAATATACTAGAAGTGATTTTCAAACTATTGGAGTTCCACAGGGAACCTTATGTTATGTTATGTTGAGAATGGGATGTTAATACACTGCGACCTAAAAGATCTATTGTGCCCCCTTCTGTCGCCACTGCACAATGTCTATTCTAATCCTATTTTCTCAAGGAAGTGTAGGATTTGAAGTGGCTTCAAGTTAGGTAAATCTCCCTCTTCTATTTGATATCCTCCTAGATATAGTGCCCTTGGATTCTGGAGTGCTACACATTAGGATGTGAATGGAGGTTTCGTTCTCCTCCTCACAGAATCTGCACTCACTATCCTCTATTACTCTGAGTTTACTTAGGTGTCCTTTTAGTCGGCAATGCTCGGTAAGGATCCCTGTTACAATACGTAGCCTGTTCTTGCTCAGGCAGATGCAGGCTTCCGATCTTTTCTGGTTATATTCACCCAGAAGTATCTTGGCCTGTCTCATCCCCAAGAGATTGTTCCAATTATCGGTTCTTCTACTACCCAATTCTTTTTTAATCTCTCCTAATATTATATTACTGCTGATACCGCAGAACGGCTCAGGTCCTACAAAAGGTGTTTGAGCCCCTTTCCTTGTAAGACTATCTGCAATCTCGTTACCCTGTACCCCGTTATGTCCCGGGACCCAAGTGAGAGTAACTCAATTTTTCTCGCCTAGCTCATTCTGGGCATCTCCAGACCATGTTTGAGCTGATTACGTAAGTACTCAGCGCTTTGATGGCTGCTTGACTATCGGACATGATGATAATCTCTTGTCTATGATAGTTTTTCTCGATGTTAAACTGGATACACTTCTCGATGGCGCGAATTTCCGCCTGGAAGATGCTTGGATATTTTCCCAAGCTTTCGGAGTGCTTGGTTCTCGGCCCATACACTCCTATTCCAGTTCCTTCTATGGTTTTGGAACCGTCCGTATACCACTGAATAGCACGTCTTTCGGTTGCAAGCGCGATGTATTCTTGGCTCCATTCTTTCTTGCAGCCCAGCTCTGTGGTTTTGAAGTTTTTCACAAAACTGTACTTCTTTTGCATTTCATCCTGGGGCATGTCCCAGGTATCTTTAGTCCTAAAGCAAGTAGACTTTCATCTAATTACTCCGTTCCTAATCATTCTATATTGTGTCCTTTTTGCCACATTCTCTATCATCAAATGTAGAGGGGTGAGGTTTAAGATCACCTCCATTGCGGCCGTAGGACAGGTCCTCATTGCACCAGTGATGCAAACACAGGCTAGTCTTTGTACTTTTAAGATATTAGCTCTCGTAGTAACTAAACTAGTTCTGTTACTCAATGCTATAGCCCCGTAAGTGATTATTGGTCTCACTATTGCAGTATACATCCATCGCAGTATGTTTGGGTTACATCCCCATCGTTTACCTGCAATGTTTCTGCATACCATTAGGGCTTTTGTGGCCTTATTTACTACTTCCTACTCATGTGTGTTCCAGAGAAGTTTGTTGTCCAGGGTTAGGCCTAGATATTTGACTTCATTTTTCCATTCTATATCTATCCCGTCTAATTTAACGGTTTTGAGATTAAGTTTTCTTTTCTTTGAAAAGGCTACTAGTGTTGTTTTTGTAGGGTTTATACTAAGTCCCACTTCACGGCACCATCTTTTGGTATGTTCTAGTCCTCGTTGGACTATATCACACAGAATATTACTAAACTTGCTACTAGCAAATATGACTATGTCGTCGGCATAACCTTGACAGGGTATGCCGAGGTCAGTCAATCTGCATAGAAGTTTGTCTACGATTAGGCTCCACATTAGTGGAGATAGAAGTCCTCCTTGTGGACATCCTCTGGTTGTGCAGATGGAGATGGTGTCCTGCCCTATCTGTGTCTCTGCAGTTCTCGTAGATAACAGCTGAGCCATCCATCTGGATGTGATGTTATCTACTCCTCTGTACGCAAGTGCTCTTTTTATAGATTCGTGTGGCGTGTTGTCAAAGGCTCCTTCTATGTCTAGGAAGGCACACACGACCGTTTCTTTGTTTGTCAGTGCATCCTGGATTACATCAGTCAACTGTACTAGGGCAGTTTCTGTAGATCTTCCTGCTCGGTACGCGTGTTAACTGTGATGGAGTGGCACCCTCTTCAGGACTTTTGATATAATTATCAACAGCCTTCTCCATTGTTTTTAATACAAAGGATGTGAGACTGATTGGACGGAAAGATTTAGGATGTGTGGTATCATTTTTCCCTACTTTTGGAATAAAGGTGACTCTGGCCCTTCTCCATGCTTCTGGTATATATCCCAGCTCCAGACTGCTGCGGGATAGCCGGATTATGTGTGGTAGTAATTCCTCCTGTGCCTGCTGAAGCAGGGCAGGAAATATTCCATCCACACCTGGAGACTTAAACGTTTTAAAAGTGTTTAAGGCCCACCTTAACCGATTTCTGCTGCATATGTGCTTGGTCACTACAGCGGCCTCTCTAGGGGATCTGCTTACCTTAGTTGTGTCCCTTATTAGAAAAGGTGTGCTTCCAGGAAAGTGAGTTTCGAGTAAGAGGCGAGCTCTGTCCTTCTCACTCTCCGTGAAGCTTCCATTTGTTTCTTTAATGCCATAACTGTATCAACTCTCCCTTTTGCCAGGACCCTGTGCAGTCTCGCTGCCGCAGGTGTAGAGTTAATATCCTTGCAGATTTTTTTTTAAGCTAATAAACAGGGAACCTTGTTAAGCCCGACCTTTTTTTCTATATAGCATATTAATATCTGTCAAAATTTTAGCTTCATGGATGATATGACTGAAATATTCACCTTGTCTTCTTGTAATAACCTAAAACAAAATGTAGAAATTATTCTCATGAATAGAAAATTAGCTTCAATACAATAAAAATTAACTATACAAAACCAAGCTACTTACCAATTAGCTTCTAATAGTACTCTTCTTTCTATGGAAAAGTAGCCCTATATATAATATGCCGCGAAATTCTTACTGTCATGAAATTCCTAGGTCCGACTCTGTCTAAGCACGCGGCCTTCACGTCTGTGGCAGCCGACTCATGCTAGAGGCGATGAGATCGGATAGACAAAGTAAACCTGTAATACTCTTCACAGAATACTGTATGAAGAGTAGAAAAAAAATGTATGAGGTAAAATAAACAATTTAAAAAGGTCAACAATAATATTCAACTTCTTTTGTCAAAGGATACTAAAAGTTTGAAATAGCAGCACATAATTGAACACAGAACACAGAATCTGTAAACTAAACTAGTGAGATACATATCGTAAAATGTTATCACACTTACGCCCGTATGCACCGTACACGTTTAATTCAGATCAAGGGTTTAATCGCGTTTGCACCAAACGAATCTTGGAAGCTGCTCTCTACTGATGACATTTTATAAAATATCTTAGAACACACAAACGCTAAAATAACTGAGTTGGCTCTAAAATATGAAGGTAACCGCGTCTTCTATGTCGACCATCTAGATATAGTTGAACTAAAAGCGTTTCTGGGACTTATGTATTTAGAATCAATATTCAAATCTGGGCGAGAAGACGTGACAACTTACAACATTATTCTCGACAGATGGTTCTGGTAGACCAATTTGCAGAGCCACAATGTCGCAAAAACGTTTTCTATTTCTTCTAAGTGCAATTAGATTTGATGACGCTACTAATCGGAAGGACAGAATTGCTGCTGGTGATAAATTGGCAGCATTTTCAAAAAATTTTGAAATATTCATAAAAAACTGTTAAGTAAAGTATTCATGCTCGCAGTATGCTACTGTCGATGAGAGGTTAGTAGCCTTCCAAAGAAGATGTAGCTGTCGTATGGATATGAAAAGCAAACCTGTCAAATATGGCTTAAAAATAATGTGCCTATGCCAAAAGTCACTATTTATTAAACGCTTTCATGTATTCTGGAAAAAATGTCGCAAGGCAAAAAAGGAAATACAAAAAAATTCAGCGTACTTACCCTTGAAATAGTAAAATTGGTATTACCAATTAAAAATAAACAGAAACGTAACTAGAGATAACTGGTTTACATCCATTGAGTTAATAAATGAACTAAAAAGCTCGAAAACTCACTTATGTTGGAACATTTAGAAAAAAATAAAAGGGAGATACCAGCTCAATTTTTGATAGACAAAAATAGATTTGATTTTACTGGAGATCAAACGCTAGTGCCTAAGAAAAATAGAGCCGCTATTTTAATCTCTCTGATGCATCACACGGATGATATTGATCCAGTCACTGAAAAACCTGAAATAATTGAGTTCTATAACACTACTCATGTAACCGAAGAACTCGTAGATGGCTGCTGACTGTTTTTTACGCAACTCTGAATACAGCTAGGGTTAATTCGTAGGTTATTTTCAAAGGAGTTAAGCCAAACTCAAAAATGAAAAGACGAGAACATGGAATATCTTTTGGAAAGTAACTCATTCATGACCACCTAGTAAATAGACTAAAAAATAACAAACTTCTAAGAAAATTGCGCCGCACAATCGCTGATATACTGAGTGTGCCAATGCCAGCAGAAGAGAATAATAGTGATAAACAACAGTTGAAAAGACATAGATGTACTATGTGTCCAAGATCAAAAGATGTAAAACATTCAACAAGGTGTTCTAAATGTCAAAGTTTTGTGTGCAAACAACACTATACAAATACGATAGAATGTACATCCTGCAATAACAATTATTCATTGTAAGGTATAACATACCTGTCAGTTTTGACATGTAAAATTGAAATGCATTTTTGTTATCGGCCAGTGTAATTAGTCGTACTACACAACTAATGACAGATAGTGAACTTTCTATAAGATTTTATAGTACTGGCAAATTAATGTATATAAGGAAACTAATTAGTAAGTAACCAAGTGACGAAAATGGAAAGCAGGCATTTATATGGAAAATAATTATGTCTCAAGAAGAAAACCAAACAAAAAATTTAAAACAAACATGATCAAGTTATAATTAAGCATGAAACTTTAAAAAATAAGGTCCGGTATGCAACGTCAGTTCTAGAGCAGCCTAATGGCTAGAGTTTCAAGCACAGCTCAAAATATATATGCGAGGATCATTGTTACTTTTAAGAATACTTATTACCCTTGAATAATTATTTACTTTAATGTAAACCATTTACTGGTTATCACGTTACTTTTTAATTCAATAGTTAGTTAGAATTTTAATTACTTTTGTTATTATTGTGGAATATTTAGATTTCCACTAATATTAATGCTAGTTATTACATATACATAGTAATCCATAAATATGATATTATATTATAAATACTAATTCCTTGAGCATAAGTGCATTAACATAGTAAATCTAGTATTGTAAATAATACGATTACATGGTATCACCTTGTATTAGCCTGTATTAATCACAGATAATATCCGGGCTGCGTCTGATTGATTCTATAGTAATTAACCTATATAATTATCAATCAGTTCACTGACCACATTCAATTAGTAAAGTGATTACGTGGAACAGAACATAGAAATTCAATGTACAGTGCGATGTTAACAATCTCCAGATTTAGAGTGTTCGTTAGAATATATAAAACTGTAATAGTCAAAGCAATATTGTATTTAATTTTTATTAACTTGTTGTTTGTATACTAATAAACCGAATTTGGTCGTGTGTGTTAAAATTTTCGTAGAAGGGCACACAAATATATGCGGCACATACAGAGCACGCTATCAACCAACCTGTTGGTTGTCAAATATATTTGTGTAAAACACTTGTGTGAATGTGGACTTGAAATCGAACATTCGAAACTGCATCCCGAATAGGTCAGGTAGAATTTTTAACAACAGAACTGCATCCCGGGTACAACGAAACTGCATCCGCGGTGCAAATTTTATTATTACTAAAATTCTACGAAAATTTAACCAGTGTTGTCAAATGTAAATTTTGAAAGTAGGTACCTATTTATAAAGTAAAAGAAATATACATAAAAGGTACTTTATTGAACCCTTAACAGAAAAATATTAGAAAATGGGACATGCATATAACAGAATTATTGGGAGACATATTTTTATATACTGGTTATTTTAGTAATATTTACCATTGTAATAATTGTTGTTTTGTGATGAGGTTATTTGGATAAAACTAACTTAAATTACCAAATAGACTATTAATTAGCTTTAATTCTAGGAAGCCCAGTATACTATCACCAAATATTACTAATTTTAGTTCGTCTTTGTCTTTGTGCAGTTTTAAATAATGGAAGCAACATTTTGTTTAAGTGAGAGAGGCATGTAATTATTTGTAATTCATGGCTATACATTCAGTTTTCAAACAATGTTGGCCAATAAAACAGTAAAATGATGGCTCTGCAGTAAGCGAACATGTTACGCAGTTTTGTGATTATCTCGTTGACAATTAAGGGAGAGTGGGGGAACCGTGCGCGTCGGGTAATCGTGCGCATCAAACTATTTCATATTTCGCGGGCTTTTAAATGCCACCGACTAGTGCTGCGCTCTCTCCTCTCTACTGTGCATCACTGACACCATTACTCACATCAGTTGTTTACGTTTACACGGAACGAGCCCTGTGTATTTGAAATCCAGCCAGTTTCTGTAATTTTTTGACATCTGTTAATAAAACGGTGAGTCCACTTTTTTTCTTAATCGGTAATATATATTTATTTTATGGAAAAGTATGATGTTTTGCATCTATTTATGCTTGTTTTCTATTGTTAGGTTATGCAGTTTGCTAACTGTATTACATATTGTCATTTAAAGTCTAAAGGGGTAATGATGCGCACTGATGCGCATCATTGCCCCACACGTAATCTAATTTTAAATATTTTTTCAGCTGCCGAGAAATTATACAAGGAAAACCACAATTCTTTAATATAAGAAAGAAGATTTACAAAACGCATTATTTGCGATAATAAATGATGGCAGAAAAATAAGGGACGTAGGAAGGGCCCTCAGTATTCCTGAATCGACACTGAGAAAAAAACTGTCAGAAAATAAGCCGAAGCTTCCTCGTTTGGGTTAAGAGTTAAGAGAGTACGTTTTAACGCTATCAAAGCTATTTTATGGTCTAACACTCAGGTGTCTTAGGCGAGTATCTTTTAGATATGCTGAGCAGCATGACATTGCCCATAAATTCGATAAGAAAAAGGGATTAGCTGGGAAGGACTAGCTGTATGGATTTTTAAGGAGATCACCTGATATAAAGCTACGGCAGCCTGAAGAAACCAGTTTGAATAGGATTGCATCTTTTAATAAATTATTTTTTTCAAGCCTTCAAACTATCATGGAAAGGTTTAAGTTTGAACCCAAGAGTGTTTACAACATGACATGAGACAGGCATCACCACGGTGCAGAACAAATGCCCTATAGTTTATGGTCGTAATGGATCTAAAAAAGTAGGAGCTGTAATTTCTGGCTAAAGAAGAAGAATAATAACAACTGTGTTTTGTATGAATGCGGCTGGGAACTACATCCCTCCCATGATAATATATCCTAGAAGAAGAATGCTCAAAAATGGACCAATTGGGTTATTTTACAAATGTTTTAAGAACGGTTGGATCAATTCCGGACTTCTTCTTCTTCAGTGGCTGGGTCACTTTCAGAGGCATGCTAAGCCTAGTGTTTGGGGCGGGTCGAGGTTCGATGACAAAGAAATGTATGTCAAGAAAAATTAATATAAATAATTACTTAAAGCCGGGCGCCATTAAGTTCTGGTAGTGTTTCAAACTTACAAGTAAACAAAATATTAGGCCTAAAATGAAAACTTTTGGGGAAAATAAAATGATGAAATTACCACAATTTCTTTTATTTCATTATAGTAGAGTATTTTTTAATAATGGTTAATTTATCTTCTAATCGTAGCATTAGCTGATTATTCTATGGTAAATACCTTAAGTTCAAAATCGTACAATATTGTTGATTTCACACGCTGGTGAATTTTAAATACCTAATTCATAAGATTTTAGACATAATATTTTAAATTTACACCAAGATAGTAGTTCAAATAAAAAAAATCATCAAAACAAGTATTATTAAATTTGATTTATGAAATTTGTGATAAAGAAATTATTATTTACTTAATTTAACTTAAAAGAAAAATTAGAAATTTCTGACCTTAAACGAGATAACGAAAAAAAATCCTTCGAGATGGTGATGAGGACTTGTCGCAGTCCGGTAACGAAGACATGGGGATGACGAATTAAATATTTAGCCCTGACCTTCATCATAGACGGAGTAAACCCTTCTACGGAAGTGTTCCAAGAAGCTGAAGCTCTCAACAGTAAAGCTGTCGCCGCATCAGGCTGAGACATCCAAGTTTCCAATGTTATACAAAATTATAAAATATACAAAAGGCTGATTTATCAAAACCACGGACCTTATTTGTCGGCTTTTTCTGTACCAAAAAAATATGGTATATATTCCTATTTTTATAGGTCGGCAAATCTAAAAATATGGAAATGCGATGGTAAATAATAATTTAATTGATTCAATTTTGAAATTCTTACCTCCTAAAAGTTAGGATGACCATGTAATAATTAATATTTATTTCGGCTAAACCAAAGATGCTTCTTAATCAGTCAGCTATTAACACGAAAAAGACCAGAGAATCGCCGAAACAAAAACCAAATTATCAAAAAAAATTATTAATAGAAAACGGCAATCTTGGCCTTGAAGTTTGAAACAGCCAATCAGACGCCAGCAAGAGACTTCTAGCTCTGACGTCATTAAGAAATATTATTGAGAATGCAACGCTAAAAAAAACTGACAGAGAAATAACCAGTTTTGACATTGACATTAGATTGACAACGACAGTCAACACGGAAAAAAAATTGTAGAACAAATTTCTACAATTAGGCATTCCAACGACCTGTCAAACAATAGGTGCCAGTGGGAAATTCTTGTATATCTAAGGGGGTAGCGACATAGTCTTGCAACTTGGACGCTATTTTTATTCAAAGTAGAAGTTGCCAAGCCTGCCAATTTATGAAGAAATGTATAGGTGAGTTTTTTAAATATTATTTTTATTGTGTTTGACATAAAATATTTAAATGTAATCTATTATTCATGATTTTACGTAAAGTAGATGGAATACACCATATGTCGCCACCCTTAGATATACCAAACCTGCCCACTGGTAATTCATTGGTTTGGAATGCCTAATTGTAGATTTTTTCTCTACAATAAATAGTACATATAGGGACAGGGACAATTTGTAGTAAAAATTTCCAAATATTTGTGGAGAATGTATTGTAGAGTTATTATCTACAATATTTAGTAAAAAGATCGAAATGCATCATAAGAATTGTTCTACAAATTGTTATAATTTTTGCTATTCATTGTATGAATTTATATTAAAAATGTATTGCGTTTTATGAAAATAAATACGAAAATTTTACACAATAAATAGTAAAAATTCATACAAATTGTAGTAATTTTTAATAAAATTTGTAGTAGTATTCCATAATTATTATAATTATAACCTAGAAAAAAATGTTCCTTAATAAAATAGTCAATTTATTGTTTTAATATAAAAGATACAAATTCTTAATTACATTATGTAATAAATAACAGTAATAATAGCGCCCTCAGTCTCAGTTGGCTTTTCTGCACCTGAAAAATATGAAATAAAAATTAATACCAATTGAATTGTCCATACCCTTAAAACGGGGATATTTATCACCTTTACACTGATTTGGATATTAAATGACTAAGTCAGATTACTAACAAAAATAAGAAAGTAGGTATGTCAAAATTAAGACAAAAAAATCATTGAACTTGGCACAAAATTCGATCGTTGGGCACAACATTCGATCGTTGGCCACAACTATTTTTTTAAATCTACTAAGGTTATTTAAATTAGTTATCTAAAGGTAAATTATTCAGAAACAATAATAAATGTACTTACCACCAATAGAATTTATTATTAAAATTTTCTCAAACGCATCGGTGCTTATAATATAATAATGTGTTATAGGTACTCGTATATGTACCATGCTTTGTTATGTGAACATGGCGAACGGCTACTGCTGTCTGGCCGTTTACGATCGACGTCAGAAAACGTTGGCCAATAGCAGAATTCTGTTTTGTTCACATGACTTAGAATTTCTACAATATTATAGAATATTTTTGAAGAAGGGATGTAAAGTATTACTATTTTTTGTAGAGAAAATTACTATTTTATGTAGATATAATTATTAATATTTGTACAAATTTTTACAGAAGTTAGTAGTAGTAATTACGATAATTGTAATAAATTTCTACTTCTACAAACAATAGTAAAATATACTAAACATTGTGGACTTCTTTCCTATTGTTGTAGCATTTTATTCGACAATTCAATTGCTACAATAATTAATAGTTTTTAACTATAAATTGTAGTAAAATTTTCTACAAATTGTTAAGTATTTTTCTACAAGTCCACTACTACAACATTGTAGTAAAATTTTCTAATCCCCTTTTTTTTTCGTGAACAGGTGTTTTATTTGAACTAATTCAATGAAAACAATGTTTACTATTTCAAAAACAAATTTAAATATTTAACTGTTAATGATTTAAGACCCTGGAGGATTAGAAGAAATTGTTGTACCTGAAGAAACCAAAGTATTGTATTTTATAATGAACTGGGTAAGTAGAAAGCAATTTGTTTACCTTATCATTTTTACTAATAAAACTTTGTTTATTTTAGGTGTCCTGAAGATAGTATTAAGAAAATTGATATTGATATGAAAATAGACAGAATGCTATGTAAATAAAGCAACATTGAAGCAAAATAATATGTAATCAAAACCAATTTTAATTACTGCCTATAAAAGAATAAAAAAATCATAAAAAAATCTATATTTCATAGATTTTATGTTTTCTTATTTTTACCAGCAGGTATGTTATTAAGTTTATAATCACACAACATTCATATTTCCTATATGAATGTTACAACTCTAAAAACTTCATCATTTATAAGATAAAACATTTACTATATCACCTTTCACTAAGGAACTGCAAAGTTATATTTACATTGGTAAAGGGCCACAGTGATATTTATGGATACCAAAAGGCAGATGTAGCAGCCAAAGAAGCGAGAATTTGTACTAATTTCGATAATATTCCTTGTTATAGTGATTTATTTTGTTGTTTTAAACTAAATATAATTAAAAAATACGTGTGGCACTCGGGGACTGCCGCGGTAAAGGTTTTGCATAGCATTTTTTATCAACTTATGCAATTATAATTATTTATTTATTTTATTTATGCAGTTTTTTTTATATTAATTAATTTTTGAGCATGGGGACCGATAAGAAAACATTTTTTTTTCTTTTATTAAATAAATGAGAAGTTAATACTGTAATATTGTTTAAAATATTTTTATTATCTTACAATACATGTAGGTTATTCAGGAATTTTTATCATTGCAACTATAGGTTTATGGTAACTGAAATAAGAAACATAAGTTTGAGACTTGATATCCTCTAAATATCTGGAAAATACCGCGTCAATGGTGGTCCCATATTTTGTTGTGGATTCTTGTGGATCATTATTCATTTTCAAATTCAATTTTTCCGAAATTGTGTCTAAAAGAGACAGAATTAGTTATGAGCAGTTAACAGCTAGTCTACACGCTTACGTCTAGTCTCATGCACACAAACACCGTGCCGAAGTCTGCCGAACTGAAACGACATTAGACGATGCACGGCTTTTAACGCCGCACCGCTGTTCCGGTCGGAGTGGGGGGTGTTAGGTTTATTTTCGTTACGGAATTTCTTGATTCGGTCGCCGCGCTCAAAGTCCGCGATAAAAGCTATGCAATAGCTTAAAAATGGAAGGAAAAATGGTCAGAGATGACCATAAATTCTACTTATCCCTATTTTTTAATCCATAAGGATTTACCAACACCGGTTCCCTACATATTTCTATTTATGATTTCAAAAAAATACTCATCTATCATTACATGACATAAGATCAACCATGGATGTTTCCCGGCCCATTTCGATAAGAGGCGCCTATTTGTCAACATGATAATGAAATTGCTGATTTGAATCACCTGTTTTTTAATTGTAAAATAAATCCAGGAACTGCTAACTTCATGGTCAAACTAAGGAAGTTAAATTTATAATTTCCCATAAACCTACAAGTTTTACTGGCAACGGAGAACAAAGAAATTTACAACTTAATAGTAGAATTTATCTTAATAAATAAAATTTTAATTTAATTAGGTTAATTATTCAATTAAATATTTAAATATTGTGTGTGGCTAAAGGATCAATATCCAAAGCAAAAAAAACATCTTGTTCCAGATTATTTTTTATATTTGTCTTGCCAGTAGAATTTAAACAGCTTTGTGCTTAGATTATTTTACCTTTGCCCATATCTTGTTTGTAATAGTTGCGGAAAAACCAACAGAACCATTAGCTTTTTTTAATTGTACGCTCCAGAATACTTTCAGCATTTTAGTTTTATCTGGGGATTATTGTTGTTTAACGGTTTTTTAATATTTTTGTCCTACCATTCACATATTTTGAAAGCAGGGATTTACGTGTAAATGGATTCAGGTATCAATCAAATTGATGAAAATAAAATACCCGGAATGGGCAACAACGAACGCAGTTCTCTGAATCCCACCGCATTCTCGTCAGTTTTCAAATCATAAACAAATGTAACTCGTGTGGTTGTACCCAGAGTAAATTCACGTGTAAAATTGCATTTTCCAAAAGCAAATAAAACCTCAAATTCTATGAACAGGTCATCGGTTTTGATGATTAATTGATAAATATTGTAAGCAAATAATAATTAATATAAAAGCTTTTGTTTGGGATGTTATGCAATTTGTAATAACGAGTAAAATCAATACACCGCTATTGTAATTCGAAATAAATGAATAGTGGAGAAAAACAAGCGAATGGTCCATGTTGATTAAAATTCGCATTCAAAATATATTTCATAAAATTAATTTTAACTAAAGGTTATTTTGATATTGCTGAAAATGTTGTTTGTGAATCAGAATCAAACGTTGCCATAAAAAGAAGCAAACACAAACAGATTTAATTCCAATAGTACCTAGTCGTACATTAACTATCTAATTTAAGTAGTTTAAATTTATCCCAATATATGCTTTAAAAGTATACCCTAAGGATCTGTTCTTGACCTAATAATATTATTTATATTGTACAGGGTGAATCCTGAGGAACCTTACAGACTTCTACCATATGTAGAGTCCCTTAAGGGGTTTATCATATGAGCATTAAAAAGTAGCAACTCCCCTTCGTTATTAATATACGTGTTTTGTGAATTTTGACCAAATTTTATATGGCCGTAAAATCTACAAGGATTACTAGATTTCTTTAATTTTTTGGTGGAGCTTTACACTGGTGTCTATCATTTAATTCATATCCTCAAAAGTTAAAAATTCCAGGATTGGCTTAGGAAAAATTAATCTCGACGATTCATATCAAAAAGTTCGCCCTGTATAAGATTTTTTTAAATTGTAATAAGATATTTTTAAAGTACATAGATAGGCAATTAAAACTGTGTATGTGACATTATTGTCACATTTTCTTTAATTTTTTTAAGTTTTGATTTTGAGCAAAACTGAAAAATAACCTTAAGGGGTCACATTATAATATTATAACTTAAAGAGATTTCTCTAATTTTTTTGGGGATCTCTACACTGGTGTCTAGCATTTAATTCATATCCTCAAAATTTAAAAATTCCAGGATTGGCTTAGGAAAAAGTAATCTCGACGATTCATATCAAAAAGTTCGCCCTGTATAAGATTTTTTTAAATTATAATAAGATATTTTTAAAGTACATAGATAGACAATCAAAACTGTGTATGTGACATTTTTGTCACATTTTCTTTAATTTTTTTAAGTTTTGATTTTGAGCAAAACTGAAAAATCAACTTAAGGGGTCACATTATAATGTTATAACTTAAAGAAAAAATTGTTTATGGTATACATTTGAACTAAAACGAGTCTAACATAAGCCTTTAGTGCCTACCCGTTAATATCATTTTATTCAATTTCCAGGCCTAGTTATAAATTTTTAATTCATTTTTAAACAAAAATCACCCTGTACATTTTTGGAGACTCAAATAAATTAAACATAAGTTCATATGTATTTATTAGAAATATTTTATTTCGTTTAAATTTCATCAACAAACAATAAATAAATTTTAACGAATTAGAATAACGAACAACTAAGAAATTAAAAAAAAAAACTAATACTACATACATAGAATAATGATAACATGTATACTAGAAAATAAAATCATGGTAATAAATTAACAATTACAGTAGTTGTTCGAAATGAAACCCTCCAGGTTCTACGCATTTTTGTTGCCGAATCGTTAAGTGACTTATTGATTTACGGATAGTCAAGGGATCGTTTCTAATAACATTAGAGAAAAGGATAATTCTATCAATTAATTGTTGTCAGTCATTAATATTTTGTGAATAAACTAATTCTTTTAATCGTCCCCAAATATAGTAATCTACGGCGTTAAAATCTGGGGATCTTGGAGGCCATGAAATAGGACCTGCACGTCCTATCTATCTATTGCCAAAAACATTATTTAGATGGTTTTTTACCTCAACTAAAAAATGAGGCGATGCTCCATCATGTTGGAAATACATCCCTCAGATACCTACGTTGGCAAGTAAATTAGGCAAAGTATTTTGCAAAAAGTCTAAGTAAACTTGTCCTCTTAAAGGACCATCAAAAAAGTGAGGTCCTATAAATTGGTTATTTATCACACCAATCCACACGTTCACGGAAAACCTTAACTGAGACCGAAACTCTCGAACAGCATGGGGATTGTCTACTGCCCACACATGTAAATTACAGGAATTATTTATCTCATCCCTTGTAAACTGTGCTTCATCTGTAAACAATGTTATATACAGTACTGGTCTATGATTTGCAATCCACCTACAAAATTCCAACCTATGGATTTCTTCTCCAGGGTGTAGCCGCTAAACTAATTGAATATGATATGGATGTAAATTATTTTTTCGTTAGACTCTAGTCACTTTTGATTGGGTAACATAAAGTTTTCGACTTACTTTCCTGGTGCTTATTGTGGGGTTCGCAATAACAGCATCAAGAATATTATCTTCCTGCTCATGATCTACATTTCGTTCTGTATTTGCTTTAGGGAATGTGCCATGTTCTCGCAAATAATTAAAAACTGATGCAAATGTTGAATGACAGGGAACTCGACGACCTGGAAATCTTCTATATTCTCTTGCTGCAGCTCTGCCATTCCCATTACAGAATCCGTACATAAAAATGATATCTACATATTCTGCATTTGAAAACTTATGGGGCATTTTGAATAACAACACCAACAACAAAAATTCTAACACTATTGTAAAATAGATAAAACAAAGCGAAATATTATTTTACACGTATAAATAATGGTTGCAAATGACAAATAAATAAGAACAAACAAACGTCAAACTATCACAACCTACCTTGATACATAGGTACCTACTATATATTTATAATAAAAATAAAACCACATAATATCTTAGTTGCAAGAATAAAATGTGCAGTTTTTATTAGAGGTTAATAAATAGCATTTATAATTATTAATTAATAAGTGTGAATTTATTGTTCGTTATTGTTATTCGCTACAATTTATTTATTGATTATTGACATGTTTAATTTAGTTGAGTAGTTTCTATAGTCTACAAAAATAGGCCGATTTCTATTAAAAATTTAAAAATGAACTAATCCGGATCTGGAAATTGTCGAAAATGAATTTAACGATCTAGTAAGCTCACTAAAGGCTTATGTTTGGCTCGTTTAGTTCAAATGCATACAATTAACAATGTTTTCTTTATGTTATAACATAATTTATGTGACCCCTTAAGGTGATTATTCAGTTTTACCCAAAATCGAACCTTAATAAAAAAAAAGGTGACAAAAATGTCACATACACAGTTTTGATTGTCTATCTATGTACTTTAAAAATATCTTATTATAATTTAAAAAAATCTTATACAGGGCGAACTTTTTGATATGAATGGTCGAGATTAATTTTTCCTAAGCCAATCCTGGAATTTTTAACTTTTGATGATATGAATTAAATGCTAGACACCAGTGTAATGCTCCACCAAAAAATTAAAGAAATCTAGTAATCCTTGTAGATTTTACGGCCATATAAAATTTTGTCAAAATTCACAAAGTCTATTAATAACGAAGGGGAGTTGCCACTTTTTAATGCTCATATGATATAGGGGCTCTACATATGGTAGAAGTCTGTATTATTAATTTGTGATTCACCCTTTAACTTATTCTACATCAAAGATATTATTAAAAAATGTTTATATTAGTAAAGCATTTTCAGTGAAAAATATTCGTTATCAAAGTATTTTCTGAAGGCAACCTTTTTGCACTATTAACTATGTAATTTAAAAGAATTTTAGGTGGAAAGCAAATAGTTTCTCGATGTCTAGAGTATTAAGAAACCATACCATATATGCAATATGTGCACAGAAGCTCACCCTTGAGATGACTTTGGCCCGCGAACAGATCAAGCTACTCTGATTTTATTTGTCCTGGTCAATTTATGAATCCATGCAGTACCAGCAATTTGAACTAAATCACTTCCTAAGTACAATTTACATCGTAGAAATCAAAAAAGAAGGTAACAATTTTCATCCGGGTAATGGATGGATACCAGAAGAAAAGCTTTGACTATATTCTTATTCATGTCTTGGCTCCACTTAATTCTAGTAATCTTTTATCCATCAACAACAACTTCATCAGTGTTTGGTTGTGAGTTTAAACAGTTTGGTCGGGTATTACTTTCCATTCTATTTGTAGTTACAAAAGTAATTTCAGTTTGTTCCAAGTCACTTGTACCTATAATTTTCGTGTCTATTTTCTCGCGTATGTTCCTTCGGGTATATTTCTAGTTCTCTTCATAGTTGAGGTTTTTGTGTTTTATAGCTACTGTTAGCTTATGGGGAGGATAATCGGAACCGGCCTAAACACGGTACCTATCAGCGGAGCCCTATCGAATCATTGCCTAATACTAACAGGGGCATTTAGAACTACGCCCACAGCAGCAATGGAGCTACTGCTAGGTCTTCCTCCACTACACCTTGTGGTGGAGAAGGAGGCTATGGCGGCGGCATACAGGATGTTTACTAATGGATTTGGATGGGAACTTTCGAGAAAAAGGCACCACACAATGATATTAGAGAAATTAAAACAAAATCCGGTACTAAGAATGCCATCGGATAGAACGCCCATTATTCACGACTTCAAGAAACCTTTTGATATTCAAATACCAGAAAGGGCTAAAAGCCGGGAAAAAAAGGGAAAATCAAAACGGTGGTATACAGACGGTTCGAAAATGAAAAACAGCACAGGAGCTGGGATCTACCATGTGAACTCAGGGAGGACAATTAGTTTGAACCTGGGGTCACTGACAACAGTCTTCCAGGCTGAAGTAGCAGCAATAAATGCCTGCGCCAAAGTCATGCTAAATGACTCTCTTAGAGATAAGAGAATCGTTATCATGACAGACAGTCAGGCAGCCCTTAAAGCACTAAAAAGGGTAGAAGTACAATCTAAATCAACATTTGATTGCCAACAA
The DNA here is from genome assembly GCA_927349885.1 of Psylliodes chrysocephalus. Lineage (NCBI taxonomy): Eukaryota > Metazoa > Arthropoda > Insecta > Coleoptera > Chrysomelidae > Psylliodes > Psylliodes chrysocephalus. Next base: position 32,598,272 of record OV651814.1, on the reverse strand, counting down.
TCCCTCCAGGCTCTGACAGAACATAACAAGGTTACCCTTGAATGGGTGCCAGGACATGAGGGAGTGTTTGGAAACGAGAAAGCAGACCTCCTAGCAAGGAAGGGAGCCTATGGCACCATGCTGGGCTAATTAATATATCTTAGTGGTTCTCCAGCTTTAGGAGGTGGTGACTACAGGCCGTACCGCTCACCGTATCAACAGAAGAACGATTTTCTTTATCTATTGGCTACGATGTTTTCACATTTTCAGTTTTATATATATTTATTTATAAAATAATTGTGATCGTAAAAAAATCATGTGTGCATTTTGAGCGAAAAGTTCGTTACCGCTTTCGACAGATTGCAACTTTCTGTCTCAAGCGGCTTAATACACAAATAGCTATTATAGCAAAAACTAAAACATAAATTTTATCTGCTGTATCTTTTGTTTAAATAGTAACAAAAGATAAAAAAATCCTACAAGTAAGATCAGCTTATTTGTCGATTACATTGTTGACATAAAATTGATCTACAAACTACTTTTTAACAAAATTCACGTTTTACGAGTCATTCTTTGTTTGTGGTTTAATTCTTGACAAATTTAAAATTTACCAACCATTATAACACGTTTAGAAGCCTAATGTTTTAGTGATCGTTTAGCTAAATTAACAATGGACTCGATTACTTTATTTGTTAATCAAGAAGCATTTCTAGAGACTAACGTGTTAAACAATTATCAACTGGAACAAGGAATCACATTTGTACACCGTGCAAGCAAATCATTATCAAGATCTTTCGAAAATCCTCTACGTTAAGATTGTGTTCCTAGTAAATATAATAAGAAAACAAGCTCCACCAAGTCCAAGGTGTTAAAAAAAAGCTGCTAATTATTTGTTCTACGTTTTCCTGTATACTCGCCTAGCGTAATAATATTATCCATGGTGTGATCGCCATCTTTCGTTACGATAATTATAATATTTTTGATTTCAAGCTTCACAGTGGTACTGTCACCAATTTGACCTGTTGTGTGAATCATGCATGAAATAACACCAAATAGGTCTTTCTTTAGATGCCTGCATTTTAAGAGGTAAAAATGGCTCTATTCTTCATGAATTAAAACTGTAGCATCACTAACATTTGCCTAACGTAGTGGTTTTGCAGTGTGTAATTGCCTTTTAAAGCATTTGCGGTACCGCAATCCCAAAATATTTTGATTTCATAATACATGATTCATACATCACATTTTTTAATTTGCAAATACACATATTAAAGGAAATAAGTGATGATAACGATGGTTGACCAGTGTTTATATTTAACTCGCATTGGGGTCTATTCTGTAACAATTCCTTTATATTTAACGGCCTTTAAAAATATTTTCTTCTTTACTTCTGTCATTATTTAAACGGATCTTTAAAATACATTAGAGGACTATCTAAAAGAAATCTGTTTAAATAATGACAAGTAAATTAACGAATACGAACATATTTTTAAAGGCCGTCAATATTTTTAAAGGCCGTTAAATATAAAGGAATTGTTACAGAATAGATCCCATTATCCTCTTAAAATTTGTCTTAAAACAAACAAAAATGCATTTTTGAATAATTAAAACGCCAGCTAAAATCAACACAAATAAAATAAGAAACGTCCTATTCTCTTTTAAAAATATAGCAAACAAATCAAAAGTTTATCAATTTCTTCATTCTTTATTGCATATTCCAAAGTTATTACGAGAAACTTAATCATTGAAATGGCCGACAAATTCCCCTTATTAAAGCTTGCGGTGGTTTCCCCGTTCCTATATTTCGTACAGAAGTTGTATTTATCTCGTTCAGCAACGAGGTTGGCATTACTTCGGTAAAGTGGATTGTGAAGACGAAGGCAATGCAGTGGCGGTGATTTGCGGACTTCAAAGGAACAGCATTTTATTGGCGAATTGAAAATGGCGAGAAAATAATCGTAAAATTGTAAAACGAAATAAAAACTCAAAGGAAAATAGAATAATTATAAAAGCAAACGGAAGCGAAGGAGAGATAAATAATTATCCAGTCATTTAAGCATGCGATTAACTTTTCTTAATTCTATTGCCAGCTTTTTAGATTGGAAGACCTGGCAAAAGTACACGGGTTTATTAATATGTCAATACTCTTACTCCTACTTCTTTTTTAGTTTTGGAGTCATCTGTGTAAATTAAGTGTAAAGGTTAAAGAAAAGGTCCTTTATTTCTCACAAGTCAATTTAATTGGCGACCGGTTTCGAAGTTGTCACTTCATCATCAGGCACACCTAAATGGAATGTCAAGGAGTCAGTTGTAATAAAAACAATTATAAAAGCATGAACGGACTTTAACATATACAAAATAACAGAAAAAACACAAAAGAAAGTTAAACAATAACCTTGACTCACCTTGACTAATTCCATTTAACATATTTAGAAAACCTACTCACACAGGGGTTGTTATTGATAATTTATCCAATCACCCAGTTACACATAGGTTAGCAGCTTTTAATTGTTACTTGGAACGTCTTCTGAAAGTACCACTATCAGTAGATAACTTTAATAAAGAACTCAATGTTATCAAACAAATTGCTAATAGTCACAATTATGATCAGAACTTAATAGATAAAATGCTTCATAGAAAACAGAATAAACGTAATCGGAACAATAGTTACATAATTGACCCCCTTCCCAATATTGAAGCAGATAATCGTAAGTATGTTTCACTTACTTTTATTGGAAAATTCTCATATCGTATAGCCAACTTGTTCAAGGATTCCTTCAGAATTAGCTTTAGAAAGTCCAACTCGATCAGTAGCCTGTTTGTTAGGAATAAGGATAAGATTGATCCTATGGATCAGTCTGGTGTTTACAAACTAACTTGTTTGAACTATCCATGCTCATATGTGGGAAGGACCTTTCGTAATTTTAAAATACGCCTGAAAGAGCACACACGCTGTCTTAACACTAACACTACTGGTTTTTCTCACTTTGCTGCTCATTTGTTAGACACTGGTCACGATTTTGATTCTAGCATTGGCTTCGACATTTTGCATATGACTTCTAATAAATTCCTTCTGAATAACTTTGAGAACCTGGAAATTTTAAAAAATATTAAATCTGGCCCCTCCTGCTCTCTGAATGCACAAATTCAATTTATTAGTACCCCAACGTTCTCTGCGCTTATTTAAATTATTTTCAGACTTTTACCCCCACTCATTTGATCTTCAGTCAGTTACTTACCACAATTAACTCTCCCAATTTAGATTTTCTTTCCATTAATTTTTGCCCATTCGCATCTTATTAAATTTTTTAGCTTATTCAAATTCTCCCACATGGTTGTCATACGCCAAAATTTGACTTTTCTTTTTTGACATTCGTACTGTCAACCTAGTTTCCGTTTCCTGTAACAGTTATTTTCTTTTTGATTATCTGCTTCAAATTTCCCTTATACATATGAATTTTTATATTTTCTTGTTTAGTGTTCTAATTTTCTTGTTAGTATAAAATTTTTTTGCTTTCTCATTCTCAGTTTAATATATTTTACTTTCAATAAATTTTGTCACCGCCACCTATACTCACTTTCAGTAAATAACACCTCCGTTAGTACACTATTTATCCGCTAATTTAAAATTTACAGTTTACTGCATTGATGCGTTAAAAATCTAGATAGATGTCTTGACAGTCTGATAATTTTTACTTTTTTACTTTTTACTTTCAGTAATTAACATTAAATCCTTAAAAAATTTTAAACTGTTTGTGCTTGTAAAACTATTTTGTGTTGTTTAGTTAATAATTGTCTTAAATGTGTTTTAATTAATTATTTTATTCAAAAAGACATCTGGTGGTTTAACCTAACCTACATTAAAATTTTTTTAAAAAATACCTATTACACATGACTTTTTTAACTCGTTCTGTTAAACTTTTTGTAGCGCTTCCTTTATGGAATTAGTCAAGGTGAGTCAAGGTTATTGTTTAACTTTCTTTTGTGTTTTTTCTGTTATTTTGTATATGTTAAAGTCCGTTCATGCTTTTATAATTGTTTTTATTACAACTGACTCCTTGACATTCCATTTAGGTGTGTCTGATGATGAAGTGACAACTTCGAAACCGGTCGCCAATTAAATTGACTTGTGAGAAATAAAGGACCTTTTCTTTAACCTTTACACTTAATCCCTACTACTCACATATGGCTACCCTCACTCCACATCTGTGTAAACTGCACAGTCCATATGGGAGAGAGCAGTTCCTCCCTGTTCCGTTCTTCTCTCTCTAAAATAAGAACCCTGTATAATTCAGACATTTAAGTCCGCTATCGAAAAGGTGGCTCTATTGAGCTTTTCAAATGGGGTTTTTAACTTTATCAGTTGTAATCCGATTTATGGTTATTTTTTTAATCATCCGTTCATCTAATAGGTAGCTTTTTACAATAATTTTTCTATCATCTTTTTGTCGAACTGGTAAAACACCATAATCTACTAATACAATACTGACAAAATATCTTGGTCATATAGTGTTATGTTATTTTTAAGAATTGTAAAAAATTACACTGCACAACAGCATTTCTGATGATTGAGTTATATTACATGACTCTAGCTTAATTTGTAATAAAGACTTCAAATATGTAATCTAAATTTCTGTATTAGCTCTAGGTTAGAAAATATAACACATGGCCGTTTCATAGTAAAACACAATTTGTTTAAAGTTAATCATATTTTATTTAGTTCTTAAAGTAAAAAACAACTGTCTTTTATAAGACCTCCTTACAGAAGTTGAACTCATAGAACTATCCTGACTGCTCCACTAATAGTCAGCCATCATATGTACGTTCCAGTAGCCTTGATGCCGTTCCTCCATCGTACGAAAGTCCTGGTGAAATGGCTCGCCCTATTTTTCACTTAGATCCCCAAGATTAGCGGGAAAATCATCTAGGTGGTTGTGAAGATAGTGCAACTTGATTCTCATGTTACATACAAGGGTTTGAAAGTGACTTTTTAGTTGTTTAGCGTGTTGAAAATAGTAAGAACTTTTCTTATTTCCCAAAAAATTTTGAACAAGCCAAACAAACTCATTCCATGCTTTTTTCTCAATTTTTTTCATAGTGTCCGTAAATTTTGTCTTTTATTTAAGATCTTTTCTGTGACCCATCGAAAATGCCCGCTTTTATCTTTACACTCAGATTTTTTTGATAGAAATAGAAAACAATTTCCAGTTTTGTTAAGACCTTTAACAAACTATAAGCCCTAATTTTATATGCAAAGGAGGCAAAATTATACGATCTCTTGAAACTAAAGGTAGGTTTATCACGTTTTGTTGTCCTGGAACTAGATCTTTTCGAGTAGGCCAATCCTTTTTAATTCAATGTTGATTTTTAGCTCTACTATTCCACAAGCAAACAAAACAAGGATACTTTGTATAACCACATTGCTGGCCTAATAGAAAGTTGACCATTTTTTAATCAACACTTATGATCCAGTTATTTTCCACATATTTAAGTTTGTTCAAAACCAAAGTAATAGTTGTATATTGTTCTTTTACTTCTGTAGAATGTGCAATAGGCAATGACCCTAATTTGTTCCTATTGTGTAAGAGAACACATTTTAGACTCTTTCTATGAATAAACGCCACGCACTAGGAACATAATTTTGTAATCCCATTACAGCCATCAATTCAGGTACATTTTTACAAAATACGAAATTGTCTTCATCAGCAAAATGTTTAAGGAAATTATGTTCTCTTGTGCGGTAATAAGAAATTTTAGTTTCTTTCGTTACCAATGTTCTTTCTTTTAGCCTTGAAGCCACAATTTCTAAAGCTGACTTTGACAGTCACAGATCTCTAATTAAGTCGTTTATATCATGTATCACTACTGTCGTTTTTCGTCTCAAAATCTTCTGGCTCTTCCTATAAAGTACCAGATTGAGGTTCAGATATAAAGTTCAGATAGGGCTCAGGACACGTCTATGTGCCGATTGTATGAAAGGATATTCTCATTTGGCTCGATTTTTTCGGTTAATACCAGTTATGTTCACCAAACAAAAATAACACTCGTCATGGTGGTTCATGGGTTCATTCCAAATTATAATTTTCATTCATTTTCATTCGATGGTGTGACGTTTGTGTGATTCGGTTGTCTCGCTCGTGTGACTTCTTTTCGAACGGGTAGAGTGTTGTGGTCGGTCAAAGTCAAGTAAACTAACCTAAAAACGATAAGTAATCAAAAACAAAGCCAACAAACCAACTACTACAAACTACTTTTTTTACAAAACGTAAATGACAGAGAGCGGGAGAATTTCAGTGTCAATCGAGCGCGCTTGAGTGTACTTTTCGAACTCAGCCCAGTGTTTCATTTATCCGCGGTTATAACTTATCCTTTGGCCCTCGTAAAAACTAGAATATTTGTGATATCTGCTCTCTAAATCATCTAAACTATTGAAAATGAAAATACCCCAGAATTTATATGACCTTATGTAGATAAAACTTTTAATTATCCACCTTTTAAACAAATTACTTTAAGTAAATTTCTTTGACAATAAAAAGAAACATTAAAAAACTTAAACTTTTAATAAAATGTACTGTTTATTACCTTTCATCCATCCTCATTCACACTATTATCAAATAAATATTTTAAAATGTTGCAAACTTGTATTGGTATCGCTGCCTTTTAAATTTTCGAATGACAAGTGACACGTCTAAATTTTTAATTATAAACATAATAAAAGTTAAATTAGTTGCTGACAAAACTGTTATCAATATTTAATACTAGAGCAATTATTACAAAAGAAAATAACATAACTTTACATGAACAAAGAACAAATACTTTATACATTGGTTGATAATCAATGTCTAATTATTGTGTGACGAATCTTCAGAAGCAATGATACATACTATATGTACTAATGATGGTTGATAAAATTAGCAGATAAGGACACCAAACATTCAGGACACCACCAAAGAGTTTTAACACCAATAAACTCCCGATGTTTCTATTGTGAATTGTGGAAAACGTTGCATAGCAACAAAATGTAATTGGGTATGTACAAATTTACTAGTAATACACCGCTTTTTAGATATCCTTTTACAAAACATTATTATACTTACTATTCTGGAGTAGTTTTTTTATTAATTTTCAAGAGTTTTTTAGGAATAATTCTGTCGACAGATTTTATGTGGGTGTTCTTTTCAATCGACCAACTGCCACTACTTTTGTTTCGTCAACAAATTTCTATTTTCTCTAAAGTCCAGTCTGATCAAATTACTTTTGACCAATAGAAAAGACAATGTTCCAGTTATAATCAATAATTTGCTACTATTTATAATTAAATTGTTTGTGTAGTTTTTAATATAATTTAAAATATTGAAAGTCAATGATTGATTTTGGCAACATGTTCTTTTTTGTTATCGATTTTGACAGCCTGATTTTACCTATTTTAATATACGGTGTGTTACAATTTTAAACTACCTTATTTTTATAATATCTAAAAATTTTATTATATTTAATATTGACCCTTTTTTTAGATTTCTGGAGTTTCGGAGAAAGCAGTTCTATAAATATTACTGATAGGTGTTACTGAGGAACATAGAATAATTTTAATAAGTGGATTTCATAACGTCCATTTCTAAAATTTCTAAAATCCACTCAACCATTTTTTCCAGTAAACGAATAAAACCACTCACTGTTGGTATCATCATGGTGTATCACTTCTTTATTTGTATGCATTAAAATGAAATTGTCATGGAAATAAGCTCAGAATTTCAAAAAAACAAATGGATTTAAGCAGTTTTAATAGAGTACGATGGATCTAAAAAGTTTTGAATAAGTCGGTAGTGGATAAAAAAGAGTTTTGGATACCTAAGTAAAACAATCTTTTTGTTATAAAAAAAACTTTAATATCCATTTAAGTTTGAATTTTAAAAAATCATTGAAATCACAGAGAAAATTAACAGATGGAATATCCAATATCAGATCCAAAGTCCATCTTCTTCCACGTTGGGGAGACTGGTTTCTTCATCAGGCGCTTCTAGCGGATTATCATAATTATTGTTAAATCTACCCCAAACACGTTTCTCCAATCTGTACCAAAATGCTTTTTCAAACGGTTATCTACATCAGTTAACTTCAATGGATTGACTGGAACTTTTTTTTTTGCAAAAGTTCTGGAATAATAGTCGCTAGGTTTTTCCTTTATTCAGCACAGACGGTTATTAGCTTCACCTCTAACAAGGACTTTTTCCCCTGATCAACTAGCTTCTTTCTTAATTATCATCCGCTTTGCGGAAGAACATTGGAAATGCCATTGGCAAGGAGGTTTTACATGAGTCTCTACTGCTTTTTTCAAATCAAAAACATCTTAATCACTTTCCATGTTAAGTACAGTTTCAAACTCGAAAAATATAACCCTACACTCCTTTGAATAAATTATGACCTCTTTTTTTTTCACAACCTCTATTCTTCCGAAAATTCTGTCTGGTGGTAAATATGAGTGACCTACAATAGGATAGATGACGTGAATCTCCTCAACAGCAGATCTGGTAAAGTAGAACCAATTCATCAGCATACCTACATAGGCAAAACAACAAAACTTACATTGAAAAACAAAAAAAATACTAATCTATGATAGTGACGTTCTCGTTTTGTCCTGGGCATCCGTCGCAATAAAGTTTCAATACAGTAACGTTTGTAAGGCTCAAAGAAGTGATTTTCGCATCAGATTTTATATCCATGTGTAACAAGTAATAGTAACTATCCTTTGTCTGTTTGGCTTTCGAATGACCTTCGCAAACTGTAAAGTTGTGTAGGTACAACTGTCTAGAATAATGGGCGGCCTGATTGGGAACCCGGGGATGAACCATATTTTTTTAGCAATTAAATGTTAATTGTAGCATTTCAATAAATGCGTTTTATTTTAATTTTTTGAATTCTCAATACACTCTGAAGAAGCGTCTGTTGCAGGACTCTTAAAACTGATAATAAAATCAGTAACAAAGATTTTGCGAAAGTATTCATATTTTACAAGCAAGTCTGGATTCTGGTTACAATGGGGTTTCCACAAATGCCTGATACTACAGTCGCTGAGCATATTATTATATTGACGTTGGGACCTTTCCCTGCCATAGTGTGAATAGACGCACTTCAGATTCAAGATAAAGTTTTTATACGTTTTTTTTTTCTAGTAAAAAAATGTCTGCTTCTTTTGTCGCCACCTCTATTTTCTTTCGGCTGAGTACCCTCGGCGAGATATTGCCTACACACATTTTGGACTCTAAATCATGAAATATTGAGGATAGAAAGAAAAGGTTTGCTACAATTTTTTCGTTGACCTTAGTTTTATTAAAGTAGGAGACAGTGACTGAACTAGGACGTGTCCCCTTTGTAGGACGGCGTCTTTTTGAATGCCTTTGTTGACGTATGTTTCAAAATGAACTTGTCTTGCTCTATCTTATTTCTATTTGCATAAAATGCGTCATGAAATTTTCTTATGTCTTGCATGAACAACGTAGAACAAGAAAAATTGGGCTTCTTGTGAATGCAATTTGGATGAGTGATCAGTCTTTTAGGTCTATGCCTATGAGAACAAAGAAAACACTTAACATCACAAAATGAAATAATTTATAAAGAGCTTTTGGGGGGTTTTCTACCCTTTTTAGGGGTAGCTAGAAGTACAGTTTCTTCCATAATATAGTTTTTTGTTCTATTATTTAAATTAGTCACTCTATTAATATCTCACGAAATAAAATCAACAGATTCTGAACTGGCTTAACCAGTTGGAAATCAAAATACAACTAAAATAAAAACAAAACAAATCCTGCAAGAAACAAGCGGGGAAGTACACGATTGGAATGTCAAGGACTAACGCAGTTATGATAGCATATACACGTTCACGCCATTTACAATACAACAGATTAAATAAGTTTTGATAACAAATGTCAAAGATGGATTTATACAGTTTTGAAACAGTAACATGGAGTAAAAAAGTTTTGTTACTGTACGCAATATTCACGATTCAATTTTCAGGGGATTTTTTGAGTTTTGATACAAAATTGATTAAAGCAATTTTGGAAATAGGCTCGTAATACATAGATCTGCAGATCTTTTACATATATATACAAAATTAGACTAGCATATTAAACCTTACCAGACTATATTAAGCCATTTACTTCTATCTGCATTATTTAATGTGGCCCAAATTTAAGAAATACCAATAAAAAGGCGAAGCTATTAAAGATATTTCTATGTATTGAGAGTCAGATATGTATCACCCTATTTTATAAATATCTGGTATGGCAAATACCCTTTCAGGTAACGGACTAATATAAATTAAGTTTTAAGGTGCTAGGGGCCATGAAGGATCACATAATTTATAATATTTTTTATTATAAAACTAAAAGCCAAAATATTGGACGACAAGTAATTGTAGGACAACTTTGGGTTAGAAGCTAGCAAAATGATCCACACCTTAAACTCAGACTCCTTGGCGACCATTGGACACCAAAATATCCAAAATTGGTTACTCGTAGATTAAGATACTTTTACAGATTATACAGATTATCTATGTTCGAAAATTAAAAAAGTATTTACAATATTTGCTAATAACTGTGAGAAAACTCTTATAAGCATTTTATATCGCACTAATGGTAAACATTTTATTGCCAAAGAATTAATCAAACAATCTTGAACTTTTAAGTAATTTCGATAAATATCTTTACCCAGAAATAAGCATAATTGCTTATTGGTTATTTTCTTTTTAATAAACTGCTATTAGGGCGAATATATATTCTAAATACTTTATTTTTTTCGAAAACCGCATATCAACCAAGTTAATTAATTATGAAGTTCAATATCGTTAATAAATGTTGCCCATTGCTTTTACTAATATGCCCTGAAGCAGGGGGATACTGTGGCTTTCATAGATATTAAAGGCGCATTCAATAATGTTCTTCCTCAGTTGCTGTTCTTTTAAATTTATAAAAGAGAAATTACCAAATAGACCTGCAACCGGAATAAAGGTATGCTTGGAAATCGGATTATCATTTCATTACTACAATCAGAAACACTTACTTTCAGATTTACAGAGGGTGTCTAAAAGACGGAGAACTTTAACCCTGATATTGACAATTGTGATGATTCACCTGCTAGACGATCTTTATCGGCAGAAATTGACTTTCAATCTCAAGTGAATGATCTGATTATCATAATTAAGGAAAATACAAGGAAGTGATCTTCCAAGTCTTTCAACAAACCCCAAACACAATCAGCAGATGATGCAAAAAGAAAGAAAGTTTTTTTTTACCCCCGGAAAACTGTTATCTTTCCCTTCATATAGAGAATCCACAACTAGATCGACAAAGTACCTGGGCTCTTTTGCCACGATTTTCCAAGTAGAAATGATCGTTATAGAATAAGGAGCAAGATAATAATTAAATAATTTTTCTCTCTAAAACAATAATACAAAGATTATTTCGGATAGGCAGGCAGCCGTTAAAGCTCTGAATCCAAACCAATTTGGTTCTAAGCTGGTTTGGATTTGCATAAATAACCTCAAGTGTTTCAGTAACCAAAACAAAAATTAATTTAATCTAGATCTCGAGACACTTTGGCGTGAAGGACAATAAAAAAGCCGACGGGCTCTATATAAGAAGAAGAACCAGTTCATATGATTAGAGCATGTTGTATGTGCACCTACTCTATTATGTAATGAATGATGTTTTAATTCAACCAAAGCATTCATTAGAAGGTGTTGTTTGTACAATAAATTATAAATTATATGTGAGTCACAATAGACCCATCTGGGTCACAGTGAAAGGTGATATGATACTTACACTCATTTTCAAACTATCCTAATCTGAATGGGTTATGTTCCGAAATCAGAACTTTACAGTACATTGCACATACAAATACGTATATAGATTCTGTAATTAAAATTCGAAGCTACCTTCCTGCCCCCCGAATTCACAGCCGCTGAGGAAGGTACGATACCTTCTTCGACGACACAGCAGCGCGATAGTCCCAATCAGGGGATTGCCCGCAAATAGCAGCCGAGATATCGCAGGATCCTGCAATTCCTGCAATTTACTGCGAGTGTTGTCACAATATTTTCGATCGGAAGCGGCGCTTATCGCGATATAAGACTCTCAGGGAGAAGTGGACGCTTTCTGCCGATGGAATTTAATTGTTTTGGGGGAAGGGTAAAATATTGATAAAACACGTCGACAACTGTGAGCTCTGGAAGGAGATTTCCCAGAATGGATGGATGTGATGTGAGTGAAGTGCACTCGGGTTTTACTTTGTATTGGGTCAATACAGCGGAAAACTTTAAGGATAAAATTGGATATTGGCAGCTCAAAACAATTTTTAATGAACAATAGGAAGCTTGTTGAAAATATCGGTTGTTATATGTGCGAGGATTCACAATATATAAAATATTTTTCTTTTTATTTATTTAATGGAGTATCAACCTAACCGGTTATTGACGATAAAAGTAGAAGAATTGTTGGGCGTAGTGCTTTTCTAAACTGGTATAGATGGAGAAACTTTTAATACGAGTTGTTTTACAATATTTTAACTGTTTTTTATTAAAGAGGAAATTAAATTAAGAATTGCTGTGTGAAATTAGCAAAACTGAACTACCGCTTTTGTTATTAAAACTTGGCTATACGATTAAAATTTTCTTGTCAATTAACCTCAACTTGCTAATTGTCTGTTCAATTTTATAATCAGGATAGGCAATGGGATTTATGGTAAAGTTACGGTTTATAATACTAGGAGAATACACAATTTTTAGCCGCTTGAGGATCTTTATAGAGGAGAAGCATTTGGTTTGGCTATTTAGAGTTTTCGATTGAAGAAGGTGAACAAACTTCTGGCACCCACTTGCTAGTCGGCATCCAACACTTGGATTAATATAAATCCCACCTCAAGTACATAGGTACAGAAAGAAGGTAAAAAAGTTAATATAGACATATGTGTTTTCATTCAATTTTATTTGCTATCTTTTCTTCTAAGTGTTAATTTAGTCTATAGATTTTCTACTAGCGTGTTGTGATTTTTTTGCAATAACAAGGATTGCAGTATCATCACCAAATATTGGGATAGTATTGGGTTCAAGATTAGGAATATATTTGGTTTACAACAAGTAGATACTGCATCTAGTACACTGCCTTGAGATAAAGCTGTATGCATTTCTCTTAGGTCGGAATTGGCTTCTTCCTATTTAATCCTGAAATACCTTTCTGATAAATATAATTTTAATAGTTTAGAGTATTGACGTGACAGAACTATGTTTAATTTTTAAATCAGGCCTTCATGCCATATTTTATCAATAGCCTAAACCACATCCAAAAATACGGCGGAGTAAACTTTTTTCTTCCAGGGACTTTTCGTTGGTATCTGTGATTCTATTAACTTGGTCGATGGTTGAGTGTTTTTCTCTGAAGCCAAACTGATGACAGGGTATTAGGTTCTTTTCTTCTATTATAGGTTTAAATCTCTTAAGAAGCAATTTTTCATAGAGTTTCGAGATAGTAGCTAACAAGGAGATGGGTCGTTATGATCATTGTATCTCTGTATCTGTAGATAGGCACCTCCGAGCTCATGAACCAGCCTACAGATTTAATGTAGTTGACAACGTCACCAAGAGGCGATTTTCTTTTGCCGGCCCGTGTTAGCCAATTCTCGCCGAACACAAATCTTCTAATAAATGAGAGCGTCGGGCAATCGTAGAGGATATGATCGATAGTTGTTGAGTTTATTTTGCCTTATTTTGTAAAAACGACACAAATTACCCGCCAAATAAAAAATATTGTCAGTGTGAATTTTGAAAATTTTGTAAGTTGTCATAAAAATAACGTCAAAAATGTATATTGCACAGTATTTGGATTTATTTTTCAGCAATTATTTCTCGTCATAAAATTAGTCCTAATCGAACCCGGAATTTCAAGTAGCCAGAAAGCTATAGCCAGACGTGGAAAACCGAAAGAGATATTCTCTGATGATGGATTAAATTGTATGGGAGTAAACAATCATTTTGTAGAGCTTACAAATTTAATTAATAACAAGGAACATGGTAAACGTGTCACAGAATTTTTATCAACAGATGAAAGTCAGTGGCAGCTGTTAAAAGCGCAAAATTTAATTTACGACGGATTCTCGGTAACCATACTTTGAGATATGATGAGCTTTGAAAGGTACTTACTTAAATCGAAGCCTGTTTAAATTCTCGTCCGTTCCTACCTTTTTCCAATGACCCAAACGAATATGTGGTTCTGACCCCTTCTCATTTTTTAATCGGAGACTCCTCAGCCGCATATCCATAAGAAGAGTTACTTGATGTGAATATTAACGTTTTCAAGCGGCACAAATAATGGTTCAACATTTTTGGAAATCTTAAAGTCAAGAATATCTTTCACAGTTGCAAATTCGTAGGAAATGGTCAACTCATGAACCGATGGAGTTAAAGGTCGGTTCTTTAGTAATTTTAGTTGAAGAAAATCAACCGCCATTAAAGTGGATAATGGCCAGAATAACTTCACTCCATCCCGGAACAGACAACATTGTGAGGCTCGTGTCCGTTAAACTGCCAAACGGGAATATATTGAAAAAATCCGTTGCAAAGGTTTGTTTATTTCCAAGAGAAGAAGTGTAGTGAATAATTTTATTTATTTATTTATTCAAAATTCATACAGGCTTTTCAGCCTTATTACATGGATAGTATAAGATAATAACAAAATAATTAAGAACTTAAAATTAAAAAATGACATACCTACAGTTCATCAAATTTCTAGAGGTGTTCGACGCCCAGACAGAGAACGCGCTACGTGTGACTAAGATAGGCTATTGTACAGTCTGCTAAACAAGTTATTTTAAATAGTTTTTAATATTTTTAGGTAATTAAATTTTAAAAGTGTGGAATAGTTTAGGGATTAAATTGGTCTGATTGGACTTTCTTAGAACGTTTTTAAAAGCAGCTAAAGATAGTATGTAGAATTGAAAATAATTATTATGCCATAAAAGTTGTTTTGGAATTCCTTCAACCTTTTGAAATTGAGTCAGAAAATATAAATTTTATAGGATAGCGGAAAATACCTATAATTTTTTTGTAGGCCTTTGTAAATCGTGGAAATAGTTTATATTTTATTTCTACCTTATTAAGGAAAATGGTACCTATTATTAATAACGGTTGTTTCTGAAACATTACTAAAATTTTCGAAATTTTGTTTTTCTACAAAATAATAAACTATACTATTTAGAAAAAAATTTATTTCTCTTATAATTTTATAAAAAATAACAGGGGAATATTTACATTTCTTGATCTATTAAACAAAACGATAAATTATCTCGACGAATGATACCATGTTCTAGTACGGAAGCTAGCTTTACATTTTTGTTGGTGGTTTCATGGGTTTCATATCAATTTTTTGTAATTGTAGTTTACACGTACATATACCTCTTAACACTTGTTTGCTTTATTAAAAAAGTGTGTTGTTGTGATTTACGTCGAAATAAGTCAAAAACAACTTGAAACCCCATATAAAATCAAAAAGGAGAAACGGAAAAAAATTGAGCCTGTAAATGAACACAACTCAGAAACAAAAATAGCTATCTAATAATAAAAAAATAAAATTTGATTCTTGTGCAGCTTCATCTATATCATTAACTGTTTTTGGTTTTTTAATGGTTTTTCTTGGTGATGAAAATTCCGATATCTCACGGTTATCGATTCTTTTTTTCTCTCCAGAAATGCGGACGGCAGTGTTTTTAGATACTCCTGTGGCTGCAGCAACACGATCACTTACATTTTTAAATGGTATTGAAGGTGAATTAAAGTTTCCTTCTCTTCTCATAAACTCTATAACATTGGCTATTATTTCGCGAGATTGACTATTAATCACGCGGCCTCTTAATTTGCTATTAAACTCCATACTTAGGTTCTATTAAACTGTAATGAGCAAAAAACACAAACGAAAATAAAAGAAATGTTTTAGCGAAATTTACATCTGACATTTACGTCTGAATGAAATAGTGAAATACTTGATGCGCAGAGTGTACTTTCATTGCGTAAATCCGTCGGGATGCCTGTCAGTAGTGCTTTCTCTGTCTAGCCGTCGAAAGCCTCTAGAAATTTGATGAACTGTACTAAAGCACTAAATTATAAATAATAAAAGCTAGAAAGGAGAAAAGAAAAAGAAAAAGAAAAAAGAAAAAGAAAAAACACGAAAACAACACAATTTCACCAAACAATATCAGATCATATACCCATAATTTCAAAATAATGTAGAAGTGTTTTCCGATATTCTTGATATGACATAGTCCAGTCTAAATTCCGCATCACATTTATATTGTTGGCTAAACGTAGAATGGCGTAGAATGGAGAATGAGTAGAGGTTGTTTGTAAATTGAACATTAAAGGGCAACGAGTGCGTTTTGGAGGAACATTGATAGGAACAAGAGATAATAAAGTGCTAGATGAAATCTGATTATTCATTAAATTAAATAGAAATTTAATCATTGCTTGTTTACGTCTAATGATCAAAGAAGGAATTTCAAATTCTTGTCTTAATGTCTGTGTTCTTATTTCATTATAGTCTGGCCAACGATGATATTTTTTATAATACAGATAACGAAGAAACTTATTTTGAACCTTTTCAAGGGTATCTAAGTACATTTGTGTCTGTTGTTCCCAAATTATAGATGCAAAATCTAGTTTTGACAGAACAAGTGTATTGTATAATAATTTAATGGTTTCCAGGTTAGAAAATAATGAAGTTTGTCTTATAATAAACCCTAAAGTACGATTAGCACTTTTAACTGTATTTTCTATATGAGTGGCATATGATAACATATGTAACTCTGAGATCTTTCACTTCTGAAACTCTATTTAAAGATGTATCATTCATGTTATAATTAAAAATAACAGGTTCATTTTTACGACTAATTGACATTACATAACATTTTTTTATATTAAAATTTAATTTATTATTTAAACTCCATTGATATATTGTTTTGATATCTTTCTGGAGCGCTACACAGTCTCTAACTGTTTGGACTTTCTTAAACACCTTAAAATCATCTGCAAACATTAAACAATCAGAGAATTTAACAGAAGTTGGCAAATCATTGATAAATATTAAAAAAAGTAGTGGTCCAAGATTAGATCCTTGCGGGACTCCAGAATTTGATTTTTTTTTGGACGAAATATTTCCATTGTATTTTACAACAAAGTGTCTATTTTTCAAGTAACTTTTGAGTAGCTCTAATAATTGTCCTGTAATACCTAAACTATTTAACTTTGCTAAAATAATATCATGATTAACTTGATCAAAGGCCTTACTGAAATCGGTGAAGATTACATCAAGTTGTAATTTTTCATTTAGAGATTTTGTGGCTTGATCCAAAAATATGAAAAGGTTTGTATTGATTGATTTCCCTTTAACAAAACCATGTTGTTCTTCTACTAAAATATTTTGAATATGTTTATATATTTTAATATAAATAATGTGTTCAAACAGTTTTGAAGCAGCACACAAAATAGCAACACCTCTATAATTTTCAATGTCCTTTTTACTTCCCGATTTATGTATTAGTATATATGTTGCTAATTTCCACTGTGTAGGATACGATGAGTTTTTAATAATTAAATTAAAAATATGCAATAAGGGTGTCTTTAACCACTCTTGACAGCCTTTTAAAATGTAAGGTGGTATTATATCACTACCAGCACTTTTTTTTGGTTTTAATCGCTTAACCGCTTCATCATAATCATCTGAATTTATTGCATTTAAATGACATTGATTGTATTGATTTAAAGTAACGTTCATATGATCTAAATTATATACAGATTTTTCAGAGGAATGCACGGACATAAAATATTCCGCAAATTTTTCGGCAATATCTTTGTCAGGTACTTGACTACTTTCAAAGTAAAATGTTTGTGATTGACGTCCCTCATCTCTTTTTTTGTTGACATAGTTCCAAAAATTGTTCACATCCGCAATTGTATTTTCCTCTATTTTCTTTAAATATTTCTTATGTTCTTTCCTTATTAATGATTTTAATTTTCTCCGAGTTTCAATGTACATATTATTAAAATAATCTGAAACATGTTTCATTTTGTAGTAATAATTCTTTTCTTTCAATAAATTAATAACATCAGCATTAAACCATACTGGAAATTTTTTATAATTCACATACGTTTTATATTGAGGTACAGTTTGATTAAAAATATTATATACGTTTGAATAAAAATTTTCTAAAGCAAGTTCTACATTATTTATTTCGGTAACATTATCCCAATTCATTTCTTTCATATATTCATATATTAGGTGAAAATTAGCTTTCTTAAAATTGTATCTATTATCAGAGAGTTTATCTGTACCAACCTCTTTCTTACATTTATTGAATAAAATGTTCATTGCTAGAGCTGGGTGTAGTACGTCTTCCGGTACTAAAGGAAAACGTTCCTTAATAATGTTACAATTCCTAGCATTCTCTTCAGTCATAATAACGAGATCCAATGTTTTTCCTTGTGAGTTTTTTACATTATTTTTTTTTAGATTTGTTTTTAAAATTTGAAAGGCATACCTTCCAAGGTGACCGGCTTTATGTTGAGTTTATTTTTCCTTATTGTGTACAAGTATTAAAAGTAATTTTAAAAAACCGACTTCAAAATCGTGCAGATGCCGTCACCACATCTTAACCAAATTTATATAGGACCACCCTTGAGGTACCCCCTTACTATGTAATATGGATCGTACCTGCCACTTCCGGCTCTTCTACTGTTCTTTTATAACTATATATCCACGTTCGCTCAAAGCAGTTGGAGCGTACCAAGCGCCTCCTGCCAAAAACGACATCTCGCGTACTAGATCCTATATCAGGTTCTATTCCAACCACATAGAGGCGTGTCATTGTAATCAGAGCAATCTCCTTAGTGTAAATAATAAGGGGAGTGAGACTTAAAATGACTTCTGTGGCTCTGGTCGGTGTGGTTTTCATGGCTCCTATTATGCTGAGATATGATGTTTTTTGAATTTGTCCTAGTTTGCGGATAGCTGTCAATTTGTGGGTCTTTGATTACCAGACAACTGCACCGTATGTTAGCATAGGTCTTATGATGGCCGTCTAAGTCCATACGACGACTCTGAGGGAGAAACCTCAGGTGCTCCCTACGGTTCGGCGGCAGTGTTTATAAGCAATGTATTCTCTTTTGACTCTGTGTTCCATGTTAACTTGCTCTAAAAGGTGAGACCTGAGTACTTCACCTCTGTTGCAAAGTTAAGCTTTGTATTTAGAAGTTCTAGAGGTTTTAATTCTATTTTTATCCTTTTCTTTGTGAAAAGGAACCTTTATGTTTCCTTGGGTTTGATAGACAATGAAGGATCATTGCGCCACTGTTCTATAATTTTAAGAGCTACTTGCATTCTTTCGCAGAGTATGTTCTCAAACTTCCCTGTTTGGAGAATGACTAGGTCATATGTATACGCTATTGTGTAGTGACTGTCATTATTGAGACGGCTAATGAGGGTGTCGAGTACCATCCTCCACAGTAGAGGGGATATCACCCCTCCTGTGGACATCCCCTCGCAACCAACCCTCTTATAATCTCATCTTCTACACTTATATTTACTGGTCGATTTGAGAGCATGTTGTGTATCCGCCCACTAACTATCTGTGATATATTCCTATCGTTTAATGAGTTTATTATCTTGGAAAAGGTCGTCTTAGCAGCAGGACCTCCTACGTCTATGAAAATACCCAAGGCGGACTCTTTATTGTCCAGTGATCTCTTTATCCCACCAGCAACACGGTGAAGATCTGAATGACTAGATATGCCTGGAGTGTATGCATGTTGATTTGGGTGTAGTGGTGTTGTTGTAATCACCACATCCCTTATGTACCTTTCGCATAGCCTTTCCAATGATCCAATGATCTGAGTGCATGTCCCATAATTCTTCTATATGCACATAATCTGGAGCGATATTCATAATTTTAAAAAAATCTATTAGATAGGGAATTTTGTATGAATCTCTGGGCTTTCCAGTTGACATTGTTTAACATTTGTGTTGATAGCAGGATATTAATAGTTCTTTCTCTTGGTTGTTGTCATTCTAGATCCCCAGTTAATATGTTTTAAATAAAAGTCTCCCTCCACTATGAATCTGTATCCCTGGCTATACATAAAGTCAAGATATTGTTGCTTTTTTATAAAAAAGCTGCGATTACAATTTCATAGACTTCTTAGTATTTTAAAATGGATTCCTTAATTATAACTGCACTTCCACCTTTATCCGCAGTATCTGGATAGATTGAACAAAGAATGGCTTTAGATTTATTCAATAATTTTAAGTTAAAGAAATATATAATATATCAGTTGCCATACAAAATAGGCTGATTGGTCTGTACGTTTTTTGTGTTCAGAGGATTTTCTGTGCTTGTGAAAAGTTCCAATTTAAACTAAATAATTTTTAAAAAGCGTCCTCTCAGATAATCCATGTTAGAAGCGATTTTAGAATTATAGCAGGGATTATATATTTAACGAACCTTTAGGTATTAAAACTTTCGACTTAAACTTTTTATTTCATTACTGTTCCATAACATTCGTACAATTGCATAAAGTTATTTTATTCGGTTAAAGGCGATTTTAGCTCGCCATATCAAATGTTTGTTGAAAAGTTTCCCTATTATTTACTGAAATTAAACCATTACCGTGTTCCGTTTTAGTTCGAATTCAATTTGGAAATGTTGAAATAACTCTGATGCTCCACGCCGAATGCAAGGTATGTTCAAATTTATGGAGAGTTAGCCAAAACGAATGAGTGTATATCCATCACGAGTGTGTTCTGTACACTTGCGTATATGCATGTCTCTGTTATTAATTTCCAATCAACACTAACATAGGTAGAATTATTAATACATGATCATGTTCTGAACTGTTAATTAGATGCTTGTTGGTTTTGACAACAAAATCAATACCCTATATATGTATATATATAGAGGACGAGCTTATTTGCATTAAATATAATCTCGAATGTTGTTGCAAATGCATAATAATATGCATTTAACCCATTAGTGTCCAGATTATTTTTTTCACAGTTTTTATTGAAACAATATTATTATAAATATGCAAAGGCAGGAATCTATAGATCATTTACATAATGTAACACTAGAGCTGTTGGGTGCAAAATGGAATAAAATTAAATAATTGTAATAATCGAATTAAATTACCGGTTTTGAGCTTACATTAAATTGTAATTAGATGAAACAAAATGGATTTTATGTATTTTGAGGTGATCTTTTCGAAAAAAGGCAAAACAAAATGTAGCAGTTTTTCGAAAGTGCCGAAATTTTGGATTTTGTCAATTTTTCAATTTTGCGCATGCGCATGTCGCAAATAAATTAATATTTTAAAACGCAGTTTACGACATTAAAAAGCTTAGAAAAAATGCTAATTTTTATATTTCTTGAGAAATTTTGATCCGATGCACCGTTCCCGCGGTACGGACGATTGAAATTTGTTTAGTATTTTGAGGCGGCGAAGGTCGAAAAATTGAATTTGTTAAATGTTCAAACACTAAATTCTTCATAACTTTAATAAAAATTAAGATATTTGAAGAATAAAAAATTTATTTTGAACTTAAGAGATGTGACTATTGATTCCCAGAAGGGCGCAAGAGAAATTCCAAAATTGGGCATATGGCGAAAGGGCAAAGTGTACCGCAAGCCTAATTTCATTGTTTGCCTATAACGGCCAAACTATTTAAATTTTTTTAATGCCACTTACAGAGCTTACTCTTAAATATGAAATCTTACAAATGTGTCAATTTTACTGAAATCGGATTATAATTGGCCAAGATATCAAACAATTTAACAAATTTTTTTCCCTAAAAAAAAACTAATTTTTTTTTCGAAAGTTTGAAGTGGCACAAAAATGCCAAAAATGCACCCAATGACTCAAAACTTTTTTTTTTTTACTCTATTATGTCTAGAATACGATTACATTACGGAAAATTCTGCAAAAATATTTTATCTATTTTTTTGACCACTCTTCATTGAGTGACGACCAAAAAACACGGTTTTTGAGAAAAGTTGCCTAAAATTGACGATTTTCAGTTTTTTGGTCTGAAAATTGAGCAAACCCAAATCTGATGTCTTTTAAATGTGTATAAAAAGTTTAAAGTGTGTATGTTTCTTCTAAGTTGTAGAATTCTCCCAACGAAAGTCCCATACACGCGCTCCGCGGGATCCAAAACTCGTGCATTTCTGTAATTTGATTTTTTTGTGATTTCTCGTTTTAAATTTCTTACATACCTAAATTTATTAGGCCTAAAATGTATTAAATTGTATTTTACTGACTTGTTATAAGACGTTTCTTGAGTTTTGTGCAAAAAATAGAATTACCGCAAAATTAGCCGGACGTCGTATCAAGGATAGCCATGGTCTCGGCGTTCGCTATCCGACAAGTTTAAACTTGAAACGGTCATATTATTACAAATTGAATCGGTTGATAGTGTTCATCGGCATAGATTTTTAATAACCGTGTTCAGCAAGCTCTGTGTATACGTGGTTTTTCGGACTTCTTCAGCAATTTATTGAGTAAGTACGTTCCTAAATTAAAAAAATTCTATCACAGTGCTATAATTTTTTTGTTTCCAGGTTGCAATGGCTGGCCTGTGTTTAGTATGTCATCAGAAACTTGCAGAAGGTGAACTTACCCCAATTAGACCATGAGAGATGTCGCAAACATTACGTAGCTCGATGTAACGGAAAAGAGTTTATTTATAAAACCTGGGATAGGCATAAAAGGGCCGCGATTGACAATGCCAAAAAAATGAGGATGGAGCATCAACCGAGAAGAAAACCAGATGTTAGAGAACAAAAAACAAGCTTATCACCAAGTTGGAGTTAGTTTCTTCAAATATATTTTTTGTTAGATGTTTTCGGTAAAACCGGAGAAAATCATATGGGAAAACATTTTAAAAAATTTACGCCTTCCAGTTTCCTGCGAATTCCCGAAAAATTATGGCAGATTTCGCCGCGGGACTTATTTTATTTGAGAGCCCACAAAAAAATACGCAACTTCTCTCATGGGCACATATGTCTAACATTTATAATTTCGCCACAAATTCATCGCAAATTTCATGTTCATGATTCTGATCAAAGAAACGAAAAAACAACTTTTTGGTAAAAGCACTTCTGGCGGCGAGAAATTCGCCATTAAAACTACCTGTGCAATGAAATTCCGAACTATTTTTGCCTCCTCTTTCGATTGGTGCATTTATTTTTACTATCAGAATGATACTTGCCCGGATAATTAGCATTTTTACCATGAAAAATTCCGGAAAACCAGGTTTTTCCTAATTAAAAAAAAATTGAAAAACAGCTACATCATTTTTTTCTTTTTGTCAGAAAGATCACATCAAAATACACAAGGTCCACTTTGTTTCATCCAATTTCAAATTAATGCAAGCTCGAAGGGGCTTTTTTTCGTTATTTAGTTGGACTATAAACGGTTTTAGTTATATTTATAAGGGCCACTTGCACCGTTGTAGTTAACTGTAGTTTAAATTCTAAACCGGGATTAACGAATATAATTATCTTGTACCGTCAAATATACGCTGTTTAACAGACATGACATAACTAGTTGTTAAAATAAAACATGCGAATTTGAGGGATTAAAGGAGAGTTCAGCGATATATTTGAATTTGTAACCTAAAAACTGTGGAGCAAGTTGTTTTGTATAGATATCTCCCTTTTTTTTAATAGATTAAGCATTATGGATTTAGAATTGAAAGAAGACATATTTTTAGAAGATAATCTAGATATATTGGAAATTCTAGATTTTGGTTTTCCTAGACAAATCTATGAAAGGTCAAATTATTATCATTTTATGGGCGACTTTACTTTTTTTTTAAAGATTCATATATAGGGTTTTTCGCATAAGTACTGACACAGAACAGATGCGTAGTGGACACCCCAATATATGACGATTTAACGCAATTTATTTCTATAACAAAAATTTAATATTTCTGCAACTGCTTAAGGTAATTATAGTACCCCTTATAATTTTCGGATAAGCTTATGTCAAAAAGTTATTTTTTTAAAAATTAAAATTTTGGGAAAATAAATAAGGCAATAATATCTAGAATATGCATATATTTTAAAGTTTTAATACCTTCCAGTTTCCAAGAAAAAATCATTGGGCCTTAAATTTTGAAATATCATAATGAAAATAAATGCATTCCTCGACAGCACTATTCTTAATATAATCCCCAAATTTAAACTAATTAGTGGCTAATACGCCTCATTAAGTGCTATCTTCTAGTGTAAACCAGTGAAAATCGTTGCAAAAAACGAATGACGACTGAGAGTGTACGATACGATAGTTACAAACGCGTTACACCAGAAAGCAGCACTTAACGAGGCGTTTTAGCCACTAATTTCGGCGAATTTTAAAAATCATTAACAAGAGATTAAGAGCTTAAATTTGAGAATTATATTAGAATAGTGCTGTTGAGGAATGTATTTATTTTCATTATAATATTTCAAAATTTAAAGCACTTTGATTTTTTTCTTGGATACTGGAAGGAATTAAAACTGTAAAATATATGCATATTTTAGATATTATTACCTAATTTATTTTGCCAAAATTTTTGTAAAAAATTATTTTTTGAGATATGCTTTTCAAAAAAATTATAAGGGGTGCTGTAATCACCTTAACACGCTCGATGCCCACGCCGACACACTGTCGGCGTGCGCATTTAATAAGCAGTGCTCCATCCCAGCACAGGTGTCGTCATTGATATAAGTCTATTAAATGGTATGTTGTTTCGCGGTCATGCCAGTTAAGTAGTGGTCGCGGTAGGGGCACGTTGTAACGACTTCAGGATATATATTTTTTTAATTGGTCCCGCGTTTGAGTTTTTTTGTGTTGGTGTACAATAATGGAAGAAAACGCAGTTCCAGGGCCGTCTGGCGTGAGGAAATTAAAGATTAAGAAGTCAGGACGACTGACTGATGATGAACTATAGGCTTTGGCATGGAGTGAATCCAAGGAAGAACCTTTTCAGAGCTCGGGTAGTAAATGGAGTGGCGCAGAAGTGCAGGAGGAAATTTTTTTCGAAGACTTCGACCAAGTAGAAAGTGATCCAGAAGATTTTGAAGTAGAAATACAATCACCAGCAGACATTACTTGGGTAGAAATCCCTTCGAACCCAAAGAACATTCCTTTTAGTGGACGATCAGGGATAAAAGTTGATATACCTGGGGAGGGTCGACCCATAGACTTTTTCACATTATTAGCAGATGATGAATTCTTTGATTTATGAGTACGCGAGACAAATTCATACGCCGAACTGGTATTATTAAGCGATCCAAATCCTAGGTCACACTCGCGAATAAGCCGTTGGAAACCAGTAGACAGGAAAGAAATTACCGTATTTTTAGGCCTGGTTTTACACATGGGAATTATTCAATTACCACGACTTAGAGATTACTGGCGAAAAGATCGCTTATACAGTGTGTCTACTTAACCCTTTGAGTCGCAAAACTTTTTTTAATATTACCATTTTTTTGTTTTAATTTAATAAAAAATCGTTCACATCGGTTGTGTGACAAGGAAATTTTGCAATTTTTTTTCAAAATTGTTTCTCTAAGGGGTGGTCCCTACTGGGACCACTGCCTTTTTAAGATGACTGAAGGAATATTAAAATTCGGTGGTCTCAATAGAAACCACTGTTTATATTTCGAAATTTTATTTATTAAACAATAAACACTAATTTTAAACAAAGAAAACACAAAATATATTATAATTTACTTGTTATGAAACGGCTGAAAAAATGAATTGCACAAACCTACGTTACATTCAGAGCAAGCAAGTTTTGTAAGTTTAACTTTTTTTAGTACTGCAATAAGCACAACGTTTTGTACCAGAAGGTGATTTCCAACATCTACTTTTCGGACAGTATTTTCAACAGTAACGCTTCTACCATCAATTTTTTAAATTTTATTTCTATTTATTAGAGTTTTCAGCTTGACTGTCATCAAGTGCAAACAATTTGTTAAATTCCTCATATCTAATGCTTTCTAACTGCTTATAAGACCATTTTTTTACTCATTTTGCTCAGCGTTGAAAGTACACCCGGACTAAAACAACCGATAGTATTTTCGAAGCGGTATAATTCAGAGCAAAATTTATATTATCATAGTAAAACTAATGTCTTAGGTGGTATATTTGCATATTAGGAATCTTCCAATGTCATTTTATTTCAACAAAAACATCAATCAAAAAACGTAATTTTTTAGATTAGAATTCAAACCAGTATATTTTTTTCATCTACCGGTTAAAATTAACACTAATTTTACTTCCAAATTATATAACTTACCCGTCACAAAGTATACTAAATGACACAATTCACAGATTTTATTATTTTTTTGTAATACCAACGGGAAAATCAAGAAAAAATGAACCTCTGAAAAAAGTGCAACAAATGTTTCTTTTAAGGTAAAGGTGGTCTCCTATAAGACCACTTATAGGTGAAATATTTGTTGCCTATATAACCAGGGCGGCAAGTGGTCTCGAGCATAGCCACTGAGCGTTTGTAAAGTAATAGCTTTCACTTAAGCTCAAAATTGCGTGACTGTAAAGGCAATTTTTTACCTTAAGAACCATGGTCCATATAGGAACCACCAACACTTAAAGGGTTAAGTTGGAACCATATGGAAAACATTTTTATTATTGATTTTAGGAAAAAAGTTATTCTTGATAAAAAGTCCTGCATGACCCAAAACTTAAAATGCAGTTATCAGATATCAAATTTTTCAAGCCGTATACGAGGTTTGTCAAAAAATATGAATTTTGCTCAAGAGTAAAGTACGTTTATTTTTTTACAAAATTGAAAATTTTCAAAAGGAAAGCGTATCATGTTTATAGTAGCTAACGTAATTTATAACGTTTTCAGATATTTACAATCAATGTGTAGAGTGTAGAGTTTATAAAAAATAAGAAAATCTGTTTTTTTAGATAGATCGGTGTAATTGCATATTTGAATGTTATATTCAATTCTAATCAACTTTTCTTAATGAAAATTTTCGATTTTGTCAAAAATAAATGTACTTTACTCTTGGGCAAAATTCATATTTTTTGACAAACCTCGTATACGGCTTGAAAAATTTGATATGTGATGACTGTATTTTAGGTTTTGGGTCATGCAGGACTTTTTATCAAGAATAACTTTTTTTCCTAAAATCAATAATAAAAATGTTTTCCATATGGTTCCAACTTAAGTAGACACACTGTATAATTTGGCATTTGGCCGTTTTATGAGTAAAAATGGATTTTTGCACCAAATCGACAAGAAGGAGACCCAATACCGACTGATAGACTATGTAAAGTACGTACGTTAGTGGATTTTTTTTTTTTTAACAATAAGATGATGGCAATTTACGAACCAAAGAAGACACTAGCTATTAATAATAATAATAATAATAATAATGTTTATTTGAAAATATAAAAGATACATATTAAAAAATACAAAGCACAAATAAACAAGAAACAAAAACCACGAAGCAGGTCAAGCCTACTTGTGAGTGGTCATTCACAAATAAATATAGTAAAATAAATTGTACAAAAATATTTTTAAGACAAAAAAAATTATTTAGACATAATATACATATATTTTTTTTTTACATTTTTATTGTTCAATAATATCATGAACAACATCCCGTGGCATATTAAGAACATAATATTGACCAATCTATGCTTTTATGGAGAGGAAGACTTATTTTTCGCCAATACATAAAAAATAAAAAACATAAATATGGAATCAAATTCTATTTACTCACTGAAAGTACTGGTACAATAATGAAAATTCAAATATACACGGGAGCAGCTGACGATATGGTTAGTAAAGGGCATGCTGCAAAATATTGTCCCTCATCTGGTAAACAACTACTTGGACAAACGATACAGTCTATACATGGAGAATTTCTATAATTCTGTGGATCTTGCTGAGCAGCTACTAGAAAGAAATACCTATTGTACTGGAACTTTGAGGAATGGAAGAACAGGGAATCCTAGTGATGTGTGAAAAGCCAAACTAAAGCCTGGCTAGTCAGTTTAACGTTATGATAGTGAAATTTGTGTAGGAAAATGGAATGATAAAATAGAAGTCCTTTATATTTCAACAAATCATGAAAATGTACTTCAGAAAGTGACTTGTAGATCAGGAAGAGTAAAAGAAAAACCATTGCTTATCGCATAATACAACAAGTATATGTCCGGCACTGACTTGCAATACCAAACGCATAGGAAGACCATCAGATGGTACAAAAAAGTTGGAGTACATATAATTGAAATGATGTTATATAATTCGTTTATGCTATATAATAAACATTCACAAAAAATGTCATATTTGGATTTTCGCCATTCTATCTTCGAAATGTTTTTGGAAGAACCAGCTGAAAATATTCCTGAAATCGGAAGGTCTCATATTCCTTCTAAATGTGAGGTAGCCGAGAGTGGAAGAAAACTACGGAAACGTTACCGGTGGTGTTCACAAAGAGGTATAAGAAAATATTTTTGTTCTAAGTGTCCATAAAAACCAGCACTCTTTCTTGAAGTGTGTTTTGAACAATTTTGACGATAATTAGCGCTAATTTTAATTTCTCTTACCTTTTACCTATGTATAGGTGTTTTATTTTTTAGGTTTTTATGTTTTCCTTTTTATTGTTTTCTCAATGATATCTTGCAATATTTGCTGTTTTCAATATTATTTTTATTTGTGTTGGTATGTAGTAGTTGGTTTATCTGATTGGTTTTCTGTTTGTTTTTATATTTTTCACTTTATTTTGTTGTTTACAATGTTCTCTTTGTATGTTTATAAAATAAATAAATATATTTTATTATGCCGACAGGGCTGCGTCACTGGGCACTGCCCATTTGAATTTGTTATTGAGTGCCCGTGCCGCAACATATGCGGCTTTGTATTTTTTTGCAAAAAAAAACGCAATAATAATAATAAATAAAAATACTATAATAAGTAATATCTCCAGCAACTGATATAATCCAATTAAAAATTTGGGGTTGGCACTGGTAAGTCAAATCCGTTATTTCGTGGGCAGTTAACGTGTTAACTTAAGAAAACTATATTTGGTAAAGTATTTGCGCGCTTCAAGAACTATACACTATACAGAATTTTTTTGAAATTTTAATTTCATTTTATGCAAAATTTTATTTAAGAACCTTTTTATTCATTTTATTTTTTAAAAACTTAATATTTTTTGAGAAAATCACAAGATATTAAATCAATGCATTATGACAATGTTAATAAAAAAATCATTTGGCCATGCATTTCTCAATTAAATTTAACCAATAGCACATTACTATTATTAAAATCGATTTAAATGGGAACCTAATTAAACCAAATAATAATAATAAAATCTACAGAACCAAAATTAAGTAAACTTGGCCCCACTTTAGGCTTCCGTAACTTCTGAGGGGTACAACTTGGTAAAGAAGTAAATTGCTTTAAATCATAATATTTTGGGATTCCCAACACGCACCTGTTGTGTCGGTACTTATGCGGAACACTCTGTATATATTTAATATTCTATTTCCAACATTTATTCAAACTAACTGAACATTTTAAACAATGAAATAGAGCAGACGGTTTATATTCGCTGATTCAATTAAAACTTTTAGAAACATTAGCTTAACGGGCGCTGTCTGAGCCGGAAAAGCCACGAGCCTGCATCATTGAAAGCGAAATATTTAATATCAATTATAAATCACTTTCCGTTTAAAGAGATTTAATAAACAACTTCAAAACAAAAGCACTGAAGAGGAATTAAATGCTTTATTTTAAGGAAACTTGATGTTTTTTTCAAATGAACATACTAAATACCTTCTAAATACTTTCTCGTTATTAATAAATTTTGAAAATTTAAAAGACAAAATGTTTTCGAATCGGTATTTCTTAAAGATCAATACAAATACTAAGAAAACGTAATGCCAATACAAAATAGAATAAAATAGGGATCAAAATTATTAAGATTCTTAAAAATTCTCTTCAGTCGAATTAGATACTTAAAATACAAAAAGTATAATGGTATAGAGAACCAATATTAACACAATATGGAGCAAAATGCTTTTCAGATCGCAAAATTTCTCCACTAAGACATTCTACAGGAATCTGTGTTATCTATATATCTATCTCAAAATTATCTTTTATATTCCTAGTTCTGTAGGAATGTAATATTTTTTATCGTAACAGTAGGTTATTTAGAACAACTTGGTGTTACATATTAATCACTAACATTTGTATGTCCCAGCTGCTTTATAGTAACATATTACATAAATTTGTTATTGTTTTGTTCCACAAAATTTGCAACCCTTGTGCTATTTCTATTGATTCATGCTACATATACCATTAGGTTATTTTTGTTGTAGCTTCGTATTCAGCCAAATTATTCGTTACAAATTTTGATTTATAATAACCGACCTCTATCTTTGTACACTGCAAAACTTGCTAAAGATTGAAAATGTCCAAGCAGTAGTTTTAATTTGTAGATGCTCTTAGTTTATTTTTTTTTCTTGTATTTCTGCAATTCTATTTGCTTTACTAGTAGAAGTTGGGTTCATTGGAATTTTAATAAATAACTCGCTGTAACGTATATCGGCGACTATAAAAACCACGGTAAAGTAGACCGCTACCATAGGTGGTCACGTCCCTGCTACATGGCAGCTACGCAGACTTAAATTGGGAATCGCCAGGTAGTGTTTAGGCTCGGCCTCTACAGATATGACTATCTTTAGGTACTATAAGGGATAGGGGTAGTAGCGGGTACTACTCCGCGACTCGGCAGCCCAATAACCGCGTGACTTCCCAGTAGCTACCATTATAATATCTTTTAGCCGACCTCCTTGTTTTATTTTACTTTTATAACAATGTGTTCCCTTCTTTTAGATTTCTTCGATGACAATTGTATTTAGGAGGTGATTTATCTCAAATTGCTGATACTGCGTGGATTCATAAAGACTTATTAAACAGCAATGATGAAACAGTAGAAGAATACAAAAATATAATGACCTCTTTTGGATACATTTCATACATTAACAAATACACTCGTTTATCTAGTCGAACATGCTTGGATAATTTTTATGTATCTAATCGCAACACGCTTGAAGCTAAATCATATATTTTTAGATATAATATTACAGATCACTGTCCCATAGCCCTTACGTTGGAAATAAAACAAAACAGCATTAAGATAAAACAGCAATTAAAGTACAAATATAACATAAATTATCCATTACTAAAAATGCTTTAATATTGGAAAAATGGGAACAGGTATACAATGAAACGAAAGTTGATAATATAACTCTAAAATTTATTAATACTCTTAAATATTACATTAATCAAAATACACAAAAAGTAAAAATAAAACAAAAAATAAAAATATAACAAAATTGGATGAATCCTCCATTAGTAAAATTAATTGATGAAAAAAATAAATTGTACAAGTTAACCTTAAAACATCCCGATAATTTAGAAACAAAAAGGCAATACAATGTGCACAAAAATAATATAAATAAATTAGTTAAAAAAGCAAAAAAGGACTATTATAGAAAAATCATCCAAAAAAATCAAAATTCCTCCAAATCTTTGTGGGAGTGCATTAACAAGGTTTGCGGCAAAACGGCACCTAAAAAAACTATTGAAAAAATTAAAATAAATGGAACTGAAATTACTGACTGAATTGAATATGGCAAATGAATTTAATACATACTACTGTGAACTAGGCTTAAATTTAGCTGAAAAAATACCAAAAGTTACAAATTATACAGAAAGTACTATGTTCCTTAGCCCTACTGATGAGGTTGAGGTCATTAATACAATTAAAGATTAGAAACTTAAGAATTCACCAGGCCTCGATTGTATAAGGTCTGAAACATTAAGGGAAATATCTAATGAGATTGCAAGTCCACTAACCTACTTAATAAATAAATGTTTTAGTACAGGCTCCTTTCCGAAAATTCTGAAAAATGGTCTAGTTAAACCACTTTATAAAAGTGTAAAAAAAAACGGAAATGGTTAATTACAGGCCTGTATCACTGGTGTCAAATATTTCGAAAATAATAGGAAACATATTAAAAATTAGACTTTGTTCCTTCTTAAAAAAATATAAAATTTTATCGGCAGTATGGCTTCAGAGAATCTAGGTCGACTGAAGATGCGATATATAAGTTAACTTCTCTTATTTATGATTCGCTTGATAATATTATTCCTGCTGTATGTATATTCCTAGATCTCTTTAAAGCATTTGATACCGTTTGCCACAAATCGTTATTAAATAAACTAGAGAAGTATGGTATAAGAGGAAATACCTACAAACTCATTGAAAGTTATTTATCAGATAGGGATCAAATAGTAGAAATCGATGAAGTAATGAGCACACCGCAAACAATTACTTACGGTGTACCTCTAGGAACCGTTCTTGGTCCACTTCTGTTCCTTTTATATATTAATAGTATGCTTTCCTTGAATATTCAGGGTGAGCTCATCAGTTTTGCAGATGACACTGTAGTATTTTATAATTCATCCAACTGGCAAAATCTAAAAAATAAAATAGAAAATGATTTTCCTTTTATTACTAAATGGTTACAATTTAATAAATTATCGTTTAACTCTAGTAAAACAAACTACTTACCTTTTTCATCCTACCTAACTGGCTCACCTAATTTGGGACCACTGAACATCGGGACGACTAACCACATTGTAGAAGCAGAGAAAGTAAAATACCTCGGTATTACAATTGATTGTCATATGAGATGGGATCTACAATGTAAGGAAATAGTAAAAAAATAAGAGGTCATTTGCCAAAATTTAGGTATTTAAAGGAAATTCTTAAAGTTGAGAAATTAAAAGACTTCTCACTGGTTGAGTCACTGCTTTCTTATGGTATTTTAGGGTGGGGTGGAGTAAATGACTGTTTCTTAAATAGTGTTCATATTGCACAAAAATGGCTTTTAAGAATCATATTCCAAAAAAATATTTTATTTTCCTCAGATCAATTATATCTAGATGCCCAAGTAAAAGATGTACGACAAATTTTCGTTCAAAAAATATTGTTTTTTATATTTCAAAATAAAATAAAATTTGTACATCATGAACACTCTTATAATACTAGGAGATATGAAGGGATCGTTTTCCCACGAAGTGAAAAAACTGTCGGAAAAAGAAATACTAACTATTTAGCCCCAAGAACTTACGTGCTGTTATCTAATAATATAAGAAACTCAAAAAGTTTTAATTTATATAAAAATCGAATTAAAAAATGGATTATGGTAACAGAGAGACGATTTTTTACCGATATAGTAAATCAAACTCTACAGTGACAAAAGTAGCCATTTCAAGAATATGTGTCTGCATGATTATGTGTCTGATATTTTAACTTACCTCTATTTTGTCCTTATACCCCGAATGTGTCTTAAACTGGATTGGACAATATATTTTTTTCACTGGGTTTGACAAAAACCCTGTTTGTGTCGCCCAAAAAAGGCAAAACAAACTGTATTAAGGTCACAATACAAGTAGTTCTAAAAACTACTTCTGTGGCTTAACTTTGTTTATTCACTCTCTACTTAGTATGTATTATTTTAATGAAGTAGTTACTAACAGCCGTATGCATAGTCGATCGCCAGCGACTCGCCAGAGATTCATTTCGGCGTATCGCCAGCGATTCGCTGGCGATCCGCCGGCGAAAGCCCAAAAAGCTGGCGACTCGCCGGAGATTGTCACCGGAATGTCATTTCACGCAAGTTTTTATTTTCTTTTATAGGGATTATCACCGGTATCTCTCGCATTTTATTCATGATTCATTTCTTAAAACTCAAAAAATAATGAACGAATATCAAATTTTTCCCTATAAAAGAACATGAAAACTTGCGTGAAATGACATTCCGGTGACAATCGCTGGCGATACGCCGAAATCAATCTCTGGCGAGTCGCTGGTGATCGACTATGCATACGGCTGTAAGTCTTTTTAATAATATGTTACTTGTATTTATCCTAACTTTTATGTATCTATCTTTATATTTATATTTATTATTGAATTTATGTACTGAATTGAATTGAATAAACATTATTGTTATTATTATTATTATTATTATTAACCAGGACAAATGAAATCAGAGTAGCTTGACCGGTTCGCGGGCCAATGTCTACTTCACGATAAAATGAAAGATATTTTTATACAATAACGACAAAAATGTTGAGCGCCACCAAGTTTTTGAGTAACTTAAAAAACTTATCTGATTTGATATGTCCTGTTTAATTGAGTCAGTCTCTGGTACTAAAAGTTATCTGTATGAGTTCTGACAAATAAAAGAAATTAAGAAAATTTAATACATTTATTAAAAAAAGTAAAAAGAATAAATTTGTATATAATAAATTATTAATTAATGATTAAATCTGAATAAAAATGAATTAAAATTGACTGACAGATAAAAATGTTTAAATGAATGAACAAAATTTACTGATATATAAATATTATTTGTCCCGACCATGTAGCATTCTAGTACGGTACTTCCCTTTTGTATGTCGTATCGTGGACAATCAGCCTTTAGGTACTTAGATACTTGGGGCTTGGAGCTCGGAACTTGGAGAAACTACGTAATTCTTTTAATATCTAGGAGCAACTACGTTATTCGGACTTCTTGTTTCTTAGAGCTTCTCGGAGCAAATACATTACTAGAGACTTCTTGGAGCTTAGATCTTAGAGCTTCCTGGAGTTACTTGGAGCTTATTGGAGCTTCTAAGAGCCACTTGGAGCTTCTTGGAGCCACTACAGGTTTAGAAATAAAAAGAACCTCAGTAACAGTAAAAGTATATATACATGCCAGTTTGGAAATCTAACGGACTTATGCATAAACGGGACAAATATTAAAGTAACATCGACTGAACAGAATATAAAATATCACAACAAATATTAAAGTTACTTCATCTGAACAGAATGTAAAATATTTATAAGGCCAAAATAAGTTATAACAGTAAGTTTTACATCATCTGAATAAAATATAAGCTATTTATAAGGACAAAATAGGTTGATAGCCATAGATTTCCGTTTAAACTGTATTTCCAGACTGACTTGTAATTCAATTATTTAGTTGCCTCCCCGCTTATATATCAAAGTATCAAAGAAAGCTTAAAAATACTATTAGTTAGGGTAGCTATAATCTATATAAAATAAAATAAAACATAGATAATAACCAGAATGATGGTAATAAAAAAAAAACAAATGTCCGATCCTTTCGGCTTTCCAACGAAATCCAGCAAAATGTGAATAATATAAGACGAAAGAAACATTACTTGACAATTATCCCAACGTTAACACACAATAAACACATGAAAGACAAGATAATTATGGAAAAACTACTAATAGTTAATTATGGGTTGGCACACACTACCACATCATGTAGTTCGATAAGCCAAAAAGAACGATCCGAGCGACCGCAGCGGTGTTTTATAGTTCACTAGCGTGAATGTAGAAGAAATAT
Source organism: Psylliodes chrysocephalus (assembly GCA_927349885.1). Classification (NCBI taxonomy): domain Eukaryota; kingdom Metazoa; phylum Arthropoda; class Insecta; order Coleoptera; family Chrysomelidae; genus Psylliodes; species Psylliodes chrysocephalus. The sequence continues at coordinate 32,562,751 of OV651814.1, read as the reverse complement.
TAGAGACCAGCGCGCAAGCCGTGCTTTTGCAAAAATCAAGAAGCGACCGGTCGTCGTTTAACTTGTGTTAAGAGGGGTTATGGAGAAGTTGTTGTTAAAAATAAATTTGAAATTAATTTAAAATTAATTTCACGTAACAAATGGCGCAGTTATATATTATACCAAAACGATGTGTACTTTAAGCGCGTATTTTAAGTACTTTTTTGGAGATTTTTTCAAACGAAATTTATTTTTTGACCTACTTCAACGCGCCTTCAAAATAACTTTCTTGTTATTTTTTGACAAAATATTTTAAAAAGACATAATTAAAAAAATTCATTATTTGTTAGAGAAAGATTTCTAATACTTTCAACATCGTTGCCCTTAATAATTTATGATATGATATTAACGTAACTATTTTCTATTTTTGATTAAAAACAAAACTTTTTTTTCTAAATAATAGCTGTCTTTAACAAATTAGGTCCTCTACTACAATATTTCTAAAACTCTATAATGGTCCTAAGTTAAAATAAGGTAGTGGCAAAAACTGTAAAGGACCAACAGGAACTAGTTTGCTACCCACATTGCCACTAAAATGTCACTATACTTTAAAGTTTCAACTGATGGTCGTTAGAACTATTCTGGGACCTTTTGCCTATGTATGTAACCATTTACTTTGTTTAGGCATATTGGTAGTTCCGGTGGGTGGCAGTAACTGATTTACTGGTATTATTGCCACTATAGAGTAACATTTAAATGATATTATCTAGTTGAAGTAATTGCCCAAATGTTACTGTGACTGTAAGTATTTACAGTTTTAATAAATCGTATCAGTGTTGCTTTTTAAGAAACATAAAGTATCCTTACTCAATAAAGTCGCAATATTAATATTAATACCAGGATTTACTACAGGAAGCAGAAACTAAGGCTTCAAAGCAAAACCAAAACCAAAAGTGTGTTACTTGATAACACACCTTTCAGGCCCTTTTTGGGTATGTGAAATCCTAAATTAAATACATTTACCAATATCCAAAGATAAATAGCTTTAAGTACTATAACTTCACATTTGTCTGTATAGTACTGATATCTTGTATATATTTTTAATATATTTAAGGATGTATGTAGATATTTTTTGAATGGTCTTTGCTACAGTAGTGGTTTTTCTACTACATCAAATGAGTTGATGTGATTCTTCATAAAATATATTGGTTTATCTAATTTTTATATTTTTGTCACATTTTTACATCGTTTATAAATAGTCACTGTATTATTTTTAGTTCCTGATTACTCTGAAATATGCTCTGACATAATTTATTTTAAGAGCCTTCTTTCAAATTAAAATGAAAGTAAGACATTTTTAAGAGATATTTTTCATCAAACTATCACTTCTGTCATTTGTATTGTCTGGTCTGGTTGCGATGTTTACTGATAACGAAGAAGCTGTCGCAAAACTGACTTTCAACATTTCCCAGTTAGACCGTTAGATATATCTATTTGAATTTGGCCGTGGTTCAAAGCCTACTTGTACTGAAGCTCTAGGCTTATTGTACTGCTCACAGTTTCTATTCCATCAGATAGATGAATTCAAGAATATGTCTGATAGACACTTTCGCGATTTCTTCAGGTTCCGGATATTGTACCCCAAAGTATCATTCCCGTTCCCATTTAAGGTTCCGACATAGTATGTGAGTAGGAGTTTCGTCCTGCTCTTCACATATTCTACATAAGGAGTCATCAGATATCCCCAAGAGATTTAGGTGTCTTCTAAGGCCGCAGTGTCCCGTAAGAACTCCTATTACGGCCATGAGTTTGCTTCTGCTAAGATTAAGCAGTTGATTTTGTCTGCTCGTGGATGGCCCCTCTATGAATCTTTTGGACTGTCTAAGTCCAAGGAGTTCCAACCAGAGCCTATGGTGTTCTCTATTTATTTGTTCCTTTAACACTTATTTAACACGTTGGTATGAGATACCACATGTGGGTTCTGGTCCAATAATAATTCTTTCCGCTCCCTTCCTTGCTAGGTTTGCTTTCTCATTTTCATACACTCCCTCATGTCCTGGCACCCATTCTAAGGTGACCTTGTTATGTTCTTCCAGGGCCTGGAGGGACTGTTGGCCATCAAATATTGATTTATATTGTATTTCTACCTTTTTCAGGCTTTAAGGGCTGTCTGACTCTGCCTTGAAAAAGATCCTCTTATCTCTAAAAGAGTCATTTAGCATAACTTTGGCGCAGGCATTTATTGCTGTTATTTCAGCCTGGAATACTGTTGTCAGTGACCCCAGGTTCAGACTATTTTTCCTCCCTGAGTTCACATGGTAGATCCCAGCTCCTGTGCTGTTTTACATTTTCAAACAGTCTGTATACCAGAATGATTCGTTTTGTTTCTTCCTATTTTTCCGGATGTTGGCCCTTTCTGGTATTTGAATATCGAAGGGTCTTTAAAGTCGTGAATAATGCGCGTTCTATCTGATGGCATTCTTAGTACCGGATTTTGTGTGAATTTCTCTAATATCATTTTGTGGTGTCCTTTTCTCGAAAGTTCCCATCCAAATTCATCAGTAAACAGCCTGTACCAGCCTCCACCATAAGGTGTAGTGGAGGAAGACCTAGCAGTAGCTCCATTGCTGCTGTGGGCGTAGTTCTAAATGTCCCTCTTATTATGAGACAGGCTAGTCTTTGCACCTTGTCTAATGTTCTGTTAGCTTTATGCTTTTAGTCTTGTGCCTCCATATGACTGATGAGTAAGTTATAACAGGTACTACAACCATAGTGTATAGCCACTGCATCCTACTTGGTTTAAGCCCCCATATGTTCCCTACCATCAGTCTACAGACCCATAGTATTCTTACAGCTTTTTCTGTTGTTTTTTCTACATGACTGCAGAAGCTAGAGTGATCAAGATCAATCAAGAGTGATTCCAAGATATTTAACCTCTTTTGCCATTTTTATATGTTGTCCCCACATATAAAGCTTCTTCATTTCTTGATCCTTTTTCTCTTGAATGCAACAGCAGAGGTTTTTGTCGGATTTAGGCCATCAGATAGTGACCGAATTAGGTGCCCAATTTTCGCATACAAGCTTCGAAGAAGATTAAAAAGTACATTGATGTTAAGTAGAATAAAAGAAAATTTACGAGTGGCCCTTGGGGATAACACATGGAAAATTCGATTTTTCTTGTCAGAAAAATTTTTCTACCCCAAAATGCACTTATACATTCAGGTCATTCAAAAAAATATATTTTTCGGACTAGTGGAAAAATCTAGTAAAATCTCGATTTTTCTTTAGAAGATTAAGCCCTTATTTCAACCCTTTAGGCACTTGCAACATTAAAGCCTTTGGTTTTCCGAAGCCTAGTTCTATTAATTAATCATATAGTGAAAACGGCTTGCGTGGAAATATGGACAACAAATAATCTTTCACTTTTGTTGGGGAAAATCGAATTTCCATGTGTTATCTCCAGAAGCCCCTCGTAAATATACTTTCATTCTACTTAAAATCGATGTACAGTCTAAGAGCCCAAGAGTACAATATTTCAAAATATTAGTTCTTGTTAGTCTACAAGTATTTATTTAGGCATCTTTTAATTTTAATTTGTAAAATATTTCCTGTTTAATTATAAGTAAAAATTTATGTAGAAGAATTTTAATCACCAAGATGTTTAGACAGTCATATAACTGTTATAATAAATCCACAGAGAAAGAAATACAAAGTTTGTTTTTCCATTTTAATTCATCCGTATCAGTGGATTTAATCATCCATTAAATATTTATCAATACAAAGCAAGCGACCCAAGTATCCCAAAAATAGGCAGTTTATCCACTGATTAACACAAATTAGATGAATTTATTCGCAGCTCGACCCCATCCTTCTTCCCGTTCGGTCCCTTTTGAAAAACAATGAGGGCCCGAAGAATATTCCGCTAATGTTTTCTTTCGACGTTTTTGTAGGCGTTTCGATAAATCCACTTAAATGATGGTTTAGGAGATTAATCTCCTAATGGCGATGAAAGAAAAATTGGATTAATGGCACTGAAATTGATTCGGCAATAAGTAAAGCACATGCCTTCTTTCCGCTGATGTTTTTCGACTATCCGACGACTAAGAGCAGTCGAATATACTGTAATTTATCATTTATAATGGAGGAGATGTGAACTTTTTACCATTCTTTTTCATATCCTCAATTATTAATCACTAGTAGATATTGTCAATGGGGAGAGGAGTGGATTTGTGGATTTTATTGCCGAAGAAAACTTCCATCCAAATTGAATATCGAACTTGGGAACGTCTTAATTCAACGCATTCATCTCGAAAAAGTTTAACGATTCAACGTGAATTAGTTTACATTATTAAAAATTTAAGGACTCGTTTTTCTGTTTGTCGTGGATTGTTTGAAAACGATTAGAAAATCTTAAACAAACAATTTTTTTTAGATTGATTTGTGCTTATCCTTCGTCTGAAAATTTTGATCGATAGATTTTTCCCGGGCTCGTCTGACTTTATCTGCGATTATTTCAAGCATCTCAAATGTCTAATGTATTTTTTAACTCCAACATTTCTATTATCGACGGTTATATAACGGGGTCTTGATAAATAGTCAACTATTTTTTTGGATCTAAATTTTGAGTGTTTTTGATATCAATTTGTCCAGACATAATTTAATCATTCATAATCTGATTATAGAGTCCGAGAGCTTTAGCTCGAGGACTTTATTCTTTGATTATTAATGATAAACTTATGTCAAGAAAAATTGCAAAATACACGAAAATTTGTTAAGGTTAAGGCTAATATCTGCAGATTTTTACTGCCTGGGGTATGCCGATGACCTGGCGATCATCGTAAGAGGCAAGTTCGCAGGTACAATATCGGAGCGCACACAAACCGCAATAATTTTATATCCGTTTTAGTAAGGATATGGAATTCTCCAATCACCGTTTAGTACCACTATCCTTTTTTAAATATTTTAAATTAGTGACAAGTCTGTCAAAGTAATTGTGAGTATATTTCGAGTAGATTTAATTAAAATTAAGTGATTTTAGTAGACAATTGATAAATAGTAGCAATCCAAAAATAAGTATCTATATTTATAGAGAAGTCGCAATTTTAATATTTCTCCATTTCTTTTTCACATTCTTCTGACTTTTCAGGCATCGGATTGAAATCCATGTTCTTTCTGAAACCATAAGGAATCTGTAAGAATTGCAGTACAAAACCAGATGCAACTAAAAGTAGAATCTGAAATCATACCTTTTAATAGCAATGGAAAAGGTTTGGGACTAGTTGTTGATAATAAGTTAAGATTTAAAGACCATATTACATCTAAACTGAAACTGTCATATTGTGCACTAAAAGCAATTTATCCCCAAAGACAATTTTTGGATGTTAATATAAAAAAAAATTATGCGACTCACTTATACTATCGCTGTTTGATCATTGTGATACAGTGTATGGTTCATGTCTAGACGCTGCTGACAAAGCCCGTATTCAAAAAATACAAAATTCTTGTATTAGATTAATTTACGGCATTAGACGTAAGCATAGAGTAACGTATAAACTTAAAATTTTGAAATGGCTTAATATGCATAATCGCCGAAAAATGCATTTTGCTTCTTTTATATTTAAAATTATAAAGTTCAAAATATTTACATAAAAAGATTAAATATCGTACTGATGTCCACAATGTAAATATACGACGAAAGCAAATGCTCACCATACCTTCTCATCGTAAAGAAATATTTAAACGAGCATTTTCATACAACGTGGCAAAATCTGCAAATAATCTAATGGAAAATAATCTTTTTAATATCACACTTTCTCCAAATAGCTTCAAAATGAACTACAAAAATCACCCACTTACTTTATAATGCTAACTCTTATTGTTGTATTGTCCTTATCAACTTTTTCTTTATTATTTAGGTTATCACAGATACATTTATTGTTATTTTGTTCTTATATTATCTGTTTTTACCTTAATTTTAGCGTGTTTAGTATTAGTAAATACGGCCCGACCGCGTTGTAACTTTAGCCGGACCATATAAACAGGCACCCCTGATATTATTCGTTTCCTGCTTGCGCTAATGTGAACTCTCTATAGTTTTCACATCGACCTGTGCAAAGCGTGTTAATAAACGTTTGATAGTCAATACTGTGTATGTTAGAGTGAATATAAATCTATTCTGTAAACTGGATAATTACGTTAAAGACCATTACGCGTTAAGCTGCCACTGGCTAAACTGACACTGGTAATTTAATAAAGTTAGTAGCATTCACGAACAACACATGCACAGTTCATGAGTCAGTATATATTAAATAAAAAATTACCAAAAGCAAAAACATGAGATCGATGTATAATAAATTAAAATTATTTAAAGATCAATAAAGTAAATTTTCTTTTTATTATTATGTTTATTTAATTATACAGAATTAGTTTTTAGAGTGGTAGGGCATGATATCTCCGTTATTATAGTATATAGTATAGACTCTATACGATATACAGTGTCGACTATTGAATATTTTCCAATACGATTTGAAGTGAAAACTACAGAGATCATTAGCACGAACAGGAAACGAATAATATCGACGAGGCCGTTTGCGCCGTTCGATATACACCAATAGATACCTCTACCCTGTCGGCTGTTTTGATATTATTCGTTTCCTGCTTGCGACTAATGCTTAAACTCTGTCGTTTTCACTTTGACATTTGAGTTAAAAACCGGCACTTAGTACATATAAGTACTTCACAATGAGAACCTCTAAGTACTCCTATATATCTGAGTATGAATAATACTCAAAGCAAATGATTTCGTTTGCACATTTTAGAGAGTACTCAAGATAGAACTGAGTAACGAATATGAATATTTTAAATAATTCTAGGTAATGACTCAAGGTTAGAAAGAAAGGGTTATAGTAATTAGCAACAATCAAAAACGAGAAAATAACTCATGTTCTATACCTTTTGCATTTTAGCGTTAAAGTAAAATAATAAAGGTATTAGGTAAAAGTATAGGTAGATAATACTCAAAAGAACTTTTATATATTTTAAAACGTATATACTCGCGTATATACAGAGTGGACTGAAATGGATATACGTGGACTGAAAATGAACAGGAAAAACTTTGGTTTTTCTTATTTTCGAAAAAATGTTATACTTCATAAAAGTTTTTGCCCGTTTCAGAACTTATAATAATCCAAACAGAAGTTGTATGTCACTTTGTTTTAGTGAAATAATGTAATAATGTAAAAAAAACATTGTATTTTACAAACAATGAATTTTAAAGTACTTAGGTTGAACCAAAAATTCTGAAAATCAACAGGGTTCTAAGTTAGAAAAAATGATTTCACTAGAGCAAAGAGATTTAATTTCCACTTAGATTATTATTATTTTTGAAATAAAAACTTATACAACATTTTTTCCAAAAGGTGAAAGTAAAAAATATTTCCTAATCTTCTTAAATTCATCTGAGAACACCTTGTATATACAGAGTATCGGTAGTCGTACTCTTTACTCCTCAGATATAGGACTCAGAAGTAATGAGTAATCTAAAATGTAATGTACTGTAAAAAAAAAATTAATTACTAAGTCTTTCGTGTTTTATTTTTCTCAATTATAAATGTTAAGGAAACATGCTATATTAAAATATGTCTTGTTAGAGCAGAATTTACAGTGATTATTTCCCATTCGAAATGTCTGGGGTTCAAATTTGGGGCAACGGCAAATAAAATTTTGTTATATTTTTTTTATTTTTAAAAATTAGTTATAGTCATAAAATCAAATTTTGTATTACGTATACAATCAGTCAAAAAAGAGTCTCCCCAAATTTTAACACTGGCTAAAAATGTATGAAAAATTCCTATAATTCTTATAACCAGATGAATAGAAATTAAGAGCTGAAATTCAGCAAGGCTTTTCACTTTTTTATTAGTGAAGGCTGGGTGCATGGGATTTGCATATCCTTTATTTTTTATACGATTTCCATGATCTTTTTTTACTATTATTAAAATACAGCTAAGCAAATCGCTTAAAATCGTATTAAAAATAAAGTGTTTATAAAATCCATACAACTAGCCCTAACCAATAGAAGGTTGAAAAGTTTTACTGAAATTCATCTCTAAATTTCTATTTGTCTAGTTGAAGGAATGTTTTAAACTATATTTAATTTTACGTCCGCTAATGTTGAAATTTGGTGAGTGTTTTTGACTGCATGTATAAGCACAACCATTGTGAATTAAAATGGTTAGGTTATCCTATTTTAAGCTTTTCTTTTTTTTTTTTAAATAAGGTACTATGTTCTTCTTAATAAACTGTGACGTCAGATTAACGTGAAACAAAAGTTCTGTTGTCCCAGATGTCAACCTAGTGGCTCCGGTTCACTCTAATGGAGATGGAAGTGGGTGACTACTTTGTACGCCAGGTAGATCTGTTATATTAAGCCTCTTTAAATCCAGAAAAGTCCTACTTTTAAATCTACCAAATAAATAGGAAATAAAAAGCCTACCGTAACTTAGATCTTGTTTATTTACAAATTAAAAAACACTTCGTCCTTCCCTTTATCTAATGGCCCTCACAATCCCTGTATTCATAATGTAATTCGTATCAAAAATAAATACACTGTCCTACTTACATTTTATGTATAGGCCTGTAATAATCCCAAAATTCTTATACAATATATTATGTAATACCTTAGCAGTTACAGAAACTAAACAGGGTTGGTTCAACGAACCACAGTAAAATTACCATTTAATACCGCACGGTCATTAGCGTTGGATCCAAGGCGAAAGACATGTCAGGCGTAATCAAAAGAAAAGTTAACCATACCTAGTAATAAAAATTCTTTAGTTTCTAAACAAAGAGATTTAAATACCCAGAGATTTGTAATCTAAAATGTTACTATTAATAAACATCAATTTTAATAAACATCATCTTAAGGTAAAATACCCAATCCCCTTAGTGTTGTATTATATGAACTATACTTAAATTTAATAAACGTCATGGGCCCTTAATTGCACACGAGCTAGCATATCATCAATATCAATTTAATGTCTTATAAAATAATAAAATATACATTATGCATCTACGTATCGGTCGTAGGCTAAATGTTACTCCAAATGCATACTCCAAAGTAATAAAATTAAAATTTTGATTCACTTATCTCCCAGTCCGTGATGTCGACAGGCAAAACATACAGCAATTCCCAGTGGACTGGTACCTAACAGTATCTTCAATACTTCAACATCAAACCGAAACACCGGATACAAACACTGGGCCCAAAAACCCTAAAATATACAATCCCTATTCAGAATGGTGTAACTTAATTTGATCCCACCCCGTTATCTCTTAATTCAAGACAATAAAAAGTAAAAGTGAAATCTTGAGCCACTCAGAGGGTTGAAATTAATGCCGGCCAGAGCAAGGACTTAAACAGTACCCAATTAAAATTTAATTAGCAAAACTCAATACAGAAATACCTGTACCCCACATTCATCCATCTAATTTACTATATGAAAGAATTTCTATTAACAATGAATGAATAGCAATATTTACAGTACAAATTACACTATAAAAAAGGAATAAAACCTACCTCTTATCCCAGAGGGTGTAGCTTCAATCAAAACACAGAGAAATCTGCTAAAACCTTCTTAAAACCACTGTACCCTTCAATATACGGTCTGAACTAAGATCGGCCTTGGATATGAGACCGCTAATACATCTACCAATGAGCTGAACGTTACAATCACATAAATAATGGGCTTATATCCACGTTAACCAGATTAAATTTTACCATTAATGTTTCTTATAATAATGAGGTACTAATAATTCCATAAAATCACAAAAACTAGAAAAGCATCTGTTGACGAATTTTCAGTTTAAATCACCATTACGGCCTTTCCTCAGAAAAGAACACATGTCGCTTCGTTTCTCTTCAACAAGAAGACGAAACCTCGATTGCGCAGAATCGCCATAAATAAAACCTCTTTCAGTCAATTATCACTCTCGGATAAGTATGATTCACGAGTAGCATCCCTGCGTCACCAATAAGATTTTACGATTGCGAAAACTAAAACCAACTGTATCATGAAGGTATCTCTGTATTACCCAATAGAAATCCTAAACAAACGAAACATCAAAATATAGTCAAGGAACAGCCAACGACACACCATTGCGTCAAGTCTACTTTGTAGTCACATACTTTGATTTTCTCTTACTATACGGAGAATGGTCGCACTGCGCAGCTTTCTGAGTGTCTTTTAAAAGGAGATAGAAAACTCCGCTATTTTGATCCCTTATTACGTGTTGCCTACATCTTGGCGCAATATTTTTAATAGGTGCGTTTTAATCATCCGTTTCTGCTTCGGAATTGTCGGTTTTCTTGTTTTACTCTGACAGGTTAAAACGACTAAACCGACAATTCCGGAAGCAGAAGCGGATGATTAAAACGCACCTGATATTTTGCTTGCTGCTGTCAGTGTCAGTGAATATTATTTTTGGAGTCACAGTTTATTGCTAAAGGATCAGTTAGCTCACTTGGACCAGTTAAAAGTTCCAAAATAACATCTACTCCAGGGATACAAATTCAGGATACGCAGAAGACTGCTGTTTTATTATAGGCGGTTGTCATATATTGTATTATCCGAGTTGCGCAGTGTATAAACTGGAACATTGAGATCAAAAGTGCCGACGCAGAGTGAGCAATCTGATTTTTTAGCTATAAACTGTGACATAGGAATCAACATGGCCGCGCCCTATGTTGAGCGTGTCGGATCTTTTTCTCTTGCACCATATAGTAATCAAAGTATGTGTTTGTAGTACTTATCTATGATCTGACTGCTGGCTACCAGTCACTTACAAATATAAATATAACCCCACTTATTTGACATTTGGTATCCAACGAATTTATTCTAAAACTGATCCAGCAACTATAAATTGTCGTTTAGTGCTTGTAAAAATTATTAAAAATATCCAACACAATTAATTCATATCTTAGTCAACGAAATGTGCTGTTTGTAAAGTTCATAGTTAACATTTACCACAAGGATTGTTGTCTAGTGGAAAGATTATTGTGAGCATTTACCACAACAAGGAAGGTTATTAAAGGTACATTTTGGCATAAATATTACAGCTTTTACAAGGAAGGTATCATAAAACGAGTCTATAGCCTATTTGTGTTGGACATATTTTAAATCTTGTAAAAATATATTAAGTATAAAATTCCTATTATTTCAAACTGGTGAGAACTGGATAGTATAAATGTATGTTGTGTAAATGTATGTGGTGATACAGGGTGGAAGTTGAATGCATTAAAACTTTTGACTAGTCGGATAAATTTATTTTAAGCAAATATAGGTAAAGAAACACTTTATGGACGAACAAAACCTATACTACAGGCTTAACGCTCGATTAAAACCGTTACAAAACTCTAAATAATTTTTAATATTTTGTAGATTATATTTAGTGGGTCGTAAAAAAAATAATTTGTGCTCTAGTGGATTGTTCTTATCGCACTAAGACTATTGCAAAATAGCCATCATTTACTACGACCACATTAGAAAGTGACACACATCTGATACTGTTCAGATCTAGAAAAAAAGAAAGAATATATTTCTATGTATAGGCCATATAAGACAAACCACAAAGATAAATTTCCATCGTCTTTGACAAACAGAACAAAAAGTTATACATACCGTCAAACTTTGGCCATTTGGGGTCGCTTCGGACAACAGGTAGATTTTTTTGAATATGCATTCACAGCGGCAACAGTGTAAAAGATAGCCCATATTAGTATGTTACCCAAATGTTTACAACTTAGTTGCCGTTAGATGATGGTACGTCGTGATCAGTTTTCCGTTTCACGTAATTTTTGTTTTGGTAAGAATTTCCTAATTCAAAAGATACTGAAAAGTAAGTTGTGCCCACCTTATTTGCATATTTTAGTACAATTTTTGTTTATACTAGTAGGAAGGGTGATGTTTTGAGAATATTTAAGCCAGGAGTTCGTTTGTTTATCTTTACACACATTTCATATACAGGGGTGATAACAAAATTATACGTTTTTAGGGGGCGACTTCGGACATGGGCCAAATTTATAAGAAAGTGGTAGGTGGTAGAAGCTACTAAAATTATAAACCAGAAAAACTAGAAAATGCCATCCGTGATGTGAAAACTCACAGGAAAACCATACGGTAATCTGCTGAATATTATGGTGTACCTAAATCGACTATTAGCGACAGAATTAAGAATGTTAATGTCAAAAAAGTCGGCGGCCACACCATACTATCGTCAGAAGAAGAAGGAAGGCTGGTTGTGGCCATTAACCTGGCGGCAGAATGGGGATTTCCTCTTTCTCCGTACGATGCCCGAATGATAGTCAAACAATATCTAGACAGGAGAGGGGTGAATATAAAAAAATTCTGAGATAACCTTCCGGGACACGATTGGGTAAAATCATTTTTATCCCGTCACCGTAATCTGACGACAAGATTTTGTCAAAATATAAATAGATGTAGGACACAAGTAAGTGAAGGCACTTTAATGGAATATTTTCGTGAGCTCCGAACATCTCTGGAAAATGTTGACCCATCGCTAATAATTAACTATGACGAAACTAATTTTAGTGATGACCCGGGTAAAGTCAAGGTGATTTGTAAAAGATGATCGAAACATTGCGATCGAATAATGGATTCGTCTAAATCTAACGTAAGTGTAATGATGTCGGCTTCAGCAAGTGGCGACCTTCTTCCACCCTTCGTGGTGTATAAGGCTAAGCATCGGTATCAAGAATGGGAAGAAGATGGACCGAATGGATGTGGTTACAGTGTGAGCAGCTCAGGATGGTTCGATTCAACAACTTTTTTGGAATGGTTTCGCCAGATAGCTTTACCTTATTTCAGAAAAAAGGATGGGCCGAAAATTTTAATTGGTGATAACTTGTCCAGTCACTTAACAGTAGAAGTTATTGAGGAATGTGCACGTCAGAATATAAAATTCATCCTACTTCCACCAAATGCCACCCACCTTTGCCAGCCGCTGGATGTTGCTTTTTTTGCGCCCCTTAAGAAAACATGGAGGAGAATTCTGACTGAGTGGAAGTCCAAAAGAAAAGGTCCATTTTAGAAGAAAGATTTTCCAAAACTTCTCAGGAAATCTTTAGAAGCAATTGAAGCAAATTCAAAGAAAAACGTGTTGTCCGGATTTCGCGCATCGGGTATTTGGCCCAACAATCCACAGGAAGTTCTAAAACGTCTGCCTCAAAGACTTATGACTGAAGATAATCCCCCAGGCGGTGAAATAGATAAATCGCTACTGGCATTTCTTAAAGAAAATAGAAACCCTGAATTGCAAACAAGAACAAACAGGCGCAAACGAGTCAATGTTCCACCAGAAAGGCCAGTCATCCTTTAAGATATGAATGTTGAATTCGAAAACGAACACCAGAAAATATTCCTTCCACGTCTGGAGTACAAAAACCTAGAAAGTGCCAGAACATTCCATCTGATTCCGATTTATTTGATGAACATTTTTTACCAGCTGACGCATCTGATTCGGAAGAAGAAATTACTTCCGAGAAACCAAGAGACCATTCTTCAAATGAAGATATTAAGATAAATGATTTTACCCTAGTTAAACTTCCCATAGAAAATTCTTTAAAAAGCAAATTCTTTGTTACACAAATTTTAAACGTAGAAGGTGAAAATTACCTGGTAAAATTTCTTCGACAAAAAAATTTTGGGGCTGATGTTTTCTTTTCTTTTCCAAACGTGTCTGATCATTATTGGAAAATTTGAAATTATTCGAACGGTTTTTCCTTCACATTTTCGAAGAGGTTGTTATGTTTTCCAATTTCACCTGATGTTGTTATAGAGTAGATTACAGTTGTATTTATGACATAAAAATTTACTTTTCTTAAATAACCTGTTTAGTTTTGTTATATAAGAATTGTTATGCTTCATTTTTAAAATAAATAAATCTTTTTTATTATAAAATGATGTTTTTCTTATAACAAATAATTTTCCTACTAGTGTAGACGATTAAAAAAAGAAAATGTTTGTCTGAATTAACCCCTGCAACCGTTAAACATCGGTTTTACGTAGTTTTATATGGCCGTCCGAAGTCACCCCACTCGATGGGGTGACTTGGGACAGTTTTTAATAAAAAAATATAATAACTGGAAAAAAATTAGAAACATTTGACATTGTCAAAATGTAACTAGATGTTAGGGGCATCTTAACCGAAATTTGCAGAATTTTAGTTCTCTTGGTTTTTAGTTTGTGATTAAGAAAGTTGCAAAAAGTGTCCGAAGTCACCCCGTTTGACGGTACCTGGCCCCAAAATTTTTTATTATCTTATCAAAAAAAAAACTTTTTTAAATAAATAAAACTTTTTTATCCACAAACAAATGGAAAATACCTACAAAATATAAAGACAAGTAAATAATAATACATAATTAGGAATATTTAAAAAATAAGTTCAAAAAAATGTAACCATTAATATATCTCAAAAATTAATAACAAATATGAATAAAAAAAATATTATAACTCCAATTTAGTATAAAAAAGGCGTTGCTTCAATGATTGTGTTATTAGATTGGAATTGTTAATTTGACACTGGAGATGTAAAGTCTTGATAGCCGAATTGGTGAGGCAGTGTGCGTACAACACGAATAGGTTGGTTCTTATTACTCACGAGATAGTTTTTCGTGAACATCTTCATTAAAATGTATGGCTACTAAAAAAATACGCAAGAGTTCCAGTGTTCTTTTTAGAATATTAATCTGAATTATTAATAATACTTACAGTATCTTCGACCTCTATTAATATCTGAAAGGAAAAATTTTGCTAAAGTATACTTTGTAAATGTTAAAATACAGAACAGGTTGATTGAAAAATGAAACTGTTATAAAAATGGTTTCAAAAAAAATAATTCAATTGTATTGGAAATGAAAAAAAAACACAAAATTTCCTGTTAACTCCGATTGGTAATTTATTATTTTTTCCATAAAATGTTTTTGTATAAATTTTAGCGTAGGAGGGTCTATTTTGGTAAAACCGCAGTAAAAAAATATATACCTTAACTGACAATTTATTATTTTCCATTTTGATCAATTTATTCAAAGCATGGCACGAAAATGTTATAACGTATTAATTATAAAACAACGAAACTCGCGTGCCATCCAATTTCACAAAAAAAAATACTAAACTAGTTCACTCACTGGCACCGGAAAGATAGCATATCCCCTTCTTAATTATATTGTCAAACTCTGTAGTGGTGGTTTGGAGGAAATAATTGATTTTTCCTGCTGAGAACACAATGGATATAATTCTGTTAGGTAGTTTCACGGTGCGGAGATTACGGACTAACGCTAGAAAATGAGGAAATTGAAGAAATTTAAATAACATACCGGGCACTTTATTTGACCCGTAAGCCATTGAACAATTTAACTTCTTTAATGAGGTTGATGGTCTGATACGATTTAGAATGATTCGAAGAGAGCGCAGATAATTTTAATGGAACAGCAGGTCGACGATGTAGTACCGAGTCAATTAAAGCTTTAGTTTTAAAAGTCTAATGACTTTTTTTCTTGTCACCTCAAGGTCAAAGTCTTTCAAGATGGAAATGCTCAACTTACTTGGCTGTGATTAGGATTTAGAGAGCGGAATATAAGCAAAATGCATATATATGCATTTTTTGCATATTTTACCAAAGTTCAGAAAATATTGCATATTTTCCAAAATTCAGAAAATATTGCATATTTTACCAAAGTTCAGAAAATGTAAGAAAATATTACATATTTTCGAAAAAAAAATGTATTACTATACTGTGCAAATCAAAAACTGTTTTAACAGATTATACAGATATATTTGAAATAAAGACCTCTTAAATTTTTGTATTTTTTTTTAAGTGCCACTTCTTGTAAATTCTTGTTAATTAGTTCTTGGAGGGTGGCATACACTGGGTTTTTACCTTCTTAAGAGATTACGACCATTAGGGTAATTGTTAATAGATGGTATTTACACAGATAAAGTATTACCTACAATGCATTAAAACGGTTTATATAAAATTCTCAGTAATTTCTTGTAACCAATCTACCCTAACATCGGAATATTTTGAATGTTTTTCATTCGGTTTAATGAGATAGTATCCTCGTTATTTGCCTAGTGAAAAGTCTTGTAATAATTTGTTGTTTTAAAAGTGTCCTAAAATGTCGAGAATTTCTTCGTGGATTATTAACTTTCCAGAGTTGGAAATCAATGGGGATAAAGTTTTTTGTAAAGCTTGTGCCAAAATAGTGGTTTGCGAAAAAAAGTTCAAAGTGGTTCAACACGTGAAAACATCATTGCATAAAGCCAAATTGCAAAAAATGAAATCACAACCGGTTCAACAATGCGTTGTGAGATCATTTCAAAACGCCGACAAAACAAAAAGTGACAAGGAGGTATTTAATCAGGACTTGTGCAAAGCTCTTGTTGCGGCAAATATTCCATTAAAGAAGTTACAAAACCTACATCTAAGAGAATTTTTACAAAAATATTGCAATCAAACCATTCCTGACGAATCTACACTCAGAAAAAAAAATGTACATGCTATATATATATATATATATATATATATATATATATATATAAATGTAATAGAAGAAATTAAAGTTGTACTGGATGATAGAAATTTTTACATCATTGTTGATGAAAGCACAGATGCTTGTGGAAGATATATGGTACATCTTATGATTGGAGCCTTAAAAGAAAATTAACCAGGTACATCATATTTAATTGCATCAAAACAGTTAGAAAAAACTAACAATACAACTGTTACCCGATTTATTCAACAATCTCTAGCAGAATTTTTTTTACCAAATCAAATTCCCTCAGAGAAGTTCTTAGTGTTTTTGTCTGACGCAGCACCATATATGATAAAAGTAGGGCAAAACTTAAAAATATTTTATCCAAATATGGTCCACATTACTTGTCTTCTGCATGGAATAAACTTAGTTGCAGAAACTGTGAGAACAGAATATCCCTTGGTTAACAAGCTAATTTCGAATGTGAAAAAAATATTTTTAAAAGCCCCTTTAAGAGTGCAGTTGTATAAAGAGAGAATGGTAGGGGTGTGTTTGCCCCCGGAACCCGTAATTACGCAATGGGGGACATGGATTAAAGCAGCTATATTATATGCAGAAAATTTTGAAGCAATTAAGGATTTAATTTTGGATATAGAAGACAATTCACAATGTGTAGTGCAAAGTAAAGAATTGTTAAAAAATCCCCTCGTGCCTAAGCAACTTGTGTTTATAAAGGTTAATTTTATTTTTTTACCTGATGTAATAACTTCATTGGAAAAGAAAAATTTAAGTTTAATCGAATCAACAAATTTTATTGCAACAGTTTCCGATAAATGTAACAATGTTCCTGGTGACATGGGCCTTAAGATTAGAAAAAAATTAAATACAACTTTATTAAAGAATGAAGGGTTCAATGAAATAAGGGAAGTGAAAAACATTTTTGAGGTTAAATTTTCCAAAGAAGTTTTACGTTGACCCTGTACATTACTTCCAAAATTACGGTATTGTCCTATTACTTCGGTAGATGTTGAAAGGACCTTTTCTATATCAGAACATATTTTTACAGGCAGAAGACAAAAATTTTTAATAGAAAATTTCGAAAAATATTTAATTATAAATTCCTATTATAATATTACTATTTAATATTTTTATACTATTCTATACTTAACTTCTACTAGTTTTTGTGTTACGTTTGTTTTAAATAAATTTTTATATTACATATTTTCTATTGTTTTTTTTTTCGTGTAACGGCTTTGATAGCGTACCAAATTAGGAACAGCAATGTTAATTAGAAACCAACAGTGAATGGTCAAGTGGAAATATTCGCTAGGCATCAGAATTAATTTTTAAATAAATTAATTAATTTAAAAAATCGCGTCCCGGCTGGAATTTGAACCCGGGACCCCTAAGTCCACAGGCCAATGCACTAACCACTGAGCTACCCACCCCCTACTTTTTTTTAAGTATTTTTAACAAATATGCATTTGCATATTTAGGCATAATTGGACAAAATAACTGCATATTTTTGGTAAAAACGATGCATATATATGCGCATATTTTGTTATATTTTGATGCATATATTCCGCCCTCTAAGTGATTATTTTTAAGAATAAGACGGACGTACTTATTTTGTGGTTTAATTATAGGTATTTTCTTTAATATATCAAAGGAACAAAATGTTTATATTTGATTACAGCTACTTCACTAAAAAAACATATTTTCTGAGAAGAGTAAAAATCCAGGATTTATTTTAATAAATTTAAACTTCGACGTTTATTAAGAACATTTAACCAGTGGCGGCTGGTGCATAAGTTCTGTAGAGCTGCAGAACTGTTAAAAAATGTAGTTCATCTACATTTTACAGAAATTATTTTAGATAGTTATTTCAGATAAAATGCCATATAGTCGAAGCAATGAAGTAAAAAAGTTCGGAATTTTTTGGACTAAGACGATTTTTTCATTCGCTTCCAAAAAATTTTTGAAAAAATAACCCTACTTTTTATCTTATACAAAGCGGATATTGCATTGCTGCAGTCTAAAAGTATTTAAAAAATGCATTTTTGAGACGGCTTTAGGAAGATTAAAGAACTTTGTAAACAGGAGTCAGAACTGGTCCCAATCAGGTTAACGGGAATTTTTAAGGTCGCTGATCACGATCAAATTGTTCCACAGCCAACGTGGAGCTTAGAAACGCAGATGAACGTCATCTCCGTGAGTCAGGGGTTTTTTGGGTCGCTAAATTAAATATGGCGTCGGCGAACACCCTATAGACAACTGGTGTGCCAGAACTTGGACATGGATGGCATTCCCGAAAAATTTCCTGACAATATCGCCAAAAACAATCCGAAAATCATTGTGAGGAAGTTTTTTGGAGCGCTGAATCCAAATTTCACGTCGAAAGCGACCCCCCAAACACTTGGTGCACCGGAACATGGACGCGGGCCTCACCTCCGTGAGTTTTCTTCACACAATCGAAAAAGATGAACCGAAAATCGTTATGAGGGTTTTTTGGGGCGCTGAATTTAAATATGGCATCAGCGAACACCCTCTGGATAACTGGTGTGCCGGATCCTGGACATGGACGTTATCTCCGAGAACTTTTCTGACAAAAAAACCGCATTCCAATCCGTCTTATTCTAAAAAATTCCGAACCTTTGGCATTTTCAGTGTTTCATTGCCTTGACTAATATAACAATTTCTCTGTTTGACGTAACATAAATGCACTTTGCATTTTCTGCACAACACGTGGGAGTTCTGATTAGCAACAAAGTTTTTTAAAAATTATTGCCTCTTTGCCGCGAGGTCGGTGTACAGATTGAATCATAGAGCATCAGCAATTTTCAACTTGAAATGCAGCATATCAAGAATATCTTTTTGGTACATGTTAAGTTTCCATTGTTGTTTTATATTCAAACCTGCTATTTATGCAAGCCAAATTAAAAGCGTGAAAATAAATATCAGTAGTAAAAGAATTGATCGATTTTGTCCACCCATTCATTCCGTGGCTTTATTACATGAGGTCGTTTTAGTGTAATAACATTTTTTCCAACTTTATCTCACCACTTTACTTTGTTTTCAGGTTCATTTTTAGTAAAATTTTACCACATAAAAACAGATTTATTAAATTTCCACTTAGACAAAACAACTGTGCCTTCTGCATTCAAAACTTATTCTCCTAATCCTCTGTATTAAAATATTTTATCATTGGAAGATGGTGATTGTAACTGGTTTTTCAAACAGTCTCAGTTTCATAAATATATTTTTTCTACTAGCGTGCGGAAAAGTCCACTTTTCCGCACTCATTTTAGTGTTGAAAGAATCACTTTTCCGCACTAGTGCGGAAAAACTTTTTTCTACAATAGTAAATTTGACAAAATACATTTATGAGAATATTGATAAATAAAGCATCGCTCTGCATCTTTATAGACCTCGCCAAAGCTTTTGATACAGTCAGCTATTCGAAACTGATTGAAAATCTGGAAAATATAGGTTTTAGAGGAAGAAGCTATGATTTGCTACTCTCATACTTAACAGATAGAAAGCAATCTGTGATTATTGACAACATAGTCAGTGAAACTAATAATGTGATATATGGCCTTCCACAAGGGACCGTACTGGGGTCAATTTAATTTAGCATATACCTTAATAACTTATTTTCTATAAATTTTAATGGCAACATTATCAGTTTTGCTGACGATACTGCAATTGTTTATGAAAGCACTGACTGGTTATCTTTGAAATTATTAGTTGAAAGTGACTTGCCTCATGTATTTCACTGGTTTCAGCAACACTTACTTACGGTAAATTTTAGTAAGACATTCTTTGTTCCCTTTTCATCATACGCTAATGCTTTACCAAACTATAACAAAATCGAAATTAAAGTTAACAATATTGGAATAGAAATTAAAGTACTTTCCAATATCAAATACTTAGGAATATATATAGACAATCACTTAAAATGGGATATTCATATTAACTTTGTTACTAAAAAGTTAAGAATGTTACTGCATACATTCAAATTCTTGTCAGAAATATTAAAATGGAATGAGCTAAGAATATTATATTATGCTCTTGCACACATAAATAAATTAAATATTACGCAAAAATGGCTTATAAAGATTTTAATGAAAATACCATATGCCTAATCGACAGAGCAGCTCTTCGAAGAAAGTCAGTTCTTTGATGTTAGACAACTGTTCTGTCAAAATCTTTTAATGCGGCAGCATTACAATAAGAATGAGCAGAAAAAGAAAAAATACGATTATAATACTCGTTCTAGGCTCTTACCTAAAGTCGATAAATCAAATACCCAGAAAAGTTTTTGGTACAAGGGTCCAAAATTATATAACAGACTATCTACAGAAATAAAATTATTAATTTGAAAAGACTGTACAAGAAAAAGATAAAAAAATGGATACTACAACAATCTCGACTAACGATACATGAAATGATTGAAAATTACTTTATTTAAATAAAAAATCTGATGTGTCCAACACATGACTTTCCTATCTAGTTATTACAGGCTTTTTCCGGTTATTTTGTACAACCTATTGCAGCACCCCTATAAATGTTTAGAGGAGGATAAACTAAATATATACATTTTCCACATATATCTGCCTCGAAACATTTTTCTATAGATATTAATTGAAAACGAAAATACTGAAAAATATAAATTTAGCACTTTTCCTACAATTTTTCCATTACGGTCCATTTTAGAAAAATGATGTATAAACAAAAATTATAGAGATCGATATCGCAAACAACTTTTATTTCAACAATTTTCATAAAAATCAGAATTTTGCACATTTTGTCAAATTTCTCGAATACGGACCTTTTCAGGAAATTTTGACATAAAGCAAAAATTATAGATAATAATATTAAAAATACGGACCTTTTCAGGAAATTTTGACATAAAGCAAAAATTATAGATAATAATATTAAAAATAACTTTTATTTGAACAATTTTTTTCTCCAAACATAAATAACAGATATATTCCATAAAATATAAAAACGGCCTCCCATAAAGTACCCCCCCAGATGTTCCGACTTTGTCCAAAATCTAATCGTTTCATTTTAGGCCGAAATAAATCTTAAGTTTAAAATTTAATGTTTTTTTCTTTATCCGTTTTTGAGTTTTCTTCAAATTTCGAAATTTACACATTTTCTCAAATATCTCGAATACGGTCCATTTAAGAGAAATTATGTATAGGGCAAAAATTATAGAGAATTATATTACAAACAACTTTTGTATAAACAATTTTTATAAAAAAATATTTTTTTACATTTTGTCAAATTTCTCGAATACGGACCATTTTAGGAAAATTTTGTATAGAACAAAAATTATAGATAATATAAGAAGTAACTTTTATTTGAAGAATTTTCTTCCCCAAACGTAAATAACAGATATATTCCATAAAATATAAAAATGACCACCTATAAAGTACCCCCCCCAGATGTTCAGACTCTGCCCAAAATCTAATCAGCTCATTGAACGCTGGAACAAAGCTTATGTTTAAAATTTGGTGTTTTTCCGTGTATCGGTTCATAAGTTATGCGACACACAGACACACACACACACAGATATCATCGCGAAAATAGTCAAAACGGATTCAGGGGACCTCAAAACGTAAAAATCCATCAAAAACTCGAGGTCGAAAAAAATCATGATTCCTATACTTTCCTTATATCTGTATACAGATAGGAAAGTAAAAATAAATTAAATACTCACCTTAAAACCCTCAAAAAAAACACACTTAAACTAAAATTAAAATTTTGTCAGTTGTATATTGACGGACTACAGACAGGTTTTCCTTGTGGAATGTTAGTATCACAGCTGATAAATAAATATCATGGCAAAAAATTCATATGTTTATAAAATTTTGTTTAAGAGGTGCATTAATTATATTTTTTGTTTAATTATATTGTTTGTATCACATACAAGTGGTTTTACACTACTTTTGTGATAATTTATGTTTATTCGCCCTGTATATTTATATTTTTATGTATTTTATTATTATTAAATACATATGCAGTACCCTTCTAAATAGTTTTAGATGTTATTTAGATTTAATTTTAGAGGTAGGAAAATTGTATAAACTCGTTTTATACAATAACAAATTTTCTATTTCTCAGGTAATACATAATTACACTTTTACTTCTAATTATAGAAATAATACCAACAGCATAGCTTTAAACGTCACTGTCTTACTCAAATTAGAAATTGGACCTTGTTGTTTCAAGGTACAGATATATCGTCCCAAATTCTAGTGTTAAATTTGTGGATATCAGTGTACGATAATATAAGAAAAATATAGTTTTCTTATACATATAAATAATGAGGTAAAGGGTAGAGGTAAAATATTTATTTTTAAAAAACTGTTACTGTTCGACAACCCTAATGACCTGAGACAAATATGTTTTTACTATAAGGTTTATTGCTCCATATAAACTGTAACTACTAATAAAACAATCTATAGATAAACTGTTACATACCTTTCTGTCTTAACATGCTTAACTTTGGCACTTATAAACTGAGTTTTGTTAAAAAATGCAGTAATCATATCTTGGTTTACAATAGGTAAAACACTTGAATCAGCTTTTATAAATACAGCTGACAAACTCATACTAATAATAATAATTAAACCAATTATCAAAGACAGAAGAAATAAATCTAAAATTGAGAAAAAAAGTATACAAAAGTATACAAATCAACAACGAATGTTAGGTAGGTGGTCTAGGTGGTGTCAATTTTAAGTGTCACTAAGATGTGCGTTCACTTCGACATTCTATGTGTCTGTTCGTTGGCTTGGTTCTGTTTAACAAAAAAAACTTCGAAACAAGCTGATTAGTCTATTCCCTATGACGTACACATTTCAAATTTTAAAATTTAAATCGGTTTTAATTTAAAAAATTTGGCTTTTTAACAAACAGATTATTTAGAATAACTTGTATATCGACTAACTATTACAATATAATTTATAAAACAGCATATCTTACGTGAACATGGCATAATATAAGTCTAGGAAGAAGAAAAATAATGAAGTATGATTCGTTGAAAATTATGAAGTTAATATTTTTATTTTGAAATATTGAGAGGTTTCGCTTACTATTTATTTTAATTTTTCAGGAAGGCCACTCTTGAAAAGGGAACTGTTTCCGTAAACTGAGACGATTTTTCATGGAAATAAAACATTGAAAATAAATTGTTAAAATATACTGAGACTATATGCAAATGAAAGTTTTTAGTTTTTATATGCCTTTATTTATTTCATAACTTATTGGAAAATCAAGTCTTTTAAAGTTTGTTATAATTTGTGCTATGTAAAATATGTCAAAATTGCCCCTGTAACATTAGCATCTTGTATCCGTAATTTCAAACATTTAAACATTAAAAAATTACCCTTACAGGTAAGACTAAAGAATTCACTCATCCGGCGCAGCCAGTTTTATCTAGCAAAGACGCATCACCAGATGAATCAAATTTCGATTTCGGCCCCTCATAAATTCTCCTCAATAGTGCCATATTTACAATTTGACAACAGGATAATAAATTTTAAATCGAAGTGCATAAGTCGCCGCCCGCTCGCCCGAAGACAAACAATGCTATTCTCGACGAAATATTACTATTCGATTTCTTGCAAACTTGGAAAAATTTTTGAAATAAAACCGGCGGTACGTGTCGCGAATCGCGGTCTTTTTGGATTATTTTCGACGAAAAACGATGGTTTTACATTCCGAGTGTGTTCGGAAAATCTCGAGGGTTAAATGTGAATGTGTGAGGAAATTATAAAGGAGAGGATGCAGTTTCTAGTTTTTACAAAATATTTTAAAAAACTACTTACTTACGGTTATAAGTTTTATTGGAGGTTTTATTGAGGGATAGTTAGTAGACTTTTGGTATAAAATTAAAACCTTCATTGTACTGGTATCTATACCGGGTAAAAATGAGATCAGGCCACGTTTATATCTCTTTTAGGGGAGCGTGGGTGAATATCGACCGCAGGGTAATAGCGATCTTATTCAAATCTCCAAAACTACGGGCCATCTCTCCCCACTTCCAAATTTTTCTTAAAGAATATGCCACGTCAAGGTCAAGTCCATGTAGCGATCTTCATTTCAGTGATACAACGTGCAGTATCACGGGGGTTTATATCATATGCACAATACGTAAACACGTTTCTGCGCATGCAACTCCGCGCTTGGGTGCTCTGAAGTCCGTTTTACAATAGCAAAATTGTATTAAAATGTAAAGCACATTAATTAATTTAATAACATCTCGTTCAGTAACACACAAAAAGTGTTGTTTCAAAAATTTTAATGCATATATTACAACAACTTAAAGAAAAAATTCCTTCACTTAGTTATTTGTACTATGTGAAGATGGCTTTCTGTCCGCTGCATGACTGCTGGCTGCCCGCTATAGCGGGCCCCGCGCGTGCTGTCAACAAATAACATCAAAATCAAACAAATGTGTGGTTATATTATGGTTTTGGTTGTCGACAAAAACATGTGAGTGGAACTACTTTAATTTTTTTAGATATTTAGGATTATTTAAAATCAAGTAAAGGTATTTGTTATACTACATTTTATAAGGCCTATTTCAAATGTAAATTTTAATAACAAACATTTTTAAATGTCCTGATATTGATCAAAAAAAGAAATGGTGTCGTATTTTAAACATTCCACGCATTCCACTTACAACCAATCATTATACATTATGTGAAAATCATATTTTGATACAAAATCGTTTACAAACACAAATCGTTCAAGACTGCTAAAAGATTTGCTTTGCTTTGCTTTAGTAGTACTTAGTAATATTGTTATCACACCTCCAAACAGAGTCCTGTGAAGATAAAGGTCATTTTAATAATATATACAAAATTAATAAATGAAGCAGAATTTGAGTCAGGCCACTAGTTATGTTGCAGGGTTTATTAAGAAACTTAATAGTTTTGACTGCAAAGAGTGTAAAGTTAATTTACAGACATGTTAGAAGACCATTGATACTTTTACTTATTTTAAAGAAAATGATGATAAAAGACGTTTTTTTTATGTACAAAGAAATGTTATTTAATTTCTTTCAAAAATTCATGAAATAGTTTTACCACTTTTGGGTCATATTGACAACATAATTAAAAAAATTAAACTTTTTTTGCGACCATGTTGATTTTAAATGGTTTACATCAAAGGCGACTCATGGCCTAGTCTATGAGGAGACCACTTTTAAAAGGCACACCCTATATACCTAATAAAAATATATGTCTATAAGAATATAAAAAGCAGAAATATTACATTGTATTCTAATAGAAATATATATTTGTATAAAGTATATAGGGTGAGCCAGCCTCCTCGCAGACTAGGCCACAAGCCGTCTCTGGTTTACATATAAAGAACATAAAACAGATGTCTTTTCTCATTTAGTTGAAACTTGTCTACTATTAATGATGTCCAAGGTAAACAGTTCGAGTCTAGACTACTGAGGGCACTTAATAATTTAGTTGCAATCCAACGTAGTCGAGGAGCTGCATATCACCCATAGACCAATGGACTGTTAAAACGTTAGCATAGAGTTTTAAAAGCTGCAATCTTGTCTTACGAAACGGAAGATTGGGTATACATTCTTTCTTAGTTGCTGAAATGGTTTTTGGCACGCTGTTGAGGATTCCAGGGTAATTTTTTGTAGACAGTGCGGAAGACTGTAACGAAGTTGCCTTCGCGTAGAAACTCAAGTCACACGTGCGAAACCTTCGTTTAGTTTCCACCTCTAATTACAGCAAGATGGCATGCTTTGTTCATACTGCTCTTCAAAAATCCAGCCATTTGTTTTTAAGAGTCCGTAAACCCCTCCATCAACCATTTTCTGGGCCTCATAAGGTTTTAAGTCGTTTCGAAAAAGTATTCGAAATTGAAGTAAATTGCTCAGGGATCAAGGTCTCCATAGACAGACTGAAACCGTGCAGATTAGTGTGAACATCCACTAAAATGTAAAAACACTAAATGTCCGACAACAAAACAGTAAGATTTCGAAGCAAGCTCTTACCAAGCCTTTCGGAAGGGGGTACTGTGGCGGTGCCTATTGTTGTCGTGGCAATGCCTTGTGGATTACCATGGATTTAGTTTTAGTTTTTAGGAATCTGAAAATTTTTAATTTAGTAAAAAGTCAATTAGTTTTTCTAAAAAGGTATAAAAAAGTTTTCGGTAATCCAATTTTTATTTTATGGTACAACTGCCGCTCGGCATAGTACAGTCTTATGGGGAAGAGTCCTATATCACACTCGTGTAGATAAGAAACTACTTTCCATCCGCATCAACTGTTATATGTGTCAGACTCATCATTTTTATTTTTATTGTTAACATTGATTTCTTTACTCAGATCATACATAATAAAATAATTTAAAACTAACTCAATTATTTTTTTGTTAAACACATAATACATTAAATAATTCACTTGAAGCTCAGTTTGTCGAGTGTTCTACTAAATTAACTCTGGGGTTTAGAGACGCGGGTTCAATTCCCGGTAGAATCAATATTTCATTTTACTTTTTTATTTTAAATAAATATGAAAAGTGAAAAATACAATTATCGTTGTTTATTTATTTTAAATACATTTATTTCTTAAAATATAACGATTAGAGTTATGCAATTCGTTTATATTTCTGCTATTTATTTTGTACTATTTTGTTAGCTCTTCAGAAAAAAATTGTAAGTTGGTTAATCTTTAATAATTAAAAAAGTTCTTCTTTACAGTTTCTGAATTCGACAAAATACAATTCGCAAAACACTTTAAAAATTAGTTTATACATTTTCTAATAACCTTATTTTGGGGTCGTAAGAAAAATATTGTAAATTACTTATGGTTAAGTGATTTTGCTATTTTTGTAGATACTTCTAGAATCTCGTCTAAGAAAAATAAAAAAAGACAATTTTCATCTCAAAACCAAAATTAAAAATTTTAATCCCACTACAAAAATATAACAGTAAGGATGTAGTTTAAGCATGACATAGTCATGTCGTAATTATTTTAGTAAGAATATTTACAATGTTTGGAGGTTTATGAAAAATTTAAGATACGCAGTACCAATTTTTTTAATTTTAAAATTATTTTAAATATAGGTAGGGTAACATGGTCAACAGTGAATCAGTATTTTTTAACTTGCTCTTATCTTCAAAGTTAAACGCCTGAATTGTCGCAAATTCGAGCACAGGTTTCCTTAAGTGTCTAGTGTCCAATTTATATTAGATTGAACACCGTAGAAATTTTTTTGAAATGTCTGTCTTAGTTTTTTTAAAAAACTTAAAATGATCCACTGTGTACTATAGTTAGTACACACTGAATCGGCCATTGGTTAACAGTGAATAAGCAACAAAAAATAAACACAAAAGTAACATAAAATTTATTCATAGGTTAATATAACGTAAATCTTAAATTTGACATATTAATGGGAAATGTATAACAAGATTGTTGCCTTGCAGTACTACCAGTAACTGTAGGTTTCGGTAAAATAAATTTTATGTCATGGTAATTAACACATGCTAAATCCGGGACATTGGGGATATGAAATAGTTGGTCAGTTTTTTGCCTTAAAAAACTAACGTACACTTCCATGGAAGTATTTCTACTTTCTAATACCTTAGCTACATAGTAAATTTTTTGTTTTTTGTGCTAAATTCCACAATATAATCCCCCACAGTTGGTGATCGACAAAGTGGATTTTGCAAGCAGTTTTCAGTTAAAGTCATTTGATCATTTTCTTTTTCCTCTTCAAAACAATCAATGTCATCATCGTCAGATTCATCATGCAGCACAACTTCTTCCTCGTCTTCTGAATCGCTTTGTAATATTTTACGAACACTACCTTTTTTACCTTTCATTTCTTTTCTTCTTTTAGCAGCCTCCCTTTCGACTGCAATTGCTGCTTTTTCCGGTGTATCAGTAGCTATTAAACTTCGTCCTAACTTTCTTGGTTTTCTTTTCCCAGTTCTTGGCTTTGCTTTTAGTGGCTGTCTAAATTGATCAGGAGTTAATATTTGACAATCTTTTGATGGGCCTGATGATGTCGAAGGAACTAAATTAATTTTTTTCCCCAATAGTACTTCAGCAGTTTGATGTTCTTCAGTATCCTGTAGTATATCTGGATTTTGCCTACACGGAAAAAAATGTGACTAGAAAATTTTACTACAATGTTGTAGTAGTAGACTTGTAGAAAAATACTTAACAATTTGTAGAAAATTTTACTACAATTTATAGTTAAAAACTATTCATTATTGTAGCAATTGAATTGTCGAATAAAATGCTACAACAATAGGAAAAAATTCCACAATGTTTAGTATATTTTACTATTGTTTGTAGAAGTAGAAATTTATTACAATTATCGTAATTACTACTACTAACTTCTGAAAAAATTTGTACAAATATTAATAATTATCTCTACAAAAAATAGTAATTTTCTCTACAAAAAATAGTAATAATTTACATCCCTTCTTATGAAAAATATTCAATTTTGTTCAAAAATATTCTATAATATTGTAGAAATTCTAAGTCATGTGAACAAGACAGAATTCTGCTATTGGCCAACGTTTTCTGACGTCGATCATAAATGGCCAGACAGCAGTAGCCGTTCGCCATGTTCACATAACAAAGCATGGTACATATACGAGTACCTATAACACATTTTTATATTATAAGCACCGATACGTTTGAGAAAATTTTAATAATAAATTCTGTTGGTGGTAAGTACATTTATTATTGTTTTTGAATAATTTACCTTTAAATAACTAATTTAAATAACCTTAGTAGATTATTTAAAAAAAAATAGTTTGTCTTAATTGTGACATACCTACTTTCTCATTTTTGTTAGTTATCTGACTTAGTCATTTAATATCTAAATCAGTGTAAAGGTGATAAATATCCCCGTTTTAAGGGTATGAACAGTTCAATTGTTATTAATTTTTATTTCATATTTTTCAGGTGCAGAAAAGCCAACTGAGACTGAGGGTGCTATTATTACTGTTATTTATTACATAATGTAATTAAGACTTTGTATCTTTTATATTAAAACAATAAATTGAATATTTTATTAAGGAACATTTTTTTCTAGGTTATAATTAAAATAATTATGGAATACTAAGTTTTATTTAAAATTACTACAATTTGTATGAATTTTTACTATTTATTGTGTAAAATTTTCGTATTTATTTTCATAAAACGCAATACATTTTTAATATAAATTCATACAATGAATAGCAAAAATTATAACAATTTGTAGAACAATTCTTATGATGCATTGGGATATTTTTACTAAATATTGTAGATAATAACTCTACAATACATTCTCCACAAATATTTGGAAATGTTTACTACAAATTGTCCCTGTCCCTATATGTACTATTTATTGTAGAGAAAAAATCTATAATTGTAGAAATTTCTTCTACAATTTTTTTTCCGTGTATCTGTTACCGTACTAGGCAAAAAGTCGTCGTCCTTAAATTTGTGTCTGTCGAATGGTACTAATCCTGTCTTGTTAAATCCTTGACGTATATTGGATGGTGTCATGGATTTTTCAAATGCGATTCCAATTAGTTGTCCAACATCATAAATAGTAATCGGTTGTCCTGGATTACGCATCATCCAAGAATCCATGGCAGAATGATAATAATTCTTAAATGTTGCAAAAATTGACACATCTAGAGGCTGCATTTTCTCTGAAGTATGAGGATGTAATGTGAGTACAATCACACCGGATGCCTTTGCCAAATCTAACGATTCAATGGATAGATGCGATTCATGATTGTCCATTATTAAAATACTGGGATTTTCCAATGAACTACCACTGTGCTTGATATAATGTTTCATAACATCTACAAATAAATCGCTGTTCATCCAACCCGACTGTGCCGCTAAAATCAAAGTTCCCGGTGGAGTACCAATACCCATTCTAGGGTTTACCTTCTTTCGTGGGAAAATTATTACTGGAGGAAGTGCCTGCCCTCCAGCGCTTATGATGCAGCATGTTGTGCATAAAACTCCTTTTTCGCCACTGGTAACTTTGCAAAGGTTTCTATGGCCCTTCAGGGCTATTACTTTATGAGGTTTCTGCACGGTGGTTGTGCCTAACTCATCGAGGTTAAATATTCTGCATCCATCGGAAAATGCTGGATTTCTTTTAATTGCGTTTTCGAGATTATCATAAAATTTCGTCACTGTCTCTTTATTAAATGATGTAGCTCTCGCAAGGCTACATGCTTCTGGTTTTCTAAGTGAGAGTTCAGGATGACGTTTCCGAAAACCCCTAAGCCAGTCAATACCTGCTATTTGATTCGTTTCCCACGAGGAAGGCATTTTTATATTATTATACCTTGCCATTTCAAAGGCTACATGACGACAATCTTTGGAAGTAAAATAATAAAGCACAATCTTTATAATAGTCTCTAAGAATAGTTTCTTGTACTTCCGAGAAAACTCGGTTGGGTGTTAATTTTACGTCACCTACTAGGTCAGTTTCTTTGGTCTTTGCATAATACCTTCGTAGGGTAGTAAAAGGTATATTTGATTCTGAAGAAACGTGTCGTATATTGTTTCCTTCCTTAATAGCATTAAGTGCTGCTAGCATTGCTTCTTTGTTGTGATCACCTATTTTTCTTCTTTCTTTCTTATTTCGTGGCATTCTGAAATAAAAACAAGATTGAATTTGTAAATAATATTAGCATGACCTTGTTATAAATCACATGGTACACGTGGATCATGATCAACTGTGTACCACAAGCTTCTGATCCACTGAGTACCACCTGATCTATTTACTTTTGAAATTCAATAACTGTTTACAAGATATCACTATGTAATCATTTTAATCGTTATTGTATAAACTAATAACCACTTTATATATCTGAATTGAAAGTAATAGTTAAAAATCAATAATAAGAACATGCTTGACAAAATATTACTTACCTAGTTTTTTTCCACGTATAGCCAAAACAAAACTTAACCTTAAGACACGTCTAATCGTCGCCGATACAAGTCGCTCACTAAATAGACAGAGAGGCAGTGTGGTTAGCTACAAATAGATGAAATGCAATAAAAGTTTAACCCATAAATGACATTGTGGTAGGGATGGTTCACTGTGTACCACTGATTCACTGTTGACCATGTTACCCTACTTTATTTTTTTTCCTTTTTAGAAAACCAATCGAATGTAAAACAACAATTTTATATTTATCCCAAATTCACCAATCATTCTATAAATTTATGAAGAAGGGGTACTGGCACTTTTTGATGGTTATATAACATTTGCTTTGACCCCTCAAATATTGAAAGTATATGAAATTCTTTGAGACCCACGCTGCCCCCACAACGCATCTGTTTCTTAGAAAAGTATATAATCCCTACAAATGGTGGACAATTTTGAAACGTTTTGTATATTAAGTTAAAATCAGGTTACGTTTTAAAATGGACCAAATCTCTACTCAATGTTCGAAGAAAACTTGCGTATATCAAAATCAATTTCGTCCTATCATCAGCTAAGATTGTGCAGTGCAAGATAGGATATAAAGTTCATAATAAACTATAAATTTCTTTGACGTTGTCTCTTTGTAAGTACCTATAAACTTCCCACCTCGGTCTTCATAGGTCTTTAAATATACATACGAAATGAGGTCTGGTAATGCAACTTGACTTTTCAGGATAAAGTATACAATTTTATAAACTTTGGTTATATATTACACGGCAGCGTGTAGTGGTTCTAAAAAGCTTAATTGAAAAATGTCTACGAAATTTGATCAAAAAGTAATTTAGTTTGCATGATACAATGTAACGAAAAGCAATATTAAATCTTTTACACTAAATCCTGTGGGCCTAGGGAGAAGTTCTTTTTATCCAATGGGGAATTCTATGAAACGAAAATAATATAAGTAATAAAAAATAGTAGTTTGTGCAACAAGAGTGGATATTATGATGGCCATATCGCACAAAGACGAAATTTGACGGCGTAGGCGTGCGATGTGGATAATCCACTCGAGTTGTACAGAATATTTTTTTTACAACCCTCTAACGAAATTTTAAAAATAAAAAAATTATTTTAGGTTATTAAGAAAAAATAAAAAAAAAAAATTAAACGAAAAGAAAAAGAAAACAAGTTCATTTCATTTTTCCCCATCCGAGAATCGAACTCGAGTCTTCTGTGTGGAAGGCAAAAACGCTAACCGCAGAATAACCCTTCTTTTATTTTTGTTGCTTTAATATTCGTAATTAACGAAATAAAAACAGAAATGCTATTATTTATCGATTCTACATTTTAATGTATGTTCATTCTCAATAACTAAAAAATATACTGACAATTAGTTTGACAGAATTGTCACTTATTTAAAATATAAAAAATAATAGCAAACGGTTGATCAAAATATGAACGGTGATTGGTAGATTTAATTTTTTTGCAGTGTTCCACTATCTAAAATGAATATGAAATATATTCGTTCAGTTAAAGGCAATATCATACTTTTTCGTTTTGTAATATGTGCGTAAACAAGCTAATATCCACGTAGGTGTAGAAAAAAATATAAATATTACTAAAAAAGAATCATTCTACCTAATTTTTGTTTCCTAAAAATATTGCTACTTTGACGTCTGAGAAGGTTGTGGGATAAATCCGATATAGATGCCCCACTGTGAAAGATGGCGCGCGACTATATCTTATTTTAATTACTAGATGGCGCTTGCGTTAGTACTTCGTCTTGTTTATGTCTAGTCGGAAGTATGTGAATCTTACTTTCATACATTTTTGTTGTTACCAAAGAATACCTACCCAAGAAGCGAAACTGAATTAGTTTTCATATGTACCAAAGCAAGGGAACTTAATACACTGGGAAACGTATGAAAATTAATCAATTTTTGTCGTTTGGTTCATAAGAATTAAAAACATACTAAAATAACAATGATAAAAAATTCTTACTATGTTCATTATGTCAAATAGAATATTTTAATAAGAAATAAGTGCTGTAGGTATAATAATGACAGTCTCTACACAATAGCGAAAGCAGATGACCTGGTCATTCTGCAAATAGAGAATTTTGAGAACAATTATGGAACAGTGACCATTTACTGTTTATCAATCCCGAGAACACAGAAATGGTCCTTTTTACAAGAAAACTGATGAAAATTGAATTTAAACCTACAGAGCTCCTAAACACAAAGCAAAATTTTGTGACCGAGGTGAATTACCTAGGTAGCATTTGTGACAACAAGTTAACATGGAACTCATACATTACTTAAGAACAATGTCGCTGAACCGTGAGGCGCACCTGAGTTTTCTCCCCCAGAGTCATCACATGGACTTACATGGCCATCATAAGACCTATGCTAATATACGGTGCAGCTGTCTGAGTACCGAAAATCCAAAATAGAACAAATTCAAATAACTGCATGTCTCAACATAACAGGAGCCATGAAAACCACATTAACCAAAGCCATGAAAGTTACTCCTCTTGATATTTATATTAAGGAGGTTACTCTGAAGATAATGACGCAACTCTTCACTGTTGAAATAGAACCTGATGTACGATCTAGTGAGGCGAGACGTCGCTTTTGGCGAAAAGCGCTCGATATACTCATCTCACCGAGATATATCTTCCATAAGCCATATGAAGATATAACAACAAATTGAAGAGCCAGCCGGAAGTGACAGGTACGATTCATATCTACACCGAGGGTACTAAAACCAAACAATGCTCAGGATGTTGAATATAATCCAATTCCTTAAATCTCAACATAAAATGGGCTGTGAGCAATAGTGCCAATGTAGTTCAAACCGAGCTCACGGAGGTTCTCATAGCAGCAAAAGAAATCACCAGAATCAATATCACTGGTAGGAACATGCTTATCTATACAGATAGCAGATAAGCACTATTTGTCCTGAACAAACTACGAATTTACTTAGGGTTGGTACTAGAATGTCTCGCAGCTTTGAAAAGAATATCCATCCAACAAAGTGGTCACCTTAAGATGGATCAAAAGTGACGCCACATCGAAAGGTAGCGTTCTTGCTGATTCACTACCCAAATACTTTTTGGGCCTTGTCCTTCTATTGTACTGACAACATCGGTAGTGACAGACCTAATTAAAGAATATTCTCTTGTGAAATTGAAGGAAAGATGGAATGAAACAAGAAACTGCAGAGTTACCAGGGAGCTTTTAAGTTATCCTGGCAACACAACAACAAACAAATACTTGACTATGACTAGACAGAATCTACGTCTGATCACAGTAATTCTGACTGGACATTGCCAAGTACGGAAGCATCTCCCTTTCGTGGGGCTGCCAGAATCCTCACCCTGCAGGGTGTGCGAACAAAAAGATGAGATCCTTGAGCATATCCTTTACGATTGCTTGTCGCTCTCATTTATTAGAATATTTGTTTTCGGCGAGTATTGGCTAACACCGGCCAATATAAGAGAAGCACCTCTTGGCGACGTTGTTAACTACATTAAATCTGTAGGCTGGCTCACAAGCTGGAGGTGCCTCTCATCTTGGGAGGATACACAATGGGCCTAGTTAGACCTAAGTGCCGTGGGGGTAACCCACCCGCCACACGTTACATATCTAGAAGTACTGTCATATATTTTAATTATTGTTTTATATTATTGTTTATTTACCGTTTTAAATTGATTGGTTTGAAAAACAAAAAAATAACATATTTAAAAAAAAGACTAGGTAATTAAACGTAGGCGTAAATTATAATTATAGGTACTTAATACTGATATAGAATAAAAAAAAAATTACAGTTAGATGCAAGAACGTTCAATAAAATGTATAAACATGTAATACAAATTTTAAAACTATTTAATTTCTAATTACTACTTAGTTAAATACAACTACTTAACTATACTGCAATTTTCACAAAACGCTAATAATAATATATCAAACGTTGCTCTACATACATTGACAGCATATTTGACGTTAAACTACCTCTAAAACACTGAGAAAACTTGGCAGTCTTTTGTCCACGAATCGTCCATTTAGTTTCGCTTCTTGGGTAGGTATTCTTTGTTGTTACTAAGATATAGACCAGAGCATACTGGCGCAAACAAAATTTTGAAAATTTATTTTGTTTATTATAGTTTAAATATACGGTAAAAATTTAAAATTATAGAATTTTAAATTTTAAGGTATATTATTTAATTCAAGAAGATTCGAATTTTCGTCAATTTCGGATTTTAAAACATTTATAACAATTATAGGGTTATAGATACGATGATGGGCGTAAAGACTTTTTTTATTCGAAATATCCTAAAGAATATAAAAAAATTAATTCATTGCAAAAAATGCATTTTTTCTGCCTTAATTAATTTTTCGTTGTTTAAACAATAATATCAACATATATCGAGTGTCATCTTACACTTTTATAATCAGGAAAGCCTTCCGAAAATTAAAAAAAAAATACTTATTAAAACAATTTTGCAAACGAATGCGCCACTATGCCCTGCACTAATAGTTTATTTACTAAAATTTATTTGAACGTGTTCTAAAAATTATCGGTTGCCTTTTGTTTTGTCTTAAATAACATATTACGTATTGTTATTTTTGTATTGTAATGTGTCAGAAATCGACTGGCTAGCATACTGTGTTACAAGATTTTCGCGCTACATTTGATTGGGGCATCTTTATCTCATTTTAGTAGAAGATGCCCTACCTCATACAATGAATGTTTAATCAGATACTGACACCAACGAAAGTGTGCCTTATGAATAAAAAACAATGACCCAGTAAGAAAGGTGAGTCGCATGCATGTATTGGCTGTGGAGAAATATATGAGACAACAAAAAGAAAATAGAAAATATGAATGGTTTTAGTGCAGGTTCCGTAAAAACTGATACATGAAATGAAGACTGCTCTAAATATCAAAATCTTTGCGAACTTTGCAGTCCTTGCAAAGAAGATAGATTAAAAAACTATAGTATAGTTTTTTTTTTTCGTTGTTTTAAGGAAGCCATTTTTTATATCAGAACATCTTTCACCGGGAAAGATGACTAACGCTAGTTATAAATTCCAAAATGGAACTTTTATTTTTAAATATCTTAAAGCTACTTTAATTAACGGCTTCAAATAACAAATAACAACAATAATAAGGTTCTACTCCTATTTATAAAGTAAAACTGATTATTAATCAAAGATAATATATAGAAGAGTCTATTATATTCTCAATATATAACTCGCTGCTTTTTTTAAATCAGTTTTTATGTTGTCTTAAGTTTAAGAGTGAAAATATATATTTGTTTACTCATCACAATGATTTTGTGTATTTATTTTTAACTGAATCATTCGGTCTAGAAAGAGTTGGTGCCATGGCGAAGCATGTAGAGGTTCGTGTGAAGTCTACAAAATAGTGAAGAAACTAAGAACGTGCAGAATATATAGAATAGTCATGTTTATATATAAATGAGGCTCTTTTGCAATTTGAGTTAGTTCAAGTGGAGGAATCGCTGTGAGCAGATTAATATTGTCATTATAAATTAGTGAATATGTAAATATGATGTATCAGTAAAGTACAGAGTATAAATAAATTGGGTTGTATAATAAATTAGCGGCTTAGGGTAAATAAATAAATTAAATAAATATTTTTTTAATAAATTAAACTGGGATACTGTAAACAAATTAAAACGGTTAAAAAATGGTACAATTTAAAAGTGATTTATTTGCGACGAGAATTAAAATAATGTGAACTCGAAACGACAAGAAAAAAGCGAAGTTGTCAGAGAGACTACAAAAATATTAAAAAGTGTTGGTTTGGATCCGGAAACGTTTCTAGTCTCGAAAGATAAATCTTCTGCTCTTATTTCTCCAATTTCTTTCTTAAAAAAAAAACAAGTCTTCTGAAATATTTTCTTTAAAAATGACAGTTTCTTCAGAACTTGTATCTTCTATGAAGGCAAATAAAAGAGATGGAAAAGAAAATAGAGAAAATAAGTAAACAGAAACGCAACTTGTAAAAGATACAGAAGAAGCCAAGGATGACAAACAACTCGAAACAGCTGCGAGAGCAAACGAATGGTCAGAAAGAGAAAAGCCAATAAATCTGACCTGGTCCTTAGAAAAGATACTTTGGGGTGCGTTCATGATGCTCTACCTGAGTAAAGTTAAGATGGCGTCGGGTAAACTCGCAGAGTTAAAATATGGCTCCGTCATGAACGCTGTTCGGTAGTAGGCAGGGTAGTAGGATGTTTTTTATTTTGGTTTTTAGGTTAGGTTTGCAATATTTAAAATATTTTTCTAAAGACGGATAATAAAAACAATAAATTACGAGTAGTTGCTTCACAAATAATTTATTTTTTAAAGAAAATTATTTTAAATGATTCTTTAAGAAAAAATAATTTTTGTCCTCAAATTTTGTCACTATACTCGGCCACATTTGTCCCTATACTCGGCCACAATTATTTTTGATTCATGTTCCATACTTATGTTGTTTTAATTATACTTAAATTATGCATAATAAATTTAAAATAAAGAAGTCATATTAATTGCACGATTTGGAATAACAGTCAAATACTAATGGAAAAGTCAGGTTCAGAAGCTTTATTGTTTTCGCCAAGTATCGGCCATTTTTGTCCATTCTGACAGGACATTGGATTGCCTAATTTTACCTACAACCTAACCAATAAAAGTTTTAGCGATTATTGCGCATGTGGAGTTATTTCTACGCACCTATCTGACCAGCGTAAAGAATGTAGACTCTGTGTTAAATTTTAGCCGACTCATGAACGACTTCCGCGAGTAAAAGTGTAAACAAGTGATGCATAATGAACGGTTTGAGTCAACTCAGGGTGAATCGAGTAAGCGTCATAAAAGTAACTTTGGATGATTCAGACTATCCCTATGGAAGAGACGGATAACTTTGAATAACTGGTTTAAACTGGTGTAAACTGGTGTAAACTAGTGTAAACTAGTGTAAACTAGTGTAAACTGGTGTAAACTGGTGTAAACTGGTGTAAACTGGTGTAAACTGGTGTAAACTGGTGTTAAATGGTGTAAATCGTCGCAAGAAACGAATGATGACTCAGAGTGTTCGATACGATAGTTACAGACGCGTTACACGAGAAAGCCGCACTTAACGAGACGTTTTAGCCACTAATTTCGACAAATTTTAAAAAATCATTAACAAGATAGTAAGAGCCTAAATTTGAGGATTATATTAAGAATACTGCTGTTGAGGAATGCATTTATTTTCATGATGATATTTCAAAATTTAAAGCCCTTTGATTTTTTTTCTTGGAAACTGGAAATAATTAAAACTTTAAAATATAAGCATGTTTTAGATATTATTGCCTTATTTTGCCAAAATTTTAAATTAAAAAAAAATTACTTTTTGAGATATGCTTGTCCGAAAATTATAAGGGGGTGCTGTAATCACCTTAAACATGTCATATAGCCATGAACACTTGGCCACGAACATTTAAAGAATCGAAATCATACACGAGACGAGAGCTTTCAAGAATACGAATTAGAGATTGCCAAGATGGTGTGACGTATTTACCCATCAACTCCAAAAAAAACATGATTGAAACAAAACCGTTCTCAACAACATGAAGTCGTTGAAAGATTAAGTAAAAGATAAAGTGAAAGCAAAAGACAGTGGAACATGTGAAGATGAAGAATATAAAATTCTGTCTGAAACAGAGCAATGGAAACCAGAGGAGGAAACTTATTAAGAAAACAGGGACAATCTGAAAGAAAATATAACTGAAGGGAAGTTTGTTTTAGTAAGATTTTCACCAAATATATTTTGTTAGAAAAATTACCAGGCTGATGACAAATAGAAATGTGAAGTCACCTTTTTGAGGAAGAGTAGCAGACAACTGCGTTTTATTTTCCAACATATCACGTATTGATATAATTTTACCAGACCCTATCGCTAGAACTACTAAACAACCATCGAAATTAATTAAATTTAACATTAATTTCACTTCAGTCAATGTTCGTTGTAATATTTAAGAAATGTGTTCTCTTAATTAAGGACAAACTTTTTAAACCTAAGCATGGTGTAGAAAATGATAATCTTCTCTTCTGTAGTTTTATAACTTGTTATTTCTATATAAGGTCTTAACCTGCTACATGTGTGGTATTTACTAGATTACGCATATTAAGTTCATTTGGTTTCATTTTACAGTGTGATGAAAACAGTGTCTAAGTTTTGAAAAAAATTCAAAGCCTGTCTTATTTAGTACTACATATGGCACTAAGTGAGACAATATTCACATTTAAAAAAAAACAATCAAATTTCGAAAAATATTTTTCCTACGACCACTTAGGAAAGTGACACATATCACATTATCCTATGGAAAGTGCCCT
Source organism: Psylliodes chrysocephalus (assembly GCA_927349885.1). Classification (NCBI taxonomy): domain Eukaryota; kingdom Metazoa; phylum Arthropoda; class Insecta; order Coleoptera; family Chrysomelidae; genus Psylliodes; species Psylliodes chrysocephalus. The sequence continues at coordinate 32,522,894 of OV651814.1, read as the reverse complement.
ACATCACACGCGTATGAATGAGAATTTACTTTCCACCCAAGTGAGAATATGTTACTTTCCGCAGTAGTTGTTACAAAATGTCAAACACCTAATTTCTATTTTGATCTATGTAATGTCCATATTAACCTTCGCATTCATGATGATTTTTTTTTTACCTAAACACATAGTATCTACCCCGGTAGATAATAAATATTTAATACATTCTGCATGAAAAAAAAATATGCGAATCCAAGAAATATTCAAATATTTTATATCACAAAACGGAATAGATAACCATGAATCAATGACGTTTCTAAATAAGGTTGCATAGGTACAGATACAATAGGTGCGCTTGTGGAAGGTGCTCGTATCTGTTAGAACAATTTCAGTTCGGCTTCAATATTTGTTGTGAGAGGTTGTGTTTACTGAAGGTTAAAATATGGATAGCGGTAGCAATTTTGAATATCTTTTTACGGCACGTGTTTCCAGGTAAGGTTTGATCATGATACTTATACAGAAGGTACATTAAAAAAATATATTATTTATATGCTTTTAAAAAATGCCTCTTTATAAATAGTTTTACCAAATTGTAATTTGTTTTTTTTTTTTTTCAAATTATTATGTCTTTTGAAGACAGACAGGATTATTTTCGGAATATGTTGGCTGCCGAATCTGATTCAGATGAAGCTGGGCACGATCTGTATGAAGGCGCCGATAGTGATGAAGAATATTTGCCTGATCAGCAAGATGCTAATTCTGATGCTGAAATTGCCAATAGAGAGATAAATGCAGAGCTGAACAGTGACAGTGAATCTGATAACCATGAGAGTGATTATGATGAACAAGTGGCCAGTTCTAATGAAACTTTTTTCAATAGCAAAGATGGTACAAAGTGGTATAAGAAAATACTGCTTTCTCCCGTCAAGGGGCCCATAATACTATTCGAGGATCATTGTCAATGGGGCCTAGTCCAATTACCAAAAATTTATCGCCAATGGATACATTTTTTTGTATTATGGATTTGCCCGTTAGAGACCAAATTTGTAGATTTACTAACAAAAAAGCTGAACATTTTTATCGTAAATGGAACGCTGAAAATCCTACGAAAAAGTCTGTTATATGGACTCCAATTACTGATCAAGAATTTACCGCTTTTCTTGGGATTTTGCTTGTGATGGGATCCCAGAAATCAAACCAAGTAAAATTAAGCGTGCTTTGGAAACAAAATGCTTTTCCTCTTTATCGTACAACTATATCTGTTAACCGATTCCAAAATATTTTACGCTTTATTCGTTTTGACAACCATGCTACAAGAGCCACTCGTCAGTTTGAAGATAAGGCAGCACCGATAAGGGATGTTTTCGGAATGATCAACTCGAATCTGAAAGCCCATTTTAGTCCCTATGAGACCATTACTGTGGATAAGCAGTTGTCCAGATATAGAGGCCGCACAAAGTTCACTCAATATATACCATCTAAACCAGCAAAATATGGTAAGAAGATCTGGTGGGCTTGCGATGCCTCAACTTTTTATCCGCTGAATGGCCAAATTTACACTGGAAAAGTAGGAAGTATCAGAGACGTGAATCAAGGCGAGCGGATTGTGAAGGACCTAATTGCTCCCTACAAAAATACAGGGCGAAATGTAACGATGGACAATTTTTTCACTTCGCTCCCTTTGCTCCAGGAACTCATAACTTGGAAAATGTCCATCGTCGGCACTTTGAAGAAAAATAAGAGGTATGTGCCTGAAGAATTTAAAGCGTCAAAAAGGCGAGAGGTGCATTCTAGTAAATTTGGATTTGGTCCAAATGCAACTATGTGCTCCTACGTCCCAGCAAAGGGAACAGCTGTAGTGCTTCTTTCATCCATGCATCGAGATTCATCTGTACTCAATATAAAAAAAAGCCAGAAATGATTCTGTTTTATAATAAAACCAAGGGCGGTGTGGATACAATGGATAAAATGGTGTCTCAATATACCACAAAAAGAGAAACAACTCGTTGGCCTCTAGCGATGTTTTATAACTTGTTGGATATCTCAGCCCTGGCAGCATATATAATATACTTCACCAACAGTCCACATAGTGCGGTAAAAAATCTCGGCGTAGAGAATTCATACAGAATTTGGGTGAAAATCTTTGCATTCCGCAAATTACGATCAGAACACAAAGACTTATGGTAGTCAACAAGTTTGCCATCAAGACAGCAATGAAGTGTATTTTAGGTATGTCTCTGAAAGACTTTTAACTTGAAAAGTATATAAATTTTAGTATTGTTACATGTGAGTTAGTCTCTGTATCGAACAATGAAGAGTTTGAAGCTGATGACCTTTCACAACGAGATGCAAGTGGGCGCATCAGACAAAAAGGTGGTTGCTACAAGTGCTACCGGTTGCTACAAGTGCTACCTAGACACTAAAAGGAAAAGAGCTACACAACAAGTATGTATCAAATGCAAGAAACCCGTATGTGCACAACATAGCTTCACACAGACGAAGTGTGAAACTGGTCATATTGGTTCATCACAACTTGTTTAGCTGAATGTTCCTTTCTTTTTCTCATATTGGTAAAATTTTTATTTCAATAAACACACACATACAATTATTTATATGTTTTATTGTTTTTCCAATAGTTTCAGATTGACATTATATTAGAAAAAGTATGACATTTCCCTATGATTTTCTATATATCTACCTTGGTAGATACTATTAATTTACGTATATAAAAGGACAAAATTTAAAAGATATATATATATATAAAAAACTTCGGTAAAAATATTTTCTTTGCATTTTCAGCAATAAATCGAAAAATTGATAACTGAGTCGGAATCATTTTCAGATTTGATGAAAATTAGTTTAGTTATAAGCAAATAAAAATCTAATTATCTACCCGGGTAGATATTATGAATGCGAAGGTTAATACTAAAATCGATATAATTGGTAAATTATTGAAATCGTTGTAAATTAGATCCTAGATATTTATCTTTAACAATTATTATTAAAATAATTTTAAAATAATGTTTGCTCTTTATTCTGGTTAAATACATAACCAATTAGATCATTCAATTGTCACAAGGGCTTTTAGCTCAGGTGGTTAGAACGTCGAACTTATCAGGGGAGGATATCGCGCATGGTGTCATGGCGGCGCTGACGTCATGCGTAGAGTTAGTAGAGTTGACGCGAAATAAATATCATATGGCAGTAGTTTGTGAATCGTTTATACTGACTTATAAGATACTAAACAGATATTTGTATTATATTATGTTGTAAACTTTGTTCTCTGTGAGTGATTTTAGTGAAAAACATTGAAAACTTGCGGTTAGGATGTAACAGTAACAATTAAAGCAAATGATTTAAGAAAGATATTATGGTTTTTGGCTTTCCTCGACACTAAGAGCTTAGTCAGAAGTGAGGAGTGGTCCAAGGGCGGCTTCAACGGAGGCTCAGAGGAGCATGCCGTTCCCTAGATTAAAATTCTTAAAATAATTGAACCTTTTATTAAAAAAAATATATGCTAAATAGGCAATTCTACCCTCCTTCCCTAGGAAATTCGACATGGTGCAGCTCTTGCAGAGGCTTGTAACCCTGCAGATAAATTTTCATATGTATTCCAATCACTTTCAACCTTCCAATTATAAGAGGTACCTCAAATTAAAACTTGATAATGGTTCATTCGCAACTTGGGACTTCTAAACTGAAGCGCTTTGAAGGCTAAAAATTTCGCAATATAAGCAAAAGTGAACTTGTAAATGTCGCAAAAAAAGAAAATTTCGACTTGTTCTTGATGAAAGAATTAAAAAACTGTCAACGACTATGTCCAGGAAAATTGCAGTGACATTTTATTTTAATTTTGTATGTGCACCCACAATATGTTAACTGTTATTTGTATTTCGTATATTTTTTTATGCTTTGCCATTATATTATATGAATGCCTGCATTATATTATATGAATGCCTGCATTATATTATATGAAAAAACATATTTTTATTCAATTGGGTAATATAATTCAGGTAAATGAATAAACAGATAAAAATTTCCGGTATATTCAGATACGAAATTGTTAGTTACCAGGATCCCCAGTTTCGAGTTGCGAAGATACCCTTTTCATTATCCTGGTTATGAAAACTATTCTTTAGAAGTCGAGTTTGTATAACCAAAATAAATTATTAAAAAAGAAAAAGGGAAAAAACTGTTCAAATAAATACTTCTTTTATGTATGTATTTGCATTTATGTTCCTTCATATTTCTTTCCTTAAGTATCCCATAATAATATCCATAGATATTTCATGTAATTTCTAAAATAGTATCCTTAATATTCATGAAATTTCTGTAAGTAGGATATATTTTCCTCAATCTTCGTCAGTATTTTTAAATTCGCGCCTATACAAACTCTACGCGTGACGTCATGCTCGTGGCCGTCATATTTTTGACCTTTTATTTTTTATGCCATGGAACTTATCAGCTTTGCCATTTTTCGACCGAGTTCGAATCCTGGCGGGGCATTTTTTTTGTTTTTTTTTTTTATTTTTTTTTTTAGTTTTTTTTTGTTTGGAAAATATGAAAATTGAATAAATACGATTAGTGTTGATTATTTTTTTAAATACATTTTAATTATTATAGCAATAATAACCTTGGTTTTACATTATTTTGATGACATTATTTTGTGATCGTAGGAAAAATATTGTACATCACTTGTGTGAAAAGTGATTTTCCACACTCGTGTGAAAGTCGCACTCGGCGTGCGCCTCGTGTGACAATATTTCCCACTCGTGTGAAAAATGTCACTTTCCACACTCGCAATGTAATATACTATTTTTCTGGTGATTGCTGGTAATAGAGTATAAAGAAAATACCCAAAAGCATTCTATAAATTATAGGACTAAGTTTTGGCTATTCCGTATCAAGTGAAAAATTAAAAAAATATCTAACCGTGTACCATGTTCCCCTATGCTTAATACTATTACTAATACTAATAGTAAGTTTACTATACACTAAGTCAATTAACTCAACTAAATAAAAATATAGAATCTAATGAAGTGAAAAAATTATTACTCTTAATAAACGTGAGCAGTATATAGAGATTTATCAGTTTTTTACTTGTTTTACGCCAGACATACGCTACCTAAATGTTTTTATAAAACACAATGTTCTCTAACCCATCCATTAAATATTTATTCCTTTTTCTGACCTCAGGCGCAGGCAGGCACATCGTCGGACATAGTGGAAAAAACCAATAATACCCCGTCACAGGGCGAAATGATGTATTCGCTGGTAGGGTTTTCGAACTATCCATGCAAACTTTATTACAAACAAATCTCTTATTTCATTAAACGCTTTGATTAGAGCTTCTAGTTGTTCAGCAGACCATGGTCGACCGTGCACAGATCAACGGCTACACAACGTAGTCCCATTGATTACCGATGGAATGCCTCTCCCGACTGGCTCCATCGAGAGGACGAACTATTCAAATTGGGAATTTAATTGGAGTTTTTTTTTTTTTTTCATTTACAAGCTATGTGTAGCGGAAATTGATGGAAGAAAATTTTTGTAAAAACGCTAAACGGATATAAACGCATCGACTGAATATTTTTAAGCTTGCAGGATTCAGTTGTGCCAAAATTAAAATTATGCATTCATGGAATAGTGAGTTGAACTGTAATTCGCTCTAATGAAATTGCTGATAAAGCAGTTCAGATGCTCGCATATTTTGGAAATTGAGAATTACGTGGATTATAAAGTGTAAAAATGGTGTACGAGGGCTGTTATAGTTTATTTGCATGATAGCACAGTTTTTATGGCAAAAGTCTATATACAGGATTGTTCTAAGCAGAAAATTTTTTACTAGATTCTAGTATTACCACGCCGAAAAATCTCGAATACAATACATCATAAAATGTAAATGAGCAAACCCTAAGGAATTAACCAATAATTATATACCTCAGTGAAGGGGAACACGAAATTACTTAAATATAAAAAATAGTAAACTTTCAATATTAAGTACCCAAATTTATTTTTATAAAAATTTTTTTTTTTTCCTTAAGGGTTTTGGCTTTGGTAATTATATCCATTTGCCACAGATAAGTATTAATTCACCGAAATTGAAATAAAGAAAATTTGAAGTAATTTAAATTAATATTATATATCTAATTGTATGATTCGTAGGAAATTTACTAATAAATCAAATATGATTTTATTTTGAGTACTTAGAAGATGCGTTAAGTTTATGGGATATTGTATGTTTTTCTTACGTAATTCTAGAATTAGATCGGAACAGTGTTGCTGATGATTTGAGCAAGCGAAAAAAATATGATTTAGGTCCGCAACCGTCTCATTATCACAGGAGCATAGATTTGTATTCACAATGCCTATTCGATATAAGTGAGCCGGAAATTTTCCATGGTTTAATTTTAATCTTGTGATGGTAACCGAGTAAGATCTACTTACATTAAACTTTTATAAAAATAGTATACTAGATATTAAGTTATGACATTTCCTTAAACTTTAATTTTAAAAATACATGCAAGCAAATTTATATGATGTACTAAAAAAAATCTTCGCAAAAAATATTTTCTCATATTTCGTTTTTAGAAAAATTCCATAAACATTTGTTTGTTTGTATTTCGAAAACTAGCATCATATACACTATAGAGTTACATACCTAATTAAATAAGTTGTTTTCACCCGATAAAGAGTCATCATCATCATCAGTTTCTTCATTTCCTACATAAATTGATTCTAATGTTTCCTCTATTAACATATTAAGTTACCAGAATTTTTTTTCTCTGCTGTGATGTGTCTTATAGCTTTTTTCCAATTGTCCGGTGAAATTTTTGATATGGAGTCACACATTAGTTGACGAACATCTTGAAGTTTAAAAATTATATTATTTCTCGTGACATATAGCTTCATTTGAGCCCAAGAGCCAAAGATGGTAACCGCATCACTTTAATTCCATGCTCATTTGCTATTTCATCTACACTATACTTCTTAAATTTTGGTGAATGTTGTTTACATAACTGCAATATCTCTTTTTTGAGTAATCCCTCTTCTGCCACTATTTCTTTGGTTTTTAATTAGCCAATCGGAAAGTTCTTGCTTTTTCCATATACTGTTAGGTAACGGTTCCTTTTTTCTTCAATGGCAACTTGCATTGTCCATAACTATTACAAAATTGGTCGGTAATAAATCATTTGACTGAAATATTCCTCAAAAACATTAGCAGTCATATCTTTATGGTAGTCCTCATAAAATTTGAAACAAATTCTAACAAGCATCTATCAACAAATCCTTTATCTACTCCAATATAAGTGATAATTAAACGGCGATCTTTATCATTTGGAAGCCAGTAGACAAACCTATAAATGCTTTAGGAGTATTTAAAATCTGTTTATCTTGCCAAACTTTTTAAAAACTTTCATTTATCCATGTTTCATATAAAAAAAAAAAATCTTCTTCATTTTCTAATTTCCCTTAAATATTGTCTCCTTTAACAAATAATTTTATCTTTCTCTATGAGGGTAAATTTTCCTTTTCCAAAAAATGTCTAACTCATGTAAAGTTTTCCACAATTTGTCTCTATTAACGGTTGGCAAAGTTTCGTTTCCATCAATGTTGTCTAAAAGTTTATCTAATGAAGGTATCTTGTTTTTGTAAATTAAATGATGCACTTTTTTTTGGATCAGCAGTTTCATAGTACCGTCTATTTAAATGGGTTTTCTCCCAGTTGACGTTTTAGTTGCTACTGTAATCCTTTTATCCTTTCGTTGCTTCAAAAGTCTATAAATAGTTGTTTCCCCAACTCCGATCAAATTTGAACACTTAGAAACTATACTTTGAACAGTACTATTAAAATGTTCATGTATAAGAGCGTCCTGCACATTTAACAATAAAGTTTTCATATGCATGGTAAAATTGCACTATAATTTCACATGAGTATAATTAGACATTTGTGCCATTTTTATTGCACAAATTCACTTGATAAATATCGCTTTTATAGCTCATTATAACAGAACTAACAATTCTGCATGTTACAATCACAGGACTATACAAACAGAAACATAAATCTTAACTTAAATAATTTACAATCTGCATAACACTTTCTGCCAATTAGAAATTTGTAATCCTTTTTTAAGAAAGTTGAGTGTTATTTAAATTGATCTTGAAATATAAATATTTTTTACATGTAGAGATTTGTAACGTAAAACTACTTTGTTGCCATATTTGCTAGGTAATACTTAACTTGAGTGCCAAATCTATTAACTGACAAGTAGGGTGTCAGAAATGTTACACAAGTTACCCTCAGCCTAGCTCAACACGGTCGGTGAATTCGGCTTAGAATTTGAGTAACAAATTAATTGCACTATCTTTATTTAAAAAGACAAGAACATATTATATTAATGAACGCCATGTATTTAGATGGTCAATAAATACAAATTATAATATTAATTTGCTAGCTGAAAGTAAGAAAGAAATTAAAAGAATTATTATTAAAATATAGTGACTTTAATGTACATATTAAACAAACTTTAGCCAAACTAAGAATTATTTAAATAACAAGAAAATATTAACACTAGTTAAAGAATTAATTGCTATAAGTGCGTGTCAAATACAAATTCCTATTAAACTTTCTGGTTTTGTCTCATTATTAGTGATGCCGCCAGATGAGAGATTTTCGTCTCTCGTCTCGTCTTGTCTGATCTCTTATGAGATGAGATAGACATTTTCTTTTAAAAAAAGATTCGAGACCAGACGAGAGGGTGACATCTCTCGACGAGAATTTCTCGATTCTCTCGAGCTCTCTAGAGTAAAAATATTAACACTAGTTAAAGAATCAAGTGCTATAAGTGCGTGTCAAATACAAATTCCTATTAAACTTTCTGGTTCTGTCCCATCATTAGATAGATTTAATTTCTGATGAATACAAACGTTTAATATGAGTTTTAGTAACACATTAGTACATACTTACAATTAAAAATATGTATAATTAGAGGGTGATTTACAAATGTATGATGGTATTTTTTTGTAAAATCACACTAATTCTAATGTGCGGTCAGAGAAGCATATTTTTAAAAAGTACTACTCAATATGGTATTTTAACGACAAAATATTGCACAGTACACATTTCTTATACAAGGTGTTTTATAGAGAGAACCAGAAATGTGTGCTGTGCAATATTTTGTCTTCAAAATACCATATTAAGTAGTACTTTTTGAAAATATGCTTCTCTGACCGCACAGTAGAATTAGTGTGATTTTACGAAAAATTATAGTCATACATTTGTGAATCACCCTCTAATTATACATATTTTTAATTGTACTTATAAACGAATGTGTTACTAAAACTCATAGTAAACGTGTGTATGTATCAGAAATTCAATATAGCTCGTAAGTTTGCCAATAAAAATTCCCAAAACTGGACAATTTTCAACTTTGACACCCCGTATATCGAAGAATAGTCATAGGATTGAGTTGACAGTATTGGTTACTAGGTTGACTACAACAACATACCAAAGTTTCAGAAAATTACAGTGAAACATAGTAAGTAACATACCTTGGAAGAAAATTCATATTCATATAGACAAATGATTTATTGTACATGTGGATGAATATATCCTGAATTATTATACGAGTTAGAAAGCTAAATAAAAACCAAATGAAACAGCGCAATTGTGTTTCGCAATAGATTTAGATAAAAGGCACTTATACAAAGTATCAGCTAGCTCTCTTTCTTCTTGCTTTCTATAAAAAATGGTAAACAAAAAATAAAACAAACGAACATATAATATATTGTATTACCTTCCAAATGAAACCCCCCCAACTGACACGATAAAGTATTTACACTTTTAGTTAACGCCTAATTTAGGCCACTGATTACTTCAAATTTTAACTGTTCATGTCAAATAGTCTTTAAGTAAAACGATTTTTACAGACGAACAGACATAAAGACACCGAGGTAATTCCCCACTAAGTGTTTCTTATTGCCAATTTGGGTACTGATGAGACAAGTTATTTGTTATTGTCTTCAAAATTATAGTTTTTCATGTTTCGTCTTAAGTATTAATTTTACAAATTAAAATTTGATGTTCTTTTTTATGAGAGAAACGAGACGAGACAGAACAAGACGAGAAAAAAGCTCTCGAGCGAGAGAAGTGCCTTCTCGTCGAGGCAAGAGAAGTACCTTATTGTCGAGATGAGAGAACAGTTTTCTTTCGACCTACGAGACAAAACGAGAAAGGCCTCTCATTACTCATTATTACACTTTGTAGTTCTGCTTTGGTCTCAGCTACCATTTGTAGAGATTTATTCGTATGTAAAAAAAATATACCGAACATACTCCTATTTATCAATCATATCGTCGATTCAGTTACCACTTCCAGATAAGTTGTGTTTTTATTCGTCATCACTCGGTCATAGACGTCACTTTTTGTTTTGGTAACAACTCCAAGACCTTCTTGGATATCACAAAGAATTAAATTGAGAAAAAAAAAAACATCAAGGAAAGCAAGAAATTGAAGATCTGTAAGAATTGTAATGAGGTTGAATTCGAGTTTAAATATTTTAGAATATTTTAGTTTCCAGATCTGACGGTAGAGTGGCGTCAGTGGTGCGATTTAGAGAAAACCAAAAAAAAAACTAAATCGTACATATATTAGTGTCCATTCACATGAGTTGTAGAAGAAACACCAAGAATTCACATGAATTGCCACTAAATTTAAAAAATTATAGTGTGAACTAGCATGAGTTGCTAAAAAAATAGCAAACATTCACATGAATGACTACAAGAACTTACACTCTTATGAGTTGCCTAACCCAGACAGCACAATTCAATCCATTGGATGTCCATCGGAAGTCCATTCATGGACATATCGGCTGTCCAAAGGACGTCCAGCATTTTACCAAAGGACATCCACTGGACTATACAAATGTCCCACTCCTGGACGTCCATTTGGACTCCATGACAGGTCCATATATGGACTCTTTTTGTATTGCTTTTGGACAATTTATGGACATCTGACGGACATCACCACCTATATTAATATGAAATAAAATAATTGCAACTATTGACTTATTTTTATTGTCATAAATAATATCAAGCATGTATTAGTTTTATACGCACTCCTTTCTGTTGACCTTCTCAACCATTTTCTTAAGGCTATTTCGCTTACTTTTTAAGCAGCACCATTGTCACTCTCAGCAGCAGCTAAAAAAAGACATTACATTGTATATGAATATTGAGTCTTAAATCAATCATTTAATAAACGCCTGATCAGGCAAAAGTGATAGTTAAAAATGTAAAATTTTTAGATAAAATAGTATTAGCTAATATGAAAATATGCATTGACTAATGTTCTTAACCCCTATACTTACATATAAACGAAAAACGGCTCATTGTTTCTTTAAATTACCATTTTACTTTCATGTCATCATATTATCTGAATTCTTTCGTAAGGGTATTAGAAATTATGGAAACAAACCATCTTTTTATAAGTTCGTCATGTCCTTGTCCCTGGTTTTGGTAACGGCTGAATCTAAAATTGCAATAAAAATATGTATTTGTGAACATTAAAGAGAAATAACTTATGAAACCACTTTCAATGCATTATTTCTTAAACGTTACAAAACGATTCTATTTTATTTAATAAAAGTAAAACTTACAGCTTCTTTAAAAATATTTGTATCTTCTAAATAGCCTTCTACTTCTGCTAACGTCTCATGCAGTACAAATAGAAACTTTTCTCCTGCTTTGAAAGTTTTCTCACCTCTTAGTTACAATAATAATTGTGTTGACATCATCTCGAATTTGCAGCATATTAGTTAGCTCTTAGTAAAGCCATTTTCTTAAATAAGTAGGTACATTATTTGACAAAAGATCTAAAAGAAAGGGATTCTTTGAATGTAAATCGAAAACATAAAGTTTAAAACATAATTGATAGGTTATATTAGTTTAAAACAAACGATTTGCTTTTTAATTTTTAGATTTTGAAATGATTTAATTAATAATTATACTTATTTTCTTACCAGATAAACATCTATGTGCTACATATAGCCATAGGCTGTTTTCTTCTTAACCTCTTTCTTCTTTTCTTCTTTGAGTTTGGCTTGAGTTGGCTTTTACTTTTCTATCTTGTCAACAGAGGCGAGAGGAGAGGAAAAATATTTGATTTATTTTAATTAAAACCTAGTAGTAAATAAATTATACAAGAAGAATTATAATAATTTATTATAGGTTCGTCATTTTTATAGTGTCCATCATGGACATCCATTGGACTTCTGAATGGGTATATCCATTGGATAACGGAAAATGGATGTCCAATGAATATCCATATGAAGTTCGTGGACATCCAGGACATTATTTGGACAAATTATGGACGTCCAATGGACGTCGTGTGCTATCTGGGAAGAAACACCTAGAATTTAGATGAATTGTACTGCCTTTTTTAATAACTAAGTAATAAGTAAGTAATGTAAGTAAGTAATAAGTAAGTAATGTGAACCTTCAGAGGTTGCAATTAATTTACCTTATTAGTACAGATAATATTAATGGTATTATAATTTGCCGTTTTAATTTGCTAAATAAGATTTGTTTTTACTACAGAGTTTAATACTAAAATTGTTACATTAATACATTGATAGAAGTCGTACTACGGCCACAACAAAGGTTATTTTAAACATTACTGCTTTGGATTTAATAGAAGAGAACAAAAAAAAAACGATATAGAATGATTAATACCGGAGATTTGGACGAAAGTCTATTAGCACCAGTACCGAAGGCATTTGGGATATGACCCAGGACGAATTGAGAAAGAAGTACAGTTCTGCATAAAACTTTATAACCACAGAACTGAGCTGCAAGAAAGGAGCCCAGAATAAATTTAGTGGTCATATGGATTGTCGTCAAACTACAGAAGAAACTGGAGTATAAGTGTATAGGCCTAGAACCATTTGCTCTAAAATATCATCATGTCCGACAGCCAAGTAGCAATCAATGCGCTGAGCTCCTATGTAACCAGCTCAGACCTGAAATGAGCTAGAAGAGAAAAGTAAAGTTAAATTTTGGGTGCTGGGACATAACGGGAGAAATGGTAACGATATTGCAGACAGTCTGGAAAGAAAAAAGGCTCAAACAACCAACAATTTAATTATTGGGCTAATATTTCTATCAGCATTCCTGAAAAGTGAATTGTTTCTTTACTCCAAATTACCTAAATTATATTATGATCCACATAAGTTCTAAAAACCAACATATTTACATTTCTGTGGGGTTCTCAATAGCATGACTAATATTTGTACAGTTATTTCTGATAATCGAAATCATTTATAGAAAGATTACGCGTCCCAATAATTAGAGTGACCAATTTGTTGCCGAACTGTATATTCCCTTAAATTACAATTATTTATCGCATAAAGGTCATTATAAACTATAATATCGATATCTGCAATAACGTCCATGATAGAAAATTAACTATATCTATGACAAGTACTTAATACTCGAAGAAATAATATCTCGACTACAGTGTCATAAAATATGTCCTATACCTATTTATCCATCAGTTATGTACTTTTACAGAAACTTTATAGGTAAGGTAAGTTACCTTTCAGATATGACCAATTAATTTGTCAGTTGGTTTTATCTAGAAGTAAAAAGATGACTTTTTAAATTATCTGAGAGATAAAAATTACCTGGCACTTTATTTGAAGGTGAAAATACCGACCCATTATTGATAAGTAGCTTAATTAAACCATTCTTTGATATTTTAAAGGTCTTGTTTATCACTTTTTAGAGATCGCCTTATTTCCTGGCTTTATTCTAAGCACATATTCTAAATTTGAATATTCTGATGCCTTGGTAGGATTCCCCACTCGACCATTCACTGTTGGGTTCTAATTAACAGTGCTGTTCCTTAAGTGGCGCTGGGAAACAGTAACAAAGCCTACACAGCACACGAGGCGAAATAACATTAGCAGTTGAAGCCGATGACAAAAAAAAAATTACCTTTGCTTTTGCCTATAATATTTAAAGGACTAAATACATTTTAAAGTTATTTAACTAATTTCGTATATTATCTATTATGAAAATCCATATGTAGCTCACTTTAAATGGGACAATATAGAAACTGTATATTTATAAGGATTTTTAGCTCGTCAGGAAAAATGAATTCAAACTGCGATGTCTAAACCTGTTCAAATTTTACATAACATAAACGTTCGACTGTTCCAGAATCAAAATAAAATAAATATTCAATTTAACTTCAAGAACAAATTTCATTTTAATATTTCAGCAATATTTTTCAATAAAACGCGGAGATTCCGTTTAAAGTTATTTATTTCATGCATACTTGGCCAAAGTTGGAAAATTTTCAGTGCACGTCCCTCGTCCAAAAATGCAGCTTCTTTATCTTATGGCACACAACCGGTCAACATTCATATATTTACTAAATTCAATTTCCATACTTTACTTTGATATCGCGATAACATCGAATCGAAGTTTCACAAAGAATCAATACACCGAGGTGCTTACTTTTCAAAATTTAGGAAATACGTTTGCAAAATATTGAAAAGGACGTTGGTTAAGGAGAGAAAGTTTTAAAATAAAGTAAATAATATAAGATATAAAAAACAAAAAGAGTACGTAAACAAATGATATAAGAATAAATGAACAAATGTATGAAAACAAATGAAAACTATTTTTTCTATTGATGATACTGATTTATATAATATGCTGTATTGATCAGCTTTGAAGTTAAGAAGCATTGATAATAATATACAGGATGTCTGTAAAAGGTCTTACAAAAACATACCAAATATTCCTTAGACCAAAATAAGTCGATTTAAGTAAAATTACCTTAGTACAAAGTTGCTTCGTTTGGGCTCCAGAAGGCCTTGAAGTTACAATTTTTAAATCGTTTTTCCCATATAAATTTAAAACGGCATATGTGATTTTGCTGAAATTTGGTATATTAGTAGAGTTTTATGTGGCAAAAAAAATGGTGTTAAAATTTTGTCCGATAATAATACATAGGCGTAGAACTTGATTTTTTAAATAATTGCACCTTTAAAAATTCTACGCCCATGGAAGAAAAGGAGTTTGAGTATGAAATTTAGATTGCGCAACTCATTAACTTTAAAGGTACTCTTGATAAGACTCGATTACTCTCATGGTTTTCGCTAAATTTCTGTTTTAATAATTTAGAGTGTATAGGTTTCACAAAAATATTTATTTACAACATAATCAAAATAGAGATTTTACAAAAATTGTTCAAAATGTTCACCATTTTCACGCATACAAAGATTTATACGTCAAAGAAAATTAAAATGTATCCTTTCCATAACTTCTTCATCACCTCTAAGATTGTTTATTGCATCTTGAATACGTTGCCAGAGTTGTTCCTCATTTTCTACAGGTTCCCTGTAAACTGTGGATTTCAGATATCCCCATAAAAAGTAATCCATCGGTGTTAGGTCTGAGGAACGTTGTTGGCCAGTTTACAGGTGCGTCATTACCTCTGCCTATCCATTTGTGTGGATATTGTTCATTCAAGTGGTTTCTAACGTTTAAAGAAAAATGTGGTGAAGCTCCATCTTGCATAAACCACATATCTCTCCGAAGTTGGAGAGGTAAATCTTCTAACAATTCTGACAACGTATTTTGTAAAAAATCAAAATAATTTTCCCCAGTTAATCTTCGTGGAAGTATGACAGGACCAACAATGAAATTACCAATTATTCCAGCCCACACATTAATTTTGAATTCGTGCTGAAAATGGTTTACCTTTATTGCATGCGGATTTTCAACGGCATAAACATGTTCATTATGGGTATTAGTTATACCTCTTCTTGTAAAACCCGCTTCATCGGTAAAGAGAACCTTCTTGACAAAGTTTGGATCTCTTTCTCTTTTTACAGACACCCTGTATAAATTATTGCCACTTACCTTAAACGGGGTAGATGGCAAATTTCTGGTTTTAATTATGATAATATTAATATGTCTTCTAACATTCAACAGAAAATAAATGCAAATATAAAAATAAAATAAATAATACTGTTTATACAAAAAAAAAATACACAAATAAATAATAAAATTAAGTATATAGCCGGAATAATAATATATAGTAATATAAATGTTAGTTAAAAGGCACAGGATCAGCATAGCTGTTCTTCCTCAAGTGCCTCAATAAATAAATAAATAAACAGCACAGAACAAAAACAAAAATATAAAACAAAACGTTCATTGAAATTGTCACACAAAATCACAAACAAATTATTACTAATGCATTGCTCATTGAATAAAAAATTAAATATTTTCTTTCTAAATGTATTTGAATTTAAGTTTTTTAAGTCCTTTGGTAAGTTATTATACATTGTAGCCATATGAAATCTGAAAGATCTTTCAAACATGGTGGTTCTATGTTGTGGGATTGTTAAGAAATTCTTTTGCGTAATATTAGTATTATGTATATCTGATCAGTATCTAATTTTATTAGATAAGTATGGGTTATACTCTTAGTTGTAACTTTGTGAAAGAGAGTTAAGAAGTGCAACTTACTTCTATTAGCCATCGATAACCAACTATCTCAAGAGAGTATATGACTAATTCTGTCATATTTTCTTATACCAAAAATAAACCTAAGACACGAGTTTTGAAGTTTTTGCAATCTCATTTTATCAAATAAGGTTAAGCAAGGGTCGTAGACGTAGTCACAATGATTTGCATGGGAAAGTACAAGAGCATTGCAAAGATTTCTTTTTAATTTAATACTTAGGACATTCCTGTTTGGATAAAGAAATTTAAGATTAGCGTAGGCTTTCTATAATATAAATCAAACATGGTCTGTGAATCTTAATTTTGAATCGATAATTACACCCAAGTTCTTATTTTTTTCGATAATACTTAAATTATTATTATTATTATTATTATTATTATTATTATTATTATTATTATTATTATTATTATTATTATTATTATTATTATTATTATTATTATTATTATTATTATTATTATTATTATTATTATTATTATTATTATTATTATTATTATTATTATTATTATTATTATTATTATTATTATTATTATTATTATTATTATTATTATTATTATTATTATTATTATTATTATTATTATTATTATTATTATTATTACTCATTTTAATCACTAAATCATTAGCGGCAATGTTACCAAAGGGATCATTTGTGATTCAGCTTCATTAAGCACCCAATCATGATTCTGAGACACTTCAATAAGAGCAGATAGATCAGTATTTATCATTTGTTCCGCAATTATCACATCTTCTCTATTAAAAAAATAATAAAGTTGGGTATCGTCTGCGTACATATGCATTTTCATGTGATTCAGGCGACAAAGAATGTTACTAACATATACGGTATAAAGTATCGGGTTGAGGATTGATCCTTGCGGTACTCCTCTATTAATAAATCCTTTAGTAAATATTTCACTTCTGTAACGTACTTGTTGGCTACGATTTTTAAAATAATTTCTAAAAAGTTAAATGGCTGTTTCACTTAAGCCTATAAATTGTAAAATAGCAAATAGTAATTTATGATTCAGCATATTGAACGCTTTACTGTAATCAAGTAAAATTAAAATTCCACTTTTCCTTTTATCTAATTCGGTGAAAATGTCGTCTGTAATATTTAATAGAGCAGTACCGCAACTATAACCTGCCCTAAACCCTGACTACTCTTTTTAATATTTTAGAAAAAGTTGGGAGCACGCTTATAGGACGTAACTTATTTAAATTGGACAGGAATTCAACTTTTGGTGTAGGCGAAATTACACCTTCTTTCCAAAGGCTAGGAAAAGTGGGTAATATATGGTAATATCTGTATCTGTAACGTGTGGAGGGTGGGTTACCCCACGGCACTTAGGCCTCATTAGGCCCTTTGTGCATCTTCCTGAGATGACAGGAACCTCCTAGCCCGTGAGCCAGCCTACAGATTTAATGTAGTTGACAACGTCGCCAAGAGGTTCTTCTCTTATATGGGCTGGTGTTGGCCGATACTCGCTGAACACAAATCTTCTAATAAATGAGAGCGTCAAGCAATCGTAAAGAATATACTCCATGGTATCATCTTCTTGTTCGCACCCTCTGAGAGTGCGGATTCTGACAGCCCCATGATATAGAGATGCTTTCGTACTTGGCAATGACCAGTCAGAATGCCTGTGACTAGGCACAGATTCTGTCTAGTCATAGTCAAGTATTTGTTTACTGCAGTGTTGTCAGGATAACTCCTGGCAACTCTGCAGTTTCTTGTTTCTTCCCATCTTTCCTTAAATTTCACAAGGGAATGTTCTTTGATTAGGTCTGTCACTACCGATTTTGTCAGGCCAATAGAAGGGCCAGGTCCAAACATTATTTGGTTGGCTGCTTTCTTGGCTAGTGAATCAGCAAGACGGTTACCTTTCGATGTGGCATGACCTTTAATCCATCTTAAGGTGAGTACATTGTTGATGGATACTTCGGCCAAAGCTTCGTGACATTCTAGTGCTAACGCTGAATAAATTCGTGGTCTATTCAGGGTGAGTAGTGCTTGTCTGCTATCTGTATATATGAGCATGGTCCTTCAAGTGATATTGTTTCTGGTTATTTCTTTTGCTGCTATGAGAATCCCCGTTAGCTCTGTGTGAACTACACTGGCACTATTCCTTACAGCCCATTTTATGTTTAGGTTTAAGAATCTGGAGTATATTCCACATCCTGAGCCTTGTTTGTTTTAGAACCATCGGTGTAGATATAAATCGTACCTACCACTTCCGGCTCTTCTATTTGTTCTATTATAACTTTATATGGCTTATAAACGATATATTTTGGTGAGATGGACTCCATGTTCGCTTGAAGCAGTGGGAGCTTATCCAGCGCCTCCTGCCAAAAATGACGTCTCGCCTCACCAGATACTACTTCAGATTTTATTCCGACCGTGCGGATGCCTGTGATTGTTGTCAGAGCAACCTCCTTAATGTAAATATCAAGGGGAGTGAAACCGAGAATGACTTCCATGGCTGTAGCCAGTGTTGTTTTAATGGCTCCTGTTATGTTGAGACATGCTGTTCTTTGAATTTGTTCTAGTTTACGGATAGCTGGTAATTTTTGGGTTTTCGGTATGATAGCTGTGTAAGTCCATGTGACGACTCTAGAGAAGAAACCCTAAGTGCGCCCCACGGTTCGGCGGCATTGTTTATAAGCAATAACTCTGTTTTTTAAATGCGAGTTCCATGTTAACTTGCTGTCAAAGGTGAGACCTAGGTACTTCACCTCTGTTGCAAAGTTTATTTGTGTGTTTAGGAGTTCTGGAGGTTTTAATTTCATTTTCATTTGATAGACAGTGAATGGTCCTTGCACCACTGTTCTATAATTTTTAGAGCTACTTGCATTCTTTCGCAGAGAATGTTCTCAAAATTTCCTGTTTGCAGAATGACCAAGTCATCTGCATATGCTATTGTGTAGTGACTGTCATTATTAAGGCATCTGATGAGGGTGTCGAGGACCATATTCCACAGTAGAAGTGATAGCACCCCTGTTAATGAGCAATAAATTATTATTAGCAAAATACTTTATTAATAGTCATTGACAAATCTCATAAAAATATGTCTATCAAAAATTTAAATAAATATCAAACTTCCTATAACAAACGAATATGGCATGTCGATTTGCACAATACCTAAATACATAGTATTAACTAAGCACACTATCTAACATCTTCCCCTTTAACCTTTTTAAGTGTATCGAATTCCTTCGCAAAATCTGTCCATTTTTAGTTTGAACAAGGTACGATCTCGGCCGCTCTGCTTCCTCTAATATCCTTGCAGGCTCCCATAACTTTGTATTAATATTTTGCATCAATATATTATCCCCCTCTTTGAATTTT
Source organism: Psylliodes chrysocephalus (assembly GCA_927349885.1). Classification (NCBI taxonomy): domain Eukaryota; kingdom Metazoa; phylum Arthropoda; class Insecta; order Coleoptera; family Chrysomelidae; genus Psylliodes; species Psylliodes chrysocephalus. Next base: position 32,503,035 of record OV651814.1, on the reverse strand, counting down.
GATTTCTCTACACACTTTTTGTTATAGTATTTTTGTTGATTAAGTTGATTTTGGTTCATAGTCACATAAGCTTTATTTGTAACTAATTTAGGCTTTAAATTGCTAGATTCAATAGGCAATTTTGACCGCAAGATTCTAGAGAACAACAACTGCGACGGTAAATAGTTTAAATTAGCAACAGGTGAATTTCTATAATTTAGTAAGTATAATTCTATATCTTGACCAGCTTCACATGATTTTTTTAACATTTTTTTACTATACCAACGGCCTTTTCACCTAGTCCATTTGATTGGTGATAATGTGGGCTGGACGTTGTTACTGTAAAATTCCAACTTTTAGCAAACTGACGAAATTCAAAACTGTTAAAATGTAGATTATCAGCTACAAAATTATTAGGAATACTCAATCTACTAAATATTGATTTACATTTTGAAATAATTGAACTAGTTTTTGACTTTAATTCGGCTAACTCTATCCACCTGAAATAATAATCTATTAACACAAAGTAGGTCTTTCCAGCCCAATTCATAATATCTGCTGCTACTTTATAAAATGGAATATTTGGTATTTCGTGATTTAGAAGAGGATCACGTGTTTTAGATCTCATATATTTTTGACATAACCTACAAGATTCTAAGTTTTTAATATTATTTATAATACCTGGCTAATAAAATAAGTTCTTTACGATACCCTTAATTTTCTTAATACCAGAGTGGGTCTCATGTAATAAGTTTAATATATATTTTCTCATTTGTGTAGGTACTATTAACCGTGATTCAAAATACAGTAGGAGGTCCCCTCGCAACCAAGCCTCTTATATTCACATCTTCTACATTTATGTTTACTGCTTGCTTTGAGAGCATGTTATGTATCCACCCACTAACCATTTGCAGAACATTCCTGTTGGTTAGTGTATTATCTTTAGGAAGGTGGTTTTATCAAAAGCACCTTCTAAGTCTATGAAAACACCTAAGGCGGACACCTTATTGTCCAGGGATCTTTCTATCCGGCCAGCAAATAGATGAAGGGCTGAATCAGTAGATCTGCCTGGGGGGTAAGCATGTTGGTTTGGGTGTTGTGGTGTTGATGTAATCATCGCATAGCCTTTCCGATGTCTTCATGGAAAACGATGTCAGACTAAGATTAAAGACACATCCAAAAAATGCGGACATAATTATCTTCGCTACATAATTTTATTAAAGATTGTACAGAAAATATAAATATTTCAACGGAATCTCAAATTGTAATAAGTAATTTGTTAAATATTTGGAATCAAGGAGGAAGTGCGTCTGCATCTGCATTTGCAGTACGAGAAAAATTAAAAATAGTTATTTTCCTAACAAGTGCGGAAAGTGTTACTTTCCCGCACGCGACTGCAGTTGGCCCGAACGACGCAAAGCAGAGTTCTGGCAAGCGGTCAAGTGCGGGAAAGACACTTTACGCATGAGTTAGGAACATTATTTTTTCTACGACCGTATATACAAAAAAGTAGGAAAATATATTTTTGGAAAATTATTTTATTTCAATATATACAAATCTTTAAATAAAAACAACTAATTATTATGGATATTAATGTTAAATACACAATTTGTAGCATTTTGAAAATTATGTAAAATTGCCGGTACAGAGGAATTAGTTGGTGTTAATTGGCTGTTAATAGTCGTAACGCTCGTAGATTGAAAAGATGACGTGGACGGGAGTGACATCGGTTGCAGGTCGCATGAAGGTGAAAATGACGGTGGCAGCAAAGGTTGCAAGTCATTTCTATTTGAAAGAATTTTATTCGAAATGTTTTTCTTCTGTGTTTTGGAGTCCTCCAAATAGCCTTCAGCGATAGTAGTGGACTTCCAGCCACCGAGACGTTTTATATTGGTTATCGCTTCACCTGAGTCTGCTAGGAATGTTGCTGAAGATCGTCTAATAATGTGTCCTGTATATCGTTCAGGATTAGGTAGACGCAAATATGCAGCAATCTCTGTTGGCATCTTACCAAAGGTGTTTACGCCAACGCACTGAATTGAACATTTTCCCTTCTTATAATTAATAAAAAAGCGGCGATGCGGAGTGGTAGGTGGTCGTAAACCTGCGTACTTTCTGTACAGCTTCAGAAAGTTTCCATTATTTATTTCTTCACATAAAACAAATTATCTTGAAAAATGATTTTTGGAATCGGCAATTTTCACAACTATTAGATTGCCTTTATCTTGTATATCATCGAGAGTGATATTTACAAGCTCCGCTCTGCGGAAAGCACCAGCTAAAGCAAAAATGGTATTCACTTTAATCATAAGGTATACCTCATCAGGGGCTAACATAAACCTGGATATATCTTCTTTGGTAAAAACCTGCGCCTTCTGTGCTCGAAAACCAACATTTTTTTGTTTTAGAAATGACGTTAACTTATGGAACTGGCTTATATCCAAATTTTGTTTTATTTTTACCAAACTTTTCACCATCGAATAGCGAGACCATAAAGTATTAGATTTCAAAAACTTACTTAGGTGCGAAGAATACGCCAGAAACACCTCTTCTTTGTAGGTTTTTACCCCTTCCTGTTCACACCATGTGACAAAACGGTCGTATTGTTTTTTTATCTTCCTCGTGATTTGGCAGGTAACACCTCCAAATGTGCTTCATTTGCAGCTTCTAAAATGGCTTCGGGCAGCTCTTCATCCGATGAATCCATTATTTCTTTAATTTATTTTAATTCAGTTGACGCTTCAACAAACAACTTTGACGTTTTTGTAACAATAACACGCCTTGGTTACCATATAGCAACCATATCAAGCCATACATGTCACAGCCTAGTCTGACTTTTAAAAATATACAGAAGGTATATAAAAATATCTCTATTATTCAAGTTTTCCAAAAAAATAAAATTATAACAAAAAGCAAGAAAAAAAAAGTAAATTTTATTAAATGGAATAGTTATTATGTGATGTGTCGTACAGTTCAGGATATTTACGAACATATTCAATTAACTTTTCATTGTCCATTTGATACAAAGACATACAAATAGTACCGAAACTCAGACGAAAAAGTAATAATAAACTATTCAGACTTTTCAGCAAAGACGCTTCACGGACAAGCACCGACACGAAAAACATTCTCGTCAAGAATGTCGGTCCGCTGTCGATCCGCTGTCGATCCGCTGTCGATCCGCTGTCGATCCGCTGTCGATCCGCTGTCGATTCGCTCTCGATCCGCTGTCGATCCGCTGTCGATCCGCCTGTACGTGTCGTTGCCGTGTCGTTGTCGCTTAATGTGTACATCAGTAATTAGTTATCTAAAAATAATTGTTTGCCGTGTCTTTGTCGGTCGCTGCCATGTCATTCGTTGTCTGATACTGTGAATCATTCTCTACTCGTACTTTTAGTTTCAGTTAAACCAATTTTAAAACCATACTGAGCCAGATTGTTTACGAATATCTACTACGAAATATATATATATATATATATATATATATATATATATATATATATATATATATATATATATATATATATATATATATATATATATTGGTTCTTTTAAACAAAAATAAAATGATTTATGTCAAACTGTATATATTATATACTAAATTCAATTTCCAGTCTTTACTTTGATATGGCGATAACATCGAATTCGAGTTTCTCTGAGACGCGGTGCAGAACCAATATTAACTGTGCATCGAGCAGCGAGCAACGAGCACCGAACACAGAACACTTTGGATGTTCTTCTTTTTTTGAGTCGCTCACAACTTTTCGGTATTCTATCTCCATCGCGTATTCATGAAAAGAAACACGATTATTTTACCTTAAAAGTATCTCTGGAGATATTGGAAACTATTGGAGAAACCGGCTTTCGGTTACACAAAACAGTGATCCAGTTTCACAGTCAAATAAATCTGAGATTAAGGTGGAAAATGAATAGATAGATAGCAGATGATAATTTTGTATCGGTGGTTGTTCGATGTTTATTTATTTCAAAATATAGCGAGTTGAAAAGAAAATACGGAGGATACCAATTTGCTATAAACTAGCTTTTACCAGCGAGTTCGTACGCGTATATGATGAGGTAATATAAATACTGATTTATTGCAAAAGGGTGATGTTGCTATATTTTTTTATGTATTACATGATTGAATGGAAACAGCATACTTAAGGACGGGGTATCCCTGTGTATTAAAAGTGTATGTGTAGACCAAAAGTTAAATCGACAGTTTTCCGAATATGTAGTATTTAAAAATCTAATTATTGGTCAAATTAAAAATAAAGGTCTAACTTAGGTCACCTTACTATTGAAAATTAATAAATTTATTATTTTCAATAAAAACCAATCATGTAAAATAACCCCCTTTTATTTCATTTCAAAGGTGCCGTGTAGAATTATTTTAACCTCGATGTCAAACAAATAATAAAAAAAAAATGTAATACGACCTAAGTTCAACCTTTACTTGGAATTTGGTACACTCAGAATATTTAAATATTGTATATTTTTCAAAACGTGTAGATTTGAAATTTATAAGTCACTTTCTTTGAAAAAACATGTTAAAACGAATTTGGACCAAAAATGGCGTCTAATTTAACTCTAAATAAACCCCGAAAAATCAATAATTACTTCATGTAATGTAATAAAGATGGTGCTCCGATCGATAATATTTTGACTAGTATTTGATTATTTCCGTTTATATTATGTGTGTTTACGGGGGATATACGAGATGATAATACTGCCTCTGATACTGTTTATATGATACAATTGGAAACGACCTTTTTTCATCGGCACTCTTTTTTCGCCGGTGACCTTTTGCCACGCGCCTATTTGTTATATGATGTATGATTATCGGTTATTTATCAACTAAAAGTATAGGAAATTAGTACATTGTGAATGATATAATTTTAATGCTATTTTTGAAACTAGTTCAAAAGTTGCATTTAACGATACTCAATGTTTCATTTTACCGTCAGTTTTAGTTTGACATATCCGTCATTTTAAGTTTACAAAGCTCAGTTTCTATTCGAAAGTAAGAGAAACAGTCAAAATAAAATGCGAAAAACATTTTTTATCAATTTCGTTTATGTCAACTGAAAGCGACAATTGCTGAAGACGTAACAAATAAATTAGGTCAAGAAATAAAAAAATCTATAATATAAGTAACATACCATATATTATACCTGTTAAAATAAATCAAAAATAAGAGAACGTATCGTTGACGTATATACTTTTCCATCTGTGATTAGTGATTACCAATTGCAAATTACGTATGAACATGCTTATGCGCAAAAAAACCATTATTTCAAGTACTTGTATCATTAAAGTCCATTAAATTATTATTTTTATAAATTTGCTAATCTTTGCACTTTAATTTTCATTATATGGGGTATCCAGACATTTTAATCCTCGTCCTCTTCTATTTAAAATTAAAATTATCTCAGGTGCCATATATTCCGAGTAAAATTTTTCTAATTTTTCAACCATATTTTGAAAAAAAAAATGGGTTGAAAATTAATTTTTTCAACAAATAGTGGATTTTCATCTCCAGTATATACTACAAAGTAGCACAATTTTCTTTGAGCTATACCTAGCTGTCCTTGAATCTAAAAGTATATAAAATCATTATTAGAAAATCAAACATAAAAAGAATATTAATATTGTAGTATCATTTCTAGCACATTTCTTAAAAATCATGAATTATTTTAACATATTGAAATTTTTCACGTGGTAAAAGTAGTTATGGTTTTCTTTTAAATGAATGTCACCATCTTCTATTTTTAAGCATGGAAATGGGTTTGAATATTAGGTAATGTGCGCCAATAATGTCAAATTATGACAATTCGCAGAAAACGTCAACTTTTTATTTAGATTTTAATGTGCAAAAGCCTACCTACTTTGGATATTGATCGTAGAAAAAATATATTCAGAATAGTGAAACATTATTATTAAATAACAAGTTTTTTTATTGTCAATTTAATACATAATATTATTTTTTAATTGCAAATATTTGAATGTTAAAATTATAGCGTTTAATTTTTTTATTCAATGACGAACTCGAGAGTGATAGAAAAAAAATACTACCTACCTTTAATGCAGGAAGTCGATGTCAATTTATCCAAAAATAAAACTGATTAAAATGTACAATGAAACTCACTAGGACACTTGGCATATATAAATAAATTTTCTATTAAAGAAAATAACACTTATTAAAAACAAACAGCACAATAAAACACTTCAGAAACGTGTAATGTAATTTTGAAAACTAAATACCCGTAAGCTTGTTTGTAAATTTATAGACTCTTAACTCCTTCCCCCAGCCTTCATTAAGTATATTAAAAGTCGTGACGTCATATTGGCACAGATATACGGTTATGTGTTATTGACAATCAGGGAAATAACTACCTAAGATAAGATAAGATAAATGAATGTTAAATACCTACTCATAATATCTATTGTAGGGTTTTTGTACTTTAATAGGATAAATATTTATGCGGGCCTGGAAATTCCAGGAAATGACAGTCAAAATTACCCAAAAACATTAGGTTAGTACCAACATCAGATAACAGATAACTTCGGTGTTTAACCAATTAATCACAATTAATATTCTTGAACATTCAAATGACAAAAACTTCCATCTTTAACCAATGAGAATATAGTTTTCATTCGATACTTCAAAATCACAATTTATTAATTAGGTAGAATAGTTTTAAAATATATTGCGAATTGCAACACGTCAATAAGCGTCCCACTCCGACTCAATGTGACGCAATTATTGTCGCAATATATTTTGAAACGACTCTATATTCGTGACTTGAAATTATAAACATCCCTCGTATTACTACCCGTATATAAACCAAATTATTTATTTTAGGAAATATTTATATTTAATGTGAGGCAAGATATCGTTTTTGTTGTTACCATCTACATTCTTTACTTTGGTCCAGGAAACAAAGTCAATTTTCGATAAAAATAAAATGTAATAGGTAGGTAATATTTTATGAAACAGTACAATAAAAGTATTGAAATAAAGTATGCTCATACTCCAAAATGAGTCCTAGAGTTAACATTTTTATAATATTATAAATGGCATATAAAACGATTGGACCGTTTTCACAATCGCGAAATAATGTTTTTTTATTTGGTGAAATCCCGGCAATTATTGAAAAATAGATTTTATGTTCAGGACTATTATTATGATTCTTCGAACTCAGTCTACTAAAAACCGGTTTATAATACAATATCCCCTAATAGCTAGTCGGTCGATATTTATAGTTACTTAAAGATTTCTGTAATAATTTGCACTAATTCAATCTCTAGTCGGTAGGTAACAGCACCTCCTTGATTGAATCTAAATTGACATAATTTTGTTCAGAAATTCCTAGGAGACGCTGTCCTTAAGTGATAATGTTTGTTCGTGTTTTATTTGTGTATCGAATTCTTCGTTTTTTGTTTGACTTATGTGTTAAGACTTATCCACGCATATCAGCAATTTGAGCTAAATCACTTATTAAATAAATTAACAACATAGAAATCTAGAAAGATGGCCCCACGTTGGGCGCCAATGTGTTACCTTCTTTCTAGATTTCTATGTTGGTAATTTATAATAAGTGATTTAATTCAAATTGCTGATATGCGTGGATTCAAAAATTGACCAGGACAAATAAAATCAGAGTAGCTTGACCTGTTCGCGGGCCAAGATCTACTTTAAGATAAAATGAAAGATATTAAAATAAGACAACGACAAAAAAGTTTTTCAGTAACAGTAAGGTAAAGTGGGGTAAGAGTTTAGTAAAATTATGCAAGTTTATTTATATATACCCGTAAAAATTCAACCAAAGAAAATAATTAAATGTCTTGACATGAGTACGTTACTTGTTGTTTTCCTAATATGCGGTAGTAGCAAAATCATTAAAATGGTAAAACTTGTCATTTTTAAATAAGGTATGTACTACACACTTATTCCCTGAAGTGGGGGCAAGTCTCAAAAGAACGATATGTTTAATGTGCTATTAACATTTATAAAAAAACGAAAATCGATCTGAGTTACAAACTTTTTATTTAAAAATGATGATTAAACGTGAAAGTTGCAATCGCTAAATTAAACTAAAAATCAAATATAAGTATTCAAAAATAGAAAAAATACATTTTTAATCATTAATTTTGGATGATAATATAATTTTATTGTATGTTATAAGCTGAAAAATTTAGTTCAAACCGTATTAGACCAGGTTTAGTAAAAGTCGGTTTAGGAAGGGTTAATGTTATATCCTCTTAAGCAATAATAGCACATTCATCTGGATATTTCCACGCAAAAGTTGAAGAGGATAAGGGATGTAAGGAAGCTACTTTTTTTGGTAAATTTCATTTCCAATTCTTCTTTATCTTTCTTTGCCTTAATAACAATATAGTATTTTTTAAATTTTTAATCTCTTCCTCTATATCGTCATCACTGTCATTAAATATAATATTTTCATTTGAGTTTTCTCCATTTTTCTCATCTTCAAAGTTTTGACTTTTGCTTCCTTCCATGAGACTTTGAACTTTATCATTTGTTATGACCTCCGCACCTTTGGCCCTTTTCGTTTTTTACCTTTTCAGTGGGATTTGATTGTTTAATCGTAGCCAACAGTAATTCTTGGAAGTCTACAGGTTTTTCTACGTTTCTCCCAGAGAGACCTGGCTGTAGGGAGTGACTTTAATTGTTATTTAATACCTGATCAGGATTACGTTGTTGGTCCTCCCATCTCTTATACGCAGGATCATATTTTTCTTTGGTAACTACATTAAGAGTTAAAAGGGTAAATGCCACCTTTTCTAAAACCGTTATAAATTATCTAAGATTCTGTTTCTTTCCAAATTTTTCCTAATAATGAACTAAACTTCTTTTTGGGTAACTATCCTTCCCTTATTATGTCTCTGCCATTGGACCAGTGTTTGATCCCACTTTTCTTTTAACGACTTGAAATTTAAATTTAAATTTACTGGCTGCAAAATGTGAGATGAATGAAGCGGAAGCTAAAGGATTGTTAGTCTATTATCGCAGGCAACTTTTATTAGTCTGTCATCGACGTGAGACACGTGACCGTCTCATATATTTAAGACGGGCCTAATAAAGTTTTTTCGAAGTAATTTACGAACAGTTGGGATTCCAACCACTGGCAGTCGCAACATATGAAGTTCCTGGGTATTCGTCTGTAGAAGGAGCAATCCAGTCATCCCACACCTTTTTTGTTTTAAACACGATCAATGGGGGAGCTTTAAATCCATCAGCGCTAACAGCCATCAGTACAGTGGTATTTTCCCTTTCAGATCCAGCAGTTGTTTGCGATCAAGGTGCTCCTTGTTTTTCCACCACTTGTCTTTGATGAATCCAGAAAATAGCTGGTTTCATCTAGATTCCAAATTTGACGAGGCTTATGCGCTAGTTCAGTGATGATGTAATTATGGTTCCACTGACAATTAAAGTGACAGTAGATTTCTTGAGTGCGTTTTGTTCGTTTTGTTTACCTTAATTATATTGTGTTTGCACTTTTATAAATATATTCCTAAAGTAAGTAGATAACATGCGTCAAATACACAATCGTTTAGTTACCAATTACATACCTTTAAACTATTTTTTATGACATGTATACAATATTTAGAAATAAACTAAAAACAGTAAAAACGGATATGTCAAATTTATTGATGTTTTTGTTAAAAATTTGGTTAGAATTAAATGTCAGTGGAACCAACATGACATCTCACTGAACTAGCGCATTGTATAAGCTAGATTCATCTGTTTCTTCAATAGGTCAAAATAGTTATTTATAATAAAAGGATCCAAACACTTTTTTATTGCGTATTCCACCGACTGAGGTTTTTTATTGACAAATTATGTTTCTTGGAGAACCCCAAAATCAATCTTCTTCCGGTTGCCCATTCTTAAATGATATATTAAGGTTATTTCTAGTGACATATTACTCAACATTATTAAAAATGTCACGTCCTGTTAACCCTCACCACCATTTTTTCTTTGTGATTAAACATTTGGTGAGTTTAGCTTCTTCATTATTAGGAATTTTCTTACCTCTAATTTCTCGCCTGTGGTAACTAAGTGTCATCTGGAGGATACCGTATTTCTTATGAGCACCGTATTTGGTAATTATTCTTCTATGTATTTCTTTTAATGCTCTCTGAAGGGTGGCCTTATCGTAGGTTAAACGTTTGTTAGACTTTTTTTTTTTTTTTCGTAACAACAACGTACCATTGATTCCTAAAATATAACAGAACCACGTTACTTAAGTGTGTAGTATACTACACACTTGCCCATACTATGTAATACACACTTGCACACACATGAGATTTCTGTGGAGCAACTTGCTTATTAAAAATTTTATCTAAAAAAAGTACAAAAATATTTGCAAAACTACTTGCTATATCGATTTAATTGATAAAATCACATTGCTTTTTGAGGACAACGGCAGATTAAAAATTATTAACCAAATTGTATTCAGTGCCCACACTGTCAAGTGTTTTCTTTGGATTCCACTGCGTGTCTAGGAATTGAGTTCAAAAATTCTACATTAGAAAATGACATAACATGTAGTTCTACCCCTTACTTATAGATGGAGCCACAATAAACCACCGAATAGAAGTTATGATGCCTCTACTACACACTTACCCCCAGATACACACTTACCCCACCTAACCATAATCTATTCTAAGACTTGGTATGACGCATTTTTTTTTTGAATGAATTCCTTTATAGTATATGAAATAATTAACTTCAAGATCTCAGCAATCGATAATCCAATGCAATAATTTACATACAAAATAACTATAATCAAGTGATTCCAGATTTAATTGCTATAAAATATATTACGAACTTGGTTTGTTGTATTCATTTCATATAAAATTATATTTTATCTGTTTTATGTTTTTACTTAATTTTAAATAAAGTCTCAAACAAAACTTTGATATTTTTAATTTTTAGAAATTTGAATCCATAAAAATAAAATAAGAAAATTGGGTACTAATTTTTAAGGTTATTAGTTCTATTGTAATAATTACAATCCTAATATTTTCGAATTGTATTTAAATGTGCCAGTCCTATCCTGTACACTTCAATATGCAATCAACGCTCAAGCCCCTGAATCTTTTATTTTTATGAGAAGTTCTATATGCCTGATGAAAATGGCATCTCCTCTATATATCTATATCTGTGGTACTATTATTATGCGAATAAAATATTTAAAATACCAGTTCAATTAATTTAAATTAGTAGTCTCTCTAGATGCAAGCTTTAATAATTATTATCTATTATTACTCTGTCACATACCTATACAAATTAAAACATTTTAAGTGCCGTGTCTCTAAATTGCAGCTATTAAATAGGTGACCCATATTAACATTAACAAAACTTTCCTAATGATAGTTTGGCTTAATCGTTTGAATTTCCCCTTGAAGTGTTTAAACAAAAGAACATAATTCATTGAATGGAGTTAGTCACTGTCAAGTTAAAAAAATCCAAAACTAAACACGTGTTTGACAATTTAAACATACTTGTGACCGATACATATTTACTTTTAGTCATTTGGGTCATTTACATCAGGGGCGTGCACTAACGTTTATTTATATTTCTCCAACAAACCGGAAAATTCGTAATTTATTGGAATTTTACGAATATCTCTACTGACGTTTTAATGAAATTTGATTATTCAAGTCAATGGCGTTTCCGCGATATTTTTTTTTGTGTGGGTGAAATATAAATTATGTATAGATAAGCAATAAGACTAATGTTAAAATTTTCGTTTTGACACAGTTCTTAATTTGTTCTTACTACAATATATTTTATTTAAATTTATGCCTTTATTTAATCTGGATACAGTGTTTAATATAAATATAGAAATAATGAAAATAATACAAAACTGGCTACATAAAAAGTGATAATATTCATGGTGATGTATACTGTTATAATTTATTAATGTGCATCTAGTTTGCAAGATGAGTATCTTGGCTCACACTGTATTAAAACATTGAGAATTGTCATGGTGAATTATTAAAAATTGTAAAATAAAGTCAATTGCTGAAAGATTCCCATTTTTAAATTCTATCCATACAATTAATTTTATTTCCCAAATACCCGGTAGGTATTTGTAGAAACAACATATGAAGACCCCGGCGAGATAGATATGGATAGAGTTAAGAAGGCTCTTGATGTGCAGAGAGAACATCTGTTGCGCGCATTTATAATGTCCTGATGGATATTATAAATGTTCTTCTATAAACCGAACAGACGTCAGTAAGAATATTGTCCTTTTAGAGCAGAAATTTTAAACAAACTGAGATTAGTAGTGAAACTTTAAAAAATGAAATATTGATAGCTGACGAATACTCTACAAAATATTGCGAGTCAAAGTCTATGGTAGAGTCCTATCTACAAAGAGAATCCGCTGATGATAGTAGTCAAATTAGCCAAAATAAATGGAAACTTAAGTTGCCCAAAATCGAGTAAGTTTAGTGGCGATATAAAAGATTGGCTAATGTCTTGGGGACAATTTAAACAGGTCGATTCCGATTAAGGACTTGATAATAAGGATATATATCAATATTTACGACAAACCACGGTAGAGAAATCTCGAGCCCCTTAAATCGTCGATAGTTTCCCCGGAACTGCAGCTAATTATCCAAAAGTAATCAATGCTTTGAAAACTAGATTTTGTAGGAACGATTTATTAATTGAATATTATGTTCTAGAACTTCTTAAACTTGTCCATTTAAATGTGACCAATCAAAGTAGTTTAAATAATTTGTATGACAAGATTGAAACTCAGTTAAGGAGTTTAGAGACAAGATGTTAAAACTGATGCGTTTGCAGCAATGCTCTACCCCTTAGTAGAATCTTGTCTTTCTGAAGATTTTCTCCGAGTATGGCACAGAAGTAGTCAATATGATGAAAACAATTTATTTGAAGTTCGTCTAGATAAATCCGAGTTTCGCAGTGTGTAAACTGGAACATTGAGATTAAAAGTGCCGACGCAGAGTGAGCGAACTGATTCTTTAGCTGTAAACTGTGGCCGTAACATCAGAATGGACAATTAGTTCACTTCCATCACATTGGCTGACTAGCTCTTACAGCCTCCTTATAACAGTGATAGGAACCTTGCAAAGAACAAGCCTGAAGCGCCACCAGAAATAATTAACATCAAAGACAGGAAAGTTGTCAGCTCAATATATTGTTTTGATAAAGAAAAAACCTTGGTATCTTATAAAACAAAGAAAAATTAAAGTGTTGTGGTGTTATCTACTATGCATGAAGGCTCTATTATTTGTTAAACAACTAAAAAAACTTAGCGGTCTCAGCACAGACCTTTGAGGAACTTACAATAACAGGTAAATGTCTAATTAAATTTTTTTTATAAATTAGTCTCATTTAAACGACCTAATAGTAAATATTCACAAAACTGGTAATTATTTTAAAATTAATAATACCATTAACAGTATTCCATTGACATTCTGTTTTAAAATCATTAAATTATACTTATAAATCTTATACATTGACGGTAATTTGAAATGGAGTAATTACATAGTAAATTACTTAGTAAAACATTAAACAAATCATACTATGCAATCAGTTGAATTAGAAATGCTTGTTAGTACTTTATTAATTATATACTACAGCTTAGTCTATTGTCGTATTAATTATAATATAATCCTATCGGAAAATACGACAAATTGTATCCTCACGTAAAATCTAAAACCATATTTTTACAAAACAAAATCCTTGAACTTACAATTGAAGTTGTTTGTTAAAATATAGGTATTATAAAACATAATTTAAGAATTTTAATAAAACTATCTATTCGTTAGTTTTACAAAACAAGTACAATAAGTTGCTTTGTACCTATATTGAATCATAGAACATCTAAATTTGAGTTATCACCAACATAGCAAGGTATTTGACCTTGTAACCACTTTCAAAAGAAATTAAAGACCTAAAAGGCACCAACTTCAGGAAAAATTACAGTGTATTTTATTACAAAAATACTACTTTTAATATTTCATATAAATAAGATTTTATTTTTGGTTTTACAAAGTATAATATATGTTTCGAAAAACAATTTTTTCCATCTTCTGGTGCAGTCAGTAAATTTTTAAAAAACACCGTGTGAGGAAAACATCCATTTTCAAATTTTCAAAACCGTCGAAACCTCATCTTCTTGTTTTAAAGCGAATCTAGGTGTATTGAATAGATTATTAGGTTTAAAAAAGAAAAATATATAATAAAAAATTGTTTGTTTTCCCTTTAGCGACGTATCAATATTTATTATTCTTAAATTATTTTGTATTTATATTTGGAATTATAATAGTACCTCGGTAAGTTAGGTTAGCATGGCAACAGCGCACTAGACAACGTATGTCGGTTCTTTTACGAAATAGCTACGCGCTACGTAGGATTTGCACTTTTCTGAAATATTTTGAAAATTATTTATTTTAGAGAAATTATGTATGGAACAAGAATTACAGATAATTTCATCACATTCCAGTTACTTCAAGTTTAAATGATATACGTCCACGTCATATCAAATGCTTTTGGTAAAGGCTTTAAAGATTTTTGATTCAGGATCGATTATATCATCAGTATGGTCCTTTTTTAATAATTAAATTGTTCTGTTTCAAGAAACACAGTAGTTTATTATTAACCATTTTTTCCAGGATTTTATATTACACATTGGTAAGAGAGATCTATTTGTGAGAGTGTGGATCGGTACGATCTTTGTTAGGTTTTAGTGTTGGTATTACTACAACATTTGTCCAACTAAAAGGAAATAAGTGTTTGTGGCATATCCTATTTTATAAGTCAAGTAAATATGTTTTTGAATTTTAAGAAACTTTTTGTAGAAAGATTGCTGGTATATTGTCAGGACCCGGTGGTAATTTTTTTGTACTATTTAGAGAATAATTTAGTTCACCCATTGTAAATGTAGAGTTAAGACTATTATTTGGAAAATCATTGTATTTAAGAGGCTCAGATTCTTTGTTAATTTTTAATGTAGTCAAAGACTATTATATATAAATAAATAGGGTGTGTTTCTAGATTTTTTTTCATATTGTTCAGCAATAAGTTTTTCTATATCTTGTTTAGTTGACAATAATTTTCTGTTATTTGTTAAAACTTGGATCTTTCTAAATACGTTACGGCCATATATTTTATTAATGTTTTCCCAAACTTTATTTAGTGAAGTAGTATTGTTAACCCTTTTGGGACCGACGTGTTCCCTGCGAAATTTGCTTGGTCAGATGGCCCTATGTCGGCTATATCCGACGGAATAATAAAATATTAAAATTCTGGTTTTAGTACATCAAAATAAAGAAAAGACGGACAAATCTTACGAGAAAATCAGAAATAACGATCAAAACCAAAATAGAATGTATCATATAAAAAAATTACAAAAAAGCCTTGGCTTCAAAAATTAGTTTCTTCGTGATATATTTTGAAGCAGGGAGCTAGACAAAACCCGACATCACATTCCTTACAAATGTATCTAGTTTCTTTTCTTTTCTTAGTATTTATCTTGCTGTGGGAATATACATAGCATCTCCTGTAACTCGATTTACAGCCTTTCTTGACTGGTACTAGATCGGCAAAGTGTCTTTGTGTAATTCTTTTATTTCCAAGCTCTAAATGAACAGAATTCAATGCTGCTTTTTAACCGACTTCAAAAAAGGAGGAGGTTATCAATTCGTCGCGATATTTTTTTTTTTTTTTTTTTTATGTATGTTCAGCGATAATTCTTTAACACGGTGTCCGATTTCTATAATTCTTTTTTTGTTAGAAAGTGGCTACTTCAGGGGTGGTCCCATATAAATTTGGTCAAAATCTAAAAATTGGGTACATGAGAAAATCCTCAAACTCTTCATTTTTGATGTATGTTTAGCGATAATGCTTTACCACCTTGTCCGATTTATATGATTCTTCTTTTGTTAGAAAGGGGCTACTTTAGGGGTGGTCCCATATAAATTTGGTCAAAATCGGAAAATTGGGTCCATGAGAAAATCCTCAAACTCTTCATTTTTTATGTATGTTTAGCGATAATGCTTTACCACCTTGTCCGATTTATATGATTCTTTTTTTGTTAGTAAGGGGATACCTCAGGGGTGATCCCATATAAATTTGGTTAAGATGTGGTGATGACATCTGCACGTTTTTGAAGTCGGTTTTTTTAAATTTTTAATTTACACTTGTTGAAACCTAAAAACAATTTATAAATAAGTATAGAAATATTGTTGGTCAAAAAGAAACATTTGTACCGTTCCAACAACTGTCTAATTACTGCAAGTTAAAATGTTGCCAATGAAACTTTTGCTGCATTTTGTGCCAAATAGGTACATGGCATGAGCATTTTGCAAAGCTATATAAATGGTGTGAAGAAATCATTTTTGTACCATTTGATGGTCTTGCGCGTGAAGTCAATGATTACTGATCAACATGTCTGATCGATCGACAGCACTTATTTGCTTATTATATTCCAGAATACATAATAGCTTCTAAAGGTTTTCGTTCGTGACCATATTTTTTTTGGAAGAGTGACCATCTTATTTTCATGTAGTGTAGTCAGCATAACTACATTGCGACGCTTTTTCCATTTAACCACCTAAATGTTTTCACATCTTCTTCACTCACATTCTCCCCACTTTAGTTTTTAGTCTATATTTAGCATTTGTTACAGTCTCACATGAATTTTTGTATTCGAAAAGAAATGTAGACAATGTTGGGCTGTTATAAAAATTGTCAGTAAAAAGGGTATGGCTCTTGACCAGGTATGGTTTCAATAAATCACTGACTATTTCACTTGTAGCACCTAATTCACAAGTGCCTCTCCGTGCATTTGCTCCTTTTTCCACATATACTATAAAGTTCAACACCATGCTAGTTTCACAGTCACATAACACAAATAGTTTGACTCCAAATCGATGGCGTTTTATTTTTATATATTGCCTAAAACTGAGGACCATACTTTCATTGATAACCAAATTTTGAAAAAGACAAAACTGCGACTTGTAATTATCTTTTAGTTTGTTCAAAACAGTTTCAAATTTTTCCTCGTCAATATTAGCAAAATGAAGATAACGATGTATCTCGCAATATCTGTTCCTTGACATAGTCTTTTCAAAAACAGGAGTGCTGAGTAGATATCTCGTAAACAATACTCCTTAATATTTAGTTTTTTCTTCGTGTCATAAGCAGTCATAGCAAAAAATACGTAAAGTTCGGGAACGTCAACGTTTTTCTACTTAGATGCAGCTTTCTGCAGAGCATACCTATTCGTCTCGACGGCAATGACGATCATGATATCTTCAGATAAAAGATTAAAAAAAAAATTACTTCGCTACTCTGACTATCCAAACTACAGTTTTTTTAACTTGCTATTACTATCGTCAAATACAAATACTTGCGAAATGAACTCATTGTCGGTCTACTTTATTTTAATAGTCTTATTTGACTCAACATCCATTAAGTCGTCCATTTCTATCACATGCCCCAAGTCCTGCTCTTGATCTGAATCATACTTATTATAGTCAACATCAACTTCAGACATTTGTAATTATTCAGACTCTGATGAATCGCCGTCCAAACTGGAAATACATTCGCTTTCACTGGTAGTAAAGGGATCCTCGGGATCGTCTTCTTCAGAACTCAGAACTATTGAAATATTTTGGACTTCCTCAGCAGTTAGCCCACAATAACTCGCACTTCCTCTATCTATTTTACGTTTATTTCGCGCTTGTATTTTCTTAGAAGAAGCGGCGTCAACGTTTTAATATATTTACCTATATTTTGCAAGCAATTTGAAAAATATAGCCGCCCTTCGGGGGTAGCTGAAACCACTTTCAACATGTTTTTTTCAAATGAAACCCTTTGGCTTGTGACCCTTCATTACAAAGCTGATGGAACGAGAAATCCAACGTACTTATCAAATTTTTATTTCTATTGCGTTTGGAAGTTGCATAAAAACAAGACGTTATTTAAAAGTTTATTTTATTTTCAATGCAACAAGTGTTTAAAATCTGCACCATTGACTTGTTGGCATGCCAGTCGGTGGTATGTTTCTCTTACGTTACGCAACATTTCCAGTGTTATTTTATTGATCTCCTCCTTTATTCTTTCCTATAGGTCTGCTTGTTGTTGGGTTTTTAAATGTAGACTTTACTTTTGAGATGGCCCCATAAAAAGAAATACAGCGGTATAAGGTCTGGAAACATTGGTGACCACTCGGTTGTACCTTGTCTTCCAATCCACCTACCAGGAAAAAGTCTATCCAGATATTGACGAACAATAGTAGCGTAGTGTGGCGGGGTCCCATCTTGCTGAAACCATAGCCTCTCATCAGTCAAGTTAGGGTGTACGTTAATTCATGCTGGAGAAATTGCAAGTATCTTGCTCCGTTTTTTTTTTCTCCTAAGCTCGTCTGACTATGTTTCCGAATAACACTGAAGCCTATTGGTTTGTTGTGTTTTACCCCATGTTAGTTCATAGCACCCACTCTGTCATCTTTGTACTTTTTACAAGTTTGTAAAGATCCTTGGGTGAGTGGGTTTTATATATTGTTGGATCAATATGGGGTTATCCAAAAAGTGCCTATCTTTTGTCTTGCTCCGTTAATAGTGGCATCAAAGAAAAATGGTCCAATTCTATCGCGTATTATTCCGGTCCATACACTAGTTTTCTATGGGCGCTGAGTATGAAGTTCCCTCTTCCAATGGGGGTTCTCTGCAGCCCAATAACGACAGTTTTGGCGATTAACGTGTCCATTTAATGTAAAAGTAGCCTAGTCAGAGAAAAGTATTTAATCTAAAGATAAATGGCTTTCATCAATACGAGTCATCAACAGATCGCAAAATTCCAGTCGTCGATCTGGATAATCTTCTAGTAGCCCTTGGACAGCCTGCATTTTATATGGGCGTTTTTTCTCATATTTAAGTATTTTTATAACCGTTTTGTGTTTAAGATTACTATCACGGGCCAGTTGACGGGCCGGAATGACTGGATCCTCTTCTAAAGCAATCAACAAATTCAACTTCGAATCGTCATCGACAACAGCTTGCCTCTTTCTCGGTACTTTTCTGACATGACCCATTCCTTAATATTGTGCCTCTATTTTACTAATAGTACCTTAATTTATTGGTGGCAAGTCTGGATGCGATTCTCGAAACAGGCGAACAACTTCGCTTTGATCTCGCATCCTATCACCATGTCTAATATCATAAAAATTTCGATCTTTGCCGTTTAATAAATAATTGGGCATTTTCATCAGTTTGCAACAACACTTCGTATTGAACGCTAAATGCTGCAACTACAAACTAAATTTCTCTTTGCGGATGTATATAAACATAAGCAAAACATAGCAAATACCAGTTATAGTAAAAAAATGGTGTGGAATTTTTTGTGAGGATATCTAAAAAGTAAGGTTTACATTCCAAAACTAAACAAGAAACCTTTTCAGCAATTGCACCTTTAAATTACGTTTTCATTTTATGCAATCCCAAAACGCACTAGAAACTAAAATTTAATAAGTACATTGAATTCACCGTTCCATCACTTTTGCAATAAAAAGTCACAAGCCACAAAGTCCCATTTAAAAATAAACATGTTGAGGATGGTTTCATCTACCCCCGAAGGTCTATATTTTTTAAATTGCTTGCAAAATGTAGGTTAATATATTAAAACTTTGACGTGTCTCGGGAAATTTTGGAAAAATTCTTACCTTCCGGTAGCGAATTTATTCCTGTTAAGATCTGCACCCTTTATAAAAGGTATAACATACCAACAGAAAGCTGGTGATAAGGCTGGATCGTTGATGCCATTGTGGATATTATATCTTGTTGGTCTTCCATCATTTAATAAGTTTAGCCGTTTTGAATTAAATAAAATTTCAATAATTTTCTCTTTGGAAATTATCACGGTGAAACCCCATAAGATTCTTCCTGGTGAAGGCACCTGGTTTAGTTAATCTGTAATGTCTGCTTCTATTAGGCAACTTTGATATGGTCTATTTGAAGTTTTTAAATAAGCAGAGATGATTACCATAAGAAGTTTTGCTCTAATCGTAATATTAAAATAAATTTCCATATTGATCCAACTTTATGGAACACACTGTAGTATTCAACAGCTTATTTAACATTTTTTATTTTGAGATGTACTTTATACACTCTAAACTACGCTTGTGTTTGAATCCGAATTTCAGGAATACTTTCGTTTCATTCCAATATCTTTTTTAAATGAAAATGTATAATGCGATGTATTCTGTCATCGGGCATTAACGAATGTGGTTTTTTTATTAATGATTGCTATTCGTTTTTGTTTCGGCTCAATGACCTGAAATCGATGTGAATATACATTTATAGCGATTAAGTAGAGGGTAAAAATTGATAATAATTGATCACATTTTGTTTTTGAAATAATTCTGATTGATTACTAATTAAAGCAACAAATTTTAATTTAAAAATAGTAGAAATTGGATTTTATTATAATAGTGTAGTGCCAGTCAATCGGAATTATGCTTTCTGTGGGGGACTAAGTGTCACAAACTGAATTGTTAGTGAATTGAAAACTACTATTTTGTAGATTCTAAAACCGGAGGTAATCCAAAATTAGACCTCGCAGAAGGGCACTATTTTGAAAAAACGAGATATTGGTATCATTGCATAGAGCGTAATGTGTACTACAATATGACCGCAAAATCCAAAAAGTCACTTTACAAGTTAGGTAAATGTATTATTTTAAACATTTAAAAAACCATTGGGGCTTACGGCCCAAAAAAATTTAAAATGCGATTTCCTCGGTTTTATCTTAAAAAAAAGTTGCGAAAAATATTGTACTTTTTATGTTAACACTACGAAATTAACTAAACAAGATTTTAAAACAAACAATGTCTCTCGTTATAAAAGTTTCTAAAATGTGTTTAGATCATAACAAAACATCAACCATATTTTTATGTCTTATATTAATCAATTTATGTTAACAAAAAAAAAAATGTTAATTATTATAAAACTAAACAATTAAAACGGCTGCCCGCAAGATTTCTACACTCTGCTAACGGTGTAATCGCTTCAAACATTGATCAACATTCGATCAAAAGCCAAGAGATGTAAAAGTTAGATAACTAATTAAAAAATCAAGAAAATATCAAATATCACAAGTGCCGTGCAACTGAAAATGTATCATTTCTATCAATTTTGAACCACCAGTAACTTTGCTAATTATGGAAATCGGACCATTGTTAATATAAACCTTTTTGCTTAAAATTATGAGACGTTTAACATGTCTCCATTTTATATAATTGGAGATACCTGTATACAAGACCTCTGAAATAGGGGTCTTGAATAAATTTATAATTAGTAATAATAGCTACTAAATATTGGAAAAAAAATGTGCCAGGAGTAAAATTAAAAGGAAAAAATATCTGACACTGACAGAGCCCTTCCTCAACCTTAATAATTATATCCCTTTAAAGAGCATGGATAATTATATTTTTTTATTAGAAATACCACAACTTAAATCTTGTTTAAAAATTGTATTAAATATTCTCCTCATCTTCTGATTCTTCGCTGTCCTCTTTAAAACCTGGCTTTGGTTAAGAATTTATTCAAATCTTGGTTTGGTAAAAAGCCTAAGGAATCGTCTGTTGAAGGCAGTGTCGGATTGGGACCCATAGGCCCTACCTGTTCCGGAGGGAGAAGGGCCCACCTATACATTTGTTTTCATGTTCAGGTTCATTGAAGAATAAAAAAGGTCTTCTTTGCACACTGATGCTTTTTCCGTGGCTGCCACGTATTACGGGATTTTATTTATTCTTCTCAAAGGCCCACTGCTTGAATGAAGGCCTACCGGTCTTATGACCGGTACATCGACGGCTGACGACCCAAGCCGACACTATTTGGAGGTAGCCTAGATAGCTCTATTGAATAATTCATTAAACCTCTTAATATATTAAGGAAAAGAACAACAACTAATATAATTTTATTACAAATTTTTTAATAATCATAAACAGAACTTCGGAATGGCTCTTTTTTACCATTCCAGTAAAATGACTCTTTGTATCGCATCCTGTTAAAGTGTGGAAAGAAGGTAGGTTGTTCGTTAGAATATCGTAATCAGTAAAATTTATGATTCAGTCTTTTAACTAAATTTCACTAGGAAGAAGGTTTTTAAAATACACCAAAATAATAGGCACATCGGTATTGTTAGAGTCAATAACGCATGTAGAAAAACCTTCCGTTTTAGCACAGAGTACATGAAGTAGAATTTTAGGGTCAGCTTCTTTATGGTTTGATTCTAATAGTTATCGATTTTCTTTTCAAATATCAATATTGAATTTAAAGTCTGGAATGTTATTAAATCCGCCACTCGTTACAAATTGTATCCTATAATCATGGACTCCGTAATCAGGAAATTCGTTTGATACAATATTGGCTGTTTATTATTAAATATTCAGTGAATAAATAAATTACATTGTTGTGGAAACGAGATCTCTCAATTAGTAATAATCCTATTAATTGATTTGAAAGATCCTCTTTTTTTTGACGAGCAACATCTTTTATCGAATTTTCTGTGTAATAATTAAAAACAATGTCAATATGTTGTGCTTTATATTTGATTTGAAATACAATTTTTGAAAATATACAGAATATTCCTTAAATCAAAATACAAGTGAAGATTCCAAAAATAAATAAAAGGTCGACAACAAATCGGTAGAAGTTGAATATCCATGCTCTTTACTTAAAGAAATATAATTATTAAAGTTGAGGGAGAGCTCTTACAGTGTTAGATATTTTTCCATCCTAATTTTATTCATGACAATAATGTTTTTCAATATTTAATAGGTATTACAAAGGAGATAATTTTAAGCAAAATGGTTCATATTAACAATGGTTCGATTTCCATCAGTAGCAAAGTTATTGGTGGTTTAAAACTGATAGGAATGATACATTTTCAGCTGCACGCCACTTGTAAAATTTTATATTTTCTTGGTTTTTTTTTAATTAGTTATCTAACTTTTACATTTCTTGACAATTGATCGAATTTTGATCAATGTTTGCTTGTTACGTGTTAATATGAACTTTTTTACTTACAATTATGAAATCTATAAACTTTCATTTGGATCCGTGCAATTTGGGACATCTGCAAAAAACATTATCAGAAGCACTTACAATAGTTTATCTACAAAAATAATTAAGATTGTTTGCCCGTTGTTGTGATAATATTATAGGTGAGTTCGGTTTACGCACTCTTTTCACTATATTCACTCCTAAAGTACCTAAGGCGTTCGAGTACGGAAGGAGTTAAAATAAAAGTTCCTTTTTGACCGTTCGGAGATCGTGAAGAGGAGTGTGGATCGGGCATGCGCATAAGGTGTCTTAAAGCGATAATAAGATAATTGTGACTAATTTTTAAGTAAAAATGCTTTTTATTTGATTCCCGTGCATACCATTATTATGGAAGAAACTTATACGGTTGTTACTGATAAGTACGATGAGGTTTTAAGTATTAGTATGTCACATTGACAACTGACATTGAACTTTGAGAGTAAAAGGAGTAAAACCATATGCGCACTCCGTTTACGCCTACTTACTCCACTCCACTCTAGAGTGCGCAGCCCGAACTCACCTTATGAGCTTGGCTAGTTCGTAGTGCGATAGAGATAGATATAGATTTTTAATATATATTTACAATCATAGGTGCAACAAAGATGGAATATACAAAGCGATAACACCGTTAGCAGAGTGTAAAAATTTCGCGGTAGCCGTTTTAATTGTTTTGTTTTATAATAATTAACATAAGTTGATTAAGACATACAAATATGGTTGATGTTTTGTTATGATCTAAACACATTTTAGAAACTTTTATAAAGAGTAACTTTTTTGTTTTTAAATCTTGTTTAGCTAATTTCGTAGTGTTATCATAAAAAGTACAATATTTTTCGCAATTTTTCTTAAGATAAAACCGAGGAAATCGAATTTTAAATTTTTTTGGGCCGTAAGCCCAATGGTTTTTTAAATGTTTAAAATAATACATTTACCTAACTTGTAAAGTGACTTTTTGGATTTTGCGGTCATATTGTAGTACACGTTACGCTCTATGCAATGGTACCAATTTTTCGTTTTTTGAAAATAGTGCCCTTCTGCTAGGTCTAATTTTGGATTACCTCCGGTTTTAGAATCTTCAAAATATTAGTTTTCAATTTATTAACTATTCAGCTTGTGACACTTAGTCTCCTACAGAATTCATTTCTAGAGCAGTTTTGTTACAAAAATAGCACCATACTATAAAAAATGTAGGCTCAATAAAATTTAAAAAATTAGCCAATATTTTTTTAATTTTATTATCGTTATTTCTACAATTATGCGGATTTTTAAATTCTTAAATTATAAAATTTTATGGTCTTTGCTAATATTAGGAATATTTTATTAAAAAGCATAAACATAACGTGATTTAAATCAGTTTAATTATCTAACACTATAATACATAATCCTTTGATAATCTTAGTTTATATACACGTCAATCAAAACAAAGTGGATCTGAAAACATTACATGTTGCTGTGTTTTCGCTCAATTCTGATTGGATTAAAAAATTCGATTTCTTACCGGTGTATTGTATCAATGATTTATATGCGAAACGTCAATGTGGAATTTGTCAAAAAGCTTGGATTTAAAAATTCATTACTAGAGTACCGTATAAATGATTTATGCGACACGTAAATGTGAAGTTTGTCAAGAAGGCTACGAAAAATGGACAAAATTCATTTTAGTTATTCAAATATATATTGTATATAAAGACATCACCTTTGACTTCATCTGACGGAAACGAAGCAAATGCTGTTTATAAAAGTTCTGTTTATATTGCTAAATAATCTTTCAAATTACCACGCGAGACATTTTTTTGAAAACGTTTTGTTTCTTTACAAATTATGCAAATTTTACTCAACAAATTCCTCCCGAAATACCAATTCATTGTTGTTTCTTTCGTGAAATTTAAACTTATTATTTATGAAAATGTTCTTAAAAAAAATCTCACATCTGGAACATTTTGGAATTTATTATACAGGGTGTTTCCGAACTTGGCGTCCAAATTTGTAGGGGTGGTAGTTCGCATAATTTGAGAGCGATTGGCAGATTTCATTTTTTAAAAAAATTATAAACAAAATAGAGCCATTATAAAAAAAATCAAAGAGCAGGTCCTACCCTGAGCGCGTAGCGCAATGTCCTCAAAAACAAATGCGATTTGCAATTTTGTCGATCCTAAGCGTAGCGCGCGCGAGTCAAGGCATCCCATCGCTGTGCAGGACCGTACCTGTTTATAATTTTTAATTAATTTTTAATTAATTTTTAATTAATTTTTAATTAATTTTTAATTAATTTTTAATTAATTTTTAATTAATTTTTAATTAATTTTTAATTAATTTTTAATTAATTTTTAATTAATTTTTAATTAATTTTTAATTAATTTTTAATTAATTTTTAATTAATTTTTAATTAATTTTTAATTAATTTTTATTTAATTTTTAATTAATTTTTAATTAATTTTTAATTAATTTTTAATTAATTTTGAATTAATTTTTAATTAATTTTTAATTAATTTTTAATTAATTTTTAATTAATTTTTAATTAATTTTTAATTAATTTTTAATTAATTTTTAATTAATTTTTAATTAATTTTTAATTAATTTTTAATTAATTTTTAATTAATTTTTAATTAATTTTTAATTAATTTTTAATTAATTTTTAATTAATTTTTAATTAATTTTTAATTAATTTTTAATTATTTTTATTTTAAATATTTTAGAAAAAAGAAATCTTCGAATCGGTCTCAAATTATGCGAAATACCACCCCTACAAATTTGGACGCCAAGTTCGGAAATACCCTGTATAGGTACATAAGTAGGTGGGTAGGTATGTATAACGAAGCCTTAAGTCTAATTGGCTAATTTATAACCTTCTAGACAATAGTGGATATGTTTTTACCTTGTTGCCGCTTCTGATAAAAAGTTATTGAAATTCCAGTTAACCGACAATTTAAAGGTTAAGATCGTAAAATTTAATATTAAAACATTTATATGAAAAGTAAAACAATATTTGTTCAAATTCAGTTTTTATGAAGCAACTTGACACTTACTATTTCAACAAACTATATCGCGAAATAATTTCTCTAAACCTGGTAACGTGGTTTCACCTGTGCGTCTAAATCTTACCTCGTTTTCCATTATTTTGATTTATTTTAAAATTCTTATTTAATTGTTTAAAAATGGCTTAATTACAAACAGGATTAAGAGAAGAATCTCATTCAAGGTGGATTCTAACATGAATTATTTTTTACGTAAACAACATAAAGTTTATTTGCTCTGAAATTCGCTATGTTAAGACTCTTTCTAAGCTCGAAATCTTTTTTGAATTATTGTATTCAAAGGTATTTGTATTTAAGAAAGAAACATTTTTTTATTATATAAACTCAGTACTCAATATTGTTGACATTTTTCTATTCTATTGTAGATTTACCATTTGTAACATTAAAGCTAGAATTACACCAGAACATCAAAAGTTTATAGCGTTATTCAGTAATAAATGAACAAAAGGAAAAGGTCATATCTTGTAAATTCACAAAATATTTTGTATTCGAAGGCAATTTTAATTCCTGACAATATTAAAAAGCTCAAAATACGGTATTAAATAATTTTACATGGTTCTATTTTTTTAAGGTGGGTGCATCGAAGTGATTAACCTTCCATCACATCAACATTGTGTTATTAGAAAAGGCAACTGTTGTCAAAAGTTTGAAGTTCTAATGATTTAAGGGTGTCGATTCTTCTTGGAATTAAAAACATTAAATGTGTGCTTCTTATAAATATTAAGACTGAATAGATGTATATCAAGTGCAAAGTAATCAGAAAATTATACTTCTATATTCAACTGCAAAAGTTTCTTTCTAAGAAAAATAACGGGCTTTTTTGTGGAATCTCCAAATTTTTAAATAAATAAGAAAGTTCAAATATATGAAAAAACAAACAAGAAAAAAACAAGAAAAAAAACAAGAAAAAAAACAAGAAAAAAAAACAAAAAAGAAAACAATAAAAAAAAACAAGAAAAAAACAAGAAAAACAGAAAAACAAGAAAAAACAGAAAAACAAGAAAAAACAAGAAAAAAACAAGAAAAAACAAGAAAAAACAAGAAAAAACAAGAAAAAACAAAAAAAAAACAAGAAAAAAACAAGAAAAAAACAAGAAAAAACAAGAAAAAACAAGAAAAAACAAGAAAAAACAAGAAAAAATAAGCAAAAACAAGAAAAAACATGAAAAAACAAGAAAAAACAAGAGAAAACAATAAAAAACAAGAAACAACAAGAAACAACAAGAAAACACAAAAAAAACATAAAAAAAAAGAAAAAACAAAAAAGAAAAAACAAGAAAAAAAGGAAAAAATTAAAAAAAAAGTATGTGAGACTGAACACAGTTTTTCCTGTATGAACTGCTTAATAATTTGTATTTAGGTACCTTAGTAGTAGAGATATTTATTTAAAAGAAGAAAAAGAACTTGCATTTTTAAAGCTGTAATCAATATTTCACACTTATTTATTATTTTTTGTGCGTATTTAGACTGCCCTATATGTTGAGATTTCGAGAATGATTTTGAACAAGTTTTTTTAAGTAAAAATATTTTTAACTTCCTATATAGAACATTCAAAACTTTATTTAAAATATTTTTTGAAATCGATGGACCATCGCCAAGTATTTTTTGATCCGAAATAGTTGTTTGTACAACAAGAGTGAATATAATGGACAAGTCGCACTAAGACGAAATTGTTGCACGACGTCGTAGGCGGAGGGCTCAATCGTCTGAGAGCAATCCAGACAATTCAGTAAAGTTGCACAGTATATTTATCGTACGACCCACTAACGGAAATACAAATTTTAAAAATAATTTAAAGTTTTTAAGACAAAATACTAAATCAATATTTGATTGCCAACAGTCCCTCCAGGCTCTGGCAGAACATAACAAGGTCACACTTGAATGGGTGCCAGGACATGAGGGAGTATTTGGAAACGACAAAGCAGACCTCCTTGCAAGGAAGGGAGCGGAAAAAACTCTTATTTGACCAGAACCCACATGTGGTATCTCATACCAACATGTTAAATGGGTGTTAAAGGAACAAATAAAAAGGAAACACCATAGGCTCTGGATGGAACTTCCTGGACTTAGACAGTCCAAAAGATTCATAGAGGAGCCATCCACGAGCAGACAACAACTGCTAAACCTTAGCAGAAGTGAACTGAAGGCCGTAATAGGACTCCTTACGGGACACTGAGGCCTTAGAAGACACCTAAATCTCTTATGTAGAATATGTAAAGAGGAGGACTAAACTCCTATTCACATACTATGCCACTGCCGGAACCTTAAATGGGAACAGGAATGGTACTTCGGGGTACAATATCCGGAACCTGAAGAAATCGCGAAAGCGCTTAACAGACATATTCTTGAATTCATCAAGAAAATCAATCTGATGCGATAGAAAATGTGAGGGGTACAATAAACCTTCAGTACAAGTGGGCTTTGAACCACGCCCTAATTCAGATAGATAGATAGAAGACAAAATAAATAATTTTAAAATAATTATTAACGCGAACTAATTTATAAAATTAAATAAACAAAATATAGTATAATATGTATCAAGGGACTAAAGTGCCACTTTTAACCCCGAGAGTGAAGATTGTTGCCCGGTACACGCTATTATTTATCGATTTTACACAATAATAACACATTTTTACGTATATTCAATCTCAATAACTAAAAAATATACTGACAATTAGGTGGACAAAATTGCCACATATAAAATTAAAAAAATAATATTGCCCGGTGACCAAAATATGAACTGTGATTGGTGTATTTAATTTTTTTGCAGTGTTTTTACTAGAAAATGTATTGGTTACTTGGTAGATATTCCAGCCTATCTACAAACAACAAAATTCTATTATAGAATCAAGTTCTAAAATCAATTTGGACCTATAGCAACTCTGGGGTTGTGCCAGCTACAGTAATATTCTAATAATCCAGAGATTCTAGAACATAATATTGAGAAACAACGTCGATGCTTCTTGGTACATTAGAAACAGCGACCATCAGACCTTTATCGAAGCCTTCAGATGGATAATGTTGACCAGACTATCACCAGATTCGCTAGGAGTCACGAAAAATGGCTCCACCAACATGTGAACGTTGAGGCGATCCAGTTTCTTGACAACACAAAGCTGGTAAGAAGACTCAAGAAAATTAAACCTTTTAAGTTAGCCAAGTGATTGTATTAATAGCAAAGCAAAGCATTGTGCGGTTTAGTGTTACACGTTAGTTTAGTGTAAATAAGTTATCAGAACTTTATTTTTTAATATTGCAACCCTAGTTTACTCTTGGTCAGTTTATAATATTAATAAAGGCCCCTTATATAGTGCTTTCTCACAAAAAAAAAAATTGAATGCAAAGGCATACTATTTCGTTTTGCGTAGGTAAGGAAATATCCACGTGGGTGAAGAAAAACTTATTTTCTCCCTTTACTATTCCAGTGGATTTTCTGTTAAATGGAACGATATAATACCTACCACTTTTATTGCAGGATTAGCATCTATGCATGTTTAAAACATGTTGTCTTTTTAAAGAGAATAAACCCATACAGATTTAATTTATATCCGGTTTAAAAAATGTTGCGTTTGGGGATGTAGTGCTATACATATTCTTTAAATTAATGATTTTATGACGTATGCCAATGGCTATTTTTTATTTTTGCTATGACTGGCTAGCTAGAAAATATTATATTGTTATCAATATTGTGACATAACTTTTTCGAACTGGAAAATACCAATAGAGATAAAAAAAATGATGATTGAATACCCTGTACAATTATAGAACAAAATAGCATACAAAATAATCGTGTAACTGGTAGATAAGTCCATTAACGCTAAGCCGTTTCTGGTTACATAAGATCCAATCCATTTATTACTACTTAAAAATAAAATCATTCCATGAACATAAATTTTTACCGTACAAATTTTTATACGTCCGCAAATGCAACTGATAAATCACCGCTCTCGCTGATGCATGAGCTTTTAAGATACGAGCCTAATAACAACTAATAGTGTTTTCGTGTTTAATTTCACAAAAATGCGATTTATCAAAAAATTTAAAAATCAATATGTGGCGCTCTCGGATCGCCCGATTGCTCGCGGTTGCTCAATCAGACCCGTCCAGTTATGGAGACGATGCCCATTAGTCAGCGCACTCTTCGATGTCGTAAACTTGGAAATTCAACTGTATCTTCTTAACGGATTCGAAGACTGAAATTTGATTTATGTGATGATTTTACGATGGTCTCGTAATGAGATTTGAATCGACCGTGAAAAATTATCCGTTAATCTTTTTAACCTAGACGCGACGGACGCTATCAAGTTCATTACCGATCGGGTACGTCGTAAACAAGAAAAATAAGAAACAAATGGGGTTTGCTGACTCTCCGGATGTGCGAGTAAATGAGTGAAAATGCACAGTTGCATTGCGATTGCATGTAATTGCATCCTTTATTGAGAAGTAACGAACTTCTCGCTTAAAATATACCTGAAAGTTAAACGAATGAAGAAACTTTTCAAGAAGTTTTTTTGTTAACTGGAAAACCATTTTTGTCCACGACCACTTAATAATAAATCAATATTCTACCTCCTAACTAAGAGCATATAGTACCCATATATCACGGAGTGAATTATGATAATTCACGCTTTTGTAATTCTGGCACATTCCGATAGATAACTAAAGATAGGCGATACTTTTCATAACGATATTTTCTAGATCGAAAAATCGAAAAATCGAAAAATCGAAAAATCGAAAAATCGAAAAATCGAAAAATCGAAAAATCGAAAAATCGAAAAATCGAAAAATCGAAAAATCGAAAAATCGAAAAATCGAAAAATCGAAAAATCGAAAAATCGAAAAATCGAAAAATCGAAAAATCGAAAAATCGAAAAATCGAAAAATCGAAAAATCGAAAAATCGAAAAATCGAAAAATCGAAAAATCGAAAAATCGAAAAATCGAAAAATCGAAAAATCGAAAAATCGAAAAATCGAAAAATCGAAAAATCGAAAAATCGAAAAATCGAAAAATCGAAAAATCGAAAAATCGAAAAATCGAAAAATCGAAAAATCGAAAAATCGAAAAATCGAAAAATCGAAAAATCGAAAAATCGAAAAATCGAAAAATCGAAAAATCGAAAAATCGAAAAATCGAAAAATCGAAAAATCGAAAAATCGAAAAATCGAAAAATCGAAAAATCGAAAAATCGAAAAATCGAAAAATCGAAAAATCGAAAAATCGAAAAATCGAAAAATCGAAAAATCGAAAAATCGAAAAATCGAAAAATCGAAAAATCGAAAAATCGAAAAATCGAAAAATCGAAAAATCGAAAAATCGAAAAATCGAAAAATCGAAAAATCGAAAAATCGAAAAATCGAAAAATCGAAAAATCGAAAAATCGAAAAATCGAAAAATCGAAAAATCGAAAAATCGAAAAATCGAAAAATCGAAAAATCGAAAAATCGAAAAATCGAAAAATCGAAAAATCGAAAAATCGAAAAATCGAAAAATCGAAAAATCGAAAAATCGAAAAATCGAAAAATCGAAAAATCGAAAAATCGAAAAATCGAAAAATCGAAAAATCGAAAAATCGAAAAATCGAAAAATCGAAAAATCGAAAAATCGAAAAATCGAAAAATCGAAAAATCGAAAAATCGAAAAATCGAAAAATCGAAAAATCGAAAAATCGAAAAATCGAAAAATCGAAAAATCGAAAAATCGAAAAATCGAAAAATCGAAAAATCGAAAAATCGAAAAATCGAAAAATCGAAAAATCGAAAAATCGAAAAATCGAAAAATCGAAAAATCGAAAAATCGAAAAATCGAAAAATCGAAAAATCGAAAAATCGAAAAATCGAAAAATCGAAAAATCGAAAAATCGAAAAATCGAAAAATCGAAAAATCGAAAAATCGAAAAATCGAAAAATCGAAAAATCGAAAAATCGAAAAATCGAAAAATCGAAAAATCGAAAAATCGAAAAATCGAAAAATCGAAGAATCGAAAAATCGAAAAATCGAAAAATCGAAAAATCGAAAAATCGAAAAATCGAAAAATCGAAAAATCGAAAAATCGAAAAATCGAAAAATCGAAAAATCGAAAAATCGAAAAATCGAAAAATCGAAAAATCGAAAAATCGAAAAATCGAAAAATCGAAAAATCGAAAAATCGAAAAATCGAAAAATCGAAAAATCGAAAAATCGAAAAATCGAAATATCGAAAAATCGAAAAATCGAAAAATCGAAAAACCGAAAAATCGAAAAATCAAAAAATCGAAAAATTTAAAAACCAAAAAATCGAAAAATCGAAAAAAAATCGAAAAATCGAAAAAAAAAATTGAAAAATCGAAAAAAAATCGAAAAATCGAAAAAAATCGAAAAAATCGAAAAATTGAAAAAAAATCGAAAAATAGAAAAAAAAAAAAACGAAAAATTGAAAAAAAAAAACCGAAAAATAAAAAAAAATCGATAAATCGGAAAAAAAATCGAAAAATCAAAAAAAATCGAAAAAATCGAAAAAAAAAAATCGAAAAATCGAAAAAAAATCGAAAAATAAAAAAAAATCCAAAAATCGAAAAAAAATCGATAAAAACGAAAAGTCGAAAAAACAACAGTTAGTTACCTATGTTTAATAAAAACTTTCTATTCACATTTAACTTTTATTTAATAAAGAAACCATAATGGTCGTGGACAAAGTAAACGTCACTCTGCGTGAATAATGGCTACCATAAATTGCTCGTTTAATAATATACTATTTTCTACGGTTTCAATACAAAACATAGTTTATATTCCACCGGAAACATAATTGATTAATTTCAAACTTCTGTTTGTTTGAATTCGGCACAGATGCACCCCCGTACATTTGTTCCCTCGATACCTTTGAGACCCTCTCTTGATTTTCCGAATAATTATAAAATTTAAGTGAGACAGTTGCGACCAGCCATACTCAACCTTTTTTTCCTTCGGGCCATATTCGTATGTTTGTTATGTTACACGGGCCACAATATTTTAGAATGATGACATTTTTTTAGGATATCTATCTGAAATTAGTTAGTGAGGACCTCTTATAAATAAATTACGAAACATAATATATCCCGTCAGGGGACTGCAAAAACAAGATAACTCTCATTTTTAGAGTTTCAATAAAACACTATTCAAAAGTTTAAAATTGAATAAAAAATTAGTAAAAGCTTCAAACTTTTTATCAAATAATAACTTCAATGGAAAATGTATTGAAAACATAGTTCACAAAGTATAAAATAAGAATCTATCAATAATTGATAAAAAAAGGGGAAAAAACGTCACTTACAAATCATAATTCAATGTATTTGTCAGTATCTTCAATCGAAGATTCAGGTACGATACCTTTAACATTATTGGATACAGGTAGATTGTGGTAATAATTGTGAAATTCATCAGGTGTAACACCTGATTTTGCTAAATTTTAGTAAATCTTTCTTTTTGCACTTTTTGTAAGTATTTTCAAAACTTAGTTTTATCCTTTTATGCATCCCTCTGAATTATTACTGTACGAGTTTGGCATATAAATTCGAATGCCACACTCGCCTATTGATAAATTTAATCTATTTTTCTGATAAAATGGATTTAAGATAGCCAAAACTTTCGATACAAGTTGTCTATTAGAAAGTATGATTAAAATTTAAATTCACCTGTTACCACTAATACTTTTATTTACGAATTTTCACATAAAAATTCTCTCATTACGGCTTGACCAATCACTCGTTATAGCTTGACCAAGCACCCGTTAATCTTGACCAATCACTCGTTCACCACGGAGATCTGGAGATCGCGTGTTATTATTTAGTGGTTGTTGAAGGTTAGCTGTATCGCGGAAAGAAAGGGTGACGTAATTATCTCCTGGATTTCGGAACATTCGAGAACGGCCGGAGACGGCTCTAGTCATAACAAAACAAATGGCTTGGACACAATGTTGCAGTATTTCACCAAACACATTCAACAAACATAAGTAGCGGTAAACCACTCCCGAAATACTGGTTCGTTTTCACTTGAAAGCCCTATTTATAAATTTTCTCGAAAATTCCAAAATCATCATCGAAAATCATGGTCGAAATCATCGCCGAAATCAATTGGTCGCTCAAAACCGTAAATGCCGAGAAAAAGATCATCGTATAAAATTAAGGTGGATTTTCAGTGAAATCACCGAAATCACTTAAAAAGTTTCTATATGATTTCCGAAATACAGGTACGTTTTGACCTTAGTGGTTTCTTCTCGGTTCTGGCCTTTTTCTTGTTTTGGCAAAAACACTATTAGGAATCGGACTAAATATATTTAAGAAAAATAAGTTATATGCATATTCTCTGCTTTTGGTAGACACACTTAAGGTACGTTTACATCTGACATTTATTGCATGATATTTATGTCTGACAGTTGTTTAGTCCAGTGTAAACACTCAAAAATATATGTCCGAGAGAATTTTTTGTGTGTTTACACTGCACTAAACAACTGTCAGACATAAATCTCATGCAATAAATGTCAGATATAAATGTACCTTTAGCAATTAAACACAATGTGATTTTTTTGGTATAAATGCCACTACATCTTGTTTGTGCATATTGATAATGTATTAATATGGAGTTAGTTTTTAAAGGTTATCTGTTTATCTTGAATATAGACTTTGTTCACACTTGTAGAAAGTGTACTTAACTTGTTTTTGCAGTAACCCCACAAAATTACAAAAATTACAAATTACAAATTACAAATTAGCGCGCTATATAGCGGTGCGACCAATTAATGCTTTCGCGCATTTGGCTCTAGATTATACAAACAGATACCTATAGTTTTAATAATTGTGACTCGGGCCGCAAAAAAAGCTTAAAGGGCCGCAGGTTGAGTATTGCTGGTTGCGACCCTACCTCTGTTAATGGGATACCTGCTAACGCCTACTAATAATGCAATAACACTTAACAGACGTGTGTCGTATGATATTTTATTTCATTCTGTCTTCATAATATTTTTTAAAAATAATAAATAGATATGTTAATTAAAATTAAAAAAAAATCTGATGTGTCCAACACATGACTTTCCTATCTAGTTATTATAGGCTTTTTCCGGTTATTTTGTACGCGGAAAGAAAGGGTGACGTAATTATCTCCTGGATTTCGGAACATTCGAGAACGGCCGGAGACGGCTCTAGTCATAACAAAACAAATGGCTTGGACACAATGTTGCAGTATTTCACCAAACACATTCAACAAACATAAGTAGCGGTAAACCACTCCCGAAATACTGGTTCGTTTTCACTTGAAAGCCCTATTTATAAATTTTCTCGAAAATTCCAAAATCATCATCGAAAATCATGGTCGAAATCATCGCCGAAATCAATTGGTCGCTCAAAACCGTAAATGCCGAGAAAAAGATCATCGTATAAAATTAAGGTGGATTTTCAGTGAAATCACCGAAATCACTTAAAGGTTGAGTATTGCTGGTTGCGACCCTACCTCTGTTAATGGGATACCTGCTAACGCCTACTAATAATGCAATAACACTTAACAGACGTGTGTCGTATGATATTTTATTTCATTCTGTCTTCATAATATTTTTTAAAAATAATAAATAGATATGTTAATTAAAATTAAAAAAAAATCTGATGTGTCCAACACATGACTTTCCTATCTAGTTATTATAGGCTTTTTCCGGTTATTTTGTACAACCTATTGCAGCATCTCTATAAATGTTTAGGGGATAAACTAAATATATACATTGTCCACATACATCTACCTCGAAACATTTTTCTATAGATATACATTCAAAACGAAAATACTGAAAAATTTAAATTTAGCACATTTCCATTACGGTCCATTTTAGAAAAATCATGTATAAACAAAAATTATAGAGATCGATATCGCAAACAACTTTTAGTTCCACAATTTTCATAAAAATCACAATTTTGCACATTTTGTAAAATTTCTCGAATACGGAATATTTCAGGATATTTTTACATAAAACAAAAATTATAGATAATAATATTAGAAGTAACTTTTATTTGAACAATTTTCTCCTCCAAACATAAATAACAGATATATTCCATAAAATATAAAAACGGCCTCCCATAAAGTACCCCCCTAGATGTTCCGACTTTGTCCAAAATCTAATCATTTCACGTCAGGCCGAAATAAACCTTAAGTTTAAAATTTATTGTCCATTTTAGAGAAATTATGTATAGAATAAAAATTGTAGAGAATTATATTACAAACAACTTTTATTTGAACAATTTTTATAAAAAAAATATTTTTTTTAGATTTTGTCAAATTTCTCGAATACGGACCATTTTAGGAAAATTTTGTATGGAACAAAAATTATAGATAATTATATTAGAAGTAACTTTTATTTAAAGAATTTTCTTCTCCAAACGTAAATAACGGATATATTCCATAAAATATAAAAATGACCACCCATAAAGTACCCCCCCAGATGTTCCGACTCTGCCCAAAATCTAATCATTTCATTAGACGCTGGAATAAAGCTTAAATTTAAAATTTGGTATTTTTCTGTGTATCGGTTCATGAGTTATGCGACATACAAACACACATACACACACACACACACACACACACACACACACACACACACACGAGATTTTAAACAAAATTTTGTGGTCAGACGAGTCGAAATTTACACGTAAAGGGATCATCAATCGCAAGCAATGTCATTTCTGGGCAAACGAAAATCCACATTTTTATCGTGAAGCACAATTTCAGTACGAATTTAGTTTTAATGTGTTTGCAGTGATCGGTTTTGGAAGAGCTTTTTATTACATTTATAATGAAAGACTGACCTCAGAAAGATACATTAGAATTCTTAGAGAAGTAGTTGCCGACATTTTAAACCAGCTACCAAATAATAATTTTTGGTACCAGTTGGATGGTGCCCCAGCACATTCAACATACTATGTAAATCAAGAAATTATAGCACTCTTTGAAGACCGATGGATAGGTCCAAATGGTCCTTGGCTTTGGCCTGCAAGATCGCCAGATCTAACTCCTGTTGATTTTTTTTATGATATCATATTAAAAATTTAGTGTACTCTACCCAAATTAATACTAAAGAAGAATTAGAGCAAAGAGTTCGGAATGCCTTTAACGAGTTAGATGGTGAAATGATTCGTAAAGCAACAACTAATCATGTTGAAAAAAGGTTGTTAAAATGTTTAGAAGTTAACGGGGGGCATTTTGAATATTTGATAGAATGATTTTTTAAACCATGTGCTTTTAATAAAAATTGTTTTTAGTTAGTATGTACCTTATCATTAAAAAAATTTAAACTTTTTAAACGACATATTTTGTTGCAGAAAACTGTAAATGTTTTTAAAAGTACATCCCATCTACTACTTCTGACTAAAATTTCAAGTATCCAACAGAAATAGTACCTGAGACAGTCGACTTTAAGAAAATGCCTACCGGCGCGACGACTAAAAATTAAAAAAAAATGAATAACGCCAAATCCGCTATAACTTGAATAGGCAAATGGGGTATCGTTGTTTACAGAATTTCATGCTCAATCTAAAATTTAAAAAAAATATGGGGTATTCCCTTTAAAATAACGAAGTTAGTGGTCACTTCCGGTATAACTGGAAGTTGCACAGAGTTCATTTTATTTTAATTCAAAAGAGCATATTCGATTATGTATACTCAGAAAATGGCGAAAATACAAATTAATTTATTCTCCATAAAGTTGTAATGCCCGCCTTACGTGGGACACGGTGTATACGGTATGGTTCAAATGAAAAGAATAAATTCATTATAATGGAAGTAGTTGGTTATTCGAAAAAATGCTCAGACAGTTCAATTTTGTTTACTCAAAGCGCAATTTTTTAAATAGAATTCAATTTTCCCCCACCTCCCATTTTTGGGCAGTGACGTCATTGACAATTTTTTTAAATAGTAACCCCAATTTTTTTTTCTTGATTTTAATAGATCTTGCAATTTTCTACTCGGAAACATAATATTTGAAATATCTGACATAATAATTTTTTTTGAATAAAAGTCATTTAAAGATCAGGTACATAAATTTTATTTTATTTTGAAACACAATAAATAAATAAAAGATTATTTTTAATTAAGTGCTTCATCTAAAATAATAATGACAATTTCACAAATTCTTTTTTATTATTATTATTATTAATAATATTATTATTTTGTTTAATTAAGCACTTAATTACAAATAATTATCTTTTATTCATTTATTGTGTTCTCAAAATAAAATAAAATTTATGTGTCTGATCTTTAAATTACTTTTATTCAAAAAAAATTGTTATGTACGATATTTCAAATATTATGTTTCCGAGTAGGAAATTGCAAGATCTAACAAAATCAAGAAAAAAAAATTGGGGGTACTATTTAAAAAAATTGTCAATGACGTCACTACCCAAAAATGGGAAGTGGGGGAAAATTGAATTCTACTTAAAAAATTGCGCTTTGAGTAAACAAAATTGACCTGTCTGAGCATTTTTTCGAAAAACCAACTAGTTCCATTATAATGAATTTATTCCTTTCATTTGAACCATACTGTATATTGTATGGTTTGTTTATACCATTTACCGAATAACAGCTAGGATACAATGATATAAAAATAAAACCAATATTCACTTTATTAAGTAATATATGCATGCCTTTAGTTTGTTTTATCTGTGTTTACCTGGTGTATATCAAATGTATTGCCAAATTATTTGAATTTTTGAAACGTTTTTCTTTTTTATTTAAAAAAATAAATGCCTTACTTTCTTGTTAAAATAGTAATTAGGCAGCTGTTCTTTATCACAATTAACTCCAACCCGTGGAATATATAATTGCATTACAACTCTTGTCTATTTTAGTTTCACTACGATTTCATGATACTCGACTTCGAGGTCAATTGATGGAAAATCCCCGCTTACAGGAGCATCATTCCCGCTTAAACTATTATTAGTGTAACAATAACAACGTCGCACAAGGTGTCCCAACAAAGAAGACCTAGATCCGAAGATGTAATCGTCAGTGTAAAAACAAAGTTCTTTGTTGTTACAACATGTAATTAAAACAATACTTTGTTAGATTAATAACTCTACTTTTATCTCAGAGGTTAGGGGTTTTAAATAATACAAAACTTGTATATTTAAATTGCCAATAAGTTGTAGATTGATTTTAGTTTTATTCGTCTATATATAATATGGTCTATGACGGCTGACTAGATCTGTAGTTGATAGCTCTCATAAAATAAATTCAACAAGAAAGTGGAAGAATTAATTACTTAACCTAAAATGATAATGAAAATGAATGGTGGTTTTGAAGTTAATACATTAAACTATATAATTATTATAATACTCAAATATATATAAATATATAATTGTTAAGCATGAAAATCAAAAATTCATTGATATGCATACCTCTGTTTACAGAATTTAAAGTTTTAGGTGATTGACTTATTTATTACCGGTAGGTACGATTTAACTAAGTATCTTAATATTTACAAAATTATAATAAATATATTTCAAAAAATATTGTATATGTTGTAGGATCACAATGTAATTACTCCCAGTTATATTTGCCAAACTGTTGTACGAATTTCTTTTAAGGCGGTCCAATGTCCAATGCATACAGTTCAGCAGCACAAATTAAATAAAAACTAGGTTACCTGATTGTCTGGGACAGTACTAGGAACAACTTAGTACCCTTACTCTGTCTTAAGGCTGGAGTTTGTGCGAAACGACACAAGAGAAGGAGGTAGAACTTGTGAGGAACGATCCAGGAGAAGGTAGTTGTCTTCAAAATGATATGAATCTCCACTTATATTTTTTTCCCTTACAGATAAATCCGTTTATGTACAAGGTATATAGAGAAATCCCAATTGCTTACCATAGTGAATCGAGGAAATTCTAGCTATTCAAGTAAAGCTAGACGTCCAAATAAAAAAAAAGCCTAAAAATTAGTAAGTCTCCATGATTAAGTATTTTTACTACTAGAATATAATAATTTGTGCTAAATATAACCTATAGAAGTCTTAGCGTAGTTGTAATGGGGCCTTCGATGAATATGCCTATTCCAAGACAGGAGTACATGAGTAAGTTCTATGGCAAGCTCGTTTATTATCACTTTAAACCCAATGACTTGAAGAGTTTTAGTTCTGAACAACCCTTATTAGTGATAATAATCTAACTTGCTGAGAAAAAAAAACTGTAAAGAAATTTACAAATCTACATGTGCATGCTATGAAATCTCAAGAAGAAATTGCAGATATAACCCTATTCATATACTTCCTGTTCTATAGATCAGTTCATTTTTTCACTCCATAGTTTCATGTTAATTGTTATTTAAGACATGTCATAGATATTTGATTACCTGAGAGAAGGAGAGAGATTACATCTCTTGTAATACACTTCTAGATTATTTCAATATTTATTTCATGAACTTAAATTGCACAAGAATGATGGTTACATTTCAGTTGTCATCATCATAAAAAAAGTAAACAATACAAATTTTACTACTACTAATTAGAGAAGTTAATTTCTAATGTAACTAGGTGATTAAAATACCTATACCATAAAAGCTTACGTCTTCTTATGTATCCATTTCTTAATTTTAGGAGAATCGTCTCAAAGATGCAGAGAAAATCAACATACTACTACCAGAATTATAAAAAACGAAGTAGAAAGGATAATAAAAATTCATCTGATACCAAAGTTTAAGTAAGATAAATCTACCTACATGAACATTCTCTTCTCTTAAACTATATTATTTTTACTATTTAAAGTTTAAAAACGGTCCTGGGTACATATTTTCTTATAATTATAATATATATTGATTGATTAATTAATTGATTGATTTACACTTTAATCCTGTAACAACTTTTACATTTAGTATTTATTAAACATTCATAAATTATTTTTTTTTTCATTCATTTTCTTCTTTCATTAATAGGATATTTTATAAACTGTATACTGTAAAATACTATAGAATGATTTTATGCAAAACTTTACAAATCCCTAAACAATACTAAAGAGTGATTCTAAATTTGGAATTCCTTGCTTGTCTTTTTTTGAGTTTACTAACCTATTAACATCTGTATATAAATTGCTAAAGACAACATGATGCTCTAGATAGTAACCTTAACATATCACATTATTTTATATTTAGTTTTTAATAATATATTTTTCTTAAAGCCCATTTTCACGTGTGTAAAGTAGACATTTATCCAGTAAATCTATGTGTTACGTTAATTAAAATATAGGCGACTTTATAAATATTTGTGAATTACAGCAACTACTGATAAGCTAACAAAAAACAAACAAACATAAGGTACAATTAGGAAAATTAATTACAAAATAACTCAAAACGAAAATATCCACATTATGAATGGCGTTATCACTTTTAGATATGAAAATAATGGCGAATTAAACAAATTTTACTTTGGTTAAAACAAAGATAATACCACAATTCCACCAAATAATTATATCGATTTAATTTTTAGTTACCATGAACATGTCTTTATTTGGAAAAACCACAAAAAGAAACAGATTATAT
Source organism: Psylliodes chrysocephalus (assembly GCA_927349885.1). Lineage (NCBI taxonomy): Eukaryota > Metazoa > Arthropoda > Insecta > Coleoptera > Chrysomelidae > Psylliodes > Psylliodes chrysocephalus. The sequence goes on along the minus strand of OV651814.1, from coordinate 32,461,385 downwards.
CTTAAATCGGTTTGTTTGAGTGGTTTTTCCTCTTTAATAGACCAAATTTAAAAAGAACGTACGTTATTTGAAAAGATTATTTTTGAATCATATTGTATGAAAAACATATTTCGCCTAGTTAATAATCTAAAAGTGTTCATTAAACTTTCTATAAAATTTGTTTATTTAATAGCAATATAATTTCCTTTAATAGTCTGAAATAAAATGGATATGGCAACGACGCTTTACATGAACAATTGTAAAAGTCGATACTGCGCAATAATCGCTGCGACATATTGTTATTTATTTTATGTTTAAAATTACTCAGTACAAACCGTGTAACTAGCGCCCTCTATGAGAAAGAGATATAAAAACAAATTTATGCGATGTGTCAACTTCCAAAAAATATTCGTACAAAATTGCAATGCAATGTCGCCAGTAATTTCGACATAATCGTAAAAAATATCTATAAATTACATTTGCCAAATTGTAACATTCTTATTGTGATCTATGTATCTTAAACTTGATCTGTTTAATTTAAGAATTGTTTAAAATGGTTAAAAGTTGATTGTTGATGTAAGTTAGTCTTATGTGTGTTATAAGTGATTTATCATAACAAAAACAGGTTTCTTTTACTTGTAAATATTAATATTTTTAATTTTGTACCATAGATTTAAAAATAATTTTTACTTTCCTATCTGTATACAGATATAAGGAAAGTATAGGAATCATGATTTTTTTCGACCTCGAGTTTTCGACGAATTTTTACGTTTTGAGGTCCCCTGAATCCGTTTTGACTATTTTCGCGATGATGTCTGTCAGTGTGTGTGTGTGTCTGTGTGTGTGTGTGTCTGTGTGTGTGTCTGTGTGTGTGTCTGTATCCACCATAACTCATGAAACGATACACAGAAAAACACCAAATTTTAAACTTGAAGCTTTATTGCATCGTCCAATGATCTGATTAGTTTTTGGGCAGAGTCGGAACATCTGGGGGGGGGGGTACTTAATAGGTGGTCATTTTTATATTTTATGGAATATATCTGTTATTTACGTTTGGAGAAGAAAACTCTTTAAATAAAAGTTACTTCTAATATTATTATCTATAATTTTTGTTTTTTATAAAATTTTCCTAAAATGGTTCGTATTCGAGAAATTTGACAAAATAAAAAAAAATATTTTTTTATAAAAATTGTTCAAATAAAAGTTGTTTGTAATATAATTATCTATAATTTTTATCATATACTTAATTTCTCTTAAATGAACCGTATTCGAGATATTTGAGAAAATGTGTAAATTTAGAATTTTGAAGAAAACTCAAAAACGAATAAAGGAAAAAACATTAAATTTTAAACTTAAGTTTTATTTAGGCCTGAGGTGAAATGATGAGATTTTAGACGAAGGCGGAACATCTGGGGGGGTACTTTAATGGAGGCCGCTTTGATATTTTATAAAATATTTCTGTTATTTACATTTGGAGAAGAACATTTTTTAAATAAAAGTTACTTCTAATATTATTTTGTATAATTTTTGTTCTATGTTAAATTTCCTAAAATGGCCCGTATTCGAGAAATTTTACAAAATGTAAAAAATTATGATTTTCAAGAAAATTGTTGAATTAAAAGATGTTTGCCATATCGATCTCTAAAACGTTTTTTTTTTGACATGATTTCTCTAAAATGGACCCTAATGGAAAAATTGGAGAAAAATTATAAAATTTAAATTTTTTAGAATTTTCGAGTTAGATGTATGTGGAAATGTATATATTAAGTTAACCTCTAAATATTTAAAGAGGTACAATATGTTGTACAGAATAACCGAAAAAAGCCCGTAATAACAAGATAGGAAAGTTATGTGTTGGACACATCAGATTTTTAAATTAGGAATGTATTAACATAGATTTAAGGTAAATTTTAATACATAGATTTAAGTTAAAGTTTAATTTAATAATAGTTTTTAAATTATGTAAAAGTAGTTTTCAGTTCAAAAGGTAAACATGGTTTTATAAAAAAAAAAAACAAAAACGAAGAAGCGGTTGAATCAGTGTAAAACTCAATGATTATTTAGGATCGCGATCTCTTAATGGCTGAAATCACAAAATTTTACTAATTTTGCAGATGAAAAAAATAATCCTAGCAAAATAACTTGGATAATAATTATTTTTACTATTTACACTTTTGGGTTAGGTTAAATATATTTTTCTAATATTTGATTTACCAAAATAAGCACATCTTTTTAAAAACCTCTGAGAATATAAAAACGTTGTTCAAAATACCTAGCTTGTGAGTCGACACGTTTTGAATAAATGGTGGTTCCTATAAATAGATATATTTTATTTAATTATTCAAAACGTTCGTCTCATCCGTACTACATATCCGATTTATCCATTAAAAGGTCAAAATATGTTAGCTTGGTAACATTTGAATGGTTTTTTTTACGTAGAATGATTTGGAAGAATTATTAAGGAGTTTTTATCTTGGTCACATGAACAAAGATTTGCTGATTTGCATAGTAATCAACGTCTAAGTAGTATACTGAAAGATTAAGGTCTAGAAGTCTACAAGGATTTGCTAATTTGGATTGTATTTGACATCTTGGGGACCTAATAAATAAACTAGGCTCTTTGAGGACCAATCATCGTAGTTGACACCTATTTTACCTCTTGATGAAGCCCTACCTCATTGTGACATAACTCAATTTTATATTGTACCGAACACTTTTCAAAAGTTATTTTATTTTTTGAAACTCTTTTAGATTATAATTTGGTTTTACCGTATCTTCTGAAGGCATTTCCTTTATTTTCATTAAAATATAATAGTAAAGTAAAAGTAATAGTAAATAGTCCTGTGCCTTTGGTTAGTTTTGGTATATTCTCTATTAAATACGCTCCTTGGTAATTTTTCCAGTTTTGGATCGAAAAGAACAAGCCTCCTCCTAGAAAGAGCTTCGCCTTCAGCGATAATCCAAGTAACAATTTTACATTTTAAAAAGCTGAAAGAAAGTTTACGAAACAAAATTTATAAAACAGAACATCAACTAAGAACATTTCCAGAACTGTCTTTGAACTGTAATAAACTCAAAATGGGCACACTATTATAGAACTATCATTTGTAAATAGTATAAGCACAGCTTATATAATACAGCTAAAACACTCTCTTGGCGGCAACGGTTTGCGTTGATTTCGTTGCGCATCGCTTAAGCTCCGCCTTCGAAGGGAAAAGACGGTTTTGGCGTTCAGAAGCGTACTTAGGTAAGGTGTTTCGTGGAGCCTATAATTTCGTTGATTTTGTTTGAGTTAAAGGTACTGTTATTATTTTGATGACTCTTTAGTTGTAAGTAGAATGAGTGAGAAAAAAGACATCATTCTGTTTGTGCAGTCAAAAGCTGTTTCAATAAGGGTTATACCTACAAGAAAACATTCTTTAGTTTTCCCAAGGACCCAAACCGATAAGTACCACATTATAAGAAATTTTCATTATTAAAAATACAATTTATACAGGGTGTCCCATTAGTGCGTTATTGTTCATTATTTTGTTGTAGACACGCAAGAAAGTTTTAAATAAAAGTTAAATGGATTTGAAAAATACCTATATATTTTAAAAATATCTTTGGATATACAGGGTGTCACGTTTTTGCCTGGCAAATTAAAATGTATGTTTTTTAAATGGAACACCTTGTATTTTATTTTATGATGAAATTATTAACACCCTAAATTATTGTAAAGACGAGTTGCTACAGAAAAAATTTAACAGGTATGTGTGTGGTTACCTTTTAATAAAAGCCTTGCGGATCCACTCCTGTGATACCTGTCTTAAATATAACAAAGATCACGTTGAATTAGATGATTTTTCTTTTTATTACTTTTTAAAGGCATATGATAACGCCAATTCAGATACATTTGGAAATCTGCAACTGTCAAATGATGAATTTGTAGAACTAATATTCAATATTGAAAACATATTTCAAAATAATTTTGAAGAATTGGCTACAAAAAATAACATTTGTACCACACTTTTAGAATTAATTAACCCAATACCCTTTAGTCATCCATGCTAACGTTTTCCAAAAGAATAACTTATTTTATTGTATGTTTAATCTCAATAACTAAAAAATATACTGACAATTAGTTTGACAGAATTGTCATTTATTTAAAATTTTAAAAATAATAGGAGTCGGTCGATCAAAATATGAACGGTGATTGGCGAATTTATTTTTTTTTGCAGTGTTCTCACTACCTAGAATGGATATGAAATATATTCGTTCAATTGAAGGCAATAGCATACTTTTTCGTTTTGTAATCTGTCCATGGATATTAGCCAATCTACGCACATACTACAAAACGAAAAAGTATGTTATTGCGTTCAACTACGAATATATTTTATATCCATTTTAGGTAGTGAGAACACTTTAACAAAATTAAATCTACAAATCACAGTTCATATTTTGGTCACCCAACTCCTATTATTTAAAAATTTTTAAATAAGTGACAATTCTGTTAAACTAATTGTCAATATATATTTTAGTTATTGATATTGAATATACATTAAAATTTTTGTGTAGACTCGATAAATAATAGCATTTTTGTTTTTATTGTGTCCACATTAAAAAAAAATTAATTTTAATCAAACTACATGATACTAATTTAATTACGAGTATTAAAACTAAAGTCCTGAAAGTTTCGGTGAAGATGAGGACAGAGCATCTGCCTTCCACGCGAAAAGCCCTGGATCGAATCTAGGCCGAGGACTAATTAATTTTTCATGTTTATTTTATTTTATAAATTAGTCAACTTCGTAAATTATTTTAAAATTAGTTATTTTGTCTAAATAACCTAAAATAATTTTTTAAATTTGTAGATTTTCGTTAGTGGGTCGTAGAAAAAATATACTGACCATATCGAGTGGATTGTTCATATCACAATCAGACGATTGAGTACTCCGCCTACGACGTCGTGCTCAAACTTCGTCTTTGTGTGATATGGCTATCATATCCACCCTTGTTGAACAAACTACAATTTATTTGTTTTCTTGGTTTAAGTTTTATATCAGAAATAGGAACTAAATTAATTTACTTTTCAAGTTTTCTTGTAAAAATCGATATTACTTTCTCCAAGTACAAATTTAGTACCTACCTAAAATAAGTACTAATTAAGTAATATCGTGTAATATTGTAATTCAAATTTCACATTACTATAAAGTTTCAAAATTCCCTACTTCGGTATGGTCAGATAAAAAATGAATATATTATATTAATAAAAACTGTCAAAGTATTACTTCTACAAATCTGTATTTCAATTAATAAGAATACATCTAAATATAACCAATATTGTTAAAATAAAAGCACAAATTCTTTATAATTCCAAAATACCAGAGTTCCCAAACCTCAGTCGAAGCATTCGTTTATCTAGGTATAAACCCTTTGCGCGAAGAGTAACACTTGCCAGAGACACGGGGTACCACTTGATTTGCATCCACGAGCGTGACACAATTCTTTAACAATTGAAGCCCTTGGTGTAAAAAGGATCCAAGCCACAATTTGTCATGAAGTGACTGTTTTAGCTCAAAACATTTGTTAACGAGGATTTTACTAGCCACATACAAATTATTTTACCTCTAATCCGAAAGATGTGCTATTTTTCGTAATATTTATATTTAAATAAGTTTTTTAATTATATTTGACAGATTTAAAACAAATTAAAAATTTAATTTCCCAAACCTTACTTAATATGGCATGTAACCAACCTTATTACGCCAAGGTTTTCAATTTTTTCAATAATAAAAAAATTGTTTAATCCGGGCCCGACTTTTCCCTCGAATCTAACAGAGATAGCACAATTCCGTCTTGCTTGGTTCTCGACCGCCAGATCAAAGACGCCGACACGGAGTTGTGGAGCTGTATTGTATTAGCTGTGGTATAAGGCTTGCTTAATGCAGTTCCCGGATAGTTACTTACACATTTATAAAGACTTTAGGAAAATGTTTTTTAAAACTTTTATAACTGTTTTGTAAATTTTAAATTTTGAGGTTATGTTGCATATCAAAATCACTATATTTTTAATTTTTTAAATTTATTTGGTGAAAACAAATGATTAATTCTAGATTTGTCATATAACGCGGTATAGAAATAATGTACCTATGGCTCATAATTGAGTAATTTTTAGATGCGTGGCAAAAATTACTGACAATTACTTTTTGTATTATCTTGTTTAAAATTTATCATACTTCCTTTATTTTTTATCTGTAATATTTACCGACATAACAATTTTAACTTCTTCACCTGCCCTTGTCGGAAAATTATAGTATACCTAAAGTCTTTCAGAAAGACCAAACGATACGCAAAATACACACTGTATTGATTTTGTTTCGTGCTGTCCGCGTTCCCCAGCTTTTTCGTAAATTCCGAAAACTATTACGAAACTGCTGTTTCTTTTTTCTCAGCGAGACATGCATTGGTGCCCACGGGAAAGTAAACACAACGAAATATTCGTGCGCTTAAAGCAGATGTGTCTAATACAACGCCGACCGACGACCGAAATCGACAATGGAAAGTTTTGATAAGGAAACCCTGTAGCAGTTCGCGCAATAATAATAATAACATCGCATATCCCATCACAAGCCGCTGAAAATCTGATACAAGCAATAATGAAGAGCTCTTAAGTGGCTGCTAACATCGACTCATGGTACAAATATAGCCAACCAATTAGGAACAAAGGTTTCCTGCTGCGTAGCAAACTAACTTTGTACGCTGGATATTTTGCATGAATCAGCCATGCCATGCGGCAATGCGCTTTCTTCCTCTGACAACACGTGTTCGTCATAAAGCACTGTCATCGGCCGATTTGTTAACGTTTCGGTGACAGCCAGTATTTCGATATAGTTTTTTGCTTTTGGAATTTTCGGTTACTTACATTTTTTATTTATATTTTTCACCTGTGATTTGTTAATTTGCAAGATTATTCAGGTTTACACAGTGCAACAAAAAAGTTTCTGTGATTGAAAATAATTCGATTTAAATTATTTCCATACTATGCTATTAATCGTAATTTAAGGGCCATCCTCGTGCATAATTATAACTTTATTTTTTAAAATTTCTTAAAACTGCTTGTACAGGTGACAAAAGAAAAGGTCTTTCTAGGGATGTATCAGAACAAAATGATTAAAATTCTTTTAAACATTGCTATTATTCAGGATAGAAAAGGTGACAATATTACGTATTTTAAGGAGCTAATCATGTCGTTATAAAAAATAATATGTAAAATCTAATTCTATTAATCCCTGCTGCAAACCTTTAACTTTTTCCTAAAATGTTCTTTCTTTAAAAAAGACAAAAAATAAGTTAGTAATCGCGCACGGCCTGACCCTCTGCAAGTTATATTTTTTTAACCGTAATGTGGAACACATCTATTAAGAACAAAACTAATAGTTGAGATCGTGTTTTAATTTTTGGAAGGACGAAAAAATGTTCCAAGCCCTTTAGTAATTAAAGTATTTAGTTGGGTATGTGCTAATTTGTGTGAATTGTATAAAATTTTGTTGTTTTTTTTGGCTTATTCTTTAATTATAAAATTACAAACTGTTTAAATCAGAAGAAAAAGCCGTTTGTAAGTCTAATTAATATAATAAAGAAGAAAATAAAAGAGAAAACAATGTTGCTACAATACCGAAAACAATAAAAATGTCGGTACTTATGTTATATTACTAACACAAAATTATGACTAAGAAAACTATAACTAAAATAATATAATTATTTTGAAACTAGGTGTGCCGTTATTGTTTAAGGTTTTTCTTTCTGTTTCTTCTTATTTTGTTGCAGGGTGTTCGATAAGTACGGTACATAACTTTTGGATCTAAAATAAAGGTATTTTTGTCACATACACTTCTCAGAAATGCTTCGTTACGGAAATACAGGGTGTGAAAGTTTCATAAAATAGTACATTTTTTAAAATTTTCCAAAACCACTTAAAATATTTTAATTAAATTTTTGCAGCTTTTGAGATTTAATAACGTTGCGTGTTTTACTGTAAACACAGTGGCTTTCCTTTAACCAGTGGCGTGCGGAGAAGGTAAACTTTCACACCCCGTAATTCCGTAACGAAACATTTTTGAGACATAGTGTATATGACTAAAATACCTTTATTTTAGCTCCAGAATACGCTCCTAAAGTTATGTCTCGTACTTATCGAACATCCTGTATATTTCGGTTCTCTAATAGGCATATTTCTAGACTATCTAAAATACATAATTTTCAGTAAAATAGAGTCAAAATAAAATTGTCAATGAACAGGTTTCATGCTTTTTACCCAGACCTCAGGATCATGAATTATGGTGTCAGTTTTCAGTGCGTGAGTTTTCCAAACAGCAAATACATAGTATGATCTTCTGGAAATTAGCAGTTGCCTTTGCATCTGATAATACCAGTTATGCATTTTATTAATGTCGCCGTTTTTCTATCAAAAGGTAATTTTTTTTCTTGAATACCTTCTTCAGGCGTCATATTCCGAAGCATTTAATTTCGACAATGCCTCTGTCATCTATTAGGCCATTCGGAGTAGCAGCCAAAAAGGATCTTTCCTCATATATGAAAAGACCACATTTTCTAATTGGTTTGCCAATGGTTTTTTGTAATTGCTCTATTGCTACTTTCTATTATTTTGCTCTATTGTCAAGCCGCTGAAAAAAGACCTTTGGGTGCAAGATAGCTTCTACTAGCGACTTACAACTAGTAGTCGACCTTCTTTTACATACTGATCCAAACTTAGAAGTAGTCAGACATGTTTGTCTTTTCAAATTCCAAATATCGCGATCTGCCTGCTCCCGTGTTAAGCTTCTATTTCTAAGATTTTTTCATTCCTTTTTTAAATTAGTTTTAGCTTCTCAATATTCCGAGTCAGTCATGTCATGCTTTTTACACTTCTGACCGTAATTTTCACATCTATCCATTATTTTTTTAACTTTCTATTTTTTCTTTTTTTTTGTTCTATTTTGGATCTTTTATTATTCTCTTTTTGTTATTTTGTTTTTCTTTTCTTTTTTGTTTTTTTTTTTGATTTTTTGTTTTTTTTGCAGTTTTTGCCTCCTATAAATTTTGCTGTTATAGAATTGAATTGCTGTCTACGTCATATATAAGACTAGAAGCGTTTTGGATAAGGTAATTTTTATAACCGGACAACTTTTCGTAAAGTTCTGAAACAAAACAAAAATGATAAGATGATAAATAAATTTAAAAAATTCTGATTTCAATTGTAAATCTTTCATCATAGTTTCTGTTGACTCGAAGGGCTCATTACAGAAGTATCCTATAGATTTACATTCTTTGTGTTCTCCAAACATGGGACTTAATGAGCTGTTTATATTCCTCTTTATAGTTTCGATTTTTTGTGAAACATACAAACTTTTGTCACCTTTCCAATGTTGTATTTATTTATACTTGCCACCTTCAATCTAATCTGATTTCGCTAAAATTTAAATATTTCTTACTCTCGGTCAATAAAAGTTGCTAAATTATTTAATTATTATTAACTACCTACTTTTTATATAGACTATTCATAAATAAGAATAATAGAGTAATAAACTTATAAATGACACTGTATAAAAATAAAACTGTTTTCTTCCCATCTGATAATAAAATCCGCTAGTGATTAAAGAAAAAAAGAAAAAGATATACCTCTACTTTGTTCTTGAGGATCAAATGTCCAGGTTTTGCATCTTTAACTAATTCTCTAATTTTTTTGGAGTAGTTGCTCACTAAATGGTTTTTGCATTAAATTTTTTTCACTAGGACCTGGGAATATGGTATAGAATATCTAGTATCTCTTTGTAAGTATCACTGTCTCCATCAGCGATAACTTTATGGTATATCAAATTGTATATTGCCCCGCTTTTTCGAAATCCCTCCGCTATTATATCGGCTTTCATACTTGCTGCAGAGCCAGACCAGTTTTTATAACATTTACGCACTGTTCTGCATTCTTAATTTTTTTTATATAAAAAATTACAAAACGTGCAAAACTTATATCGTTCTAAAGCCAACTATTGCTGCGGCTCCTGATAACGAGTTGCAACTACTTCCGTAGAAACGTTTTGCCCAACTACTATCTACAACGACGGTTATTAAAGGTGTTCCATTCTTGTCCACATCACCAACAGCAATTGTTAACCTTCGCTCTTCTTTGGCAGCGTCTTTCATTATTTGCATACTCGTTACCTCTTAAGCGTCAGAAATTTCGTCGTGAACTTTACTGTAGTCTCTGTGACATACACGGTATGTCTAGAGAGGCACTGATTTGTTCTAAATGAGCAGATTGACATTACACCTAGCACTGCATCTGTATTTACTTTGTCTTTTTGCACATGCTACATTTAATATGTAGATTAGAAATAAGACCTTCCTTTTCTTCTTTCTGTATGAGCATATTTAAAAGAGAACAGCCGAATTTAGTAGAATCATAAGAAAAACGTATTAGAGAGTTTATGAAATAGTTTAAGTCTACTATACGTCAAGCTTCTAAAATTATTAAAGATTCGTGAGAAGGATTATAAATTGACTCTAGCTCATTTTTTTCTACAACTTGTTCTTCAACTCTTTTCTAAAAATACAAAAACGTAAGTTACTTTAGCTTTTGGCATTTTTTTTTTATTAAAAAAATATAAAAACTAGCACTATGGTACTTTTCCTCAAAGTGCATAGTTTAGTAGGAACATTGAAGGTGTTATTTTCTCAATATCCCAAAAGTCCACAGCAATGACTTTATTGAAATTGTAAATCTCATATTTTTTTTTTATTTTTAAATTCCAACTAGACCCCTTTAACTTACACTTTTAATTTTACGAAAGAATCGAGTTTATTATAGTAAATATTCAAAATATGACGTCACCTTTATATATTTTTTATTTTTACCGTTTAAAACACCTTTTACGTTCATCAATGAGTTTGTTTTGAAGAAAAATTTACTTTTTGTATGACTTTTTAAACATTGAACACTCTGGAAAACGTACATATTTGAATCTGTGTGTTCTTTTATTTTTTACGATTTTTATTAAATTTTTATATTAAATATAACCTTAGTTATGAGTTTAATATTTTGAAAAATAAAAACAGTGATCTAATACTAGATATGTTTGCAAAATTTGGTTTAAATCTGCCATTTATATCTTTTCATTTATTTTTTTTTTGTTAAACCCCCTAAAAACCCATTTCCTACGTTACGATTTTGTTCAAAAAGCAATTAGCTCTAGAATTTCACATTTTAGATTTTTGGTGAAAATATCATAAACATATAATTTGATTAGGTATTTAATAACATATTAATAATAAAACCTACCTGAACCTCACCATTACTTTCAATTTTGTTATAGTCAGATTCTCCAAAATCATTTTTTGATGTTGTAATTGGTGTGAGCTGTAATTAAAAAATTTACGTAATTATAAGTATATAAGATTAGTTTTATTTTTCACCTCTATTCTTGAAGGAAAATGTTTACGCTGTCGTCTCTTTGTACTTAATCTTAGATGGACCTACGATGAAATGGTTCATTATTCTTTTCTTACTTACCCATTTCTAAATTATTTCAAACGTCTTTAATTAATACGACACAAGCACAATACAAATATAAATAATGAACAAAACGCAACGTACGTAAACTAACTCCTGTCATGACAAAGCAGGTGCGGGCTACTACACTCCTGAAGGACATATCCGTCTTTGCTTATCTATTACCTTTCTAATAAATTTCGGTCGCTTATATTAAATTCTTAGCAAATTGAACTCAAGTCAAATAAAATACGCTCATTGAAAATATTTGTCAACAAATCTCTTGCTACTTACTCAAAACTTCAAACTTTTTACTAAACTTCTAGGAAGCACGAGGCAATATTTTGATATTCTCAAGTACCACCTAAATTTTAATTGTGCAATATCAATATCGGTGTTTTTGTTTTGAAATCTAATGCCTATTATGGGTTATAGTTTAACGTGGAACTACTGCTTGTTTATTGAGATTATGAGGACGTCAAGGAAGGGCGTAAACACATAAAATCGCATGCAAAAACTTTGAAATACATGGAAACTTTTTTTATTGTTGTATTTTATTTTTATTCCTTTTGATAAAATTTGGTAGTGAAGGAAACTTTATTTTATGCTTTTTTGTTAAAGATCCGGCATTAAGGTCAAAAGTTTGGTATACAAGGGTGGCAAAAAATCCAAAAAACTTTTGCTCGTTAGTTAAAGAGCAACACATTTCTCATCAATGATCTGGATCCCTTTTTTTTTGTAGCCGTATTTTATACTGGAGGAATCACAATGACCGATCAATATTTTTTAAATGCGTAGAAGGCACTAGTTAATATCTATTTATATATAAGCCGAATTCCCGTAACTGAAAAATTACAAATATTTGAGGTTATTTGACCATTCTGATACTAACGCTTCATTTTTCTTAAAAGGTAGGGTAATCCCAGTAATACTTATTCTATATCTAAAAAGTCAACTTGATTCTACATCGTAACTAACATTTTTGTAGAGCATGATTGAAAAAAATTTTTTAACACGTTGAGTGCCAGATGAGACAAACGTGGTCTCGTACAACGTTGGGACTCACAGGTTATATGAGATCAACGTGGACTCGTGTAGACACATTTGGCCAGTTAGTATAAGACTGACGTGACACCATACAGCAAATTGATTTCAAAAAATATATTTGAGTAAGAGGGCAATCTCATTTTTTGATTGCTACATGTACTTCAGAAAAAATACAAAATACAGTAATATTGCATGCAGAACATTTCATGGTAGATTGCGGTGTTTGTTTGTTTTTTTGAAACCTCTTTAGATCCACGCTGCTTAGAAATTTTCGCATAGCAAGTCGCACAACGTTTTCTATTGGCTCGACTAACATCTTCGAGTAAGTGAATTGTTTTCTTGGGTCCTAAGTCTTTTGGAATGGCGTTTGTTTCAACCTTTAATAAACTTTTGATGACTTTCTCTTTAAACGGGGTGACAGATAATTTTTCGTTAGCAATTTCGTGATGGGCTGTATAGGTATTTACTAAAGCTGTTCCAGTCAAGAGCTCAAGTGCTAGTTTGCGATACCAATTTAGACTTCTTCTGAGAGATGAGGCAAAAGCTTTTACCTGATCCGATAGATTAATGAAAGATTTACATTTGTTATACTCCAAAATAATTCTTCAGTATGCTTGGTACTTTGAAACAACACATCGCGCTTATCTCTCCATTTTTGTACAACAATTCCTTCTTTACATTCAGCAGCAATTGACTCGCCCTTTTACAGGTTTCACTGAGTGATAGACTTTGGGTTGAACTTGTGATTTCTACGTAATGTACCAACCAAATGTGTATTACGTTGTAGTAGCTCAGTAGCTAGACTGACAGATGTATACCGATTATCGATGAATACAGTACGACCTTCATCTAGGAGATTACCCAAAGATAATTTTGGACGGGACTGAGATCTGCTCATCCTTAGATTTACCGCAGTAAACGCTAAAACTGTACGTGTAAGCCTTTGTTAGACATAATTTGAAGAGTTTTATTCCTAATTTATGCCTTTTGTTTTGAATATATTGTAAAAGTTTAAGTCTGCTTCAAAAGGGAACCAATGTTGTGTTGTTACAAACGTTTTCTGCCGGTGTAATAGGATCTTTAAATGTTTTTTTTCAATTTGTCCAAAAGAGGTGTCAGTTTTTGTAATCTGTCGCCTCATAAAACAGTTATCGCTAAAATGCAACATTTGCAATAGCAACTGACACCTATTGTGGGGCATAATATTTCGTATATAGTTAGTATATATTTTGTCCTTCGACAAATAATGTTGCAACTGGGGAAAGGGGCATAAACTCATCCAAATGATTGTTCCAAACATTTCCTAATTATTAGGGGATTTCTAGGATGTCATGCGTGCATTAGGATAGGCGTTTTTAGCAAGGAGCTGTGCAGCATATTGATTCGATTCAGTAGCCCAAAAGTAAAGAAAATAGGACGACGTAAGCAGGAAAATAGCATCTTACCATCAGATTTATAATGTCATCATTTACTAAGTAATTTATAGAAATCAATCGGGTTTTTATCTAACATTGTTTCATATGTCTGCCTGAAAACCAGTACGTTCTTCGTCGAAAATAAATGTCTTTAGGTGCCTGCCTATCAATTGTTCCTACTGATATGCATTATTATTTACATTTTGGTCGTCCTCTTCGTCGCTTGATGATAAACTCTGCATCTGTCGATTAACATTTTCAATTGTCTCGTCTATATCTGAGGCGTTGTCGCTATGCTGTAAGTTTGTGGTTATTCCAGTCAAAGTTAATAGTCCCAAGTCATATTTTTTGATATCTTGTAACTCGTCGTTCAATTTTACCGCGAGAGTATTTTTTTTTACTTTTAGTTTTTTATTAGGCGACTGATAACCCTAATATAGCGAATCAAAACCGGAATATTCATTGGATTTGGATTCATATTCTTCTGACGTACCATCGGGTTCAAATGCTTCATTATCGTCTTTGTTAAAAGCCATTCTTGCCATAATTGCTGTATATGTTGTTGATCTTTCTCACACGCACCCATCTTTACCGCGCGGAAGTCCAGTAACCAACCACTAAACGTAGCCCACACACCTTACTTGAGCCCAATTTGGGTAGGTTTTTATCCTGTTTTACTGAATCGAAACCCTTCGACCCACCGACCCTTCCCCCTCGACAACTTTCCTCAAGGGGACTCAAGTTCAATTCATCTGATTAGTATACCAGTTCTTCTTAAAGGGCTGTGAAGGATGACATTTAGACAGGGTTTGCTGAGGGCATTTCCCTGTTTCGTAATCCGTTTGTTTGTCTTGTGTGTCTTCATTTTGTAAGAGTTCGCCATCTGTGAAAGCTCTCCCAGTCTGCACTGGCGACTAGGAGGACCTTCTCCCCCAGGTGGGTTGTCGTCAGTTGTTCAGTCCTTGTCTGAATCGCGTGTTGTATTCTTATAACGTATTCTGAAAGGGAATGCTGAAAAATAATGCTGAAAGAGAAATCTTATAATATATGAGCGTCTTGAATTTTTACACCTTTCGTGGTTTGGTCACTTGCCGCCATAATCCAGCACTTTGCGTGGTCTGTCGTGTCTCCTATAAACCGCTTTCTCATACTTTGTTAGTTTTCATTATTCAATATTAGGGTGCGTCCTTAGTTTTTAGGTGTCCGTAACCTTCTTGTAAATGAGGTCTAGGACCCTTTTGGATTCTAGATCTCTTATAATTACGTCATTTCTGGTATACCGGTAGGCATTTAAGGTCCATCTCAGGCTGATGTTTTGTTGTGCTTGTATCCTCTTCCTGTTTGATTTACAGGTGTTGCCCCACGCCGTCGAGGTATACATCAGTATAGACTAATTACTGCCTAAATGAGCCTCATTTTTGTCTGTAGTAGGAGTTTGCTCTTACGTCCTATTAAGCAGTTTAGTCTGGATCTTGCCTGTTTCGACTTCCTAACTACCATGTCCACGTGCTTGGTGAAGGTGAGTTTTTGGTTCATAATAACTCCTAGATATCTGGCTGAGTCGGTCCATGGGATGTCCTGTCCATTCATCGTTACTTCTTCTACTGGAGGGTGACGTCTCTTCTTAAACAGCACAGCCTGTATCTTCTCTGCGTTGATCTTTATCTTCTATCCTATGCACCATTCTTCTATGTCTTCCGCTGCGTCTTGTAGATATCTTGATGTCCGCCGTGTATATGGAATACAGCAGTGGTGACAATACCGCCCCTTAAGATACTCCCGCTTCCGGAATTCCTGGTCTTGATGGGACTTGTCCTATCTTGACCCGAAATTGCCTTCCGCCCTGGGCACGAAGGTACATTCTACGTGAACATGGCTTGTTTTCTAATATATCATAGAATGCATCAATTGGAGGTAAACATGCTTCATTAAATCGTCCAAATGAATCGAAGTAGTCATATGGCATAATTCCTTTCTTTGTTAATAATTTGCATTGATCTTCAGATAATTTAGCAAACTGAGATCTTAAATTGGGAAAATTTTCTAGATATGATGCTAATGTACTTAAACGAGAGTTCATGAACCGAAAACTATCAATAAATCGACACTGAATGGGAGAATCTTCGATATGTTTGGTAAACGAAATATACTTCTCTTTGGTGATAGGAAGTAAATCAACTCGACCTGGCAGTCTAGTAGCTATGTTAATTATTACAAAGTGGGCATCATAACCGGACAAGTTGTGAAAGACTACAGGAACCACATGACTATCCTGATAATTTATGTAACATCCCTCATGGGATGGACCTCTATACTCGTAGTTGTTGTAAGGGAGAAGATAAAAATGATCTCTAACTTTTTTATCGTAAGGCTCGAACGGTTTTTCACATATATGACAATGTGTAGATTTTTGAAAATCATATTCCTGCTCTGCAGAGATATCTATATCGAAAGGGCACCAAAAGAGAGTTTCCAAATCCTCGGCCAGTTTTTTCATTTCATCAGTGAACCACTGCATACAATCGGAACCCCTGTATGATCGATAAAAGGAAATAGTGTCATCATAAGAATATTTGAAGTAGTAGCCCACAGCAGCTGGAACATGTTGCTGATAAATATTTTTATCTTCCATTGGATTCAATACACTTTCCAAATCAGCGTAAACGATGAAAGGGACTCTTTCTTTATTTTTAAAATTTTTAAACTCTACCTTAGATTTATAACCTTCAGGCATTTTGATAGCACCATGATTTAATTTTTAACAATCTTCTATATGCATGTTTAATTTTACCTCGGAACGGAAATAATGAAGACAGTGATCGCAAAAGTATTTTGCATGCCTTTCATTACTCAATTATTCGGAAAGTAGTCTCGAAAGGCTTTTAATCCATACAAAGTGATATTTATTATCACCTTCCTCACCATCCTTATAGTATTTATCTTGAATAAGAAGTAAATTTACATGGCAATCTTTCTTATTTTTAGAAAGATATGTTGGAAGAGTAATAAATGATTTTTTTTTTGTTTTTGTAGGATGTACACATTTATGGAAATATTGTTTTGTTTTTCGAAATTTGGAATTTGTTTCATAGTCATTGGAAATTGAATACCTTTTAATTTGAGAACAGTTGAGTAGTGTGGATATATAGACATACGCTGTGAGTTTTTGATTACTGGATATAAAGCAGCCGTAACAGACCAAGCGAAGCAAGCTTGATCATCATTTTTAATATTAATACATTTTTTTTGTTTAATTTGTGAAGGTAAATCAATATATGATGATCCCAGTTGAGGGGTAAACTTGTTTATATTTACACCCAAGTTCACAACTTGTTTTAGAGCCCATCCACTATCACGTTCTTGAATTTCCTCAAGTTCATTTAGAATGGGTGTATTAACCTTTTCATCAAACCATTGACCGATGTTAGTGTCTTTATATATTGGTGAATTAGAAGTTGTAAAATACTTAAATTCAGCCTTCGATAAAACAAATTCACCACAAAGAACAACATTGACTTTAATGGCTTCTTTTGTTTGTAGCGTATTATGGATTTTTCGTTCAAAAATAGATTTGCAATCTTGTAAAAAAGTCTTCGGATCTTTGTGTTGAAGATTTGTAATTACTCCAGTATGAATGCGACTATTAAATGTTGATAAAGAATCTTGCCAGAGTACACGGTTTTTTGCAGTTTCCTTTATACCTTCCTTTTTTCCGAAAATTCTTTATTTGCGATCGATGACTCTTAATATTAGCTAAAGCAGCACATAATCGTTGTTTTTCATCCAGAGTCGCAGCAATTTTTAAATTATGATTGATTCGGCGAACAGCTTTATTACATTCAAGAAGACCAGTTTCTGCCTCATTTGTATCCATTATTAATGATAAAATACTTAATATAGCATGGATTTTTTCACATAAAACTTTCAACCAATACATCTTAAGCCTTTGGACAGCGTATAGTATAACTTATGTAGTAGACCTCCAATATGGTACTGAATTATAAGCTTGGTGTGTTCTAAATATAAGTAGATTTTCCCGGATTGGTTCGGATTTATTCGGATTTGTTCGGATTTGTCTCAGTCTCAGCTGGAACCATCTACCTGCCCGTGCTAGTATGATAGGTGGAGGTTTGGGTTTGGTGTTATCTATGACATTTACTTCTTCAGTCACAGTTTTTGTGTCTAGTTTCTTGGCAGTGTGTTGGTCTTCGCTGTCGCTGTCTGATAGGTTACTGGCGGTGTTGTTTCTCCTTTTCTTTGTGACTAGGATAAATCCTTCATTTGCATCATGCAGTTGCTCGCAGTTAATGCTAGCAATGACTTCATCTACGTCCGTGCTGTCGCCCCTCTCGGTGCTTAATTTGCTTAAGCTTGTCGCTGGCGGTGCACTAAACGCAGGAAGAACACGTCCGTGTTAGTAATACTCCCACCTCACCACCACCACCACCACCACCACTATCACTCCCACCGCAGTTACACGTTAAGATCATGATGTCCAGGTTGGTCTAATATGGCCGTGGAGAACAAATTGGAACTTTTTTCACAAATTGTTCTAAAACTGGCTAAATACAATTTTAAAGTTATTTATTGAACAAAAAATAAACTCGGTCTTAGGGTTCGATTTTTTTTATTCATGATAGCACTCAACGTGTTAACCCAGAAACCAACATAAAAAATTAAATTAAACCTATTTTTAAATAGTTAAAAGCATTATCCAAAAATTGTCTTCAATTCAACAAATGCTGCTTGGTACCACCGATCACTAAAAAATTTCTTTTGTTTAAAATAGCTTCCTTCATTCTATAGTTTGCGTATGTTGGCAGTATAGTGCTTGAGTACTTTCTAATAACAAAAAAATTACAACTTATTTTTTAAGGTTTGATATTGAACCTAAGAACTAAAGTAAGAAGTAAACTTTAATTAAACGCTTTAATGAACTATGATTTATGATTCCTAACGTCATAAAAATAAATCGAAAAACTTTAAAATTGTGTATAACATACAAATACTTTTCCAATATCACATAGAACATTAATGATGCATGACACAAAACGTGCGCTATATACTTCGTAAAATTCTCGACAGCTCAGCATTTTATTTTCCCACATTTTATAACTTTACTTAAGTTTAAGACCTTCTACAATTTAAAGCACTTGATAAAAGGACGAGGGAATCTGGTGCACAATATCGCGCTAAGTAGAAAAAGCCGTAGAGAGAACCGTGCGTCCTTGATTACTTCTAAATCGCTCTTAAAACATTACTCCTAACTTACGACTCAAGTAAACCCTTTTCAAGAAGCGATTCCTGCATGCCAATGCACTCGCCTGACACTATCTCCCGCTTGCCACCCTAATCGCAAAATCGCCCGGGGGCGAGTGCCAATTGAACACGATAAGTGGGATTTACTTCTTGAATAGTCTGCATTGAATATAGATAGACATAATAATAAAAGTACAGGGTTTCGCAATGAAAAATATTAGATTTTAACAGCTCATAACTTAAAACGGCTGACGATAAAAGTGAGAGGTTTTCACTGATGTTTTATTGTCTTACTAGTTTTATATCACCGATGCCAACATTTTATATCACTTATACAGAGTGCTATGGTCACAAAATATTATACAGGATCAATGACATCTAGAAACGTTAACCGTCATCACCATCGTCACCATTGTCATTATCATCATTTTCACTCATATTTGATATCACCCATATTTTCTCTTTTTCTCACTATTTTAAGTTTCTTCTTTATAACAATAAGGCAAATAGGAATGCATACTATCAAATAAATGATTTCTAGTTAATAGTCCAAAAGCCCAGTACCCCCAGACATAACTTATTTATTAAAGGACTAAATGTTGAGCCTCAAGTAGAGTTTATATGTGTATTGAATGCCCCCATGCTTGCTAAGTTGGATAAGCGGCCTATTCACAGGTACCAAGTGAGAAAGGTAACTAAAAATAGGGTTAACTTTACTTAAACTCTAATGGTTGATTTTTATATATATTCCATAAAACAATATAATAAAATAATACTGAACATTGTCAGACACTTTCCGTTGGCAATAACTTCCGCTAGACGACTTAAAGCTCCCAAAAATTTTTGTAATTTTACTGATATTCTTATGTCTGGTTTTTATATATGTTATTTAAGGACCTATTTTAAACATATATTTATTCAGCCGTGAATATGCGCGACAATACTATGCTTGGGTTTGGAGCGAGTTAAAACTATTTGAATAATTATTACTTGAAATTATTTTAAAAAAATGTTTTTGTACAAAAATTTTATGAAAAAAACTTCTTTTTAAAAAGAAATTTAGTTATAAAAAAATTTTCCGTAAGTATACTTTAAATACTTACCAATTTTGGTTTAATTATTTTCTATACTTATTCTTATGTAATACAGTTAATGATTATGATTTTATTTTACTATTATTTGTTTAAGTATATTTTCTATACATATTTAGAATATTATTATTGTCCAGCAATGAATATCATCAAATAAAAATTCATTTTATTTTACAAAGGCCAATATAATGTTTATATTGATAAAAGAAGACACATTTATTATGAATAATTTATTGTAAATTATTATTATTATTATTATTATTATTATTATTATTATTATTAGTATTCATTTAAAAATATGTTAATGTCTCTCAATCGTCCTGGTCATCATTGCTTACGTCATTAGAATCTTCATCATCAAACCAATCATTCAAGTCATCATCACCATCATCTACTTTATCGTTATCGTCGCCTAGCAGCTTCTTATATAAAAACAAGTCAACAAATTAGAAAACAAACAACTAAGAATACAATAAATTTAGAAATAGAAGTCAATGTAAAATACCTGTATTTTGTTGAAGCGATTCACTGAAAAAACCCAAAATTTGTTCACCAATAAACCATTAAAACTGGTACTGGTTGCCTTCTAATCTCCACCCGTTGTTCTCTGGAGTAAAAATGGTCGGTTGTTTTTTGTGAGCATTATTCCAAATAATTGAAATATAATTTGCTCAAAAAAATTGTTAGAAAAGCTCAGTTTCTCGCATCAAAGTTTTTTAAATTATTGTGGTTAAATTCCTCATTTACATCCGAAACTGTGTAATTATTTATGAACAGGTGAAGCCGGGCAGCATTCACTTCAACTGTTACAGTAACGTTGTAAATGTCACAGATGAAATTTTATATTTTGCTAAATTAATTTTTTTGTATATCTGTATTTATAAATGACTCGCCGAATTCTATAAGAACTTGCTGATACTCAAATTTGTTCTTCAATATCTTGAATGGTCTTTGTTTTCCTTTCTTGGAGAAAGCAGGATTATAGGCACTTCTAGTGAGAGCATGAAATCCGGGTAAGCTCCTACACAACATCGGTCCTAAGCACTCATAAATTTTCGTAAAGTCAATATATCTTTGTTTATGTCCAGTACCTGTTAATAACCACACATTCCGTCATTCTTTAAATTGTGCATATTACCCAACACTATTGTTGCAATATCAGTATCATAACACATTATTACAAAATTATCCTGAGTATCAATATTACAAATATGGTAAGTAACTTTTGTATCCGCATCTTCATGCTCTAGACATGATAAATCGTTGTCTACACTTGATACAACTTTATTGTTTTGAACCTTGTAAAAATGAATTTGTTTAAAATTAATATAAATGCTATTATTGCCAAGAAGTCGGATGGTCTAACTTAATCTGCCTCGGTAATATTGAAATCAAGCTGTGTAGCCTCTTGTTAAAGATATCTTTCGTAACTTTTTATAGAAGGAGAAGAGAATTGGTCAAAAATGACGTCTTATCTTAAGTTGTGTGACCATCTGAAACATCTTCTTTGAAATAGCTCCAAAAGTTTTTGGCACGTTTCTTATTGTATGTAGCAAAAACCCGTCTACTAATAAAATGTTGGTTTGAGAAGGTGGATCGTGTTGAACGTATTTCTCTAAGGATTTCATTAAAACTGACTTTTAGTTTTGAAAGAAAAGCGGAAGCAGTAGATTTTTATTACGTAGAAATAAACAAATAACTAGATTAACAAGGTAAATATAAATCTTCTTAAAAATCCAAATAAACACTTTAATCAAAATTAGATTCTGACAATACAACTACGGTCGCTGTCTTAATTTATGATGCACAATTAAATCATTAATTATTATCAAAACAATAGCTTTAAAAGTACTTTATAAACATAATAATTGGGTAGATATATTAATTTTTAGTTATATATAATGAAATCCGTAGATTTTAAATTTAAAGCAGTATAAAAATAACAAAAAACAGTAGTTTCTACTATTAAAACAATAGACCTGCCAACACTTGGCAGTGCTGTGATGTGTTGATGTGATTATCGTTCGCCATGCATGTGTCACTTACAGCCCCAACGAAAACTATGTTCAAGTAGTTTTTAAACACGTATGCTTCTTCAGTGTCATCATAGTCGTGGAATGGGGTGGAAGGTGGGAGTATAAGTTTAATGACAGATGAATTATATTATTAAGTAAGGAAGTAGAAGAAAAGGGTAGAAGAAATGGTCCGTTACCCCATCTCTACAACTCACATATGGCTACCCTCACCTTCAAATATTTAATTATTGCGGGGGTGTATAACCAAAATGAATGCCTTAAAATATATTTTAGTTCATGTATACTGTTAATTTGATTCCAATAAGTGTTAGCTGCAAAAGATTTCGCCTTAATGCGGCTATCGTGGGTTCTACCTTCTATCTCAGGGAAGAAAAGGCTTGGTAAATAAACATTAAATAATAAATAATATTTCTTGATTGATTAGGTTTATTCTTTTAGTAATCAATGGTTCAATAGATATTTACAGAGTAAATCAAAGGGATAATTATAATCATCTATCTCCTGTTATAAAGGCAACAATTTTATACAAATTATAAGAGATAAAAAGGGAGATAGATAAAACTACCGCTAGTGTCGACACTTTTGGCTCACAGCTAAATTTGATTGAATCAAGGGGCTTCATGCAATTATTGGTAAGTTTATATATATATATATATTTAACTTAGTTAAAAAACTATAATATTTATCTATAATTTGTTTTATTGTAGGTAGTGACGTTGTTTGGCCGTAGACTAAATGGATCAATCCTACCTTACTAGTCCTGGGTACCTGGTAAGCTATAGCTTCTACGTACGGCCTCCTATTGCTCCACATGCAAGTTATGTGTCTAATGATGAGTAAGCGAACAGGTGTGTCAGACATGCAGTTGCGGATATGCTGATATCATGCAGTGTGGATTCGTGTACCACTTCGGATGGTGTTGGTGATGTGTGCGTGTGATGTGTCTGTGGTAAAAGCAGTGGTGCTAAGAAGCA
Source organism: Psylliodes chrysocephalus (assembly GCA_927349885.1). NCBI lineage: Eukaryota > Metazoa > Arthropoda > Insecta > Coleoptera > Chrysomelidae > Psylliodes > Psylliodes chrysocephalus. Next base: position 32,438,057 of record OV651814.1, on the reverse strand, counting down.
GATCTCAAAGCGAAAGTGAAGTGCAAGCAAAGAGCGAGTGAAGTGAAAGCAAGTGTGTAAGTATCTTACTTACTGGCCTAAAATAATTACAATAAAAGTAAGCCTCAAGTTAAGCTTGATACATGAGTTCGATAATAAAGGTTATACCCTACCTGAAGGTGTGGGGCGGCCACGTGGATATTGTGATTTTTAAGTGTTGTTTTTATTGAAAATAGATCCACAAAATAGATGTGTAATTTCATATCTTTCAATAAAATGTCTTGGTTCCAATAAAACAATACAAACGTTTTTATGACTATCAAAATCTTCAAACTTGAGTAAGGACGCCGTCCTAGTTAAGAGTCACAAAACAAAATGGAAGATCTTTTTCAAATATCCAGAAAAATGCCTTGTCAGGATCAAAGTTCAAAATTAATTAAAATGTTGTTCTTTTATTGCAAACACTCTAATAAAATATATGTTTCCTACTTTATTGACTTAGCTAATAAAGGATAGATTCATGGTCAAGGTCATAGTACCATTAGTACCACAAAACACAATGTTGTTGTTTTGTTTTATACATTGTAATAAATCATATTTTCCTGTATTATGATATTAATAAAGGACAGACACATGGTCAAGGCCATGGTACTATTTATTAGCAGATTCTAATTATTTTGGTAAACCTGAGGTGTCATTTTAAATTATTATATTATTAACCTAATTCTTAAATGTCAAATATTAATAATAAACAATTCCCAATTAAGGGGTTAATTTTTATAGAAACATAGAGATAATTAATATGAATTATGAATAGGGTGAATAATTATTTATAAAAAACTGTACTTTAAGAATTCTTAAAAAAATTAACAGAAAGCTGGACATAATTAAAAGGTAAGCTAAATTCATAGCAAATTAAAAATAATATCGAATTTTAAAAAAAGTATTTCTATTGAATTGATCACTAAAATATATGAGTGTGCCAAAAAGCCGTAACATCAGCTTTGTGTATATTTTTGATTGGTTGATCTAGTTGTTTTCTATTATAAATGTGGGGTATTTCTTAGTAGTACATGGTTATGTACAATATTTGACATTTTAATTAAGAAATCTTTGTACAAAATATATATTTTCAACAATATATCGGTATTATATCTTACCTTATAAAATCAGACGGCCAATAAGAATATTAAAAGATAATTAGTACATCGGATGTCCAAAATAATTTAAAATTCAAATAAACTTGATTCGTTGACAGATTCAAATGAAAATGAAATCGAACTTTTGACGTAAGGCATAAACGATAAATGACATTTAAGTAGAGATGTTTGTGTCAAAATAACGAAAACGGTTCCAACCGTTACAAGTGTACCTAATGCATTGCCTTCAAATTACTTTAGTTAGACCTTCTATATCGAATAGTTTGAAAGCAAAATAGGCTACTATTGGTAAGTTGTATGAATGTCAGTAACAGTTTCGGATTCTAGGTTATGCGATGCTTATATGCACAAAATCATTATAAATAATAGTACCAATAAAAGCAAAGTCAACAAAATAAAATTAACAAAGTACACACTAAAAATAGGTCATTTAAAATAAATTCAAGGTGATGCAAGTAATAAATTAACCAAAATTAACCAATTAAAAATTAAAAGAAAATGGTTTTCAATTAATAAAAAATTAATAACAGATAAAGGTGTGAATGTGAGTCTCTTAACATGACCAATAAAAACAAAAAAAAGTGTCCTGCTTTTTAAAATTACTCTTCTAAATAACCGTAAGATGGTGACATTACTCTTCTTCAGTCATACGGTCTCTTACCCAATGAGGACTGTAAACTTTTTTTTTTAATAAACCACGTACAGTTCATCAAGTTTCTAGAGGTGTTCGACGCCCAGACAGAGAACGCGCTACGTGTGACTAAGATAGCTATTGTACAATCTGCTAAACAAGTTATTTTAGTATTTAATATTTTTAGGTAATTAAATTTTAAAAGTGTGGAATAGTTTAGGGATTAAATTGGTCTGATTGGACTTTCTTAGAACGTTTTTAAAAGCAGCTAAAGATAGTATGTAGAATTGAAAATAATTATTATGCCATAAAAGGTGTTTTGGAATTCCTTCAACCTTTTGAAATTGAGTCAGAAAATATAAATTTTATAGGATAGCGGAAAATACCTATAATTTTTTTGTAGGCCTTTGTAAATCGTGGAAATAGTTTATATTTTATTTCTACCTTATTAAGGAAAATGGTACCTATTATTAATAACGGTTGTTTCTGAAACATTACTAAAATTTTCGAAATTTTGTTTTTCTACAAAATAATAAACTATACTATTTAGAAAAAAATTTATTTCTCTTATAATTTTATAAAAAATAACAGGGGAATATTTACATTTCTTGATCTATTAAACAAAACGATAAATTATCTCGACGAATGACACCATGTTTTAGTACCGAAGCTAGCTTTACATTTTTGTTGGTGGTTTCATGGGTTTCATATCAATTTTTTGTAATTGTAGTTTACACGTACACCTCTTAACACTTATTTGCTTTATTAAAAAAGTGTGTTGTGATTTACGTCGGAATAAGTTAAAAACAACTTGAAACCCCATATAAAATCAAAAAGGAGAAACGGAAAAAAATTGAGCCTGTAAATGAATACAACTCAGAAACAAAAATAGCTATCTAATAATAAAAAAATAAAATTTGATTTTTGTGCAGCTTCATCTATATCATTTTTTGGTTTTTTAATGGTTTTTCTTGGTGATGAAAATTCCGATATCTCACGGTTATCGATTCTTTTTTTCTCTCCAGAAATGCGGACGACAGTGTTTTTAGATACTCCTGTGGCTGCAGCAACACGATCATTTACATTTTTAAATGGTATTGAAGGTGAATTACAGTTTCCTTCTCTTCTCATAAACTCTATAACATTGGCTATTATTTCGCGAGATTGAGTGTTAATCACGCGGCCTCTTAATTTGCTATTAAACTCCATACTTAGGTTCTATTAAACTGTAATGAGCAAAAAACACAAACGAAAATAAAAGAAATGTTTTAGCGAAATTTACATCTGACATTTACGTCTGAATGAAATAGTGAAATACTTGATGCGCAGAGTGTACTTTCATTGCGTAAATCCGTCGGGATGCCTGTCAGTAGTGCTTTCTCTGTCTAGCCGTCGAAAGCCTCTAGAAATTTGATGAACTGTACATCAGCGGCCCTGTATTTTTTTACCTAATTGTAACAAGAAAGATACCTCGGAAGATACTTAGAGTGAGTGTTTTGTGGTGTTTGCATTTCTCGGCCATGAACCCTTTGAAGTAGGTACCAAATAGGTACACGAATCGGAGAACAAGGCATGAAATACCCAGACAAATTAAAAAGAAGAACAAATCAAATAAATAAATAAAATAAAATTTACAATAACTCTTTAGTACTGTAGCCACGTAGCCTCCCCCACTTCGACCTTTTCAGATATATTGTGGATATATAATAATTGTTTAACGGAATATTAGATTCTTAAATTTCTTCATTATAATAATAAATGTGATATTAAATATACTAAATACTGTCATTTACAAATAATTAGTAAACATGGCTCGGTTACCAAGTGCAATTATCCCGTCACCATCAATGGCCAACCCTTAGGCACTCATCCAGCTTCACAACCACTACAACAGCACTCTTCGTTGTTTTTCTCTAGCCTTTACCGTCGTCGTCGCGTAGGCCGTGGCTGGCTCGTAAAGATCCGATCGTGAGGTGAAAATTTAATCTGATCAGCTGTATTGTACTCCAAGGCCATCGTGACGTCAGGTTCATCTCCAATCGCTCATTAAATTATTATCTGCAGCATCTCTCGAGATCTCAGCATGTCGCTGACCTAGCGCGAACGATCGCGGTCGACACGAGACACGGGGGCATGGCAGGAGCAGTACTGTACCAATTATGAAGATCTTGGTATAATAGATAGAATTGATAGAAAATAAATTAGGTGATTTCTTTTGAATTGTAAATTATCTCTAAATAAAATTCTAAAGCTATGATTATACGATTCAACAAAATTACATCTTTGTCTCTGGGCCGTAAATTAAAGAATGATTTTAGGATAATTTTTTTATACTGGTTCTAAATATACCTGGCATTTTGACGTATGATCTCTAGTTTTTGAGATACAGTCAAATCAATTTAATTGTTAATTATGGAAAAATACTGTTTTAAATTAAAATTTCGTGGCAATTAGCAAGTTTGAGTTATTTAATATCCCCACTGACTCGTAAAAAAGCTCTCCTAAAATATTCATCCGCACGGTAGAGATCAAAGATTTGGGGTCCAAGAGGATAAAGTAGAAGGAATGGTGGTAGATATTTTAGACCATTTTACTGACACAGAATTTGCCCAATGTTATAAAAAAACTACCGGTGGCTGTAGATATCAAACCCACTATCTTCCGATTGCAAGAAAGATGTGTTACTACAGAGCCGCCAGACCTTATATCCAGAAGCGAACCGTTTTGTTGTATACGTGGCAAATTCATTTTGAAAGAAAATATTTTCCTACAGTGGTCATTAGACAGGGGAAGTGAATACAGTTCTAAGTAAAATGGTCTGGAAGGAACCAAGAAAACATCGCATTTACATCGTATTATTTAGAAAAATAAACACGAATGAACATAACTAAATCTAGAATTAGTAAAAAGATCCGTACTGCATTTTGAAGATGATACAAAATTATCAACGTGTAATGCGGTTTAATGCATCTAATTAGAAAACTACAGTGATTTTGAATCAAATGCAACAAGTTCTCAGCATTTTGGAGAACAAGATCCGAATGTTCTCATTATTGACCTAAAACTTTCAAATGAGTTTTACAAATTATTTGCCTGTAGGTTAACGTTTTTATAAAATAGTAAAGGAAGTGCTGCCTTTTTCTCTCAGTATAATAACCTTATATTCCGTAACGAAATATTAATAATAATAATATAATAATACTCTCTCTAATTAACCCCCTTACGAGTGAATTTTAACCCCAAAAGCTAAGCTTGTCCGGGGAAAGGGACAGATATTATTATTTGCCGTGGCGCTCCGGGGCGACTTAAAGATGATTCATGGTGCCATTTGACTTACAGGTGAGGAAAACCCGGAAAACCCCACCCACCATCATTGAAAACAGTAACGCATGGTGATTTTTAATAATCTGGATGTCATATTAAAAGAAATTAAATTTCTGCTAATACGGAATCTATCAAATCCTATAGAGAACCATGCAAATAAATTCACATGGTTTTCTGTATGACTTGAAACCGTGTCTCGTTTTACCAGAAAATTGGCTCGTAAATGAATGCGACGACGTAGACACCTGCGCTACCGTAGTCGATCAATAAGAGGACTCTCGTTAAAATACAGAACTTACAAATAACACCTAAATAACAGAGGTTTACAAAAAAAAGTATTCAGGACTATTTTACCGGACCATGGTATTCCTAGGTATTTTGGCGTCCTGAATCTGATCTTGTGGTCAGTTTTGCCCCATTACGTCAGAAAACCCAGATTTCAAGGTCATTTAGTGTTTAAAATGGTGCTTTTTCAGAACCGGCCCCGGGACAATTTCTCAAGCGATCTGTTAAGTTAAGGGGTAACTATGTAGGTCTTGAATACCTTCCAAATATTGGAAACGGTTCCCAAACTTTGACCAGGACCAGCGCAGGGCCAGTAATGTGGACAAAATGTTGTCATGATCGTTGTATATCGCGAATTTCGATCTTCCTGCCAAGGTGTTCAATTTCGGCGATCTATTTGCTGTGATATAATGCCAGTGGATCCAGCACTGATCCAAATGGCCCTAGAACCTTGCCAGAACATTGGAGTTATGCCTCTTGTCCCGCTCAGGTCTGGTCCAAGGTGGAGAACTGGCTTAGGGGGTTACTAACTCTGAAGTTGAGGTTTGGAATCCGCCAGTTTCTGCAATCTTAGTGTGCCTCAGACAGTATACTCAGCTTCACCCAATTTTTAGACGATGTTCTAGGAGCACTTTGAGAAGTGCTGGCATTAACTGACGATAACTCAATCGTCAAAATTCTACGTGTTGGTAAGGAAAGCAAAATTTACGATCTCGAATACCTCGAACCACTTGAGCATAGCTCCAATGTTCTGGCAAGGTTCTAGGGCCATTTGAGTCAGTGCTGGATCCACTGGCATTATCTTACAGCAAATGCATCACTGAAATTAAACCCTTGGCAGTGAGATTGAAATTTGCAAAACTCAACGATCATGACAACATTTTATCCACATGGCTGGCCCTGCGCTGGTCCCGGTCGAAAATTTGGGACCGTTTCCAATGTTTGAAAGGTATTCAAGACCTACATAGTTACCCCTCAACTTAACAAAGAAATTTTCCCGGAGCCAGTTCAAAAAAATCACCATTTTGACCTCTAAATGACCTTTAAATCTGGTTTTTCTGACGTAATGGGGCAAAACTGACCTCGGGATTGGATTCAGGATGACAAAATACCTAGGAATACCATGGTCTGGTCAAATAGTCCGGACTTTTTTTTTAGTAAATCTGTGTAATTAACAGTTCAAAAAGTAATTTAAAATATCTTTTCACAGGACGTTAACAAATATACCCATTGATTATTCAAGTAATGTTAAAGAGGAACATAAAAGAATATCAGTAGTCCTCAAAATAATTAAATATGAAGAACATCAATTAGTGATCTATGTCGGTAAACTTTTTCCCTGGTCAGCAAAGTCCCTGTACAACAAAGTCATTGTTTCTATGTTTTTGGGACAGCAGAGCCAAGGTTGTTCCCTGGGTTACCAGCATTTATAGTTTATAAAATGTTATGACCCATAGAAAACACGAACTTTAATTAAAGAACCTTTGGTTACCAAAGTGAAAATCATATTTTCCTCTTGCACATTATAATTTGGTGCTTGTGAAGCTATTTGTGAGGTCTTTAAATCGATGTGGACTTTGCTTTGACTACTCAACACGTACAATTCCTGGATTATCTCGAAAAACAGAAAGCAGGAAGTTGTCCTCAGATAAAACAGCTTATTATAGATGTATAATTTAATGAATCAGTTAACGAACTTGATGTTCATTTGTTGAAGAAATACAAAAATTTTCTTGGAAATTATAAGGTAGTAAATTACACATAATTAGTTAAAAGTATGCTTTCCAACTTTAATTTGTTCGGATGTAACATGATTGATTGTATTCAACCAATTATATTGGTTTCCAGACAACATAGGTGATTTTAGTAAAGAACAGGTTGAAAGACTCCATCAGGACATTAAAATTAATACCAAAGAAGATGGGATAGCTAGGTTTAATATATGATGGATTTATTATTTCTTTAACTTGTATGCGTCAAAGAGATATTGAATCATTGATTGCTTATTCTTCAGTTTCTCACAGCCACATATTGGATAACTATTATCGAAGTCCCCATTATACTGGTATACTCCATGCTAGAAAGATTTATTCAAGAAAATTTTAACAGTATAACTTATATTATTTATGAAATGAATACCTTAATTAGGTAACTTTCTTAAATTTTTTTTTTCTAGTAATTGGAGCACAGTTAAAAATAATATGATTTTATTCTAAACAAGCCAAAGAAAGCGTATTTTAAAAACTAGATACGATGGACCAAATCTGGATTCGATATTAAAATATTACCTAAACGACAAGGGACGCGTAAACCCAACTAGTCCATTGATCACAGCATGACACGTTCGGCTGGCCAGTAGCAGTCGGGTTTTTACGATTACGTACGTATCATGCTGTGGTTATAGGGCTAGTTCTGTTTACGTGTAACTGGCGTTTAATTGAATACAGATTAAAAAGTTATAAAATTTCTTGCAAAAAAATTTATGCTATGTATGTTATTATAAGAAAGAAGAATTTATAACTAATTTAAAAGCAATAATATGAAAATATAACAAAATAGAAATAAAACGGAAAGAGCAATTGACAATTGATGTGGATTGTTTTCGAGTAATAATCAAAATTAATCTTCCTTGGAAAAATAGTTGCATCTCTTACGTATTTCGTTCCAATCCCAAACCTAATGGTGTAAATATAAACACAGACACCCTTATCTCTTGAAGATTTATACCGAGTAACGTAAACATTCTTGGAAACTTGTGTCGATCATTACAGTACAATACACACTAAAATAAAATATTCATTTAATATACAAGGACGAAGTCTAGCAACTCGTAGGAGTAAGAATAGCGACGCGATAATAATTATTCGCCAGACTGACACCAAAAAGGAACAGCCAAATAGTCTGTCCACAGAGATGACATGGAAAATCACATGAAAGCTTCGATGAAATAGTCACTTGGAAATTAAATTTAAGAAATATACAGGATTGGTATAAAGTATGGAACCAAGTAAATATCTTTAAAACGAAAAGGACGATATTTATTAAATTGAGTACAATGACGCATAACGCATCTGATGCCATATTTTTTATTACTACTGTACTCACGGTTTCACCGGAAATACCCTTAACTTTTTTAATTTAAAGGGAACACCCTCTATATTTTTGCAGATTTTAAAATATCTTGTTATTCCGAATTCGTAAATACTAAGTTTAGTGGAAATTATTTGTTAAAGTAATTTTTTCTTTTCTAATGGGAAATAAAAACGTAAACACGTGTTTTTAGTTAATTCTTTGTAATAATACAATATAGTAAAAAACAAACGAGTACTATCTAGTAGGTAACTATTGCCAAACTAATTCACATAAATAAATTGTATGATTAAGAATGGTTCTTTTAAGTGAAAAACATCGTATTGAAATATTAATGATGATCGGTTATGGTGATCATGTTGGAACTCATGAAGAAGTTTTTCATATTTTTAACGATTTCCATCCTGAGAGAAATCCCATATCACATTCAACGGTTACTAAATCATTACAACGTTTTAATGCAACTGGGATGGTCAAAAATTTGCCAAAAACTGGAAGAACGCAGACCGCAACGAACGAAGCTATTAGACAAAACATTGCAACTGATTTAGAGGAATCACCTTAAATTTCTACAAAAATTTTGGCACTGAACCATAGTATGAGTCGACGATCTGTAAGGAAAATATTGAAAATTAAAAAGTATTATCCGCATAAAATATAATTAGTTCAAGAAGTGTCAGACGACGATTTTGACCGACGGATGGAGTTTTGCAAAGGAATGATGGACATTTATAATGACAACGAACAATTTGTAGCTAATGTAGTATTTTCCGATGAGGCAACTTTCTGTTTAAATGGAACAGTTAACCGTCATAACTCTAGATATTGGTCAAATGAAAATCCTCATTGGACTCATGAAGCACATACCCACAAAAGTTGAATGTTTGGATGGGAATTGTCGAAAATAGGCTTTTAGGAAACTTGAATGGTAACAAGTATTTAGATGCGAATTTAGATGCGAATTTTACAAATCGATGGATTGGACGTAGAGGATTCATAGAGTGTCCAGGTCGTTCTCAGGACCTCAACCCGTTAGATTTTTTCTATGGGGTTATCTAAAATCACGTGTTTAGGTTAGACGACCAACATGCTTGCAGGATTTAAGACAAAGAATTATTGATGAGTGTGAACTAATACGTAGAGAAGTCTTGGAAAGAATGACTCACGAATTTATTAATAGACTTGCATATTGTTAGGAGGTGAACGGCGAGCATTTTGAACATTTGAAGTGATTTTGTTAAAAGTATTATTCTCATTCTCCCTTGGTCCTATAGCTGTCGAATTCGCTTAATACGAGCTTTGATTTAGTTTTAAAGCATTGGTGCTTTTTGGATTTTAGTCAATGATCTGTGTTATTTTACTGGATAGGATATAGGTTATATTTAACATACTAAAAAATCGTTCCACCAAGGAGACCGGAAGTGCAACAATGCTGACCGATTTGGTCAAATTATGGTGGGTTCACAGAACTGAAATTTGGGATAATTTGACATACCTAACCTATAATTTGATTAGTTTTTCTTCTTATTCTTCTTCTATTCCTTTTGCGGGCGATGTCCTTCGGGAAATTTCACCCATGATTTGATTTTTTATGAAAGAAAATAAAAAAATGAAAACTTGAAGCATATTGTGTCTTCAGGAATGAACGTTTATTGTTTATTTCATACTATTTTTACTTTGTTTTCTACAATAAAAACATCTCATCGTAGCTTGTTGACACAATTAAATGACAAATGTGATGACAAATGGAAATAAAGGTTACGTTAAATAATATCCGGTCCGCCATATTATTTGCCCAAATCGGCCAATTTTTCGGAACGTTTTTAAGGGGGCTATATCATATCTAGTAAAATAATATAGATCAGTGGTTTTAGTATAGAGAACTGCAATCAAATGAAAGTCCTTTGGTTATTTAAAGCATTTGATGCTTCTTGGGTTTAAGTATAAAGAATTTTAATCGAACGAAAGTCCCTTGGTTGTATGTTAGTCGAATTCGATTGATACGAGTTTTGATTTAGTTTTAAAGCGTTGAATCTAGGTTTTTGTCTTGGATGTGATCAAACTTTTGTAATTTAGGTTGGCAGAAGGACTTCATTTTCCTGTTTTTCTTCATGTTGAAGTTTGCTACTTCCATAGGTTTTTTAAATTGTTAAACTTTTAATCGAAGGACCATGATTAGAATTCAAAGGTGAATTTTGTAATTGATACTACAAGATGGTCAAAAATTTAAAGGTTTCAAATAAACAATAAATTATTATTTTACGATGTTTTTCAACATCCCTTAAATGTTCAGCAATGACTAAATTTTTGCCCTTGATTATTGTATTTGGCTGGAATATAATTTTGTGACTGATTGATTAGAAACCAGTTTTCATAATTAATTCCATATTTTGTTTTAAAATAAAAAGGGGGAAATAGAAACTCATTCATACACATAATATATTTTTTGATAATAAAGTTCACTTAAGGTCAGCTACTAATAGCGCCTCTCTTATTTTGAGATATGAGCATGCGCAGATCGTTTAAGTTCTAGAACTGACTTTTTTAAAGATAGTGCCTGTATTTTTTTGTGGATGTTTAATGGTAGGAAATAGTGGCGACATTATTAGCTTTCGGGTACGATCGCCAACATTCGTATCAATTCAAAGTTTTCTAATATTAAATATTTAATATTGTTTTCAACTAATTCTCCTAAAAAGGGCAATTTCTAATGCTTCTTTCACATTATTTACGATTATAGACAAAAAAGAAGATGAACCATGATTTATTGTTTTTAAAATAGAGTTAGGAATATTTATAAGGATAAGGACTTTAATGATAAAATTTCTACAAAATAAATCACTTAATAAATAGTTAACTGTACTAAATAAATTATATTGTTTAAAAAGCTCTCCAGCTTCTTTTTTCTTCATCTGAAACGACTCTATATAAAGTTGAAACATTAAGAATAGGTCCAGAAACACCTTAACCCTTAACTGCATGGCTATCGTATTTGAAATAATGAATTTATAATACTCTGTGGACATTCATTGATTATTTTAAGAATTTTATTTGGTTGTACGGCTGAGACAACATGCATTTGAAGATAATGTGAAATTTTAACATTATTTGTTTCTGACAGAAGGTGTATAACCTCAAAACTGCATAATTATGAGGTGCCGTTTTTTTGTGTGCTTTTGAGATATATTTCAACTTTATAAATTCATAAAAAGAATATAAATATTTTTTAGTATTTGAGGTATGTAGTATAGTTACATTAGTTTTACCTTTTGTTATCAAGAAATGTCTAAAATTTCATATTTACATGATATCGCATTTCATACATCATGCAATCGTATAAAAATGTACTGACACATTTACAATAAAAAATTTATATTAGAAAATTTTCCTTTCTTTAGATTATGGAGCACAATATAAATTTCGTAGGCGGTAAAGGACGGAAAAAACCGTGGGAGAGGAAGGTGTGTATCGGTTATTAGATATGCCTTACGAAAGTAAAGATAATTTATCACAATTCAGATGATGAAATAATTGAAATTTCAGATGAAATTTTATTTGAAAAACTCGATGTAAGTCAAAAACCGAATAAAAGATTACACGTCAAAGATTCCGGCTGATTTTCCTAGCACTTTAAAAGTTTATACTGATTCAAAATTTACTGATACCAAAAAATCTAGCTGATTTTCTAAGCTCTTCAAAGGTTCTCGCTCATTTGCATAGGACATCAAAAAATTTAGATGGCTTGACTTTAAAAATTTAAAAATACGATCAAATACAGTTTCTAACGATGCTACATCAAAGTTTCTACAGAACCAAAATCATGTGTTCTTTAAAACCAACTAACAACAGAAAGAAAGCATTGGAGGAGCACATTCGTTGGAGAAAAGGGCCTTTGATAATTTTAGACGTTGATAAAATATTTAAAGGAAATTCAAGTATTTAGAATGATTTTTCAGAGTTACAGTATTCATATAACTCTTTCAAATACTTTGTTGATGATGATTTGATGAACCTGATAGTAGAACAGTCTATAATATATTCGGTAGAAAAGGACCTTAATAAACCATCAACACTTTCCCTAAATTCGCTGCAAAAGTATATAAGAATTATTATATTTTCATCTGTGGTACGTTTTTCTTGCAATATGGGTCACCTACATCCGATGTTGGGTAACGATATGGTGAAAGCAAGTTTTGAAGCCATTTGTTTTGTTCTCCATTTCAACAATATTACTAACAATTTACAAGCTGATGATCCTGCTAGAGATAAACTGTTCAAATTGCGTTCTGTCTAAATAATAAATAATAAATTTTCTAGTGCATCTATGGGTGAAAGTCTTTCAGTTGATGAGCAGATTTGTGCAACTAAAATAAAATATTTGTTAAGACAAAACAATCTACGAAAACCCAAAAAAATGGGCTACATATTATTTGTTTTATGTGATGGTTTTGCTTACAAGTTTGAAATCTACTCCGGATAAGAAAACGTAATTATTGATCTATAGATAGATATAGGATCAAACCCTAATATTATTATTCGATTGACTAAGGGTATCCCAGAAAATGGTCGATATACCATATATTTTGACAATTATTATACCTCGCTACTCCTCGTGAAAAAAAATATGGTATTTTTGCATTGGGGACAATACTAAAAGATCGCATCCCAAACAATCCCTTTACTGATGATAAAACTATGAAAAAAATTGCAAAAGTAGAAGAATTTGTGACAAAATGTGATGATTGTCCAATTTCTCTTGTTCATTGGAACGATAACAATCTTGTATGTTTAACATCCAGTCTATGTGGTTTGAAACACGCAGGTATGTCATAAATGAAAAATATTAAAGTTGTTATTGAAGAAATTATTTAAATAATAATTTTTCTTTAATGTGCATAAAACGTATTGACTTTTCATATGTCTAGAGAGACCCTGTAGAAAACCAGACCTAATTTCCCACAAATAATTATTTTTTATTATAAATTCACAGAACCTCTCATCTGATATTAAATATGTATTAAACAAATTATAGAAATAAAACCTTTCATTTTTATTTCAGTCTCTTTTTAATCAAAAGTTCTTCTTTTGTATTCTCGTTCAGAAAGTAATAAACTTGGCTGCTAGACGTATTATTTTATTTATGATAACTTATTAAATAAATTGCTCTATAGTACCTACTCGTACATAACCTAAACGACATGACAATCTCTTAGACTTTTATATCGTTTAAATATTGCCTAGAAATTTCAAAGTGAAATTTAAAATTTTTAACATCCTTAAATAGAGTTTCTTCCTAAAGTAAAAGCTTTTATAGAGTGATACATTTAAGTAATAGATAGTTTTATAGCATGTACGTTGTAATGAGTTTTATTTTAAACAGTAACAAGATTTTTCAAATAATAATAATAATAATAATAATAATAATAATAATAAAAGCTTTTATTGGCAGAGAAAAAAAAAACATACAGATAAGCAAAATACAATATTTGCCAAAAGGCAGAGTTAGGTCTAATCCTTGCAAGCAAGGGTAAGTCCTCTCTTCCACTCAACCTATTTAATTAAACTACTTAATTAAAAATAATTATAATAATGATAATAATATAAGCTAGATAAAAACAAGCGAAGTTCAAGTTAATCCATGTTAATGACGCAGAAATAATAATATAATAAATAGAAAACGAAAATAAAGCACAAGTCTAGAATGTTAGTTCATTAGTAAATAGCAAGTTTTTTATTTTATTTTTTATAGTGCTCAATGAGCAAGTAAGAAGATGTCTCGGAAACCTGTTGTATAGCCTGGTTATATTATACGAAAAGGATGATTCGAAGAGGGAAGTAGAGTGAATAGGCGGCGTCAAGCAAGATCGAAAACGTACATTGATATGGTGTACGTCTGATCTAAATTGTATTTTGTTAAAAAGATACGATGGTTCTTTATAGATAATTAATTTATGATAAAATATAAAACAATGTAACAAGATTCGTTTTTCAATATTTAGCCACCCTAACTCAGCTAAAGCTTCAGAGATATGGTCGCGTCTTTTTAAACCAGAAATCAAACGCACACAAGAGTTCTGTACTAATTGGAGTCTTCGCAAATCACATTTTAGCAGTGCTGGACCATATACTACATCGGCAAAATTTAAATGTGAAAATACCAAAGCCTCACATAGAGTAATTTTACTTTTTCGGTCTAAAAGTCCCCTATTTGCATAAATTAACTTTAAGTTGCAGTAAGCTCTCTTAATAATTAAGTTTACATGTTGCGTATAATGCAAAGAGGTGTCCAGAATCAAACCAAGATTTTTTGAACTTTCAACTAATGGTATAGGTGTATCATTTATGTTTAAGATAACAGAGTCCAGAGTTCGTTTTCGCGGATTTTTTCTTCCAAAGAAGAGAACTTGGGATTTCGATGGGTTAAGACTGAGGCAAAAATGTCTGGCAGTATCCGCTAATGATTGGAGATCCCTATTTAACTGTTTTATTGCTAATTGAGTATTATTTTCAGGGAAAGAAATATAAAGTTGAGTATCGTCGGCATAGAAATGGCTAGTGGAGTACCTCAGTGATTTGTAAAATTCAAAAGTGTAGATATTGAAAAAGATCGGTCCCAAGACAGAGCCCTGGGGAACACCATTCTCAACTGTCAAATATTGTGATACTATTTTGTCCACAACAACAGCTTGCTCCCTTCCCTGAAGATAGCTACTCAACAGCTCAACTGCATTATCGGAGAAACCAATGTAATGGAATATGGCTAGCAACAGTTCATGTTTTATTCTATCAAAAGCTTTGGTAAAATCTAATAGTACAAGTACTGTTAATTCATTACGATCAATTGCCCTAAGAATATCATCAGTAATGTTTAATAAAGCGGTAGTGCAACTATGTTTAGGTCTAAATCCTGATTGCTGTTGAGGTATAATAGTATAATTATTAATGTGTAAACTTATTTGTACATGAACAATTTTTTCGAAGCACTTTGCAAGAGCACATAATATACTAATAGGGCGAAGTGATTTATAATCTAACGGTTTACTAACTTTGGGCAGTGGATGGATTAGAGATTTTTTCCAGGTAGACGGAAAAACATTATGGGTAATGCAAGTGTTAAAAATGTGACAAATATATTTTAAAATAAATGGACAAGCGTACAGTAACATGTTAACACTTAAAAGATCTGGACCAACAGCTTTGGACTTAAACGATAATATAGTTCTATAGATTTCTAGTTCGTTCGTTAATGAAAAATTAAAAGAAATAATATTAGGCAATATATTATTTTTGTAATAGTCGACTGTTAAATTATTCACAGGAAAATCAGATTTCGATGCATTTACAAAATATTCGTTAATTTCCTTTGGATTTTTTAGTTCTATTGGCAAGGAATGGCTCTTAGATTTAGAGTAAATATCTAGATTACGTAATTCTTTCCAGAATGTTTTCTGATTTCCGCAGTTTCTTAACTTAAATTCTAAATAAGCCTTTTTTTCTCTTTGTATTGCACTCTTAGTTTCATTTCTTAACTGTTTATAATATTCCCAATGACCCTGAACACCGGTTCTCTTAAACCTTACTAATGCTCTGTCTCTAAGAGACATCATTTTCTTTATAGTGTATGTGATCCAAGGAGCAGAAGGACGTGTAATTTTTACAGTCTTTTGTGGTGCGTGGTGGTCAAAAAGAACGAGAAGGATATTATTAAAATAATCAATTTTATCATCAATATTACGTAAATGAAAAATTTTATCAAAATTAGTTGCTTCTAGTTCAGCAGTAAAATGGGTAATGTTAAAAGGTTTGAAATTTCTAAACGTGATAAAGGAGGGATCTGTTTTTGGAATTTTATTGGAAAATGTTAGAGATGACATACAATGATCCGCTACAATAGATGCATCAGTTACAGATACTTTACCTTTGATAGTTTCAGAGCAGATTACCAAGTCCAAAGCAGTAGCACTTGTCGATCCATACCGTGTTGGTTCATGAATTAACTGAGATAAATCGTAGGACTGTAAGATAGTATCAAACCTTTTATAGCAACAACTATCAGGCACCATTGCATCGATATTAAAGTCTCCTAATAAGATTATTTGATTAAATTTAGGTGCAACGATACTGAGAGACATTTCAAAGTTTTCCAGGAAGTTAGAAACTGTGTGGGAATGTGGTCTATAAAAAATCCCCAATGCATATTTTCTATCTAATACAAAGGAAACCCACATTTCTTCAGTGTTACTTAAATTAAGCCCCTGAATAATGTTGGCTTTAATGTTATTTTTAATGTAAATTAGTAAACCACCTCCTCTACTTCCCCGATCTCTTCTGAATAGTCGATAACCATTAAGTTGTATAATATTGTCGTGGATAATATTTGAAAGCCAGGTTTCCGTTACACCAATAATATCATATTTACAATAAACTAAATCTTTAAAAGCATTGAAATGCAATACAAGAGACCTAACATTAATATTAACTACACTTATTCTAATACACTTATTCTAATAAATAAAAAGTGAAGCTCTGGAAAGGATTAAATTATTAGTAAAAATTGAAAAATAAAACTTCATGCTATTATTCCAGAAATTTTTTCTTTCAATACATATCGATACAACAAATAAAAAAATGAATAGATGAGCCTTATTTGCTCATCAAACTAATATTAAAAGGAATAATGAAGAGTATCTCTATCAAATAATGTTTTTGCTGTTTTTAACGTTTAAGTTTACATTTTTACCCAATACACTGAGAAAAAAATTAAGGGTACAGGGGTAAAAGGGACTCATCGCATCTTTGGCCAAAAGAGCGATATATTCCGGATGGATAGTAGGTATTTTTCATTATATTATCACCTCTTAGCTTCCAAACTAGATAAAACGGGCTGGTTAATGAGATATCTGCACTTAAAAAAAACCTATACACGGGAACAACGAGCTCATTATAAACACGTGTACAATGCGCGCGTTTTTGCCTGTTTGATTTGGGTGGCGATTGCCATTATTCGTAGTATTATTGCATCAGCCGTCAAGAACGCGTCTCTAGTAGTGTAAGTTTGTGTATTTTTGAGTTTTCATTATGGAAGGTGGTGATATTAGCAGTGATGGAGAGCTAAATATAAGTAGTGTGATGGAGGCTAGAAGTAAGAAAATAAATTCTTATGGCAGAATAAGGGACGTTAAAAAGAAAATGAGGGTCCAAAGTCATGAAATGGGTCCAGACTGTAATTGTTTGAAAAAATGTTTTGATGTTGTGCCCTATGACATAAGAAATAGTGTATTAAAGCAATTTAATATGTTAGGTTCGACTGATGCTTAAAATTTATATCTCTTTGGATTAATAGCAGTACTTCCTGTTCAACGTAAGACTTTAAAAGAAGGCGCTAAACACTATGGTGCATCCTATGAGTACAGGATTCGGGGTCTTGTAGGAGAGAACACAAAGGAATTTAATGTGTGCCGTAAAGCTTTTATTGCTATTCATGGTATATCAAAAAAGAAAGTGGAAATCTTGGTATCAAGCTTAAAAGAAAACAGGATATGCTCCGCAGGATAAACGAGGTAAACACCCAAACCATCTTAATAAACTTTCAGTAGAAACACTAAGTCTGGCCAGGCAACATATTAATTCCTTTAAAGGCCGTAGAAGTCATTATAGCCTCAAGGACTCTACAAAAATATGCCTTTCCGAGGAATTAAATTTCAAAAAAATGCATACAATATTTAAGGAGCTGCACCCTAACAATAAAATATCCTATGAATCGTATAGACAGGTGTTTTGTCGTGACTTCAATATTTCTTTTGGATATTCGCGAACAGACACTTGTAGCGCTTGTGATGAGTTAACAGTAAAGATTAAAAACTTAGAATATGAAAAACTGGAAAATACGGAAATCCTACAAATATCTATGGAAATAAAAAGATTAACTACAAAAAATACATTACATAAGAAAAAAGCAGAAATGTTTTATAGTCGGAAAAAAATGGCTAAGAAAAACAGTAGAAAAAATTCTAACACAGAGGCAATTTGTATGGACTTCGCCAAGAATCTGCAGGTTCCAAATATACCAACAAATGATATTTACTACAAGAGACAGCTATCAGTATATGCATTTAACGTGCATATTTTGTCTACTTCTGGGAGATATGTTTATGTTTATTCAGAATCCGAAGGGAAAAAGGGTTCCGATGATATGTGCTCACTGCTTCATAACTTCATATATAACCATCTTGATTCAGAAGTGAAGCATCTGAAAATATTTTATGACTCTTGCAGTGGTCAACAAAAGAATTTCACTTTTTTTCGTTTTCTGCACAACCTTGTTAACAATGAGAAAAGGTTAGAATCCGTTGTTGTCACATTTCCTATTCGAGGACACTCATATATGGAATATGATAGGAGTTTTGGTCTTGTTAACCAAAAATCGAGAGCAGAAGTTCCCGAAGACTGGTTGCAAATATTGGAGGATGCCCGCCATTCGCCAACTCCATTCAACGTTATCAATGTGAATCACACATTATTCCGTAGTTGGACAAAATTTCTCGACAATAGTTACCCTAAAAAGTCGCCATTCCCATCTAAGCCAATCAGAGAAACCAACATACAGAGAGGAGCTCTTCTACAATATCGCACCACATACAATGGGGCTTAGGAGTCAGCTTCATTGCAAGGAAAACGCCGCAAATCCTCAAGGCTACCTGTTTGTCACCTCAAGGATAACGAATTTAGGCTACGTGAGTATAGCTATGAAGGTATTTTAAATTATTCATTATTACCACACTGTATTTCTCTTATTATTTTTTATATCAATTTAAGGACAGCTTCCAATATCTGCTGAGAAGTTTCGCGATATTCAGCATTTGAAAAAGTTTTGCAGCCGAGCAGCGCAAGAATTTTTTGCAAATTTGCCGCACCAATAAAGAAGATTTAGACGTTAAGATAATTTTTCTATATTCAAAAATTTCCTTTTATTAGAATATTATTTTATTGTCTTCCTAACTAACGACGATCGCTGTTAGTAGTACAGTGAAAGAACGAGCTGATTTCAATGAAATGAACCTCTTTTTCCCTTGTAGTTTTTGTATGTAGTTGTAAGAGTTTTTAATTTTTCTTTGTTCAGAGAAATATAAACTGTCTCAAAAAATATTTACCGTAATTTGTTTGTTATTTATTAACCTTCAGAAAAATTTCGAAAACTTGAAGAAAGCAACGTAGCGTTCGCAAACTAGAATTTCAACCTTAAACACGCTCTGATGGAAAAACATAAAAATACTCATGAGCTTCTTTTACCCCTGTACCCTTCAAATGTGTTTGGAAGTTTAGAAACTGTTTTATTTACTAGTCATATTTTTAATATTAACAATGTGACGGCCCGATCCCCGGTAACCCCTATTTTGTTCGTTGTTTTACTCTTTGAAATGTTATTATTTACCTCACAAGTTTTACTTTAAGTTCTATACTTACTGTATTTAGCCTTTTTTCCTCTAGTTGTAAAAGTGATCGTCTAGTTATTTAATTGATAATTTATATACCCACGTTGTGATAATAATAATTAAGATAAACCAAAATTCGATGCAAAGTTTGGTGCAAATTGATTAATAAAACTTACAAATTTATATTTAAACTCTTTTTATTTTTTATACTTTAAATGTGATACAATAATTAGCAAAGTATTTGTGAAGGCCCACCCCCGGCCCCACTGTTATATTTATTTTATTCGTTATTTTACTCTCAAATGTGTTATTTACCTCACAAGTTTTACTTTAAATTCTATACTTACTGTAATTGGCCTTTTTTTTCCTCTAGTAGTAAAAGTGATCATCTAGTTAATTAATTGATAATTTATATACCCACGTTGTGATAATGTTAATTAAGGTAAACCATAATTCGATGAAAATTTTGATGCAAATTGATAAATAAAACCAGACAAATTTATATTTAAACTCTTTTATTTTTCATACTTTAAACGTGATGCAATAATTAGCAAAGTATATTACAATTGTTACTATTTACTGCGATCTCACTTGAGTCCCATTCAAACGCAGACCACGTTAATTTACTATCAAGATATATTCTATTTAGGTTGATGACCAACGGAGTTAACGAACAGCGCCAATTCGCCAGTAAGTTAACTACTGTGCTGTTGTTTATATTCTTATTTAAGTTGATGATCAACGAAGTTAACGAACAACGCCAATTCGCAAGTTGGTCAACTATTGTGTTGATGTTGATTTGATTCTATTGTAGATATTTACAGGTTGCACCCTCTTAGGTAAATATTTCTACGAGTATAGAGGTGATCACCAACGGAAGTAACGAACAGCGCCAATTCGTCAGTTAATTACCTTACTATTTTGATTTCACATACACTTTGTTTGAAACCTAGTAGAACGGGTTGCTTAGCAAATAGATGTCCCCCCTTGAGCTAAGGAACAGTGTATTCACCAATTGGTTAACTTACTATTAAACTTTACCATCTCGGTTTGTACAATTTATCCAAGCTAGCAGATCCCTGTATATTTCTAAAATATTGATTTTTATCATTTCTATTAAAATGACTTAATACAACCCTGTATATTTTTTTATATTGATTTTCTATAATTTTTATTAAAATGCTCAGAATTTCACCCATCGGAAACAGATGTTTATCCTAACTGTCTTTCGGGGTGTATGACCTGAAGGCCATGTGGTAATAATTGATAATATTTTAGAGCAAATGCCTTTGTCTAAACGAAACCCCAAAGAAAGTTACATAATTTTTTTGACTCATCATTAAAAATACAGACATTAGATTATGTGCTAATTTCAGCTAGCGTTGTGACAGCGTCGATTTAAGTACGTCGCAGCGTTGAGCGTCGCATCTCGTCGAGGCACCTAGCATCGTGGTGGAAAATAAGGTATTTAATACGGTACTGCATTGGGACAGATATACGGTAGAATTGTGTAAGGGGTGCGGGACGTGACGAAGAATGTCGACAAGGATATTATGAAAGTTACATTTAGGGGCGGCAAGCGTCGAGAAGTAGAGCGATGGGACGTTGGGCGTCGGAATGAATGTAAGGTAGGATATACTTAGATGGTGCGGAATGTGACAGCGTTCGAGAAGTAGGGAGTAGGATGGCAGGACGTTTGCGTCGAGACGTTGACACTTGGTATTTTAGGATAGACGTCGTTTAGGAAGAGCGTTTTAGGAAAAGTACTGAGTACTGAACTTGATATATAACTAGATACAAACAATAAATGAATGCTTGCACTTCAAATAATAAAAATAAATGTATGCACATTAAATAATTAAAAATGAATAAATCTAAGATCATTTGGGTCTGGCTTTTTATACTAAATTTTAATGGCTTTTGTGACGTCTCTTAGTCTTAAGTTCCCATCGAAATATTGAGGGTGCAAAGAGGTGGCTTATTTATTATTTGCCTTGAAAGCTTTGTGTATCGAAATATTGTCAAAATCGGTTTTATCATCGAAACTAGAAAGATAAGCGAGTTAAGTGTTTTAATGATGATTATTTCGTGAAAACAAATATATTTTATGATCTACGTTCTCAGACACGTGCACGAAATATGGATATTTTACGGACGTGGTTAAAGATATTATTTATTAGGTGCCGTAAATAAGATTTAATTATCTGAGATTTTTCGTTAAATGAAGGATTTTGAATTTAATAAGCATGCAATTTTATATTTACTAAATGAAATTCATAAATTATTAAGGTACCTAGATGCGGTAGGTTACAACAAGATTTATTTTTATTAATTGCGATCTCACCTCTTAAACAAAAATGGTTTTAAATCTATCAAACATTTAAATTATAACAAATAGACTTTAATATTAATAATATTCGACCTTAATAATTATTAATAATGTATGAGTCTTTAACTATTTACAAGGCAATACATATAGCTAAGAAATAAAATGGTACAGTCCAATATTTTTAGTAGTAAAAAATCAAGATTTCGGAGACTCAGGATTTCCTCAAAAGTGCACTGACATCACTGCTTCTTAGCCTAGTGATGTCAGCCTCTGTTGTATGTACGTAACCTGTACCTACTCAGGAATATTCGTGAGGGTTTCTTCGAGTCCAAAGATGAATTAAGAGGGTGAATAACGATTGGAAAACAAGACAATCTGATGTGATACGATAAGGTAAGTTATTACACGATAACTTAAGAAAAGAAAAGAGAAGAGAAGAGACCTAAAATAATATTTTACATTTTAACAACCAGAGTAAATTTAAAATAGAATATTTTGAAGAAGTTATTTCTATAAGACTCACCTTGGCGTGGCGTGAGGCCTCCAAGTGGCTTCGATAAAGTCGAAGTTTTTAAATTCTAAATCTTAGAATAATTATGAAAATTATATCCACAGTGATGTGATATTTACTAGTTTTCGTAAATATTGAAATATTCACTAATATATTCTAAATTTATGTAAAAATTCGCAATAATGCGAGCACGTTCTTCACGAACCAAAATGTGCGTTCTAAAAAGAAAGCTTTCCAAAAAAAGTTCCTTTTTTTGTTATTCACCTTAGCCGGTCATGTTAGTCTAGAGGTAAGACTATAGAAAAGATCTGGTTGTAGGTTTACCTGAGAAGTTTTAGTTTGCTAATTGACAATTTTTATGTATGAGAAGAAAAGAAGAATCATTGAACTTTGAACCTTTGAAATTCTAAAGGTTATGTTATTGTTATTAATTTATTCAGGGTTTAATATTTATTTTTATATTTCAGGAAAGTCACTATAAGAAGATAGAAAAGATCCTATTAGTGAACTAAGAAGAATTATGATGGGAGTAGAACACTTGAAATAAATTGTTATACATTGTACTAGAAGGATATTCCGAATAAAGTTAATAGTTTTAC
Source organism: Psylliodes chrysocephalus (assembly GCA_927349885.1). Lineage (NCBI taxonomy): Eukaryota > Metazoa > Arthropoda > Insecta > Coleoptera > Chrysomelidae > Psylliodes > Psylliodes chrysocephalus. The sequence goes on along the minus strand of OV651814.1, from coordinate 32,414,717 downwards.
TTTGCCTTCATTTATTTTGTGTCAGCTTATTGGAAAACAGGTAAATTTACTATTTATTTTAAATTATGCCCAGAAAATATATTCGAATTTAAATTAATTAAATTTTTACAATTAACCCGTAACAAAGCATATTGTTCTATTTTGCAACACTTTATGTATAATAACACTACTGGAATATGATATTAAAATCGCAGAGCCTTCTGTTCCTGATATTGCAAAAATACTTTACAAGAAATATTTCTAGTTTTTAGTATATTTTTGTGTAATATTGTGCTTTTTGAGAGCAAAAAAAATACATGACTTTTTTATATTTACATTGTTAATAATTTTTAAAGAGTATTTAGTTTTGGAATCCGTTCACTTGCATAGTTTTTACATTAAAAAATTAAGTTATATTTTTAATTAATACTCGTAAGCTCATACCTATGTAACTTTTTTTATATATTAGTTTAATAATTAGTTCAAGAAATATCTAAAATAAAGTTAAATAATAAAACTTCTACGCCGGAAAGGTAGACGTATTTTTTTATCAGTCATTGTTTTCCACGTATTGATGCACACAACAGGACAACAGTAGGTATTATATTTTCCACTCTGTACGTATACCTACTCAAAATATATTATTATAACTATGTTCTAAATATCTGTTTTAGTAGACATTTAATTTATTAGATTTGTAATTAAATAAATTATTTAAATAAAACACTCGCTAACCTAAAGCACCATTTTTTATTCTAGTCAAAAATAAAACTTCAAAAACAAATGTATCTGTCGAATCTAGTTTTTAGGTTTTAATATTTAGACCTCAAACATTAATGATATATTATTTTAATTGTAACGGCTAGATAAAACAGATTTATAATAATCATAAATTATAATAAATGTAATTTATTAAAATAAATGTTTACTCAACGTATTTTATAAACAGAATTATTTTACAAACTAATGCGGAACCTATAATCGATTTTTTATAAATTCCCTTTATCTCTCTTTTATCTATTTATTACAAAAAAGTAGAAAAACATCGAATTCAAGCCCCTTTCCGATAAGAGGTCAAACAACACGCTGGCGGCATACTTTCTGCACCCAATAATTATTATGATAAGAATTTTTTTTGGAGTAGGTACGCCAGCTGTATACATATAGAGATGGAATATACCGTTACTTGTATTAGAATAATTAACTGGAAACAGCATACGTGAAATAAATTGCTATTGATTCAAATTTAAAAGAAATAAAATACACCATATAAAATAGGATCAAACTTGTTTGCTGTGTACTTACTTATTGTTTAATACTGGTTGTTTTTGTTCTTATAATAGGAAATAAATAAATAAGTACATAAATTACATTATTAGGTGAAAACTAAAAAGAAGCATTTGTCTGTTTAGTATTATATTAATAAACATGTGACAGTAATGTCCAATATCGTATATATTTACAAATTTAAATTAATCCAAAAAACGTGGTTAAATATATCCTCACAAAAGAGCTCCTACAACATGTGGTTTCCAAAAATACTACCAATCACACACTGTTGTAACTTAATCAAAAGGTTGTTTCCCAATATCCCAAATGGATTGAAACGAGTTTCAATAAATTTCAAATCAACCTTTCTACCACGTGTCAAATATCCATCTCGATATTCCAAGAAGGCCGGAAACAACGTTACCTGACACCTCAAAAACAGTAATACCAACATACCTTAGTGACAAATAGATGTCCCATCAGCGCCCTCTATTACGAAATAAATTCTTGACAGAAAGGGCTAAAATAAGTAAACAAAGCCTCTAAAATGAAATAAATAGCCTAACTAAACTCAAATAGAGGTCCTATTTACCCCAAACTACTCATATACTCACAATTAACATCAGGGAGAAATCGCTAGACCGACATCTTGAATACAGGGCAGCCACATACTCCCCTAGAGTGTCACAAAAGAACCCCTGAAACGCCTTCGACGGTAAGGACAAAAATCAGTCGTTCGAATATCGATCCAAAAGCACAGTGGTTTAAATGCGGGTATAGAAGGACCCATTAAATAATTACTGAACACGATATATTCCTATTTTAATGAAAAACCGCTATAAGGCCAATTTTTAACGTTACAACTGTAAAATACGTAACTGGCGCTAAACTTAAAAGTAGTCCAATGCACAGTAATAGGTATTGCTGAATTCGCAATTCCTCTTTAAATGATCTGATGATGCGTCATACTTGGTACTTGCCCTACCTAAATTATATAAGAGTGACGGAGGGGAGAAGAATAACATATGAAAATTAAGGATATGATGAAAATGTGTCCCCTTTGCAATAAAAATCGCCCAGGTTTTGTGTTTTTTTTTCTTAATCAGAGATACAAGAAAATAAAAGAAATACATAATAAGAAACTTTTTTGCGGTAGTTATAGCCCATCTTCCAGTGATTCACCATAGTAAAAATAATAAAATTTAGAATACTAAAAATGTATCGCAAGTATTTTAAGTTTACCTACTACCTAACTACTTGCAAATAAAAACAGGGCGCAACTGCCACTAACTTGACCCTTCTTAAAAAGCAGGTAAGCTCCAAAAGTGGGATAGGGGGCAAATGCCACAATTTTAGTTAGTGGCCGCAAGTACCACTGGCGCATCTACCATAGATCCAAAAAAAAAATATATAAACAACCTTGAAATTTTATACGTATTTTGTATATTTACATTTTGTCATAAGTATTTAAATTTAACTTGTTTCGCTATTTCTAAATATCTATACCCAAAATGTTATTGTGTTTTTAAAGCTGGACCTGGATTTTGTTGCACCAACTTATCAATTTTTATTTAAAACATTTTCTGACATTTCTTCCAATAACCAATACATTGTGAGAATTCATAGCACATAACTTGTGAATTTTGTGTTAATTTAGAAAAATAGGGGCATTTTTTTTTAAATATATTAATAGCTAGAAAAGGTTCTACAAATTGTATTAACGATTTTAGAGCTAACCGATTATGGTGGTGTAATTTATAAGCTTCACGAGATAATTCTTTTGTGTCAATATTCTTTGATCTAATCCAACAGGTTGTTTCTATATACTAAACAGAGTTATCTTATTTTATAACTAAAACCCGACGCCCCCAGGTCTGATAATTTTTTAATCTTTTCTTAAATATTTTTTTGTAATTTTCGATTTCGCTTTCCATTTTCACGTATCTTGGGCATTAGAGCTGTTTTCGTTGTATTACATTAAGTGAAAGTTGAGTGGGACAGAAACTCAATCCTTGTTAAATGCATTAGCTTATATGAAAAATTAAATTATAAATACCGGCTTCGAATGTAAGAAATGGGTTTCTCCCCTTGAAGAGTCCCCTCACAGGGACGCTGAACAGGGTTTATCCCTCCGTAGGCAACAAACGAGAACCACTTGGACAAGTGCCGACATGCGTTGCACACTGTTGGTTCAACTGGTCACCACCAGAGGTGACCAGATGAGTACTCACTGCGCAACGGAAAGTATGAAAGAGAGAATGAATGCATGAGAGTTACATGGGATGCCAATCAATTGCTATTGACATGTGGACCTTGCAGCGGATAAGAAAGCATGAGGGTAGATAGAAGAGTCTAGCAGGTTCTGACCCAAATTAATAAGGATGGGAACTCACTCGACTCGGGCCTATTACTGCGTGCGTGTAAAGGTACAGTTACATCTGACATTTATTGCACGATATTTATGTCTGACAGTTATTTAGTCCAGTGTAAACACACAAAAATTTCTCTCGGACATATATTTTTGAGTATTTACACTGGAATAAACAACTGTCAGACATAAATATCATGCAATAAATGTCAGATGTAACTGTACCTTAAGAAATGGGTTAGAAGTCTTCCTGCCTATAAGGTGACTGTTTTCAATATATTCCTCAAGTATATCGAGAGCTAGATTATCCTGTTACCTATAAGGTGACTATTTTTGTTATATTTTTGGAAAACACAGTAATAAAGTTGCGATAGTGTTGCCTATGAGGTGACTGACTTCTTTCAATATGTCTAAAGGTAGATTATCCTATGGCCTATTAGTTGACAACTAATCGCTATATATTTTTTCTTCGTTCTGAGCTTTTGAGAAAAGTATTTTTCACGCACGCTCCTTTTAGCTAGTATTCCACCCATCATATTGTAGTCATGGAAACGGCCATATGAAAGTTACAGCATATTCAGGTATCATTTTGTTATTAATTATATGTGCTTAAAAGTGGAACCGTTCTTATTTGGGTAAAATTTAGTAAATTGTAATTGAGTTGTGTACATTTTTTTTTTATTTACTTGTCAATGCATTTAATTTTTTTAATTGTGCAATTAATTAGAATTACGGTCGTAAGATCATTAATGTAAATCTAGCCATCACAACTAATAAATTAAGCCCTTCCGGTTTATGACCATAAGAAACAAGTGTATAATCCCTTTATGACCTGGGTAGTTTTGCGACCTGCTTTTGAGGCGGCTACAAATTGTCGCTTTTTTGTGTTTATTTAGATGGTACACACATGTTTAAATTTTATTATATTTGTCGAGTTCTAATGTCAAGTAAATTACGGTAATAATGTTTTATTTCATTCCGTAGCATGCAAAAATAAAATAAAATAAAATATAATATAAAATAAAATAAACTAATATAAAAAATAATTAAAATCTATAAAATAGACGTTAAAAATTTCTTAATAAATCATCCCGATAAACTAAATATAATATAAAAAAAATACTTTAGTAAATTAACAATTAAACAATATATAAACCGTTCTTGATTTAATTTTCCATCTCCTACATTACATTCTACATAACTTTCTTTCTTCATATTTAATTATTTTTCTTTAGTATTAATTAGAACTGTTTCAGCTATCTCTGTTATTATTTTAATATTTAAATCTAGTTTATGATATTAAAATAAGTATAATATTTTGTAAAGCACTAAACAGGACTGGCATCGCAAAACAAGCATTAAGTTGCTTAGGCTGGTGTCCGCCCTTGTTTGGTGTTAAACTAATACAATTGTTATTTTTTTATTTGTATACCTATATCAATAAAATTTATTATTATTTATTATTAATATTATTTCTAAATGTTGAGATTTCAGTTTTTTTTTGTTTTTTTTTACGAGTGAAAATGTACATTTTCGGTATTGTGTTCAGGTTAATAGATATATTATGCTGCTCTGTGCATCATTTTAACATATAGGTTATAGAAATCCGGTATAATTGTTATCCTTTTAGGAAAATAATTTAAAACTATTGAGGGACTACGGTTTGTGGTCTCGAATTTGTCATCTATAGCTGGATAATTAGAGCAGTAAAGCAAAGCGCCGAGAAAGAGCCTTACGCCACCAAAAAGAGCTAAAAGCCATTCATAGTACGTGTAGAACCTCAATAGTATGACCTTTAAATGATATTTCCCCACGTCTATGGACAGAAAAGCCTGATAGAGGCAGGATGGATATTTACTAGATATATCCGAAAAGAAGGCCTAACGGTCATCCCCCTTTATATTAGGTGTTTTGTTTTCATCCGTTATTGTTATATATGCAGTGCTGAGCACAATCCTAAATATGTCATTAAGATGTTAGTGGAAAGGCGTAACACAAGATGAGTATAAACTTTTCATTTACATATTTATATCTATATTCATATCTCGCCATAATCTTCGTGATACCGCTGTACTTCACTATATCAGACAATACGTAGTCTATTATTCTATTAGCAGTGTGTACGATTGCAAACTGTAAGGAGATAACAAATATGCCGTAGTACTGTCGTCATACTATAGCCCGTTCATGGGAGCTTAAATCCTTCCTGTTAGAAATGAGACAATACCTGTGTTATGTTAAATAAAATAACATTAATGTAAATTTCCCGCTATAAAAAATAAGTTAAAATAAAACAATTCTTAATCTATTTTTGTGTTTGATTTTTTTTTCGGCATTACAGCTACATTAAACTCTAAACGAAATTTTGGAGTCCTACAAAAATCACTTAATAGCCAAGGTTTTGTATATTTGTAAAACTAAGTTAGGACCCTGTTTAGTAGGTTATATAACTGTTTATTGTACTTCAAAAGAAGTAGAAATGTCAAAATATTCAGAACATAATTTGATAAATAGCTCAGCAAATTGTAGAACGTATTGTTGTGTACATAAAGTTGTTCTTGGATTAGGTACTAACTGAGATATTACCAGAAACAAAGCTATTGTAAGGAATATGCTCATCTACACAGAGAGTCAACAAGCATTACTTACCCTGAACAGACCATACATTTAATCAGTGATAGAACCAGCATCTCACCAAGTCTTGGTGTTACATTAACAATGTAGTGTCTTTAAATGGGATTTAAAACCAAACTATGTCGAAAGGTAACGCTCCAGTTGATTAACTAACCAAAAACGTAGTCAACCATATACGTTTAGGATCTGGCCTTAAATTAAACCAACAATATCCTTTCCTCTTAAGGAAAGGTGGGATACATTAAAAAGATGAAAAATTTCTAGGGAACTTTTAAGCTAATCAGACAACAGAAATCAAATACTTGTCCATAACTCATAGAATCTGCGCTGAATCACAGGTATTCTGCCTGATAATTCAAGTAAGGAAGCTCTCTCACATAGGATGGATCTAGAGATAACAGAGATATAAGCAGTCATTGATAAAATATAATATTCACGATGCCAACATTAATTCTACAATTAATACATTTTATTTCTAGACGCGGGGCGAGGCTACGAAAGGTGAGAAGTAAGAGAAGGGATAAAGAGAAGAATTTTACGCAGTTTTATCAATTGATACCATACACAACGTAAATTTTCATGCCGGTGTAAGCCCTGTTGACTCTTCCAATCTAACATTGCTAGAGTTTTGGAATTTATTGAAAATTATTACATCTAATTTAGTGAAATTACATCTCATTTAGTTAAATTTAATATAACTAATATTTAAAATTTTTTGGGTTCAGTTGCAATAAAATAGGTTGAATTATTTTAGCTTTTTAAATATATGTAAATAAATTTGTAAACAAAACGAGAATAATGAAATAGGCATATGACAACAGCGGATATGATACCCGTGTGTCCCTTAGAATATGTCTTATTCAGGGCCGCACGATACTGGTTAGTAGTTTCATCTCCTCGTAATCTCTGCATGGATCTGTCAGACTGCGCACACTATATATGAGTTGCAAATAAGAAGATAGGCCTATCGGTCGTATCCACTAGGATGACCCGGTGTTTTCATATGTTAGAAAATTTGTATTAGATGAGTATTGGCTAACACTTGGCAACAAAGAATCAAACTTTTTGGAGTGAGGGTAGCCATATGTGAGTAGTACGGATTAAGTCTTGAACAAAACTTATTCCTTTTTAATAATGAAATTTTTACACAGACAACAGGATTAGCTATGGGTTCACCTTTATCTCCTATACTTGCAGACATCTTTATGCATAATTTTGAGAATAACAATATATTTAACAACAATCCTTTTTGCTCAGCTATTAAATTCTATCATAGATATGTTGATGACATACTAATACTATGGACTGGTGAGCTGGATAAGTTAAATAACTTCCTAAATTATATAAACACCATACATATTAACATCAAATTTACATTAGAGATAGAAAACAACAAATCTATCAACTTCCTTGATTTAACTATATCCCATTGTAAAGATCTTAAGTTGGAATTTAACATATTTAGAAAACCTACTCACACAGGGGTTGTTATTGATAATTTATCCAATCACCCAGTTACACATAAGTTAGCAGCTTTTAATTGTTACTTGGAACGTCTTCTGAAAGTACCTTTATCAGTAGATAACTTTAATAAAGAACTCAATGTTATCAAACAAATTGCTAATAGTCACAATTATGATCAGAACTTAATAGATAAAATGCATCATAGAAAACAGAATAAACGTAATCAGAACAATAGTTACATAATTAACCCCCTTCCCAATATTGAAGCAGATAATCGTAAGTATGTTTCACTTACTTTTATTGGAAAATTCTCATATCGTATAGCCAACTTGTTCAAAGGTTCCTTCAGAATTAGCTTTAGAACGTCCAACTCCATCAGTAGCCTCTTTGTTAGGAATAAGGATAAAATTGATCCTATGGATCAGTCTGGTGCTTACAAACTAACTTGTTTAAACTGTCCATGCTCATATGTGGGAAGGACCTTTCGTAATTTTAAAATACGCCTGAAAGAGCACACACGCTGTCTTAACACTAACACTACTGGTTTTTCTCACTTTACTGCTCATTTGTTAGACACTGGTCACGATTTTGATTCTAGCATGGGCTTCGACATTTTGCATATGACTTCTAATAAATTCCTTCTGAATAACTTTGAGAACCTGGAAATTTTAAAAATATTAAATCTGGTCCCTCTTGCTCTCTGAATGCACAAATTCAATTTATTAGTACCCCAACGTTTTCTGCTCTTATTTAAATTAATTTCTAAACTGTACTCCCACTCATTTTATCTTCAATCAGTTACTTACCACAAATTAATGAACTCTCTCCCAATTTAGATTTTCTTCTCTGTTTCCATTAATTTTTACCCACTCGCATCTTTCATATTAAATGTTCCCTTAATTGGCTTATTTAAATTCTCCCACTTGGTTGTCATACGCCAAAATTTGACTTTTCTTTTTTGACATTCGTACTTGTCAACTCATTTTCCGTTTTCCTGTAACAGTAATTTTTCTTTTGATTATCTGCTTAAATTTTCACTTTTACATATGAATTTTCATATTTTCTTGTTTAGTGTTATATTTTTCTTATTAGTATTTTTTACTTTCTCATTCTAATTTAATATTTTTACTATCAATAAATTGTGCCACCGCCACCTATACTCACTTTCAGTAAATAACACCTTTTTTAGTACACCATTTATCCGCTAAATTTAAAATTTACAGTTTACTGCACTAATTCGTTAAAATCTAGATAGATGTCATGGGAATCTGATAATTTTTACTTTTTACTTTTTACTCTTTACTTTTATTTTATAATTAACGTTATATTCTTTTAAAAAATTTTTAACTGTTTGTGCTTGTAAAAACTATTTTGTGTTGTTTAGTTAATAAATGTCTTACATGTGTTTTAATCAATTTATTCAATCAGACATCTCGCGGTTTAACCTAACCTAAAATATATTTAAAAAAAAAATACTATTGTAGGTATTACATGACTTTTTTAACTCGTTTTGTTAAACTTTATGTAGCACTTCCTTTATGGAAATAGTCAAGGTGAGTCAAGGTCATTGTTTAATTTTCTTTTGTGTTTTTTCTGTTACTTTGTATATGTTAATGTCCGTTCATACTTTTATAATTGTTTTTATTACTACTGACTCCTTGACATTCCATTTAGGTGTGCCTGATGATGAAGCAATAGCTTCGAAACCGATCGCCAATTAAAATTGGGTTGTGAGAAATAAAGGATCTTTTCTTAATACTTAAAGAATCAAACTTCTCTACGACGTTGTCATGCAACTACATTAAATCTGGAGGTTGGCTGTCGAGTTAAGCAAGGCCTTAACGATTCGCTAGGAAGAACAACATCCCAGTGAGGCTCGAGTGATATATGGGCAACCGACCCTCCTCACCTTACAGATAAAGATACGTATTTTAAAATTGTAACTTGCCTTCTTTCTCGCCTCGTCTGCAAACTTTCAAACTCGTACTTTAATAAATCAGTTTTGAACTTATAACGTTAAAAACTGGGCAATAAAGTCCTGATTATAAATACGTTAAGTGGGCGTAAAGTGACCCTTTATCGCCCGCGGAGTACTTTATCGCCAGCGAACTAAATTTCTTTTTTTTATTCTTTTAAAAATTCACATCTAGTTAGTAAAACAATAGTTGTTTATTAATAAACGATCTTTAAAACGGTCGAACAGAAAATTTTATATATTTGTTAATAAATTGTCATTAAAAGGGTCGTTCATAAAATGTATGTATTTCGGGCGTAAACACCGTTTATGTACCTTACGTGTTAGTGATGCGGTCCATAAACGCCTGTTTTACGTCCTTGATACATAAATAAATATTATTTTACTATCAAAAATGTATTATCTATCTAATCCGTAACTATTCCTTTAATTATTAGAAAATAAAAGACTAATGTTACATTCACCTCTCGAGATTACCTGACTAACATTGTCAATTAGCTTCGACATAATCTAACTGTTGCACCTAGAATACCTCTGCCCTATTCAATAGTTCCGTTGCAAAATTTGATGGAAGATTGTTTCATCTCTATTTTGTACGTTTTATTACTAATTTCGTAATCCGTCTGATGCGCAAATCAACAAATTGCGCAGCTGATTTTCTGTCAATGACCTCATGTCGGGAGTCAACAATTTTTTTGCGATAAGAAATATTAATTTTACTATATTTAGTGTCTGTCGTATGTTACACTTCTACGATAAATTATTTGTTTACTGACATCGTTTAACTCATAGTAAATATTTATTTTGATTAAAAATACATCAATTATTTTTAAAAATGGATCTATAGGTCACTTACGGTTTTTTATTCATCGATGCAACAAGTTGAAATTTTTCCTAAAGTTAAAATGGCCATTTTAATACTATTATTTAGTAAAAAAGTTATGGTTCTTTAAGAAAAAAAGCGTACTAAGTATCTAGATGGCGAAAGAGCTAATTTGTTCTACATTTGACCGACAAAAGTGGCATGTCGTGTTATTTTGCTTGTTATTTGTAGTTGGATACAGAAAAGTGGGGTGAACAACATGCACTATGTCCCAGTGGTGAGAGCTGTCGTATAACCTGTCAAATAAAAATTATGTTTCTTATCGATGAATTTTTACGTTTTTGCTAACAATTAAATAATTTAATGATGAAGTATTAAACAATTGAAAAATGAGGAAATTAGAATAAACTAGGTTTAGAGTTACATTTAAAACATGATAAATTAGACCGATTAATTCAATAATCGATTTAATCAGAATAATTCATTTATGTGCTTCTAAAATTATTAATTTCTGTTTGCTATACCATGTAACTAACCAAAAATTATTAAAAAAAAAAACTACAATAAAATTAAATCGAGTATTTTTTACCTCTGAATGAAGTTGAAAGTAACTACTTGCTGAATAAAATATTGTAAACAGACGAACCGGGTCTTAACTTAGTTTTACAAATATTCAGAACCTTAGAGTTCAATGTAGCTGTAATGGAGAAAAAAGTTAACAGAAAAATAGATTAAGAATAGTTCCATTTAAACTTATTTCTTATAGCGGGAAGTTTACAATAATGTTAGTTTTGTTTAACATAACACATGTGTGGCCTTTTTCATGTCTCATTTCTAACCGGAGGGATATCAAGCTCCATGAATCGGCCAAAGTATGATGACAGTACTACGGCATATTTGTTGTCCCCTTATAGTTAGCAATCATACACACTGCTAATAGAATACCTGCATACGTATTGTCTAATATAGTGAATTTTTTATTCAAACCATTTCTTCACCTTTTTTAAAATATAGTATTTACAAGGTCAATATAAAATACAGTCACACAATGTACACAGTACAATAATTGTGCGGCTCTTGCAGTCGCCTACTAGACCTATGGCGATTTCCTCGCCTTTAATATATCGCGTGATTTATATATTATGACTGCTAGAAATAGCCGCATTCACTCCTTGCCCTGGGGGCATAATTAAGGGATTTAGGTTGTTTTTAGTTGGTAATTGTAAGTAAAAGTAGATTTGTCTTGTCCTAATTTGGTTTTGTACCCTGAAAAAGCTAGTAAATAACAGTAGTTGGTGGTCCTATATGAAGTCTGTCATTTTTTGTCCTAATTCACTGGAAAAGTGGGATATGAACCCCCGACAGAGCCACAACCAAGAATGTGAAAGGCCCTGGTGGTTGGCTCATCGTTCAGTCCTCCATCGGACTGGATCACATAAATTTTCAGTCAGTGTGAATTATTGTTTAGTTTGTTTGTACGCACGTTGTCCCCCTGATGAATATTCATGATGCAATCCCCCAATTCGTCTAGGAGACATTGCGAATAGAAGTTTTCTGATGTTTTTATTATGAAGTCTTTAATCATTGGCATATTTGCCGTAGCGTGAATGTCTCGTATTCTAGCGTAGCGGTCATATCCGAGAGCTAGCCTCAGACACCTGTTTTAACCTATTTGTAGCTTAGCGAATTGAGTGTTTGCCACTGAACAAAAGACCAGACAACCATATGTTAGGATTGGTCTGAAGATATATTTATATAATAGAAGTTTGTTCGACAGGGCTAGCCGGCTTCGTCTATTTATAATGGGGTACAGAGACCTTAAAATGCCCGAACTTTTGGCAACCCTGTCTTTAATGTGTGCCATGAACCTTGTTACGGTTCAAAATCCATATGAGTGTACTGAGATGTTTTTGCCACAAAAATAATATATATAGTATTGACATTTAACTTTTAATTTACTTTAATTTATTATTTAAGTATAATAGGAATAAAATCTATTAAAAGATCACTCCGTATACTCCGTTTTGGGTAGAAGTTTAATAGGAGATCCATTTCGCATGTTCTGTGAGTTAACTAGAATGAAAAGATACCTTTTATAAGTCCATTGTCAAATTGGAAATTGTAGAAGTTTTAACCTTTTATCAAGTACGTCTTTCTTGTTTTGAAGATTCGTTCTGGTCCTCTATAGATATATTTTCCATTGTTTTTCTTAATTAGTTTGTAGTTGAGTTCTAGGAGCCTAAAAGGGACAAAGAAACGTTTTGAATTCTATAAATGGTTTCAGGGTTCATTTTCTTTGTTTATTTACATTAATTATGAAATTATGTCATTCAAATTTATTCAGGTAATTGTCCAATTCATTACAAATAATTAAAACCCCAAATAATCTAAGTAATTTTAGAATTAGGTAGGTGATTGTCAGAAATTGGCTAATAATATTTTAAATTACCTGTCATATTTTATTATCATTTCCTGTAGAAGTCATTAATTTTGTCAATGCATATCCTGCCACCATATTTCATTCTTCTAGTATCCCTTCATGGAACATGTGTTTTTGAAGATCTTTTTATAAGGATATAAGGTACTAGAAACGAAAAGACTGATTACAAATTTATTTAGTATTACTATTTGTTGGTATACTTAATCTCACAAGAGGATTTTATTTTCAATTAAGCAAAACTTACTTCTAAAAAGGCCACATTTCAACTCACAGGTACAGTAATTTCTCAATTATCACTTATTAGTCCTTCCTTAATATAAGATTGTATATATAAAGTAGTATTTTGTATTTTAGGCCTTTTTTCCTTTTCTGACTATCGTAGTTATAGATAGTTTCATTTCATTTTTCTTGTTTGATTAATTTACATTGGAACAGTTACGTGTAATTCCGGACATCACATTAATTTGAGGTAGTCTCAAGCACAGCTATATTTGAGAACATTACTGCTGGATAGTAGTAAACTATTGAGACACCATTTTCATCCCTGACTCACTGGAGTTACCTACAAACGAAGGAAAGGACGATATTTTAATTGGAGGCTAAGATAAGTGGACCTATTCATACCTTTGAATCTAATAGGCTATTTTGTCAAGTAACCCTTCCAAAGAGGTCTTCGAATTCAACCCTTGCCTAGGTAGGATAGTGTCAATCTCCAAGGTAGGAATTTTACTGATTATACTAGCTCAAGACTATCAGATAGAAGGTGTTATCACACAAAATATATCTACCCTCAGTGTTTGGGAATATTCTGAAAATTGTATATATTAATAACCAGTTTTAACCTTTTAGTTTGTATATATTAAAATCAGTTATTTTGTAAGCCACCCTATTTTCTATCTATTTTAAACGGTACGTAAGCTGTATATTAAATTCAAGGGCTTACCTATAAAACCGAATTATAGCTAGGTATTGAATAAAACCTCAAGATTCTCCTTTAATAAACACGTTTTAATTATATACCATAACCCTTAAAATTATAAATTATTCTTCTTTTCCATTTGCGGTATCCACCACATAAATTTACCCAGGTAATAATCGATTGTATCTCGGTACAATCGCCAAACGGTCTAAACCGAGTCAGTCATTCAGCCAAATTCAAAGATAAAAGGAAAAATCACCTACGACCCTCCCTCTGACTGAGCAGCACAGAACACTCTAGATAATTAATTTTTATATTGTTTTGCTCTGTAGGTCATAGCAACCTTAACTGCTTATCACAAAGAATATGGCGAGATATGAGTATGGATATAAATACATAAATGATAAGTTTTACCTCATCTTGCATCACGCATTTTCACTAATATCGCAATACCTTATTTTACGATTGTGATCAGCACTGCACATATAACAATAACTTGGACGACAATAGAACACCTAATATAAAGGGAGATGCCCGTTAGGCCCACTTTTGGGGTATCTTTTCTTGATATCCATCCTGCCTCTTCAGGCTTTCTGTCCATAGACGTGGAGAAAAAAGTATCATTTTTAGGTCTACTATTGAGGTTCCGCACGTACTATGGGTGGCTTCGGGTTTGACGCTTTGCTTTTTTGCTCTAATTATCGACAAATCAATATTATAAATGACAGCTCCGAAACCACAAGCTGTAGTCACATCACAATCTCACCCCATTTTTCTGAAAGGATAACAATTATACCGGAGTTCTATAACCTATGTGTAAAAATGATGCCCAAATGAGCTTAATATGTCCATTCACCTAAACATAATACCTAAAATTATATTGTACATTCTCTCTTAAAAAGAAACCAACAAGACTGAAATCTGAACGTTAAGAAATAAGACATGCTTTTACCCATTTTTGCATCATACCAAATTAAATAAAACAATATTACCGTAATTAACTTAACATTAAAAGTAAAGTAAAGTAAATTTTATTTGACTACGTTACATATTACAATATATATTTGTAGCAAGTCACAAAACGTACATATTAAAATAACAGCTTATTTTTAAACATAAAATACAGAACTACACAATGAAATAACTACATACATATAATTGTTAAGTAGAATAAAATAATAAGTTTACACAGATCGATATATTCCTCTACGGAATAAAAACAATGTGTCAACATAAATGTTTTTAATTTTTTCTTAAATGAATTGAACTCCAGCAGCCCAAACTCGGATGGAAATATATTATAAAGACCAAGGTCGAGGGAATTGTTTTTTGATTTATTTAGACGATATCTATAGACCTTTTCATCATGTGATGAGCGCAAGCGCAGCCACCATGTTGAAATAGCGGTAATTCAAAAGTTTCGTACTGTTTTGATCGACAATGGCTGAGAAAGCAATGTTATCTCTACAGAAAAATTAATCATTAGAAAAAATCGTTGATAGTGAATAACTTTTTTATAACTCTGTGGAAGCGCATAGTTGGGAGCAGTTGAAAAGGAGGTTGAAGTGTCTTGGATGTTTGTTACAAAGGAACAAAGTGGACTAATTGAGAGGTTAGGTGTATCAATACTTTTTAACTCTGTAAAAAAATTAATGAAAACAAATAATAATTATAACTTTATTCTAATTAATTATGCCAACCAACTATTACTACTTGCAAAAACACTTTAATTAGCATGAAAGTTAATCACGAGTGTAATTAATAAAATAAATTATTTATTATTTTGAGGATCAACATGACATTTTTAATCATTTAATGTGTATACCGAAGTAGTATTTAATATTAAAAAAATATTGTTTAATACCACATGCGAATTTTCTTCTGTTGGACCACTTTCTCCATGAAAATGCAGTGAAATATAAGTATCTTTAGTAACATCATTAATCCATCGAAAACCGTTGTCACTTCGACCATATTTTTTCACACTTAATGCACATTTCGAATATCTTTTAATATGGATGTTGCCTGATAATTGTTTACGATATTGCAGTTAAGGCTTTGGAAAATTTATAAAATAATATCTATTGCCTTTGAATGATTTATACCGTGTGTCACTTTTACATAACAACACTGTTTTGTTATTCCTTTCCGTACAGATAACATAATTATAATTGATTGTGAAAATGTATTTTTCAATTAAGACACTAAACTTATTATTAATTTACTTTTTTCTTCCTTTTTTTAAATGAATATAGATTTAAATTAATATTTATCAATTATAATTTTTTTCACGTAAGCATTTTAACATACTTGTTTACAAAAACAGTACGAAAAAGATGGCTGAAACTGACGCATGCGCACAAAAAAAAATTGTGATGAAAAGGTCTATTTATTCTTAAGTTGTTAGCTTGTCTGGTAGGATATTTGTGAATGTCGGACTGCCTAGAAAGACATGATAATTTCTTATGAATTTCCAAAAGGACACTTAATATATAAATCGTTGGTAGAGGCATTATTCCTGGCTGAATAAACAAGGGCTGACAATGTTCTCTAAATTTGGAACCAGTTATGATTCTAACAGCCTTCTTCTGCAGCCGAAAAATCAAAATTGCATCTGAACTGTTACCCCAAAGCGCAGTGGCATAATTTATGTGGGAATGGAATAGGTAAAAGTAAAACGTTCTTAATATGTTACGATCTGTTATAGTTTTAAGCTGCCTCAACAGATATAAGGTACTGCATAATTTAGGTTTTAATTTATTTATATGAATTCTCCAAGTTAAATTACTATCTAACATAACTCCAAGTAACTTAGTACTATTGCAATTTTGAGAATCGGTAACCGAAGAAAACTGCAATTCCTGAGATTTATTTTGATTTAACATGATATTGTTAGCTAAGAACCAATGTTCAGCTTTAGCGATAATAGTTTCTGCAGTATTTTTCAATTCAATTTCATTTTTTGCAGAGTACACAAAAGTGGTATCGTCTGCAAATAGAACAGTTTTAAAAGGACCCATAAAATTACTTAAATCGTTGGTATAAATAATAAATAATAATGGTCCTAAGACAGAGCCCTGTGTAACTCCATGCTTAACCGAACTAAAATTAGACCTTTGGTTCTGAAATGTGACAGCCTGAAGGCGTCCAGATAAATAAGATTGTAAAAGTTTTAACGCACTTCCTCGGACGCCGTAGTAATTTAACTTTTCAATCAAGATGTCATGAGAAATGCAGTCGAAAGCATTCGACAGGTCGCAAAGAGTAACTGCTGTGTGACTACCTTGCTCAAGGCCAGACACCACTCCATGAACAACATCTATTACAGCTTGAACCGTTGATTTGTTGGTTCGAAACCCATATTGAGCAACAATAAAGTAGTTTTTTGACTCAAAATAACTATAAAGACGTGATTTAATGATTTTTTCAACGATCTTGCTAAATACAGATAAAATTGAAATTGGACGATAGTTGTCCACGATATTCTTATCGCCTTTTTTATGTAATGGTATAACTTTCGAATATTTAAAACAATCTGGAAAGACTCCAGTACTAAATATAACATTTATCAGATTGGTCAAAGGATCTAACAACAAATCAGTAGTTTGTTTTATAATTTTAACGTTTAGTTCATGAACGTCAAGAGAATTAGAGTTTTTTAAGCATTTTATTGTATTCAAAACTTCATTTTGTGTGACCGGATTTAAAAAAAATGATCCAACTGGTGTAGGAAAGTTTTTAAAAGATAAAAGGCTTTTATTAGATACTTTTGGAAGCGATTTAATTATTTCAAGAGAAATATTTGTAAAAAAGTCATTAAATGCGTCAGGATTAAGATTAATATTACTGTTCTTAGAGACAACTCTGTTTTCTTCGTAATTAATTATTCGCCAGCAGGCCTTCGACTTATTGCTAGATGTTGTTATATAATTACTATAAGCAGTTTTTTTGGTATTTTTCAGTGTAAGATAATATTGATTTCTAAATTGTTTTTAAGTGTTTGAATCACTCGACTGTTTGCTTACTTCTGCTTTAACTTTAAGAGCTGATAGAGTATTTCTCATAGATTTTATATTTTCATTGAACCAAACTACCGGTGATTTTTTTGCTTATTCTACGCATTTTTTAAGTGGGCAAAATTTGACAACCAAATCACTATAGGTTTTTATTAAAAAATTTGCAAGATACTCTGCATCATAAATTGTTTCAAAGATAACCCAGTCAATAGAGTTTAGGGAATATCTAATTTTATCAATTGATTTTTTTGAGAAAAACCTGTTGTAAAAAATTTGTGGTTGATTTTCAATATTGTTTTTCACAGTTATAAATTGGCCTCGATGGTCTGAAATACATGGTTCAAAAACACTGGAATTTATTGAAGAATCGTCTAAGTTTGTAATTAGGTTATCCAAACGAGGAAGATGTAGCCGTGACTCTAGTATATTCATTAATCGCAGTTTTTAAACCAAAAGACATTAAAATAGAATTGAGCTTGGTATAACCTCTCGAAGTAGCTTTAAAATCAATATTAAAATCACCCAAGATAATAATATTTCGTTCAAGTGTTACAATTATATTTAATAACTTTTCAAAATTTTCAAAAAATAAATCAATATTTCCTTTACCCGATCTATAGACAACTATAAGCAATTTCAACTCGGGAAGTTCTAATGCGCAAAATTCACTTGATTGTTCGAAGTTAAATTTTGTTACGTCCAAAACGCTTATTTTTATGTTTTTTTTTAGAAATATAGCTACGCCGCCACGCAATTTCTTACTTCTACAAAAGGAAGTAGCACATATATAACCATCCAAGTTCACGCTACTAAGATTCATCTCATTTAGCCAATGTTCCGAGATGCAAAGAACATCAAAATTAAATTCGTTTAAGAATACATCAAGCATTTCCACTTTGTTAGACAAACACTGCACGTTTAAATGAAATATACTCACCGATCTTTTACATTGCAAAATACTATGTAGATGAAATTTATCAAATATGTCATTTTTCTTTGTTGATGTGGAATCTAGATATTTACAGTCACATGTGTCTTTCTGAAAATTCTGTCTAAATTGAAATCTTCTAACTTCTGCTCCTTTGGGCCAAATAGCTGGATCGAAAATTTGGTTTATTTTGTCCATCGGAAACGAAACTTTATATGGACACCCTATCATTTCTGTGCCATTCTTCACATGAAAAGTTAATGTTCTGGGCACTTTTCTTTAAAAAATTTAAAACGTCATCACTTTTTATCTCATTTCCAATTCTTGATAGATGTAAAAAACCTTGTCTCGGTACTATTTTAAATTGTTTATTTTGAATTTCATTGCTTCCAATATTTGCTTTATTGTTGTATATTTTTTTGTAAAGGGAATTCCCTCTGTTTTTGTCCTCAGAGTTTGTTGACCTTTCATACCTGCTTTCTTTGATGGTTTGTTTTGATATATTTATTTTAAGAACTTCATTGAAATTTTTTTGTGGGTTGTTATCTTTAGAATTGTTATCTTTTGTTAAGTTTTTGTTGTCCTCTGTTGATCCAAACTGAGCCCGATGAGAACTATTTAATATTAAAGTTGAATTTGAATTTTAACTGCAAGATGGCATATTATTAGTTTCGAAATTTAAATCTTTAAATTGTTTTAATAACACAATTAAATCTGCCTCTTCTTGTGTGCGCTTTTCCAGGTGAAAAGTTAGTTTACTCATAGTGTCTAATTCACATTTTATTTGGTCTAACTTTTTAAGACTTCCTTCACATTGAACACAATAATTGAGGTTAGAGTAACTATCATGTAATTTTTCATTATATACTGGTTGTTTATCCATAAGTTTTTTTATATATTTCACTAATATATCACTAGTCACAGACATCGGTATTTCAAATGTTAAAATTAGATCGATTAATTCATTTTTCTTGAGCTTATTCAGCTCAGACGTTGAAACTGCGATTTCACTACACTCCGCCATCTTGATGTCAAATTAACTAAGTCCGCTATATGCAGAATCTCTTCGAGGGACCAGCGAATAAACTCGAAAAATAAATATAATATAATTTAAGCATCTGTTTACCATCTAAATAAACGCAAAAGACAAATTTTTATATCCCAAAAAAGCTGGTCATTGGTTTTCTAAACCCTAAAATAATACAGGGCTTTGACACTTGATTTGTATGATTATAAACCGGAAGAGTTTAATTTATTAATTATGGCGGAATTTATAATGATTGATTTTTATGCCCGTAATTATTGCCCTATAAAATAAAATGAAATGCCCTGACAATGAAATGAAAAAAACTACCCACATAACTTAAAATTTAACAATTGACTAAATTTTACCCAAATAAGAACGGTTCCCCTTTGAAACACATATAAATAATCACAAAACGATAGCTGTAATAAAACCATGCTGTAATAACTCTTCTCCTCCGGCTGTATACAAGATTACTATACAAAGAATACTAGTTAGGAGTATGCGTCGAAATGCGTTCTAGAACGGCGTTTCCGCGATTAAAACCGATAATCGTAGCGTCTAAAAGAAGATACGATTATCGCTAAAATCCACGCACGTGAAACCTCACAACAAAGAAAAAGATATTGTCGACAAAAGTAGAATAACAATCGCAATACTTTTAGCTGTTTTCCACCAGTTTTTTACGGTAGGATCAGAGGTATTTCTTTATCCGACGTCGTCACCATAGGCAACGGTTTATCAAGACAAGTCACGCAAATAATCCAATAACTCGGAGATGCAATCCTACAAAACTCTTAGAAGAGAGAAAAATTAAGCTCTTTTAAAACGTCCGTCTGTTTGGTCACAAATAACTACCTTTCGATATACAAACATAATATATCAGAAGTCACCTTAAAGGTAACGATGTATAGCGCAACAGAAGTTGTTTCAAAGAGAAAATAATTTATCTACTCTGTCGATATCTTTTACTGCGTTTTCCAAAATTTAACAAAAAAGCCGTCACCTTATAGTTAACGAGATAAACCTTTCAATATACTGGAAGAGTATATAGAAAGGAGTCACCTTAACCCTTAACTGATGACCCTACTTTTAATTACATAAATGGTAACCATAAGTCTGATGGACTAGCGAAAAAAGCGAATTTTTTCAAAAGTTAAGACAAAAATAATTTGATAACATTTTTTTAAATTAATAATACAATATTATTATGGAATTTTAGTTATATTTAGTTATATTCAAATTAACATAATGTATATTTAAAGTAGGTATATTTTATATAAAAAACGTAAAAAATAGAAATATATAAATTCTACACAAAACCTGCAGATAACAAAAAAATACAAAAAAATAGTCTTGCTTTACCCTGGTATAGCTTTAACAAATTTTAGAACACTGTTAGACTCTTTCTTACTTCACTTATACCTGTTCCTTGAATAGAAATAATTAGTGGAATTGTCGCACTCTTTCTCATCTTCGCTAGATATCATTTCCGGGTCATATTCTCTTCTTCATTTTCAAAAGGCTTTTCTTCGCTGTCCATTAAATGATCATTGTCTATACAGTTTTCTTCTTTCACCTCTTCATTACTTGTGTAACTACTCGCCTCATTGTATTATTTTAAACACAGTTCCTCGAAATCGTCGTCTCATGTGTTTACACTATGTCGGGAATCAGCCATTTTATATTATCACTAATGGTGACCTTGCGTCTAATAGACTCGTTGATATAAAAATAACAAAACGAAGGACGTAACTCTCCTTATGGCAACTAAAGGCTATGAAGGTACACGGAGGGCCGCTTGTCACATATTTCGGGTGAGAGATGTCGATGCGTACACCATCGTGCGATGTCTGTAGGACTCATGGTCACTAGTTAAGGATTAAAGATAACTGAGTCTTACACTTTTTTTGTCAACTGAACTTGAGAAAGGCAGGAAGAATTCTAACCCATTTCTTACAATTGAACGATGTTTTTATACTTTATTTTTCCCATTAAGGTAATGCATTTGACAAAGAACGATTGAATTTCTGTCCCACTCAACTTTCACGCAATGTAGTACCACGGCAAACAACTCTAATGTGCAGCATTTGGTTTGCGGAACGTCCCCAATGTCCGAGCTTACATCTAAACAATTTACAAACAAAATACGTGGAAATAAAAAGCGATTGATATATTCTCGAAATCGCCACAAAAAGAACATAAAAATATCAGACCCAGGGGCGTCGAATTTTACTATAGGCTCTTATTTGCTATATTACTCGTATTACGTTAATTATAAACAGTGAAAATATTTCAGGAATGTGTAATGAAATGCTGACATCTTTTACCGCTCCTGCAGAGATTTTTGAAGCTTACGGAACTAAAGGAAGTGTTTCTTTGGGCGGGTTATTTTATTGTTTTAAATAAGTATAACTACGATAAATATATTTTTTTTCTAACTGAATTGAGGTTGGTAACTGTTGATTCATCTCCACAACAACTCCACTACCTCCAAGGTATTATCGTGGCCCGTTTAAATTTTAAAGAATATGGAGGAAAATAACTTACATTTAGTTCTTTATATACTTAGTACCATTTTAATACAAAATTTTGTATAATTTTAACTTTCAAACATTTCTTAATATGTCTAAAGATGGCCCCATAGGCCAAAATTAGCTACGATCTGTTGTATTTATATTGTTCTATCGATTTTAACAGTTTTATTCTTATCGAATATACGACCACATTTAAGAAAAAAAGAATAATATTTCGCTGTAATTAAATTAAACGTTATTTTACTCGGTATTCTTCAATTTATTTCAAACATTGGAGTTCTTCCTATAGCTTCCTACTGTAATCTCTCAGGAGCTCTTAATGAAATATTTACATTTCCGTATTGCCTACATATACTGATTTGAATCTGATCAAACGTTTCGAACCTAATTGAAAGCATCGTGGGAGAGTTCGTAAAATCTTCCGCATCGCATACCCTCCTTATTGTCATGAACATTCGGCAGCTGTCTCTAGAAACGTCGTTATCGTTCAAGATATTACCTAACCTAAAATTTCAAGAATAAAAAGTTATGACTTTCTCCGGCACCTTAATTTTCTTTTACTCGCGTAGTTTGTATACTGATTTTTAACGGGTTTCTCCCGAAAATAAATTATCTCTTCAAACGGGCTCTCGAGAAGCTGTCGCATTTAATTAACTTTGAAACATACCACATTGGTCAAAATTTTAATCTAGCTGCGCAAAAATAGACGATTGTGTGGTTAGTTATTTTCACCCATTATTCGTGAATGGACGGATTTTGTCTTCACTATAATATTGCGAAGTAACTAACAGTTTTTTAGTTCTTATTATACTAACTAAAAAACATTTTTGTAATACATGAAAAAATTAAATCTCAAAATCAATATTGTATGAATTTATTGTGTTAGATTAATACAGGTATGACACCATCTTCATCTGTAATATAAAAATCTTAAGGTAAATAGGTCATAAAAATAGATTAGTAACTAATAAATATACTTTTAATCACAGAAGGCAACCTATCAAATATGATCTATGAGACAAATGAAAAACGAAATCTGAATAGCCAACGATATTGTTTTAAAATCATTTAAAGTAATTGATTTAATGAAAAACAAGAAATGCTGACTAGAAAATAAAGTTAATAAAATAAAAGAAAGTTTGAAAAACTATGACAATTTTGACAAGTAATATTAAAAATAATTCAAATTTAAAAAAATATAAATTTCAAGGGTTGTAAGTAGTTGTTTATTAACACAATTAAATTCGTTATTATTCATTGCATTGTTAGTTTCAGAGAAATTCTGTATTACTCGTACATTGATGAAGTAATGTAGTATTGGAAATAGAAAATTCATGATTTTCTTTTAAAATATGGTTAACAATTAAAATTGAGTATTATCTACGTGTGTTCTTGTACATATACATGAGTCTATGACTCAGTTTTGCCAGATGTAACATAATTATCGAATTGTAACTAGATTTTGCAACAAATTGTTCACAAAAAATTTCTGTACCATAATCCATATTTGTAACATAATGGTTACCTTACATAATTCAGGTTTTTAGCATTCATGCAAATTATTTTCATGATAATATATAAATTATTTAGGTAGTTAACGTAAAATGAAAAACTTCTAATGAGACGCCACTGAAGTAGCCTTTTGTTGGCAATCTTGCTTGTAGGTCTGGTGTTCACCGCGTGATTCCCCGAATAAGCCGACGACACGACGATGGCCGAAACACTGAAACTAAAAAAGTGATCAGCATTCAGCAGATAATCAGTAGATATTCGACAATTTAACGCAGCGGCAATAGAAATATTAAATTTTCTCGCAATTTAAAAAAAAATTGCAGGTCCTTCAAGAACAGTAAATATTAGCGACGATTCTAGTGATTCTGATAACGAAATTGCAATAAAAATATCTAAAAATGCGAGAAGGCGAGAAACCAGACCTCAACATTATAAAACTGTGTGGAAAAATACACTTAAAGGCTGATTAAAACCTATTAAAGGTAAGTTAAACAAACAAAAAATGGGATCCAAATTTATAGCTATCGATATTTTTTTAGAGAATTCACTCCGAGCCAAATGTATCGCTTGTAACACAGATTTTCAAGCCGATATAACAGTAATAAAAAACCACGATAAGAGCTCACAACATTTAAGATCGGTAAAAAAATTAGGACCAAGTCAGCCAAGAATTGACACATCGTTTTTCAAAACCAACGACGCACAAGAGAAGGTAACTATTGCCGAAATAAAATTTGCGGTTTTTATTTCTGAACACAATTTGCCTAAGAGACTCTGCGACCATTTAGTGCCCCTCCTAAAATACATTTTTCCGGATTCGCAAATTGCCAAAGAAATACAGATGGGTCGAACAAAATGCACTTGCGTTATTAAAAATGTTTTGGGACAATATCATTTTAGCAAAATGGTAAAAAAATTGAAATGTAAAAAATTTAGTATTTTAATTGAAGAATCAACAGATATCGGTACAATCAAAAACATGTGTTAGGTTTTTTAGCGAAAAATAAAAAAAATAGAAAGAAACTTTTTTAGTCTAGTTCAGATAAAAATCCAGATGATACCGACGTTGGAGCTCAAGTAATTTATAACAAAATTATTAATCTTATGGAATCCGTAAATATGCTACTTGGTAATATCATAGGTTTCGGTAAAGAAGGCTGCAACACTATGTTTGGTACAAAAAATGGGGACGATTACAAACAAATTATGTTTTATTAATTTATGACTGCACCCGAAGATGGAATAGTTTTCCGAATCATATGTAGTGCAGTGCCAAACAGTTAAAAATAAAAAAAAAGAATTAATAAACCAAGAACATTTTTATTTATATAAAATACTTTAATTTAGTTTTCGAGACACAGCGGTGTAGGAAGGCAATGATAAAGCCAACCCATAGCTAAAAGAGAAACCTAATCTGACCAGATTCATTTCTGGGCCTTGTTAAGAGCACTGCCAATAAATTTATTTTAAAACGGGCGGAAGGGTGTAACACCCACGAACTGGAGAGATACCGCAGGGCTAATTCATTCGAAGTCGTTTACCCTACTCTTTCATGAACGTCTCTAAGGATCCTTACGAAACTGATGACAGGACATTTTCATCTAGATAACCACATGAGAACGACAGGTCTGCAAACAAACATCGAACTGTCAATTCTGCTTCACTTTGAAACGAACAAGGTTCCAGATCATCGAATTCACCCTACTTAAACAAGTCTCGTCCAATTCAACCTTGCTTCATTAGAAGATGCGGCTTGAACGGCAATCTATAAATTTGTCAGCCCTTTTCCTTATTAACCCCTAGGTTGGAGACAAAGAGGGTTAACAGTGTAGGTTCTTTAATTGTACCTAGATTAACTGTCTAAATAAGCATAAATAAAACAAAAATTTGTGCTGAGAGGAGTTCTATCAGTTCTATATATTTTGAATGAAATAAAAGTATCTGTAGGCTTTCGAATAATGTCAAAGATTAATGATAAGCTAAGCTACAATGAAGCAGTTGTAATAATTTCTTAAGACTATTTGTCAAGTTTTATATTTATTGTTAATATACATTTGTTAATGTTTTGATACTTATTATTAATCTTTCCTTTCTTTCCAAACCAGCAAAATACTTCGAGCATTTGAGAAGCCTCGGCGTTTCTATTCCTTTAGGACTAAAAGAGTCTAAAACTAGTTGCCAAGAACCGCTGGACATATGGTCTTAAGGGATGTTTTTTTGTATTCTATTATTTTTTCTTTATTATTTTCTTTTGCCACTGGTGAATGGATGTTCCTTTAGGACTTCAGGACCCTAGGGCTGGTGACAGGTGCTGCCTTTATCCCTTAATAGTATAATGACAACAGTAGCTAAAGACTTATCAGTAGTTGCAAATGGTCTTTAGGCTTCCTGGTTGTTACACAGTTACCCAGTGTTAGTACTAACGATGGTTTACATAATTGATTATGACATTTATATGTTTTATCACTTGTGCACAGCGTGAATTGGATTGTTACTTCTCCAGTTGATTTTTTTAATGGTTCACTACATACCACCGGCAGGGTTCTTTGAAAACTAAAACTAATCATACTTGTTCTAACACAAAAGGTCACTCTTTAGGTATTTCTGGATAGCTCTAATGGGACTGGTAAGTAACTATGATCCCTCAATGTGGTAGAATAGCAATTTCAGGTAATTAAGCAGACTAGGAAGTGCAGATTAAACTATACAGCGACCAGCAGGCGAGCAGCGGTAGCTCTATGCTATAAGCTATTCTTAATATTAATATTTTAATATTAATCAATAAACAATTTAATTTAGTTGCACCATTTTATGAAATTTTAAATAATATCCTGAATAGATATCAGAAGACTCACAGATAACTGTGCTGATACCGCTTTCATCAGCATAAAATACTACTTTTTATACATTACGCACATCATTTATAAATATAAAAAAATAAACAGTCTCAGGACAGACCCTTGAGAGACTCCCGTATTTATATCAGATGATTTAGATATTAAATCCTCGATTTTGACTAAGATTTTCTTATTCCTATACGATGAATAATGGATTTCTGCCAATTAATAATTGTAATATTTATTTAAACTGACATCTCGAAGAGTTTTTTTTTTAATTTTATTTGTAATTAATAGGGTGTATAGGGAATAAAATATTATGTTAATGAGCATTCACAAGAAATCTTTATCCGTGGGTGGGATAGTTGGTTGTTCTACAGTGCTTAGACCTCTCTACGTCCATCATGCACTCTCCTGAATAGGTTACTTTGTATGTAGGTGGATTGGATGCTATATCGCACTTTGGCCGCACTAAGTCCATTTTACATTTTTCTAAATTGGTAAGGATAGAGGACAGAACACTAACAGACCTAATTTAGCTGATAACGTCGTCAAAATGCACCTTTCTTGTGGTGAAACAGTTGTATATTATGTGGATTTTAAAGAGAGTTAATAATAAAGCTAGGACGTGTACCTACACTTATAGAAATGTTTATATAAAGGACTTGAGAGCTAGTGTCCCCGGATTTTAAGAATTTCAAAGATTATATATTATCCACAACTGCAATAGGCCTATTATTAAGACTTAAATATATTTGCTAAAGCTACTAGATGAGCAAGTGATATTTTTATCTTTAAAAATACCTCTCTCTTCTTTTTTCTACAAGTTTACTTATTAACTAGATTTTAGACAGTCTTAGTTATATTGTTAAATATATTAATAAATTTATTTTTTTATTAAAATTTTATTTCTTCATAAAATACGAGGGTATTTTGTCGAAAGAGTGACTGTTCAGAGGTTGGCAACACTTTCTCTACGGTGATTATATTAGGCATTCCAACGACCTGTCAAACAATAGGTATCAGTGGGAAATTCTTGTATATTTAAGGGGGTAGCGACATAGTCTTGCAACTTGGACGCTATTTTTATTCGAAGTACAGTTCATCAAATTTCTAGAGGCTTTCGACGGCTAGACAGAGAAAGCGCTACTGACAGGCATCCCGACGGATTTACGCAATGAAAGTACACTCTGCGCATCAAGTATTTCACTATTTCATTCAGACGTAAATGTCAGATGTAAATTTCGCTAAAACATTTCTTTTATTTTCGTTTGTGTTTTTTGCTCATTACAGTTTAATAGAACCTAAGTATGGAGTTTAATAGCAAATTAAGAGGCCGCGTGATTAACAGTCAATCTCGCGAAATAATAGCCAATGTTATAGAGTTTATGAGAAGAGAAGGAAACTTTAATTCACCTTCAATACCATTTAAAAATGTAAATGATCATGTTGCTGCAGCCACAGGAGTATCTAAAAACACTGTCGTCCGCATTTCTGGAGAGAAAAATAGAATCGATAACCGTGAGATATCGGAATTTTCATCACCAAGAAAAACCATTAAAAAACCAAAAACAGTTAATGATATAGATGAAGCTGCACAAGAATCAAATTTTATTTTTTTATTATTAGATAGCTATTTTTGTTTCTGAGTTGTGTTCATTTACAGGCTCAATTTTTTTCCGTTTCTCCTTTTTGATTTTATATGGGGTTTTAAGTTGTTTTTGACTTATTTCGACGTAAATCACAACAACATACTTTTTTAATAAAGCAAACAAGTGTTAAGAGGTATATGTACGTGTAAACTACAATTACAAAAAATTGATATGAAACCCATGAAACCACCAACAAAAATGTAAAGCTAGCTTTCGTACTAGAACATGGTGTCATTCGTCTAGATAATTTATCGTTTTGTTTAATAGATCAAGAAATGTAAATATTCCCCTGTTATTTTTTATAAAATTATAAGAGAAATAAATTTTTTTCTAAATAGTATAGTTTATTATTTTGTAGAAAAACAAAATTTCGAAAATTTTAGTAATGTTTCAGAAACAACCGTTATTAATAATAGATACCATTTTCCTTAATAAGGTAGAAATAAAATATAAACTATTTCCACGATTTACAAAGGCCTACAAAAAAATTATAGGTATTTTCCGCTATCCTATAAAATTTATATTTTCTGACTCAATTTCAAAAGGTTGAAGGAATTCCAAAACACCTTTTATGGCATAATAATTATTTTCAATTCTACATACTATCTTTAGCTGCTTTTAAAAACGTTCTAAGAAAGTCCAATCAGACCAATTTAATCCCTAAACTATTCCACACTTTTAAAATTTAATTACCTAAAAATATTAAAAACTATTTAAAATAACTTGTTTAGCAGACTGTACAATAGCTATCTTAGTCACACGTAGCGCGTTCTCTGTCTGGGCGTCGAACACCTCTAGAAATTTGATGAACTGTAGTACTCGCCAAGCCTGCCAATTTATAAAGAAATGTATAGGTGGGTTTTTAAAATATAATTTTTATTGTGTTTGACATAAAAT
Source organism: Psylliodes chrysocephalus (assembly GCA_927349885.1). Classification (NCBI taxonomy): domain Eukaryota; kingdom Metazoa; phylum Arthropoda; class Insecta; order Coleoptera; family Chrysomelidae; genus Psylliodes; species Psylliodes chrysocephalus. The sequence continues at coordinate 32,385,443 of OV651814.1, read as the reverse complement.
ATTTAAATGTAATCCATTATTCATGATTTTACGTAAAGTAGATGGAATGCACCATATGTCGCCACCCTTAGATATACCAAACCTGCCCACTGGTAATTCATTTGTTTGGAATGCCTAATTAGTAGTTTCCGCCATGTTCCCGATGTCATCTGTCAACTTTTTACATAAATCTGACAGATAGATTAGTTTTAATACTCATGTAAAGAAAACTATTTTGTTCCATCACAACAATGCACCTGCCCATTAGTACGCTATTGTTACAGAAAAATTGGCCGAACTGCATTACAATTTATTGCCTCATTCACCATATTCACCTAATTTGGCTTTCTCCGATTACTTCCTGTTCCAAAACTTAAAAAATGGCTTGATGGAAAGCGATTTCAGATAAACGAATAGTTGATGGCAGAGACAAACGCGTATCTTGCGGAACTTCTTATAGATAATTTTTTGAATGGTTTGAGAAAATTGGAAACTCGCTGGGCTAAGTGTGTAGAGTTAAAAAGAGATGTTAAAAAAAATATTTTTTTTACAGTAAAGTAATTTGCCCATTGAAAAGTCACTCTTCCGTCAAACCGCCCTCGTATTTTGGTTAGTCAATTAGTTATTGTTTAATTTATATTGATTTAAATAAATATTATGGTTACCCCTCGCATAGTGGTTCATACATAATAACTAATAACATTATTTTAGCACATCTAGATGACAGATTTTGATCAAAGTGCCGAGTCATCAAAACATTTTAGCGAACTCTCTAAACCTCGCCATACACACTATACTCTGTGTCGTATGAATGGCTTCTTTCATTTCAAAGTATCGGGTCCACCCTTTGATCGTGCCATAAACCAATTTAATAAGCGACTTTTATATCCCTGGCCGTCAGTTAATTTAATTTCAAGCCAACAATCTTTCATTAAAAAATAGCCGACCGCCAAGGTCGTAGCTAAATGGAAGAGATTTGGGGAAACGTTCCTATTTTATCTTCCGTACTTGGACCAACTGTTTTATGTACTGGGACGTCATTATCATCTATTATATAAAACACAATTCTCTTTATTAGACGAGTTAGCTGAAAATGTATTCAACTTTATAAATTACTATCTTGATGCTTTGAAATATTCAGTGGTAGATCTTAGTTCCTCTAATATTAATTTTGGAACTGTGATAAATTCACTTTTTAAATATTTTCAAAAGTTGTACGAAAATAGCTATTTTTGTATTAAAAACGAAAAGTGATACATTGCTGTAACGTGCATTTTTAGCCGCTCTAATTAATAGAGTATATTTGACTTAATTTAAGAGAACAGGTTGAAGAATAGCATTAGCATTGGGGTCTTCACTTTCCTGGGATTTAATTTCTCTCATTTTTGGGCGTTTTTATTTTGGACTTTTTAAGTTCCAAAACAATGTGATGTGTAGAGTAAAGTTTTGTGTAGGTACGATTTGTAAATTATGGGTAAATATTTTTAACCTAATGGTAAAGTGTTTTGTTTAATAATAATTGATTGATTTATATATAAATCCCAAATAATCATTTTTATCTTATCCATTTTTATATTATTGTGTACTTATAGTGCTTTATTCCCTAAATGGATTTTTTTAAATTTTTACTTAAGACTATTAGTAAAATTTTTTACTTACTGTTAATATACATTTGTTAATGTATTAATATTTATTATTAATCTCTCCTCCCTTTCCAAACCAGTAAAATACTCCGAGCATTTGAGAAGCCTCGGCATTTCTATTCCCTTAGAACTAAAAGAGTCTAAAACAAGTTGCCAAGAACCGCTCGACTATACTATTAAGGGATAATTATTATTCTTTTTAATTTAATTTTTTTATTATTTTTTATTTGCCACTGGTGAATGGATGTTCCTTCTGGACTCCGGGACCCTTTGGCTGGTGACGGCGCTGCCCTAATCCTTTAATCGTATAAAACAACAGTAGCTAAAGACCTATCAGTAGTACAAATGGTCTTTAAGCTAGTTGGTTATTACAATTGGTGAAGAGCGGTGGTCCTTTAGGCAGTTGGTTGTTACAGTATAGCTTCATTTAATCGGGATGTAGTAAAACCTGAATAATTCGACCCTAAGGCATATATTCGTTAAAAAATTCACGTCAAAAATAGTAATAAAAATCTGACTGAAGATATACAGGAACAACAAAGTAACTCTGTCGACAACCCACAACCAAGTACCAGCCACAATACTTCTCAGGCATCCCGTTATCAGTTTCTCTAGTTGATATTTCAACGCCAATATGCATTAAGATGAGTTTCGAAGATATCCTGTTGAAGAAAGTTAAGTGCAAAGATTCAACTTAGAAAACAAAAAGAACAAGAATAGCAAAAGTGCTCACACTAAAAGAAACCATAGAGAGATACTATTTAGTAGCTCGCATGTAAAAATGATTGTTTATGTGTATTTTTGCCGATTTCGAAAAATAATTTAAGATAAAGTTTACAAGTACAATTTTTAGATTTCTGTTAGTTTATTTAAACTTTTTTAAGTGCAATGGAAATATGATATCTTTTAAAAGAAGTTTCTATATCAATATAAATGAATGCAAAATTAAATGCTTAAATAAAAATATAAACAAATAGATAAATATTAAATAATAAAAAGTAATGAAAATTAATTCACTACCTAAAACTTAAAAAAAAAAACTATATAAATTACTTATGAGCACCGATTAAAGTAGACAGTATGACATAGTGCCCGATTAAAAAAAAAATCAGGTACGACCTATCCGACTAGAATCATATTTATATGCGTTTAAGTTGATGGCAATGCACTAATGGAAATATACAATTAAAATTTTATGAGTTCACTTTAAAGTTTACGACTTTTGGACATGAATTTATTGTCAATGCTCATTTTAGTATGACAGATAAAAATTACTGTTTTCATGCACTTTTAGAATACGCCGGGGTTTATTACTCCTAGATTGTTATTCAGTCAGCATTGACTTTTCTTTTGGTGCAATTAAATTTCGCAATTATTCCGGGTCAATGATACAATGCGCAGTTAAACCAAAACAATGGTTTGTTTTAACTGTTCGCTTTTTAACACTTAAAAAAAGCTTTTCCCTATTAGGTATCCCAATGGTTGGTTAAAGTATTTTCTCTTTAATTAAATTACATATTTGGTAATAGAAATTTAACTATATGTAGAATGTATTTTAGTATGATAGATTAAAACTTATTTTGACTTTGCCTCCCACTTCGGTGTCACAAGCTGAATTTTTCAGGGATGAACGTACATGATAAGCTAACCCATATTCCGGAGGTAATACAAAATTAGACAGGGCAAAAGGGCACTACCATAAAAAATCGAGTTATTGATAACACCGTATTGAAAAAGAAATGCTTATTTTTTGTTATAATGTACAATTAGGTCTCTGTATGAAGTATTGTTTATAATTATTTAAAAACAATCATTTGCATTAGACCATAAGGGTCGAACATAAATTTAAACGTCAATATCTCGGTTTCAACCGTCCACAAATTTGTATAAAAAATCTTCTTTTAGAAATATACCTCACATTTGACGAAAAACGAAGGCCTAAATGAAAAAAAAAATCATTCTTCAAAAAAGTTTCGCCTATGTATTGAGAAGGTAACAATGTTTTCCTCATATTTTCTTTTAAATTAACAAAAATATAACAATAAACAATTAGTAATGTCATGGTTTTACTAGAAAGCAAACATTGAAGAAAGCCTCTCGATTCTCTATGCGTCTCTCTCAGTGATGAAATGTATGCAATCAGTTTGATTCTCTTATAGTATTTTATACAGAGATCATTGATTTAACCGCTATGAATAATAGAATGTATTAATTACTTCATGATTTTTTTTTATTTTTTGAGGAAAATAAAAAATAAGAAAATATAAACTATTTATTGAAGGTATAAATAAATACCCTATGTTGGAATCTTTTTTATTATTAATTTTAGAAAAAAAGTTATTCTTCACAAAAAATTCTGCATTATTTAAAATCTAGAGTACAGTCATCAAATATCAATGTTTTTCAGTAATATACGAGGTTTGTCAAAAAATATGAGTTTTACTCAAGAGTAAAGTACCTTTATTCTTTATACGACTGATAAAATTTGATATTTGATAATTGTATTTTACGTTTTAGACCATGCTCGACTTTTTATAAAGAACAACTTTTTTCCTAAAATTGGTAATAAAAATGCTTTCCTATGCCACCAACTGTCTACGTAAATTGGCGGCATATGAAAATCTTTTTTATTATTAATATTGGGAAAAAAGTTATTCTTTATAAAAAATCAAGCTTGGTCTAAAACCTAAAATACAACCATCAGATATCAAATTTTATCAGTCGTATAAAGAATAAAGGTACTTTACTCTTGAGTAAAACTCATATTTTTTGACAAACCTCGTATACTACTGAAAAAATTTGATATTTGATGACTGTATTCTAGGTTTTAGATAATACAGAAGTTTTTATAAAAAATATTTTTTTTTTCCTAAAATTAATGATAAAAATGTATAAAAGTATCGATTATAAACAGTAAGGCTAATGCTTTGCAAAATACAATAAATTCCAAATATAAAGAAAATTGTAATAATAATAATAATTAGAAGTACATAAAGCATAAATTAATAATATTAAAATTTATAAGTACAAGACTTTCATACTAATCAGAATCAGATTCATCACACAAATTAACATTTTCCACTAGCGGCTGTGGTTAAACTATTTCTGCAGTTTTTGTGTGCCATACAGGTGCAGGAACCGATACAGCCAATATTTTTTTCCTGCATTTGCAAGTCTAGAACAGAATAATATTGTTAGAATATTTTACATCTATGAAAATTATCGGTGTATAGTACCTTTTTGGCATTTGCATGATGTAAGTTCTGTTATGTCTGGTGGTAGGTCGAGCAAAGTCTTAAGAGTGGGTATCAGACTTCCATCTTGATTTTCTTTCCATTCATACTCTTTAACATTAGGAAGCTGCATCTGCGGCTTTAAAGAGCTTAGCCAAATATTCAGCTGGTAAAAATATCTTAAACAATGTAATCTTAGGGCGTCTTCAGTCGGTGGAAATTTAGCGATGGTTTTTGAAGAGGCCATTAATCCCCTCAAAATATTAATGGAAGTAACATTGGCAATTTTAAAAAAAAAAATTATGATTTTTTTTTTAAGATTAGTTAATACCTTTTCAGAGTATTGATCAGTGCCAAATCCATCCAAAAAGTGATGGTGTTTATGTTTAAAGTATGTTTTCCAACAGGTTTTTTTCCAATGCCAGATAATTGGCTGGTTGTATCATAACCGGTCAGATAATGAAAAGCAGGCAAACTTTTTAGAAGGTTTTGATCCAAATTTAAATAATGGGCTGCTAGAAATCGTCTTGTGTCTCCTCGCTTTGTTCTGAAGCATATAACTTTAGTCAAAAACTTCTTAAAATAAATTAATAAGACTTTATGTTCTTTAAGTCTTGCGTTACTTTTTCTCTTCGCTTTAATATTTCTTTTACTCGTATAACTAATATAGCATAGCTTGTGCCAAAATACTTCGTCGAATTTACCTACTTTTAGCATTTGAAATGACTTTTTGCATTGTTTCATTAATAATGTCAATATTACATCTAATTTTGTTTGCCATAAGAAGAGTAGAAAAAGTTCTTTCTTTTGAAACCTAAAAGACACAAGAGGCTTAATTTCGCTTTCTAAACTTGTATCCGTTGTGCTGTTCATTCTAATTTGACTCCTGTTAAAAAAATTATGCAATATTGTATAAATAAATATTCATTAAAACAACAATAAAAATGTTATTGCTTAGGACCGTAAGTATACATGACAAATATTCGTTGGATTGTTGACAACAGTACCCATCAATATAAACAAGTATCAGTCATGGCCTATTCAGGATAAAATAAACTTAATAGGTATTTTATTATTTGAGTGAAATTTCCCTCTGTCTCAGCGTTAAACATGAAATATGCAATTAAAACATCCTGTTTGCTGCATCAACAAGCCTATTGACTTGGCGAAGATTAAGAACATCCCTATTTTGATATCATTTTTGTCTTTACATCTTGCAACAACAAATCCGTAATTAAAATTTTAAACAAAAACTTATAACTTACCTAAATATATTCAGCTGCAACAGGATGAATGTAGATATAATATAATAAAGACGCAAAAATGTCTATATTTATTCCCAATTGATTAGGAACTTTAATATATAACACATACACTTATTAATTCTTTAGTAAAACAGATTACAATATGACATATTGCCCATTGGCACTTTACGAGAAGTTTTATAATAAAAAAATGAAAAATCCTACTATATCAATAATGTGATTCATCAGCCGGCACGTAGAGAGAAACAGAGATATGCTACGTTTGAAGGCGAAGAAAAAGATACACTGAGAGTCGATGAAATTGGTGGTGAGAATTAATTACATCGTAAACTTATTACATTTCTCATCGTTTATTGTTATATCTTTGTAAATTCAAAAGCAAAAAATATGGTGTTTACTCTGTTACCTTGTCAACACATAAGCAAAAATTTCATAAAGAATTGTTTTTTTTTTCCTTTTAGGCCTTCCTTTTTAGTTAAATGTGTGGTATATTTAAAAAAGGCGACTTTTTAACCAAATTTTTTAAGGGCTGAAACCGAGATATTTACGTTTGTATTTTTTTTTTCGGCCGTAAGGGCTAATGCAAACGATTTTTTTAAAATAAGTATATACAGTTATTTCCTACAAATATTTTATTGTGCATTGGACCAAAAATTGAGTATTTTTTTCTCTATTCAGTGGTATCAATATCTAGATTTTTTGATGATAGTGCCCTTCTGCACAGTTTAATTTTGTATTACCTCCTAAATAAGTGTTACCTTTCATCTCTCGAGAAATTCAGCTTGTGACAAAGGAGTGGGAGGTAAATCGGTTTCTAGAGCGAATATTTTAATACATACACTCTACTATTTAAAACAATTATATATTAAAATACAAGGATCCTTAGGTATAAAACAGACAAGTAATAGAGGATACATGACGTATTCACTATTTATTGTAAAAAAGATTCGAATAAAAAAAATAAACTTTCTGCCTTCATGGATACAATTTCCCCGATAGCACGACATCTACAGAATATTTTCCCTATGAAAGCAATAATTACGAAAAACCCCAAGGTATTTTTCTATAATTACTTCCTAATTGTACACAATTATTCCGACATAAACATGCTAATTATTATTGGTAAATTATTCCAAATATTGTGCCCCGGAGCATTTTAAACGGCACTACTAAGTTTCCTGTTTAACAAACTAACATGTCAGGAGACCTACAAAAAAGCCTTGATTAGTTCTAGTGTTAATTTATGAAGAAAAATACTTCCGTGGCGCCTCTTCAAATGTGACCTCCTTTCCTAATCGCCCAGTAGTCGCATCTCGTTCGTGCGTATTTATTTATGTGTGCGCCAACGGTAACTGACGTTTTTTCTTATATGTTTACAAGGCGGCCCGAATAATATAAAACTCATTGTTAATAGATCACAATTTAACTCACAGATTTACAGTATTTTAAAATTTATTCTTTTTCTTTTTTTTTTCTTTCTTGATTAAGCTTAAAAGTTATCATAACTACCTGACGAGCAATAACCAAAAAGTTACATCTTTACACAGAATATCTAATTATGAATCTTTACCTCTCTATCAAGGCATTAAACTTGAAATTCAGGAGATTAAAGTTGAGATGCAAGCGACAACAAAAACGACGAAGAAAAAGGCGAAGATATAACTGACTTCGAGCCAGTCATATCTAAACATTAACGCAAGAAGAAGAATGGACACAAGAGGAAAGAAAACTTTTAAAATAAATAAGAGAAAATTTAAGTTAAACGTAAAAAAAACCAATTAAAATCTACAATGTTATGTTGGGAATGGGGTGTAAAAAATCTAGTGTGTCTTCTTCTGTCGCCAATGCACCAGGGAAATGTCTCAATGCCTATAACGACCCTTTCAATCCTATTTTCTCAAAGAAGTGTAGGATTTGAAGTGGCTTCAAGTTAGGTAAATCTCTCTCTTCTATTTGATATCCTCCTAGATATAGTGCCCTTGGATTCTGGAGTGCTACACATTTAGTTAGGTTATGAATGGAGTTTTCGTCCTCCTCCTCCTCCTCCTTACAGAATCTGGACTCACTATCCTCTACTACTCTTAGTTTACTTAGGTGTCCTTTTAGTCGACAATGCCCGGTAAGGATCCCTGTTACAATACGTAGCCTGTTCTTGCTCAGGCAGATGCAGGCTTCCGATCTTTCCTGGTTATATTCACCCAGAAGTATCTTGGCCTGTCTCAGCCCCATGAGATTGTTCCATTTATCGGTTCTTTTACTGCCCAATTTTTTTTTAATCTCTCCTAATATTATGTTACTGCTGATACCACAGAACGGCTCAGGTCCTACAAAGGGTGTTTAAGCCCCTTTCCTTGCAAGACTATTTGCAATCTCGTTACCCTATACCCCGTTATGTCCCGGGACCCAAGTGAGAGTAACTCTATTTTTCTCGCCTAGCTCATGCAATTGTTCTAGGCATCTCCAGACCATTTTTGAGCTGATTACGTAAAAGCTCATCGCTTTGATGGCTGCTTGACTATCGGATATGATGATAATCTCTTATCTTGGGTATTTTCCCAAGCTTTCGGAGTGCCTGGTTCTCGGCCCATATACTCCTATTCCAGTTCCTTCTGTGGTTTTGGCACCGTCCGTATACCACTGATTAGCACGTCTTTCGGTTGCGAGCGCGATGGATTCTGGGCTCCATTCTTTCTTGCAACCCAGCTCTGTGGTGTTGAAGTTTTTCTCAAAAATGTACTTCTTTAGTATTTCATCCTGAGGCATGTCCGAGGTATCTGTAGTCCTGATGCAAGTAGGCTTTCGTCTGATTACTCCGTTCCTGATCATTCTATATCGTGTCCTTTTTGCCCCATTCTCTATCATCAAATGTAGAGGGGTGATGTTTAAGATCACCTCCATTTCGGCCGTAAGACAGTTTCTCATTGCACCAGTAATGCAAACACAGGCTAGTCTTTGTACTTTTGAGATATTAGCTCTCGTAGTAGCTCAACTAGTTCTGTTACTCCAGGATATAGCTTCGTAAGTAATGATTGGTCTTACTATTGCAGTATACATCCATCGCAGTATATTTGGGTTACATCCCCATCGTTTGCCTGCAATGTTTTTGCATACCATTAGGGCTTTTGTGGCCTTATTTAAAATCTACTAACAAAAAACTGAAACCAAGACTTTTAAAATGCCACCGATCCAGCTTGATGCCAATATCTGGACTGAAGCACTAAAAGCACTAAAAATTAGAAGATTATTTATAAATATAGAAAGCAGTATGGAACGACAAAGTTAAAATATTCGAATAACTATAGAGAAAACACTGCCTATCCAGACACGATAGGAAGTAAGTTTTACTGCAAGAATTTACATTAAGACAAATCGCATAAAACGCTTATACGAGGTTAACTGGAGCACACATCGGTGAACGAAATCACTGATAAACTAATCCTCTCTGGACGATACTTCATTGAATAAAGAATAAATAAAAGAAAAGTCATGCTGTTTCTTGTTGACATTAACCCAAAAGAAAAGGACTTAATAAAATAATTCAACAGATGCCATGGACCAGTGGTTAGAACAGAATCTCTAAGAATACCAATAGGGCCAACTGAGTATCAGAGATGCCAGCATTTTCACCAGGCGCAGTCGAACTACATAATGTGTATCAAGTGTGTTAGATGCGGACAAGACCATAAAGCAAACCAGTACCAAAGATATGAAAGCGATTTGCGCAAACTTCCAAGAGCAGCACTCAGCGAATTACAGAGGTTGCTCAAAAATGCAACGAAATTGCCCAATAGAAAACTCATGTCAGTTTTTAAAAGCATCATGAAAGAACTAATGAAATAATTCTAGTGAGGATGTAATAACCACTTTTTTTTTCACATAACAGAGGACCACCAATCAACGGACGATCGCATGTTCTTTGTTGGCTTGGCTCGTCACTATTTAATGGGCATAAACTGAGCTCACCTTGAACAGTAACCCCATCAGAAATCGCAGAAAAGCGAATATCACAAACAACGACGACTACACATTTTTAAGATTTACTGCTAATTTGTTAAATGACCCTAGCTAACTTTCCAGCCATTTTAGAAAGTATGGCCACAGCTTATAGCTAAAGAATCAGTTCGCTCACTCTGCGTCGGCACTTTTCATCTCAATGTTCCAGTTTATACATTGCGCAACTTGGATTTGTATTTCTGGGGCATACAGAATCAAATCATAAGAGCCCACTGAAAATTTTTACCGGGATCTGATAACGAAATTAAAACTAACCCCAAAAACCATGTAAAAACATTGTATTTTTCCAAATAGCACTTGTGCTAATCCCAGTCGTGAGCAAAGTGCTTAAAAAAATTATTTTATAATAAAAAAATCACAGGCATGACGGCGCTAATTTTGTTAGCCCTTAGAGTTTTCCAGAAAATAACATTCAAAAATATCTTGAGATATATCGCTTTTAACATCGCACAAAAACATCTGTCCACGATTAGTAGGTAAAAATCATTAAACATATGAATAGATTTTTGCTGATTTAAAAATTTATTTGTATGCCTATTGTTGTGATTAATTTTTACAGGTTGCCATAGAAACGACAAAAAACTACTATGATTATGGTTTAAAAGTATTGTCTAACAAGAGTTTATAATTATTAGTGACTACCTCTGCAAATGGTTTATACATACACATGGTTTAAACGGTAGGTAAAAATATTAATAATTCAGGTTTAAAAGCTAGGTTTACAATGTATTAGAATTGTAATTTTAGGGAAAACACAATTGTCGCTGTCATGTCTTAATGTGATTTTTTGAATATTAAATAATTTTTTAACTACTTTGCTCATGATAGGGATTGATATAGGTGCAATTTGGTAAAGTACAATGTTGTTACATGCCTTTGGAGCATATTGTTTTTGTTATCAGGTGACGGTCGAAATTTGCAGTGTACTCTCTTACTATAACCAAATACTTTATATATGACAACCGCCTATATTCAAACAGCACTCTTCTGCGCATCTGAATTTGTATCCCTGGAGTGGATGTTATTTTGGAACATCCAGTTGGTCCGAGTGAGATTACTGATTCTTTAGCTATAAACTGTGGTATGGCATATAAATCTGATGAACTTGAGCTGAGGATCCTGCAGCAGATGAAACGCAAGGAGAGGATGTTAGAAGGGTCCAGCTGGTTCTGATTTAGTATACTAGTAGTTGACTCAGACCTCAGTAAACTGCACACCAACTTACTTCAAAATCTTGAATAATGTTCAATAAAAGTCCTGTTGAACAAATGCTATTACATTTTTTCCGGATATCTGCCAGATAAAACTATCTAAATCTGTATTGTCTTGCTATTTTTTATATTTAAATTTTTAATTGATATTTTAGTTTTTAATTCAACAAATCTTATCTGTATCCGCAATTTAAGCTAAGAGATACGCCCTTTTGAGAAAATTTGTAAACGGTGTCTATAAGTAGGACTTCTTTCAGTGTTGCCAGGGGTAGAGCGGAATTTCGCTACATCTTCAGATTTTTTGCCCTTGAAGAAGTAAAAAGTACCAATATATTATTATCATGTTGTCTGTTGTCATCGTTAGTAATTTTTATGAATTCGAAATTTGTTTAAGTGTAAGGGTTAAATTTGTTTATTTCTTATTGTGAGTGGCGACATGACTGTGATAGTGTTTATTAGTAAAAATGTAATTTGCGAAAAAGCCTTCAGCAAATTGTCTGTATATTGCTGTAGTAAAGGTTGTACTTTTAAATTTAAAAGGAATCGTTAATTAGTTGTTTCATTATTTTCCAAAAAAGAGTAACTGTGAAGTACTTATTAAAAATAAAATAGGTAATTGTGAGAAAATTGTGTATTTTTCTTCTTAAAATCGAAAACAACCTTTTAACTCAAAGCATGTGTGTTCTTGCATTTCGTAGATAAAGGTGTTGAAATAGTTAAACAATCACACATAAAAAAGCCCGCCAAAAACTTACACAATGTAAATAAACAAATCTCCCACTTATAGGTGACAAATAATGACAAGCGAGCGAAAACTAATCTGAATCGCAAATAGTTTAAATCCTTTACTTAGACTAATTCAAGCTTAAAAAAAAACAAATATTTTAATGTGAGCCTCCATGTATACAGGCTTTACTACCGATAATTAGCCTGGAGATAGATAGGATACGTAAAAGTAACATTACGGAACAGTTAGACACTGAATAAAACAGAAGCTAGATAAGTTACTCAGATTTAGAATTTAGATAAGAGTATTATGAAGTGAGTCACAATATGAATTGAATAAAATGAAGATAGATCGTTTAGGAAATACATTAATTAGTCGAATAATAAAATGTTTTATAAGCACTTGCATTATGCATTGCTAATGAATAATGGGACTTTATTTCTTAAAAAAATGTTACCTTTCAACGTATACTTCTGATAACTCAGATGTAGCTCCTAATGACTGTGAGAATAATAATAACAGTATACTCGCTTCTCATGACAAAGTTTTTAAAATATTCAAATTTTTCTCTTGTACTGCAATAAGTGGTATGTTTTCTCTTGTACTGCAATAAGTGCTATATAATTAGCGGGAATGCTATTAATATAAAGTGATTTTAAAAGACAAGTGACAGGTTATTAAATATTATGTTTTTCGCAAAGATGACATTTTGTTATCCTTCCGTTTCTTCGAGATATTTGACCACTACATTTCTAGAAAAACAATGTTTGCTAAAATAAATGAAGGTACCTAGGACACGCGTAATATTGACTTAAGTGTACCTCAGAGTTCTGTGCTTGGACTACTATTAATTGTTCTTGCTATTTATCAACGAGCTACCATCTGATGTTGATGAAAGTGTCTTAACACTGTTTGTTGATGACACGTTGTAAGTGGTATCGATAAAAAGTCCTGAAGAACTGGCAACGGTCTGTAAAAATTTCTTATTCTTATTATACAAAATTATTAAAAGTTTACCTGGACTATCTACTGAGATGGTCGGAGTACATAGATATACATAGATAAACATTATATAGATCGTTTTACCCCATATCTCAGATAAAAAAACTATCTGCATTAATAAATATTTCTAATAGTTCAGTCTATCATATATTCTCTTGGGGTAGAATATTAATAGCAAAAAAACGTATTAAAGGTAGAGAAAACTAAAAAAAAATGTAGAAAAACATACACAAAAGCATGTAGAAAACATGTAGAACAACATGTAGAAAATATGTGGAAAAACATGTAGAAAAACATTTATAAAAACATGTAGAAAAACATGCTGAAAAACATGTTGAAAACATGTAGAAAAACATGTAGAAAAACATGTAGAAAAACACGTAGGAAAACACGTAAAAAAACACGTAAAAAAACATGTAGAAAAACATTTAAAAAACATGTGGAAAAACATGTAGAAAAACATGTAGAAAAACATGTAGAAAAACATGTAGAAAAACATATAGATAAACATTTTTAAAGAATCCAACAAATTCCATTCATTTATAGGTCTGTCATATATTAAAGAGAATATTTAAAATTTCAAAGAAAATTGTGATTTTCATAATTAGTAAACGCGTAAGGGCGATTTGTTAAGTGTTCTAGAGCATAAATAAAAAAATATGAAATGTGTGTGAACAAAAATGTTTATTAATTTACCTTAGCAGAAAAACATATAAAAAAACATGTACAAAAACATGTAGAAAACTTGTAGAATCATTAAGAAAATCATGTAGGAAAACATGTAGAAAAACATCTAGAAAAACATGTAAAAAACATGTAAAAAAACATGTAGAAAAAACTGTAGAAAAACATGTAGAAAACTTGTAGAATAATTAAAAAATCATGTAGGAAAATATGTAGGAAATCTTGTAGAAAAACATCTAAAAAACATGTGGAAAAACATGTAGAAAAACAGGTAGAAAAACATGTAGAACAACATGTAGAAAAACATGATAAAAATATGTAGAAAAACATGTAGAAAAACATGTAGAAAAACATGTAGAAAAAACATGTAGAAAAACATGTACAAAAACATGTAGAAAAACATGTACAAAAACATGTAAAAAAACGTGTAAATAAACATAAAGAAAATATTTAAAATGTCAAAGAAAATTGTGATTTTCATAATAAGTAAACGCGTAAGGCGATTTGTTGAGTGTTCCAGAGCATAAATAAAAAAATATGAAATGTGTGTGAACAAAAATGTTTATTAATTTACCTTAGCAGAAAAACATGCAGAAAAACGTGTAAAAAAAATATGTATAAATACATGCAGAGAACTTGTAGAATCATTTAGAAAATCGTGTGGGAAAACATGTAGGAAAACATCTAGAAAAACATGTAGAGAAACATATAGAAAAACATTTAGAAAACCATGTAGAAAATCATGTATAAAAACATGTAGACAAACATTTAGAAATACATGTAGAAAACATGTAGAAAACATGTAGAAAACATGTAGAAAACATGTAGAAAACATGTAGAAAACATGTAGAAAACATGTAGAAAACATGTAGAAAACATGTAGAAAACATGTAGAAAACATGTAGAAAACATGTAGAAAACATGTAGAAAACATGTAGAAAACATGTAGAAAACATGTAGAAAACATGTAGAAAACATGTAGAAAACATGTAGAAAACATGTAGAAAACATGTAGAAAACATGTAGAAAACATGTAAAAAACATGTAGAAAAACAGGTAGAAAAACATGTATGAAACTTGTAGAATCATTTATAAAATCATGTAGGAAATTATGTAGAAAAACATGTAGAAAAACATGTAGAAGAACATGTAGAAAAAATGTAAAAAAACATGTAGAAAAACATGTAAAAAAGCATGTTGAAAAACATTTATGAAAGCATAGAAAAGCATGTTTAATAAACATGTAGAAAAACGTGTAGAAAAACGTGTAGAAAAACATGTAGAAAATCATGTAGAAAATAATGTAGAAAAACATGTAGAAAAACATGTAGAAAAACATGTAGAAAAACATGTAGAAAAACATGTAAATAAACATTTTTAAAGAATCCAACAAATTCCATTCATTTATAGGTCTGTCATATATTAAAGAGAATATTTAAAATTTCAAAGAAAATTGTGATTTTCATAATAAGTAAACGCGTAAGGGCGATTTGTTGAGTGTTCCAAAGCATAAAAAAAATTTAATTTGTGTGAACAAAAATGTTTATTAATTTACCGCAGGCAACAAATTTAATGAATAAAAACATGTTTAAAAATGCTATCAAAGAATTGCTAATTAAAAAATAATAGTATAATGTAGACAAATTCTTGCATGATAATCTTAAAACTTATTATGTAATTTAAATCCACACAACTATCGTTCAATTTATAGGTAGTTCTATTTTAAAAGTTTTTTAGTTTTTAATTTATGTGCTGTATATCTACATACTAGTGTGTCATAGTGTATTATGTCTCAATACTATGTTTTAATATTATCTTGACTTCTTCTATACATTATAAATAAATAAATAAATATTATAATTATTATTAATAGGTATTTTATTGGGTTTTTATATATGGTTATTTTTTAATTGTTCATAAAGAAACATTAACATACTTGTTTTATCCATAAACCTTATCATAGCAAACTTTTATAATTTATAATGATTCATAAATTTTTATTTATATTTATTAAGAGAAGAGAAAGTAAAAACTACAAGTTTTCAAAAATATAATTATGATTTTCTGAAAATAAAAACATTTAACAAAAAATAATACAAATGAATCTCACATATTTTATAACTAGTATTTTAAAGAAGCAACAAAGTCTTGAAAAATCTAGATTATATTTTTGGTGTTCTCTACTACACTGCACTGAACACTACATAAAATCATAAAATCACAGTAACGCAAAGGATATTAAGCCAAATTATACATCGCTCGAAAAATATATAATTTTATCAGGCATATATCTACACACAATGCTTTATTATATCAAACAGGTTGATAAGTTAGCGAGGAGCAAATTACCAATTTGCTGCAATATTAATAACGTCGACATTGGAAAACGAACCAACGAAATTTTTCATGTAGGCAAGTCAACACAAAAATGTAATTCTAGTTGATTGATCCTTACCTGGCATGCGAACTTATATATCATAACTCTATACATTTTTATAGTCCTAGGGATATACTTCAATTTCCTTCAGTTATTAGTGGTACCCAGTGAAATAACAAAGCCATTGAGCTAATAACAATCCTATCTAAGAAGTATCTTTACATATCACAGAATAAAAATATAATATCTCGAATTAGATCGTAATTGAAAAAATATTATTAAATGGTAAAACTATACTGAGAAATTAATGTGACGATATTCAACAGCTCTAAGGAAGTGTTTGTAAAAAGTATTTATACTGGTAAGTCTTAGAAGACAAAGTACTCGTACAGGGCAATAAAAATGATTGTTTCACATGAAAGGTGTAACCAAAACATTCTTAGCTATAAAGCCTACGAACAAAGCAGAGTAGAGTCATTCTAAGTATTCCAAAGCAGATCCCAAGCAAAGGACAAGTCTACAACATGAGAATCAATAAAGGTAAAATGGTTTTTTTTTGAGTGCGTTCCAATGGCAATTACTTAACAAGAATAAAAGAAGAGTCTAAATAATTAGAGAAGGCAGTGGATATTAAAAAAAGAGAAAAAGGACTCGGAATTGTTTGACGTCTCCTTTGTGGAAATTCTAAACTAAATCTCTGCAGATGATACTTTCTGATAGTCCCGCCAACTAATTCACAAAAAAAACTCCAGTCCGAGTTACCTTGCGGTCGCTAGTTAGACTATAATATTATAGATGACTTAGACCACAAAATGATCCCAATCTATTAATAAGCTAGCTCTACGATTAAAATAATGAAATAGAAGCAACAGTTTATATTTTCTTTGATAGAAAAGAACGAAAAATTCTCATAGTCTTTGCTATAAAATATACGAACGACCGTTTCTATACAAAAACAAAAACTCTAACTATAAAGTTCGATAAGCATTGAATTTAATTTATAAGGAGACAACAAAGATAAGAAATATTGTAACACTGTAGCTTTGATTTTGCTTACTTCTCATTTCTTGGACGGGTTTCTTGCTCATAAGGATCCATCAGCAAGAAATATAAACTCTTACTTTTAATTTTTAATTGAAGTTGTAGGTATTGGATATTGGTTAAGTAAAATTAAGGTCAGAAGGTAGCGTCATCTACAGTTTTAAATGATATCAAAGCTCATCGTATTACCTAGTTTATTAAATAATAACCAGGCTGGCAACTAAATATAGAAAAACGCTGTAGTCCATTAGAGACTGGAAGTGAGAATGCCTGTTTCTTTCTGATGAGTCCTAGTTAAGATGAAACTGATACAAAAATACAAAATAGATTTAATTCAAAGCCTGTCGAAGTATCAGCCAGAGGAATATTTGTTTTCCTTAAGAAAACAGTCACTCGCAAAGATTCTTTAAATATGCGGCCTGAAGCTCTTTGAACAATTAATGCTTTCCAAGTATGAAAAAATTCTATTAAACACACATAAAAATAAATATTAAAATGGTATGAAAGAAAGAGAGTTTTTGATAGATTGGAAATTATTGCTATTATAATTAACCCGAACACCGATGACAGTGATTCAAGTAAATAATTGCATATGAATTAGAATAAATTATAAATTTGCATATGAATTAGAATAAATTATAAATTTTTTGTAGTAATTACGAAGATTGGTAGATGATTATTTGTTTCTTAAACGAAAAAAAATCTATTTTTTAAACAAAACATTGTCTTATTTTAATAACAATAATTTGTTTAATATATTACTTTTATATCTGTATTTTTTTTTATTCCAAAATATAAAGAACAATTTCACTATGTAAGTTCTATAAATAAATATTTGCAATGATTTAAAATAGACTAGTACCCATAAACAATTACATAAGGATTTTTTATAAAATATTAGTGAATAAATAATATTCTAGCCAAAAAAGTTGCATATTGCTAAAGAAAACACAGAGCGAAACATTTTTCAAATGTCCTTTAAAACTGTTAGGATGAAGAATATTAGTGCTGGATAATACTGATAATTCTAGTGTTTATCCATGATTCAATAATTTTAGAGATAAAGAGAAGCAAAGATATCAGTCCATAGTTGGAGCATTTCTCGCATTTCTTCAATTACAGAAACCCAGAAGAGTTATTGAAAGTTGTGAGATTTACTAAAGTACCTATTAAATATTTTACCATTCTTGTTTTTAAACAGTTTAGCAATTTCATTCTTGAATTTTTTAAGTTGGTATCTCTACCGATATGGTGGCTTCTCCACATGCCTTTGTAGATTTCATTTTTTTCTGTTCTTCTTAATTTAATGGGGTGTTGTGGTTTCTAACTTGAATATAGTTCTCTTAAATAACTTTTTTGGTAAAATTTTATTACTGAATAATTAGAAAATTCGGATAAAAATCTCAAAAATCCCCCTACGAATTATTAAGACCATCCCCTAACCCGAAAGGTGAAACCAAATACGGTCACTGTCGTGGATGGTCTCGTAGAAGGACCACTTGTCTAGTAGGCAAGGATACCTGAGTTCAATATCTGGCTGCAGCAGGCTCTTTTCAAATCTTCAAGTATTTGATTTCACCTGTGAGGTTCAATTTTAGTGAAGACAATATTTCATTCATCTGCAATAGGTATAATGCGTACAGTCTTATTTTCCATAATTATTTGCAGCATTTTTGTTCAGATGTTTATTATGCACAAACGAATTCAATATTTTATAATAATCATATACATTTAAAATTAATTATTCCTGTCAACAATCAAAAAAATAAACATAACCTTAAAATTTTAAACCTTCCTACATTTCTCGATTCCGAAGATTAGACTATCTATGACGTGCATCGGCATTTGTATTAGAAATACTACAGTTGGATAATTGAATTAAACAAAGTCTTGGTCATAGTAATTTAATTTAAAAAAGGGATGTTTAAGGTACTAGTGTTAATTACGCAGTGTCATTAGCAGAACGAAGAAAATTAATAAAAAAGACACCACAAAAATATTTAACAGAAGGCAAAAATTCAAATGAAGATAAAAAGAAAAAGCAAATAAACAACTTGTGAAATTAGCAACCTTATAAAAAGTAGAACCATTGGGAAGGGAATTACTGTAGTATAAAAAGGGGAGATCGAAAAAAGGAATACATGATTAGGTTAGTTTGAAAACAAGTAGGGTGATCTCATCGAATTCAACTGCTAACTGCGGTCTAGATGGATTCCACGCTGCAGAATCGATATTTCTTGCAGGGTGAAGACGAAGGTTAAAAAGGAGAGTAAGTTGCAGTGGTAACGATTGAAGGATGATCGGTTATTGTCGAAGAAGTTTAAATAAATGTATGTGGGAGTCTCCGGTGGATTCTCTAAGTAATTCAGAGTTTTAAGTAATTGGGTACCGTGTATCGAAGAAGTGGGTGACCAGTTCATAAAATTAATAGAATGTAGGCCTCTCTTAAGCCACACTGACTGAAAAAATATTGTAAACAATAATTACAAAAGCTATGATACAAATATAGCAACCAGTACAATAGAACAAGTCAACGTGGTGGTCCCAAGCGAGTCCATATGACCCGATGTGATTCGGTTACATTGAATTAGGAGAAATTGATATCCCGAAGAAAGTTATTATATTATTGTATTTAACTACCAAAATTGATAAACACTCGATATACAAGGGAATATTAAATTTGTATGACAAATAAAGGATTAGTAAATTGTAAAGTAAAAGATTTAAAATATAATCGGCAAAATTCTTGGACCCCTCTTGTAAATATTAAAACAAAATATTTATCATGGCTGCTTTTGTGTACATTTATTCTTTATTTATTTCACCGTTGCTACGCATCTAAAAATCTTTACAAAAACAATTTCCCACAATTTAAGGTACCAATGTTTAAAAAGTGGTTCATATCGATTTTGCGTATTTAAGTGATTGTTGAGTTTTTCTTTGCAACTGTGCCTGAAAATAGAATTTCAGTGTTCAATAGAGCAAGAATAGTGGCTTTGCATGATGAGGGTCTGCCGAATCATCGACTCGCAGATAAACTCGGGATTCCCCGCGCTTCAGTTATCCGAATATTGCGTTTGTACCAGGAAGCGTTGACTGGAGACGTGGGACTGGGCGTCCTAGGGTAACTAATTCAAAAGAAGATCGGTATGTAGCAGATTATGTTAGTCGAAATCGAACCGTAACAGTCTCAGCTGTCTTAACTCATTTTAGAAGAAGGTATGGTCGCTTCTTTTCCAGTACCACAATACGGCGGAAACTTGCTGGAGCCAATTTATGATTTAGGAGACCATTAAGAGTACCCAGGTTACTTTCTACACATATAGCTGCTCGTCTACAGTGGGATAGGAACACAGAGACTGGCTTTTAGCTCAGTGGCCAAATGTTCTTTTTTCGGACGAAACCAGATATAATTTAATTAGTGATAGTCGGCGACACAGAGTTAGAGGGCCAGGACGACCAGAAAGACTTTATTTTGTCAGAGAAGTCATTCCATACGAAGGAGGAACAGTAATGTTTTGGGGAGGCATAATACATGGTCGTCGTACGCAGCTTATTCCCATTCCAGACACTATGACAGCTAATAGATATGTTCCAAACATTATTGAACCCATTATTTATCCTCTTTGAAATGAAATTGGAGCCAATTTATTTTCATGGATGACAAAGCTATGGTCCAATCGCACGAGAAGAGTACAAAATGCACTAGAAGTTCAGAATATTCAAAGATTAACGTAGCCAGCAAATTCGCTATATGAATTGGGATTTCGTTGGACGAGCAATCTCTAACAGAATTAATCCTCCTGTCACCCTCCAGGAACTCACAGTCGCGGCCCAAGAAGAACGGAACAACGTACCAATGGATTACATTACAACACCCTTATTGTTTCCAAGCACTGGCGAGTTAATACCTTACTACAGAACAGGGGAGGACACACCGAATATTAATGAATTTTTGAATTTGCTCTAAAGTGGTTTTCTTCTGGAATTCAAATTCTAGTAATCATTTTATTATGCACTATTTTTCGTTTGTATTTTTTTCTTGTTCAGTTAAAATTTAATTCAGCCAATTTGTATTGAATACATAACTAAATTAAAAGTACTATGTAACACACTTTTTAACTTTTAATAATAGTGTCTCAATTTGACAAACATAAGGGCGTCCAAGAATTTTGGCGATGTGTGTATGCAATATGTTCTAGGTTGCTCTAAGATAGCTGTCAAAATATTTGATTAGAAAACAAAAAGGTCAATTTAACACATATCCCTCGGACTACATTTTTTTATCCAGCAATTATTCGCCTTTTATATATTTTTCACGTGACTAATTTATTATTTTTTTTAATATGTACCTTCAAATTGTATTTTGGGTTAGCACCGTTAAAGAAAAGATCGCGTGATACGTAAGAAGAACTGAGTAAGTTTTGTTTCGAAGAGAATTACCGAAATTATTTGGAAATAGTTTTATTTGCAAGCACCATGAAGATTGGTTATGAAAATGATAAACTGTTATAGAATTGTGCACGAATTCGTGTGATTTTCGAATCAAAGTAAGTACAAGTTGTAATGTTGCAAAGTAAATAATATCTATGCAATTTTAATAATGCGCCCCTATTAGCAAAATAATAGTTTTATGCAGCAATATTGATAATATCATCTTCTTCTTGGTGCTATTTAGGTAAAAAAATAGTAAAAAACAAACAGTACAAACGCTTTAAATTATTTATTTATCTGGAAAATCTGCAGACAGTGCTTATTTATAGTTTTTGACATGGAAAAACAGTTTATTGCGAAAAAGAAAACCTTCTAATTTGTGACTAAATAATGCATAAAAAGGAAACATAGACATTCATTGCAATACATCTACCAATAAATAGATATCGATAGTTGTAGGTTAGTAGTTTAGAATTGGAGACATGAAAACACATTCATTTTGTTTTAAGAGTATATTTAGTTTTAATGGTATAAATTTAGCAATATGATTTAGCAATATGATGTTTCCTGTAGGTTGCTTAGTTATATTTTTACACAGGTGATAAAAATGAAATGTATTTGAAGTTGGTTAAAGTAATTAAATAATCTTTCGTTAATAATTGAAGTTTACTTAAAACTAAATAATACAGGGCGATAGAAAGAAAACATAAAATAATTTAGAAAATTAAATTTAGAACGCGTAACATTAAACCGCACAATGCTTCGCTTTGTTATTAACACAATCACGACCAACTTAAAAGGATTCATTCTCTTGGGTCGTGTTGTCAAGAAGCTGCATCGCTTCAACGTTAACATGTTGGTGCAGGCGTTGTTTGTGACTCCTAGCGAATCTGGTGATAGTCTGGTAAGCAGTGTCAATCTGAAAGTCTCGATGAAGTCCGCTTTTTCTAATGTACCAAAGAGCATCGACAATGTTCCTCAACACTTTGTTCTGGAATCTCTGAATTATTGGAATATAATTGCTCAAATTGGTTTGAGGATTTTTTTTATATAAACGAATTTTGTTATATGTAAATATGCTGGAATGTCTACCAAGTAACCAATACATTTTCTTGAATTTTTTATTTAACGCTTTTCTGTTTATCATGGACCTTCAGCGAAGTATTGCATCTAATGTAATACCTAGATTTTTAATAAATTAGCATAAGGGATCTATATAATATTTATGTCAATTGGTAGGTTGATCATTTTTGTTAATAACATTTTAATAATCAGATTTGATTTCGTTTAGTTTATTACGCCATATTTTGGTTTAGTTATTCATTGATCTATAGCTATCGCTAGGATAACAGTATCATTTGCAAATGTAGCTATTGTGTCTTGTTCTAGATGGGGTATGTCACAATTATATAACAGATAAAAAGTGAGTCCTAGGACGCATCCTTGTGGTACTCATGCATTAATTTCTTTCAATTTAAAGTATGCGTTGTTTTACTCTAAAGAATCTAACTGAAATATGTAAATCCAGTAGCTCTAAATATGACTGTGTTTCCTCGAGTGCCCGACGGGTGAAAGGGATAAAACCGTTAATATTTACTAAGGGTTATTAAACAATTAGTGAAACGTATTAAAGAGTTTAATGAATATTATTAAACAAATTTAATAGAGTTAACAATACTTATAGATCTTAAAGTCTTTTAATAATACATTATTGGCTATTAAACAACTGACTAATTTTAACAGGTCAACAGATTTCTAGCAATCTTCGGTATCAACCGAAAATGAGGTAATTTATTATTGGTTATCAATTTTTTTCTATTAAACATGTTTAGTAGACCTTGTTTTCTCGGTGTAAGTGTTTAAAACGAATACAAAAAATATTCAAATTACATTATTTTAAAAAAGTTCATATGCCTTATTAGCTATTTTTTATTCTGTTTAATCCCTACAATGATAAAACTGCCAACATCAACAGCACACTTATACTGCTGCCTAAACACTGAAAGACGGATAGATACTGATCCGCTTGGCTGTGTAAATAGAAGGAGTTGCTAGAAATAGACTAATCGTTTGGTTAAATTGATTCCGCGTCTGTAGTTACGGGTTAAATTTTTTGTATTAAGTATATGTCTATAATTTCTATCTCTAGGATTGCTTGAAATTCTTGTTCGTGCTGCAGCAGTTCATTGGCATTCCATTCCATTATTTTTAGGCTATTATTCATTATATTGTCTCTTAGGTATAGCCCTTTTGTTACTTTGTTCTAACCTAGTAATTCGTTTATCCATTCAGCTTTTCCAATACATATTGATGGAACTATAGTAAAATAATTTGAAATAACAGTTGCGCTATCTCCGAAAATAAAGAATGCCATTTCTTATTAAGCTAAGTGTGAGCAAAAAACAAAGGGTATACAGAAAAAACAAATATAAAAATTATAAAATAATACTGGTGAAAATCAAATTTTGTTATTTCAACTGGTTCAAACGTTACAGCGATTTTAGAAAGGTTAAGAGTGAGGCAAATTCAAACTTGCCGAAAGCTGTCAATAAATATTTAACAAACTTGCAAGGAAACATTTATATTTGTAAGCTTGCAATAAATGTGCAGTTAATATATTTTGCTTAGTGAAATTAATTTCAGTTAATTTTATACTAAAATAACATGTTAATAAAATAACAGTGGCGCACCAACAACAAAATAAAATAAAAATAATAAAATTTAATACTAAATAAATAAAAACTATATTATTGCACTAGGTATATTATTTTCTATGAATAATAATTTAATATATAATTTTTTAGATTGGCTCGTTTTTCACTGAATTTTTTTTTATCTTTGTAATATTTTGAGCACAACCGGTTATGAGTAATCCGATGAACATGCAGAATGTATTATTAATATAACACAAAAAATCAAAAAGAACAATAGATGAAACAAACTCAATTAATCGGGTCACATGAAGCTATCAAAGCGAAAAAAATATTAATAGAACAAAAGATTTCTTTGAATTCAAATTTATCGTGTTGTCTTAATAATCCTTTTGATTCGAAAATATATCCACTTTTGTTGTCATTTGTCGTATTTCTGATATCAAAGGAACACTCTCCTCTGTAAAAGCCGCACTCGAGTGGGTATGGCTTGAAACAACAGAGAAAATATGTGTAGGTACCAAGTATCGAGCCATTAATGCATCAAAAATCCAGTCCTGTTCCTGTTTTCAATAAAAATTTCAATCATATTTTGATCTCCGCACCCACAGCGCGTTGTCGTGTGTTTCCCAACAGTCAACAGTTGCCTGCCTGTTCCATATAGAACGTATTCTTATTTGAAAAAGACCGCGATCAAAAAATGATATCAACACTTTCAAGGCATTGCGACATGCAATTACAGCTGCTTTTGAACAAATAATAAAGCCAGATGTTTTACAGTGTATATGGAAATATGAAACGACCCATGAATTTATTGTATGTTCTAGATTCGTACTCGGTCGTTGTTTCTATTTTTAAACGTTTTTTTTTTACGAAAATATTACCAAATGCGTATCTTGTTTCAAGAAACTAATTTTTATTAATAGCGTAGGCAATAGCGTCTTTAACCATTTTTTTTAGATTCTTTATACATCTAAATTAAGAAAATCGTTTTTCTAATTTTTATACACGGTGATTCATTGGGAAATGCGAATACAATTATAAATCGATGATAGGATAAATACTTTTCAACCTGAAGAATAAATAGAAAAAACAAAATATAGGGGCAACATTCCTTTTATTGTTTCTTGTGGCTCAATATATTTATTACCCAACTAAATGCAAGAACGTTTAAGCCGTTTATATATGCCAATTCATCTAAATAGTTATTTGAGGTAAAAATAACTTTTAAATTAGCCTCATACTCATTGAACAGCGTTTTTTTTTTTTTAATCTTGGAAAAGAACCAATGGGTCAAATCTAGCAAGTAGGGTCCCAGGGGCAGTAAATCAAAGCCCAGTTTAATAATTTTAAGCATTGTAATAATGGACTTAAGATACGGTGCATTATCCTGTTAGAACAAAACTTTTTTTCCGTAATCCAGGTATTTTCTGCAGAATTTTCTATTGCAGCTGATCAAGCTGCTCTTTAGATATTAATAATTTAAATGCTTTATACATTCTATAATAAAATATCTACGCGAAAACTTTTTCATCTATTGGAACCCTTTTCGATTTTCAAGTTCTCCTTTCGCTGTCTGTAGTCTTGACTGCTTTTTGGTCTCCGGTGTGTAGTGATAAACACAAGTCCATAGGTAACTGCGCAAATAGTTTTTTGGTTATACTTAAATAGCAACAAATACTCTTCTGAAATATTCATACTAATGAGTTTTTATTGAAATTTGCCGAGCTCTGTTAAAATAATCACAGTTCCTCACCAACTTCACTCGACAGCCACTCAAAATAATTTTATGGACTTTCAGAACTATATAATTGACTTTCATTGTTTCGTCTACTTGAGCGCTCGGCATGTTATGTTGCGTATGGGGTATAAATGCACTGATATCTAAAAGAACAAGTGTGTCCCCGTTTGCCGCTAATGCATCGAGGAAATAGTCTCGATGCCTATAATGGCCTCAAGTTAAGTAGACCGACCTGTTCTATTTGGTATGCTTTTAAGTATGCACTTGGATTCTATGGTGTTAGAATGTGAATATGGGTTTTCCTAATCCTCTCAGAATCTGCACCTATTATCTTCTACTACTTTGTTTACTAAGGTGCTTTTGAGTTAGCAATGCCCGGCAAGGGTCCCTGTTACAATACGCAGCCTGTACTTGCTCAGGCTGTTACAGGTTTCCGATCTTTCCTGATTATATTCACTCAGAAGTAGGACTTTACCCCAAGACATTTTTCAAATTACCTGTTCTTCTACTGCCCAACTATTTAAAATTTTTCTTAATATTGTGTTACTACTATCTGCAATCTTGTTACCCTTATGTCTTAGGACCAAAGTTAGAGTAACTGTATTTTCCTCGCCTAACTCATTCAGTTTCTTTAGGCATCGGACATTTTGAGCTGATTACGTAATAACTCAGCTCCTGATGGCTACTTGGCTATCAAGTCTCTTTTTTACGATAGTCTCTCCCTATGTTAAACAGAATATACTTCTAAATAGCGTGAATTTCTGCCTGGAAGATATGACTTTCAGAGTGCCTAGTTCTAGGGCCATACACTCCTATCCCAGTTCTTTCTATGGTTTGGGAACCATTTGTGTACCACTGAATGGCATGTCTTTCGGTTACAAGCACGAAGGTTCTTGGCTTCGTTCTTTCTTCTGTAATTTTGAAGTGTTTGACAAAACTTTACTTCTTTCTCGTTTCATTTTGGGGCATATCTCAAGTGTCTTCGGTCCTAAAGTTAATAGACTTCTGATTACTCCGTGCCTGATCATTCTATAGCTTGTCTTTTTGCAACATTTTCTATCACTACTGTCTACTGTCTTGGAAAGTGAGTTTAGCTTCAGCAGGAAGATAGATATATTTGAGGTTTTTACCGGGTTTCCTTATTAAACATATATTTGCTATTTTTAATGTAATATTCAAGCTTAAATATTGCATTAATTGTATGATATAGTTGCACGAATACTTTCGTAATAAGCTTTTTTTAGCATCAGACAGTTGATGGCCAATCTCGGGGCTCTAAGATTACGAATTCTCATGACAACTTTCCTCCGGTTTCTTTCTTATTTGTACAAAATAGTACCTTCAAAAACTCCATTCAATCTTTGTCCCATTCAACACCTTAGTAGCTAAATTTAGTAGTACCAAAAACCTAAAAAAAAACTCTTTTCTTTATATATAATTCACCATGTTTTCTGTCCAGTTAGGAAAGGAGATTTAAAAAATCCCACCTTAGTGCCTAGGATACCTACACTCAAGGAATATTTTCTCCAAATATCAAGTCCCTATATATCTACTAGTTTAGACTGTGGGTTGTCTGTCAATCAGTCGCGGTACTGTTTTAAATAATATAGGTTAAGAACTAAACTGCATGGCATATTTTTCGAAAAGCTTACTTTTTGTATTACATCAGTTTTTTTATAGTATGTGCAATATACTCTTCATATTTTAATTGTAGGTTTTAACAATTTGATTTGAATTTAATAATTTTCAAAATGACTTAATAACGACCATAAAATTTTTGAAGTTTTTCATTTTTATTAATTATTTTTATTGTACTCTGAATTATTATCTTTATAGGTATATCGATCCAACGTAATGAACCGAGCCAAACCTCATCGTCACACTAAATTTCCAACAAAAACTTTCTTCCTCTACTACAATAATCTGAAAGCGATTGTTCGAGATGAGCCACAAAAACGGTCAGAATAGTTGACGGAAGGTTGTTCAAAAATCAAGATAACCATCGCTAGAGATTTGACACGGGTGACGGGGCAAGGCCGGACTTGATAATGCGTGTGATTAATTGCCTCATCAAAAATTACAATATGAAAAATTTTGGGAACGGCCTGTAGCGTTCGGTCATGTTAATATACGGTTAATTCTTGTTCACCAGTAATTTGTCACTTGTCAGGGTGGATTAAAGGAAATAAAGGATGTTTTCCTTCATTATTGACATCGCGGTAAACTTCGACGGATAGTCAAGTATTTAATGGGCAAAAGTTTGGAAAAAGTTTATGGCATTTTTATACCAGGAGTGTCTGCGGAGTTAGTAAAGTTAAGGAACTTACTTAGATGATACATTAATGCCGTGATGTCAGTCATTGTGTTGCCTAAAACATTTCGTTGTCCCCCTTCTACGCTTACGATAACATTAAATCGATACAAACTAGAATAAAGATACATAATGCGTGGTAATCTAAATTAACCTTTTCATAATTTAGCAGACCCTCTTTACCCCCATTTTCAATTAGATTTTTTTTAGAATCAATAGGCTTTATCTCCTTGTAGAGCTTTTTTTTCAAAAATTTCAAATTGATATTATTGTTAGTTTTTGAGTTAGATTTATTTTAAATATTTCAACCGTCTTAACCCCCCAACACTTTTATTTAATTTTTTTTTCAACAATCAATGGGGTCTCATATCTTAAAAGAGCTTGATTTCTACTAAAAATTTCATGTTGATATCGCTTTGCATTATTGAAAGATTTTTTTTTAATTTCAACCCTTCTTAAAAACCCCGTTTTACTCAGATTTTTTTTAAAATCAAAGGGCTTCTTCTCCTTGTAAGTGCTTGATGTTTGCTAAAAATGTCAAGTTAATATCATTTTTCGTTTTTGACTTATCGTGACATCGAACAAAGTAAACTTATAATATTCTTCACAAACAACTGTGTGAAGAGTAGAATAATAACATAATTAAGGCTAAAACAATAACATAACAATAACATTTAGGTACACTAAAAGAATGATAAAATCAAAGTTTTGAAAATTATTTATTAGGTACATCACTACCTCGGAGACAAACTGCGCTTTGTCATTCTAGTTAACTTTTTAGTAGAGCAGACTGAATGTTGGTTGGGCACTTTCCAGGTTCCATATTTACATATTATAATTATATTTCGACAAGAAATTCAGATAGCCCCAATTATTGTCACAACATGTATTGTTTACTAACAATCTATTAGAACTTTTTTTTTTTAATATACATCAATTGTTGTTTTTTGTTCTAATAACAAATTAACTGATATATCAGGGCCTGGAAACTTGTAGTCTTTTTGATCATAAAAATTACAAGAGTTCTGCTGAACCAAATTTGCATTTTAATATGTACGTATTTGGCAAAAGAGAACGTATGCTCTTTCTATTTGCTCTACTTTTTGAAAGAATCTGTATGTTAATAAATATTTGCTGATATAGATTGAAAATCTCAACTGAATCCAAGTTATATCATCAAATTATGAAAACATATTACGTATAATAATAATTATAATTTAATATTCCTTTCATGCAGCAACGAATGAGGGTGGAAATAAAAAGACAAGATGTGCATGTATAATGAGTTTAAAATTTAGATTTTAATAAATTAAATTTACGTTTTTTTATAAATATTTATGATGATACAAAGAAGTAAATAAGTAGTGATCATCTAAATATGTATTTATTTTAGGATTAGAAGTAAAAATTACTTTCGCAAGTATTTATATAGTTTTAAATATATTTTTTTTTGTATTAGATGTTGTATTACTTAAAATAAATTTAGTGCATATACTCGTTTTCAAAAAAATTAAGCTCTCTCAGGCCTTTGTTTTACTATTGTATAAAAATGTAATTTATTAAAAATGTTCAATTTTTGAGAATTGAAATAATGTATTATGAAACCAAAAGGGTTAACAGTGCTGTTAACGGCGCTGAGTTAACAGTGCTGAAAAAGAATAACAAAGCCTAGTTACCTACTAGAGGGGTACCTGTGTTAATACATTCACACCTTCTAAATTTTACGCCAGGTCACAAAACTTATTTGTACTATAATTTGAAATTTTTAGATGTTTTTTAAATGAATAATGTACTCTTGTTGGAACTAATAAACAAAAAAATTCAAATTTCAGAATTTCAAAATAAATTAGAAATAAGAGTATTCAAATTTTAGTGTGAATCTCTCGAAGACCAATCATTTTATAAGTTTCCAACAAGAGTAGATAATTTATTTGAGAAAAAATAAAAAAAATAAAAATTTTAATTCGAATAAGTTTTTGAACTGTGGCGTAAAATTTAGAAGGGACGAAGGTGTTATTTACCTATGCCGTACGCCTCTGCAAAAGTTTATTTAATAGATTTCTTGCTGAAAGGTGTATCTTATGATACTAAGAACGTTTGCAGAATTTAGTAAAATTATACAAAGTAATAAAAAAATTATAGCCAATAATATATTTCTCCACGACTATGTAATAGTAAGTTGATTCCTAATACATTTTACGTTTAGGTATTATATACATTCTCTGCTGATACTTCAGCCACTGCTACAGCTGCTTCAAGTTGATGAAATAAGAAAATTGACAAAACAAATACCAATGAATCAGGCTCCGAACACACTGATCTTTAATATCGGCCACCAGAAATAAGTGTTCTATCAGGGTATTACCAATCTGTACGGTTGCTGATATCTTGCCTAGAACAGGAGTAGTGTACCCTATAGCTGTTTCCAGAACTAAGCTCCGAGTTGGTTGTGGTTTTCGATGCAGGATCCCTGTTCGAATAAAAGACTTAGTTGCACCAGTATCAAGGACAAATGTGCCTTTTTGGTTATCGATATACCCCTGATCAATAGATTTTGTTTGTTTTTATTTAAGGTGTAAGTGCAAATTTTGACCGGCTTCTCCGGGAGGCATATCTGTCATAATTATTTCTTGTTGGACTTCATGACGAGCTTCGGGAAGTTTATTTAGGTGAATTTCTAGCATCATTCTCCAATTTGCGAATCACAGAACGAGCCCTGCTTCGACAGGTTCTTTGAAGGTGTCCGATTCTTCGGCAATTAAAGCATCTTCGGCTCTCATTTTGACTATTTCGTTGCAAACTCTGCAGGATATTTAAGATTTGTGAGAGGGTAGGTTGAGGGATATTATTAGTAGTAGCCTCTTCACTTTCCTGGAATCTAATTTCTTTTAATTTTGCGCGAGAAAATCTAGATATACTTTTGCCGCTTCGTATTTCTGGGCTGCAATTACCGTCTCACTCAATGTCTTGTGGTGTTATAGCCGAAGAGCCTGCTGCATTTTCACGTCCTGTAGTTCATCAATGAATGCTTGCATGCCGATTTGTTATAAGATATCTTTAGGTGCCTGTGGATAGGCCAGATGCAGCAATCTTTTAATATCGGATTCAAATTCTTGTAGACTGTCACTGTGTTTCTGACTACGAACTTTTAGCTGACTTTGGAATACCTGTTTTAAATGCTGCTGGCCATATCTTGTCTTCAAAGCTTGGACAAGAGAAAAATAACTGGGTTCTTCTTGGGGAAGTAACTGTAAAACAGTTGCTGCCTGACCTCGCAGTGACACTATCAAGGAAGCCGCCATCTCTTTATCGGTCCAGCCATTGGATCTAGCTGCAGTTTCAAATTGGAGTCGATATGTTTCCCATGTCGTCTGACTGTCAAACGTGGGTAGCTTAAGAGTCTTGCTAGTATAGTTTTGTGAAATTGGGATTCGAATGTGGCTTGAATCGGTTATGGATAAGAGACGAGGTAGTGTTTTCAGCTTTAACTTTGCTTACTGGAGCTTGGCTACGAATTCTTTTTTTTGAACTCATATATTTTAGTTCTAATTTGCCTTTTCAAGTCTGCTCTAGCCTTTTCTTGTTGTTGTTCTAAATTAGCTTTTAAATTCTCTTGTTGTTGCTCTAAATTAGGTTTTAGATTATTAATTTGCCTTTACAAGTCTGCTCTAGCCTTTTATTGTTCTTATTCTAAATAAGCTTTTAAATTCTCTTGTTATTGCTCTAAATTAGTTTTTAGATTATTTTGTTGTTGTTACAAATTAGCTTCTTAATTTTCTTGTTGTTGCTCTAAATTAGTTTTTAGATTGTTTTGTTGCTCTTCTAAATTAATTTGTAAATTTTCCAAATTAGCTTTTAAATTCTCTTGTTGTTGGGCTAAGATATCTACTTGACTGTTTAGCTACAAATGAACCTGCTTCTGTGGCACCATCTAGTGAAGTAAGGTGAAGTGATAATGACAGCTGTTCAGTTCGTTCCAATGACATATATAGTTTAAATAGACTGCGTATCCATACGTAAATAAAACGATGAAAAGTGGGTCGAACTGGGAGATGTTTTCTCTTTGTCTAGTGCTTACAATGTTTGTGTTTTGTCTCAATTTTGAGTGCTCACTGGTAAACAAACCTTTCACAGGACCGGTTTTAAAGAAAGTTTAGTCTAGTTGAGATTTTGTTCTCATTGTCATTACTCAGTCGGACATTTTGTTGAATTGTTTATTTTATTTAGTTTTAATTATACTTATGTTCTGTTTTAAGTTTTTTAGTTATTTGAGTATAAAAACTTGTTTTGTTTTTAAATGTAAATGGTGAATTGCTCTATAAAGGTTTGTAAGACCAGCTACAGAAATATAAAAAGTACCATTTCATTTTTCACGCAAGTATCAATACAAGTAGGTACAAGGTAAATACGTTTATAATAATTTTACGAATTATAATTAATTATAATAATAATATTAATAATAATAAAGTATTTATTGTAAATACAATTACATAAATATTATTATATTCAAAGGCCCGAGTTAGAGCTATCTGGGCTTTACAAGTACATTTGAAAAGTTAGTTAGATACAGAGAAGTATCGTATAATAAAAACTCAATATAAATAGAAGAAAAACGGACATAAGTACCAATACAGAGAGACAAACACTTTTATTCTTTGATAGGTTCTTTCTATGTGAATTCTAGATCTGGCAATTTTGGCATTAAGTAAAGCCTCTTGATGGCTGAACTGATTTTTTTTTATTGAGGAAAGGAGGCTGTATAATTTGTATACCTTTAGCTTATGTTATGTTTCCAATAAGAAAACCTTTGTTAAACATTTTACTATCGAGAAATGATTCACACACTTCAAGTATTGAACTTTGTTAAAAAATATCTATTTCTGAAGTTTACCACCATATGCTTCACTTTTGTAAGTAATGAGACCAGTAGGTGACACTCCAGTCAATATTTTAATAGTATGCCTCTTTTTGTAGTCAGAGTAATTTTTTAGCCTACAACAAAGACATTTTTCTTGCTGTATTGGGATTTCAGTACAATCAAGTAGTAGTACTCTTACTTACATAGAGGCACATTATTTAATATTTCTTGTTTTTAAGGCCGAATTATACCATATTAAGAACTTCTACCAGTTTTAATAAAAACTGTTAAAAAATTTAACGATAAAAAGTTTCATTCACTCCAAATAAAATGAATAAGACATTATATCTTGCATATCAGTTTTTAACTTCATAAAATTAAATATAACTTGATCCTTTATAGACATAACTGATCTCCTTTTTCCTATTCTTTAGAAACAACTCTGCTACTAATTCCACAATGGTGGCTAATAACTGGAAGGATTGCAATCCTATTAAAGTAGATAGTTCTTTAGCACTAACAATTCTGTTTGAACACGGATCAACTAAATCACCACTCTTCACTTGTGTTGAACAATCGATCCCAATTTTCTGCTTTTAAACAAAGTTTTGTAAATCAAGCAAAGCTATTCAGCAGCACACAAATCTTCATTATCTGCTTCAGTAGTAGATATATGTTCATTAACTGCAAAAACACATTAAACATAATAATAATAATTAACCAAACATTTTAAATTATGCATACGTACATCCATTGCCTGAAGAAGATAACTCAACACTTAACATTCTACTAGTACTGGCAACATATCATTATTAAAGACAGTAGGCATAATCCTTGTTTTAGCTGGATTACTTTTCTTTTTATTAATAGTCGCTTTCTTTTTACCACTAATCTGAGCTAACTTACATCGACTAAGCTTAGTTGTACGTTCTTTTTGTGATTGTAAGTCAGAATCTGTATTTCCCTCTTACCGATGATAAGGTACACGGATCTTGACGTCAACTAAGATTGTACTTTGTACCTAGTCCATTTTACTATGATGTTGATCAGATTTCCACTGGTGGATTTTTATTATTATTCATCAAATCATTCACATTCACCGCCAAACTAATCCTTAATTGTCTAAAGGGACAAGCTTTAGAATGTGAAAAAGCTACTAACTTTAAATCTTTAAAAAGTTCATTTAATTTTTGCATAATATCTGCTTTTATAATGCGAAATAAATTTTAAAAGAATAATCAAGTGTCCGAATAGTGCCACTATACAGTAGTCATGGTCTAAAGTTAGTTATATACACATGAGTGTAAAATTGTTTATATCTATGTTCAAAATTGGTTAGATCTCTTAAAATGTTTTGAAAATTGGGAAACTAGACGTTACGACTCAAAATCCTTTTTTAAAATACCTAACGCAAGCTCCTGTCTTGAAATAAACATACAGATATATTTTTTTTTTAATTAAATTCCTACTTTGATGAAATATGTGTTTTAAACTCATTTGGGCCAGACCGATTCTGCCTGGTGAGCACTCGGCAAGCCAAGCAATATGACTCGCTTTTCGTCGTCTTGTTTATATATGGATGAGCAGTCTATTAATCTATATATGTCATTGGTTCGTTCGTGTTTTTTAATTTGTTATGTGTTCTTTCAAATTTGGAAAATATAATTGCAACGTTGCCGGATTGTGATAAAATTAGTAGTTAATGGAAAATTGTGATTGCCCATACCGGTCCATAAATATGCAACAAGAAAACGAAGCAACGACTTATCGTAGGGTAGCGGCTTCGCAGCAACCAAAAAACATTAACCCATACCTGGCTACGCCGACTGGCATAAACTCCAACGGCCTGGACACAGCTCAAATTGAATTGAAAACGTAAACTTTTTCACATAATTTCTTGCGATTGCGCATACCAGTCCATAAATATGCAACAAGAAAACAAAGCAACGACTTATCGTAGGATGACCGCTTCGCCGCCATTAAAAAACATCAACCCATAATATACTCCAACGGCCTGGACATAGCTCAAATTGAATAATTGAAATGAAAAGTCTTAAATAAACACATTTATATTCTGGTTTCATCATCTGGCCTGGAGCTATTGAAAAAACAGCCACTGTCATTCCTGTTATGTACGTTATTTTACATTGTTGTACAACTCACATTTATAGAAATAAAAATATCAGTTGTCATATTATTCATAAAGAAAAAGTAATATAGAACGGTATTACCATGAATATATTTATTAGGAACAAATAACAAAAAGCAATTGGCAACATCGCTAAAATTATTGAAACGGCCACTTTTGCGCGCGCTAAATCATTTGAAGGTCAATGCTGGGTTCATTTGTAGAGCACAAGAAATAGACGCTAAATCAATTTATATAGCTTTCTTGACACCCTTCTCGAACCTTCTAGGAGTCTAGAACTGTCATCTAGACTTTTCTTGACAAGTAACGACATTTCCAGACATTTCTGGACTGTCTATCTTCTGTTACTCGTACTTTTACTTACGACAACCACAGCACGCTGTAGGGTGATGGGTGACATATTTCTTCTTTTATTCTCACGTTTCCTATAACAGCTGCAGGCTACTGCAAGGTGCTGCCTAACGATATAATAGTCTCCCTTTTGGCAATTGCCGAAAGTTTACAGGGTCTATGCAAGGACTCAAAAAAGAGACGGTATAGAAAATAGGTTAGAGAAAAGTAATCAGCTATTTTTTATTATAATAATTATTCCGCAAAACGTTTTTGTTGTGTCTTTCGGAAGATTGTGACGTGTCTCTAGCCCATAAGATAATCTGGTAAGTATACCAAAACATTTTTAAAATATTGTAAAATGAATGACGAGGTGTGATTGATTTTAAATAAATTATATATTTTTTTATATTTTGTGTATTTCTTCAAAGACGAAAGAGGTACTCAAATTAAGTTTGTGACAATATTAGCCCATATGAAGGTTTTCCTGATTTGAGGATCATAATGACTTCAGCTACTTTCCACAACTTAGGGACTTACCTTAGTTTGAATGAGGCATAAAACACGCGTGTAAATTTAATTATAGCTTTCTTTGGAAGTTGTCTTAAAACTTTTCCTATAATTAAATCGAAGCCAGGATCAATATTTGTTTTTTATCTTTTGCAATTTCTTTTAGAGAGGTTGGTCTGGTGATTAAATCATCTCTTTTTGAAAGATCCCAGTACCTAATTATGAATAATTATTCTTTGAAAGTGGAATTAATTGTTTTATATTTCCCTACCCTTCTGGCAGTGTCTTTGCTATGAAGTCTGTATTTAAGTAACTGTGTATCAAATATTTCAAGTTGAACGGGTTACTGTCTTTCGAAACAATGAACGTTTCTCCTGAAATATATTTAAAATCGAACCTTCTTAGCCGTTGACATCTGTTCTCAGAAATATATATATTCACTATTCACGAATATGCAAAATGTTCAACCGAAGGGTTAAAACAGGTGAATTGTAATTTCGAAACTTCCCACGCCCGCCGTAAAACAAACAATAAATAATTCATAAATTATCAGACACACCGACGGATGTACGGAAAAAGAACATTTAGTCAATTGGGAAATGGAACTGTTCCGCTGGTGGTTTTCAATTATCAGGGGTCTTAAAGAAGGAGCAGAAGATCCATTATGTTTACATTTATATGCAAGTAATCTAATTGAAAATGTAATTTATTGCTCGGTCTAGATTTTGAATTGTGTCTTGTTAGCTGTGCACTGTGCGAAAAATTTAATTTCCTTAACGATTTCTTTTATGATTCTGAGGAGGAACATTTATGATTATTGTTTTTTAATGAAACGGCATTTTTCTTCCTATGGAATTGTTTGTTTTTAGTTTGTATTATTACTTAAAGTTGAACTAATCTAATTGGTTAATAAATAACTCTTCCTAACGAGTCACCGAGTGAAAAATCTATAAGAGATTTAACCGGTGAAAGTGCTGGGACATTTATTGATATTATCTCATATCTTTATTATAAATATTAATAATTTTAATTGTTTTACTATTATATAAAATTTTTAATATCCAGGATGCCAAACAGCAAAGTAAATTACATAATTTTCAGTTTACGGGACAATTTTATAGATACTATAATGCTCTTTCTGGAATACTAATTTGTTGTACTAAAATTGCAGAAAGCACTATTTTGTTCTCTAATATGGAATTGTTATGTAAATTAGTTTCTCCAATATCCTTACAATAAAATTATGAAATAGTGTACTGGATAGATATAAAATTTTTACATACCTATACATTTATGCAAATAATTTATACCATTTTAGCTAATGAATTTAAATTGCTTCTTTGCATCACCTTTACAACTTTTTGGTGATACACAAACAGTTTTTTAAGAACATATTATTGCCATTAATACCCTTAATATGGCAACGGTCGCATCCTCAAGGCATATTAAAGAGGTCGCTGAAGTTCACAGTGGACCACTTTTTAAAAAAATTCGAAAAAATACAGTTGAAAAAATTTTTGTTACTTACTTACAGGTTATTATTTCTTAGCACATATGCAGAAGACTGTACCTCTATTCAATGTAAAAGAACTTAAAATTTCAAAATTATACGCATTTTTCGTCATTTAACCAGACATATTAAATTTTTTTAAAAACCAGGTTTCAGATAATAAAGAAAGAATTTATTTGTGTTTTAGAATACTTCTAACTTAATACTATATAACTATGAATAGGTACAAAGATTTTCCAGACATTTCAAGCAGGTAAACTTTCCATGGTTTCCACAAACATGTTTTACACTTTGCAAGTATTACAAGTCTTATTGCCAGTTCTGGGACACAATTTGCATCTCTTCCTCTTTCTCGGGCCTATATCTGCTTGTTCCTCTTGGGTAGCAACAGCTTCATCTTTTTCCAGAATTTCTTGATTCTGGGCATTTTGAAAAGACTTGCGATTTGTAGTCGAGATCGCATGTTCTTCTTGGTGGTCGTTGTTGTTCTTTTTCATTGAACGCAGATATGATGTAGCTATTGACACCAACTACATTTAGAATATTGAAACACGCTGTAAGGGGCCATCTATTTGTTATTCTTGAAATCAAATATACATCTCGTCATCTACATCATCTCCACCCTTTGTGTAGTTAAAAAATTTAATAATTTCAGGTTTTCGGGCATCACCAGTGGTTAGGTCAATAGTTTTGCTGTCATGTATTGATGATAATAGAGTGACAAACTATCTGTAACGTGCATACTCTTCGAGCCGTCCCTGTGCAGTGTTGTACAGATGCGCCACCCACTGAAAAAAAACCGTAAACTAGGGTGAGAGGGAGGGAGAGAATCGCCTTGACTGTCATCGAGTGAACGAAATACGTTAACTGACGTTTTTTTAAAAAGTTAATTATCATTTGCCGCTTTTGAAAATCCACATCCGATGCATTTTTTACATCTCGAGCGTTTATTTATCCACATCGGACACATCTACTACAGCTACATCTGCGTTTGTTTATCCGAGATGTAACTGTCAATATTACATTTTTTACATCTCGATTTGAAATGAGACGAGAATGAGACGTTCGTTCCATGCCAGAAAGTAAGTGTCGTGTGAAGCCAAGTTTGTCAATTTATCTTTTGTTGATGATAAATTTGTTTAATTTTTGTTTAGATTTCAAATGTATGTTGATTTGTAGTCTCAAATATTAAATTTAAGAAGTATAAACTTCTAACTTGTCATTGACATTTTATCACGTGACCAATAAAGTCTAGAGCGTTTGTATATTACATCTACATTTAGATCTAATTCTCTATCACGTGATAAAAAGTTCACAACATCTCAGATGTATCCGATGTGGATATTCAAACGCGGCAATAGTTTCCTAAATTGTTTTATACCTTTTGTTAGTGTCAATCAGTTAGGTAATATTGTACAACGCGCTATTTAGTGCCGTTTTTCTTCGCAATACCTAGCTGCCGCCTTCGTCCCACCAAATCCCACAAGTCACTGTTTGTAATCACGCAGATCCTTAAACCCACCGTACATAACCGAATATTAACAAGATAGCGGCGAAATCACAATTTTGTCAAAAAGTGAGGTTCAGACCTTAGCGAATTAAGGTAACGATATTATTAACAGTAACAATACAAAAGCACTGACAATGGATAACAAGCTCTACTACTAGATCTTTATAGTATTAATGTTGCTAGTCTGATTATCACACATACTTTGATTTTCTTTTACTATACGGAGAATGGTCGCACTGCGCAGCTTTCTGAGTGCCTTTTAAAAGGAGATAGAAAACTTCGCCATTTTAAACCTTTATTACGTGTTGCCTACATCTTGGCGCAATATTTTTAATAGGTGCGTTTTAATCATCCGCTTCTGCTTCGGAATTGTCGGTTTTCTTGTTTTAATCTGACAGGTTAAAACGACTAAACCGACAATTCCGGAAGCAGAAGCGGATGATTAAAACGCACCTGATATTTGTAAGTTTAAATATTCTGGTTATGCGAAACATTACTCAGAACTAGTCACAGAGTATATAAAAAATTGGAATATACTTCAAATCTGTATATTATTAAGCAAAAAGTGCAATGCAATAAGATTACGGTTGATTTTATAATAGTATATTATGCAACGATCATGTAATAACCATTGCAAGAGAGTTACATACGCTATTTTTTCTACACCGGATAAATAATCAAGAACTATAAATATTATATTTATATTTGTATTGAACACAATAACAGTAATTACTCGTATTTCTATAAAAAATTCTACAAAATTGTAATTAAAGGTATTACCTCGGGTATTGGTATTACCATATATTTTTGGGGCAAAATATTTTGTACTGCATTTTCTGCTCTCTCCGATATGTGTGAAGGAGTCGATGGTAAGTCTTCTATATCGCTAATATCAGAAATTTTGACAATATAATTAACGAAGTTTAGCTATCTACGAAAATTTTATATTTACTGATTTTGACAACTAAAACAATTACATAGGAACCTGAGACCAAACATCAAATGCACAGCATGCTTGATTGAAAAATTATGGGTTTCTATTGATTAAAAATCTGTATAGTTATGAAAAATCTGTATCATAATGGGTATTATTATAAAACGGATTATGGGCATATAAATGCATTATTATAATAAGGGTGTAGAAAAAAATTAGATTAGTAATTAGTTCTTAAAGCCACGACTGGAATAGTCTATACAAAATTATATTTACAAAAACAACTTCGACTTTGTAATAAATTGACGGAGACGCCAATGGTGTTGGATTTTTAAAAATCGTATACTGTGAGATATTATATCAGGTCCTGCGGGCGTAATCTCGGCGTGACTTGCACTTCGAAGTCAGTACGTACTGCGGAGCCCGGCTCGTGAAGACACGGAACGTTATTGCAGCTGAATTCAATAACTAATCTGAAGAACCGGCAGATATAATTGTAGCAACTTGATACGATTCGGTTATAACTACAAAATGCGAAATTGGTTTTCGTCAAATTTACGATTTCACGAAAACAACTTCATCTACTGAATGCATCGAGACACCAAACGATACACAGAGAAATAAATTAGAGAGCATATAGACAATCTAAGACATAGAAAAATTAAAAAGAAAACGGTTTAATAATAGGTTGGAATTGTTTTCTTGTTTGCAATTTATCAAAACGAGCTTCGTGCGTTGCGATCACTAAATATAATGCCGATATATATTCATATAATAATTAAAAAATAAAAATTTTTAAAGAAATCAATAATTTAACAAAAGCAAACTTTTAAATATAAAGAATAAGAAGGTTGTCCATATTTCAAATGTGATGTATCCGTAAAGGTAATGAAAAAAGTCTCAATCACAAAAATTATTTATTGTTATTAAAACAGGGAAATTGACTAATTTCGGTCAGTGACCATCATCAGACCTAGAAGAAAGTATGCAATGCGACTTAATTTGATAACATTTGAACATCCAATGCCTGTCTAGGATCTTTGATAACGAAGGCAAAATGCTTATTCCTCTTAAGTCTTCAATTTTCGAAGAGCTTTGTTTTTTGATCAAGTTATTTACAACTGCGCTCCTTCACACTGTAGGAAATACAAAAATTGACTATATTTCATCACAACCTTTAGCATTTGTTTTTATATCGCAAATGGTTTTAAAAGAAAAAAGATTATTAGCTTCTTTAAATACAAAATCTGCATTTAGTCGCCTATTATTCTTATAAAAATTTAATATATTTCCTGATGGCCGACTATCTGGAATAGATTCTACAAAAAAGTTATTTAGTTTCCGTGGATTTTTTAGATTTCGTGGTATATTATTACTTTTTAAGTGTTTTCCACATTTCTTTTGTTGAGCTATTATTAATCTTTTTTCTCCCTTTTAATTGCTTGATTGGTTACATTACGCATTTGCCTATAAAAATCTAGGAGTCGTTGATTTTTTGATTTTTTAAATTTCGCCTTAGGTTTTGTTATTCTTGATGTAACTATAGATATGTGCCTATCGAACAAATTATTTAAAAAATTAACTAAATAGGAAACTTTTTCGTCTATATTTAATGATCGAAAATTCTAAAAAAAGATGTATTAAATAAATCTCTATGCCAAAGATCTTGATCGAAATTCTTAAAACTCCTACGTGTACCATATTTAGGCCCTTGTTGTTCATCGCGCATTCTTAATTTAATGTAGTCCAAAAGGGTTGCAGAGGTAGCAGTAACTCTTGTGGTAGTATGTTTCTATTAATTGTCAAAGGTTTAATACATCCAGCATCGAATAAAAATTTTTTACTTGACTATTTTGAAAATTTTATAAGACTAAGTTAAAATCATCTATGCAAACAATTTCGTCATAAGTAGGAGCTATCGTGATTAAGCAAGCCTCAAGTTCATTAAGAAAAAGATTAGTAGATTGTTCATGTAGTTTATATATCATCCTTACCGCAACTGACTTTTTTTCAGTGACTATTTTAATCCAAAATTGCTCCCATACATAATTCTGTAAGTAAAAGCTAAAAAAATAGGAAAAATTTACTTAAAATTACTTCATATTTCATAAATTTTGAAGTGTTCTTTTTTACCAACAACTGTACCAAATTATAGTTTAACAAAACGGGCTTAGCAAGGTATACACAGGTCTAGGAGAGCCAAACCAAGGTGTCAAAAAGAACCAGTTTCACAATAAAAACAAAATTAAATATGTTTTATTGCAGGTATTTTATTAAAGATATTTTATTACAGATATTTTATTAAACATATTTTATTAAATTTATTATAGTTTAACAAAATGCGCTTAGCAAATACTGAGGTCTAGGAGTCAAACTGAGGTGACAAATAGAACCAATTTCACAATAAATATAAAAGATATTTTATTAATGATGTTTAATTGAAGATATTTTAATAAAGATATTTTATTTAAGATATTTTATTACAGATATTCTATTAAAGATATATTATTGCAGATATTTATTAAAGATTTTTAATAAAAATATTTATTCTTAACGATTTTATTAATGATTTTTTAAATTGATTTTTAAATGTATTTTTATTAAATATATTATATTGAAGAAGTATATAAAAAAAATGTTTATTAAATTTAAACATGTTTATTTAATTAAAGAAATATATTTTAATAAATTTAAATATACTTTATTAAATTTAAATATATTTTATTAAAATGAAATATATTTTATTAAATAGAAATATATTAGAATAAATTCTTGTCTATATTAAAAAAGAGTACATAATTTTGTAACCCAAAATTGAAAATATTTTATTTTTATTATTAATAATAATTACTGAGGCCCTTCCTAGGTATGGGTCCTCAGTATTGCATTCGTGCAGATGAAAAAATTTTCTTACCCCCATTTTTTACAACTTTTTTTCATGTTTCCGATCATTCTGAGTCCGAAAATACAAAAAGAAAATTTCGTCTAGTCGTCTGTGTATATGTATGCTGGCACGATAACTCTAGAACGAAAGTTCTGATTAACTTGCGGTTTTGATTTTCTTGAATAATTACTTCTAATTTAGAACCCAATTGATTTTCAGAATTTTCGGTTCATCCTAACTACTTTAACATCATTTCTTATGTGACAATTTTAGGAATTCCAATTATTTCTAACGTCAACATTCCTAACATTCTTGAAATTCCATTCAAACAACAGCTGTTGGTAGTAGAAGTGATATTTTTAAGGCGTTGCGACCTTCTTACTTACAACCATAACCACTTTGGAGGCTATTTTTATTCGAAATTAGTAGCCGAGGCTGCCAATTTATGAAAAATATATAAGCAATTTCTTAAAAATTACTTTTTTATGGTGGTGCTAACTTAAGCGTACTACTATTTCGCCCCTAGACACAAAAACACCTTCGTCAAATTTACTAGCTCTGTCTCAACCCCATAGAATAATTAACCGGCCATTTTAATTGGCAAAAATCAGAATAATGCTTGGCTGTGCCTGTCAAGTATCAAGATGTCAAATGTGATGTGTGAATGGCTCTTAAATGTCAAATAATTTAAAAATGTATACTTCTTTGATATTTATTGCAAATATTTTGTAGTGTATCTCAATTCAGGCTTTCCATAAAAAAAGATACAGCAAGACAGATAATTTAATGTTCTTATACAAAGCACTTTTTTATTATATAAAAGAGAGGTATTATATAATGCTGGTTTTTTGTAGAAAATTTTTATTATACGATTTTGAATTACATATTCAACCAGCGAATAGTAAATAATAATTAGTAAGCTTCTAGTCATAAATTTCCTCAATAAATAAAATTTAAAAATGAAACTTCTTACCTTGGTACCGAGCTATTTTGTTGCATTTTTTATTTTAAATATAAAGTTGTCATTTATTTGTATGTTGAAAGAAGGCCTTTGTAAATTACATTGCTCTCTATGTATCTTCTTTAACACAAAAATAGTTTTGTGGCTATAAGTTGCTATAACCTATCGTCGCAAAACTATTAATAATTTAAACATAGTAAGTAGTAGTAATATAACATCATGTAATTTTTTAAAATAAAGTACATGATCTCAAAACAGAAATAATTTATAATAAATGCGGGTAAAACGAGGGGTAAAATAACAATAAATTAAGGGAAATACTGAAAAAGGGCAGATTTAAAGTATATAAAGAAAGTATATTCGTTCTGTTTATTTGTCAAGTATTGTTTAAGGTTACTTTTGAATACATTTAGTTTTTTTTTTTTATTTCTGTAGGCTGTCTATTAAATTTTTTAAACCTTTAATAAAAATTGTATTTTGGGAA
This sequence comes from Psylliodes chrysocephalus, assembly GCA_927349885.1. Lineage (NCBI taxonomy): Eukaryota > Metazoa > Arthropoda > Insecta > Coleoptera > Chrysomelidae > Psylliodes > Psylliodes chrysocephalus. Next base: position 32,341,000 of record OV651814.1, on the reverse strand, counting down.
CTTTTAGTGATGGCTTGCCGTACATGAAAGTCAGATTGGCTTCTTGTATTATAGTTGTGATATTGCGAATTATATTGAATATTTTCTAATAATTGTGATGCGATGGTACTGTCATTTTTATTTTATAAATAAATATCGGTCATGTACTGAACATAATTCTGAACTAAAAGCCAATTTATTTCTTTTAACATAGTTGCAACACTCATCCTTCTGTCCTTTTTTAATATTATATAAATAGGCGAAGTAAGAAGCCCATATATTTTACATGAGCAGGCTTAAGAGGTAAAGGGGCCAATTATTATTGAATAAATTTCATAAACAAGTTTGTAAGCCCTAATCAAAAGGCGATATAGAATGATTTTAAAAATCAAGGCTTGTAAAAATCATCAAATGGTTTAACCTAATTAATGCCAATGCATCACAAACCAAAAAATTCTGCTTTCGGTCTTTCGTTCCACGTTAAATCATTTCTCGTTTTTGTTACGCTACGAGTTTATCTTTGTTGGCCTCAGTCTTGATAAGGTGTGAACCACCATTTTAGCGTCTCTCGAATTAATATTATAATGAGCCCTAATTATTATAAAGTTGCAGTAGTACTAATAGAACCTACAATATTTGTTATTACCATAATTAATAGGTACTGTATTTTTCATAAACAGTCGTCATTAAAGAGTAAAAAAATGATCGGATCAGAGAGGTACATACTCTTTGGTATATACTTTTTCATACCATATCCAATAATGAATTCATTCTTATAGGCAATTTTTTAAAAAACTAACAATTTTTTTAAATTCAACTCGAAATAGTTTAATATTGTAAAACATTTATTTGTTCTTTAATTTTAATAACTAGCACTAACAAAATTTGTTATCATTTACATAACCGGTGGTTTATGTAATCAAGAGGTTTATTTATAAAAGCAAAATAGGAGAGGTCCATATACGGTCTCTTGAGGAACTCCATGTCAGTGTATATGTATAAAATGTGCTTTAATACGTTTCCGGTTCAAGCTTTTTTCTAACACTATGAATATCAATTCAGAATCAAACAAAAGTGTAATTAACCTTAAAACTGAGTTTATTTTCAGTGCGTATTCATTCAACCAACAGAACTGGGATCAGGCCCCGTTTGATTTCCTGTTACTGGTCGGTATTGTTTTTTTTTGTGTGTTTTGTTTTCGAAGGCAGGGGCGCATAGGCAATTTACAGAATCGTCGAGATGGTAGAGCAAGATTGTGATTGCGTTGTTTGATACGTTGCTTTTGTGAGTGATAGTCGAAAATGACTTCCTTTCACGGTTTCCTTGAAAGATTGTTCTCGGTAGGGGTCACGCGAACTATTTTAATTGTGTTAACCTAAAACGATTTTCGGGTGGAACTGTCTAAGGGTCCGGCGGACGGATTTATTGCGGCCATAATAATTTGTGCACTGCGTCAGATTGTACGGCATTCTTGGAGAGTTTGTATTGATATGCGTGTGTAACGGGGGTGGAATTTAGGCGTTGAATTGTTTGAGTTAGGGCTAATATTACATCAGGTATACCATTTTAAATCAATTTTTTGCCTACCTGCGGAAAGCGTAACGTATCTATGTATAATATAAGCAGAGAAGATATAATTAATAACAAATGAGTTATAGGTACAATATACAGGAACATTTAGGGATGCAGTCCAAAGCATCCGTTGTCAGAAAACTAAAAGCAAACACAGATATTTATAATGGGACTGAATCGGCGACAATATGAGAGAAAAATATTTACTTCCATTGAAGGGATAAAACATAAAATAGAAAGACATAAGAGAAAGGGAGTTACAAATGAATATTAAATTGGAAAGACAGGATACAATACAAATTGTCGTGAACTCTACTTTTTAAACCACCTAAGTTGCATCTACTTATAAACTCAGTCAAAGCACTCTGCACAGGGTGTTGCAAAAACACAAATTTTACTACTATAAATTAAAAATGATGCATTATCAACTTTCAGATGACATTCCCGATAGAAAACTGAAATTCTGTAAAAATATAATGACTAGATTTAATCGGTTGCCAGACTATTTAAAAACAATTTGCTTTTGTGATGAAAGTACTTTTAATCTCAGTAAAAACGTGGGGTATTTCAGTGATACAAAACCTCGTGCGTTTCATGAAAAAATACACAGTTTCCAGAAAAAATAAATGTATGGGCAGGCACACTGTTATCCTGTACCCTATTATACTGCAGCCAAATTTTATCCGTAAACAGAATATTCTGTATAACCTTAACCCTTTAGATTTTTTTTGTGGGTGAATCTTAAATCTAAGATTTACACTACATCTCCAAACAATATCAATGTTTTAAAACAATGAATTATTAAAAAGTGTACAGTAATTTCCCCTGAAATATTCCAACGAGTACGACAAGATGTTTTACTGTTGAGAAGTAGATGGAGCACATTATAAACCATTAATATAGGGCGGACTTCTAAATAATATATTAATTAAGCCCTATACTGTAGTTTTAGTATTTATTTAATATGTTAAAATAACCCTAAACCCAAACAAAATTGTAATAATTGAATAAGTCTTAAATACTTTTCACTTGCCACAGGATGCCATTTAAAATTATTCGATACACTGACACTGTAATGTCATCTGTGAGTTTCTACTACAAAAGGAATTTATTTTCACATTTCCAATTTTTATTAGTTTAAGAACCGATTAAAATATACAGGGGTGGAGAGGACTTTTGACTGGTACTGTACATGTTTGGTCTTTTCTCCTTCATAAGATTTACTTAAAAAAATGCAGACCCGAAGGTCTGATCATGTAATATTTAAACCAATATTGCCCTTTGTTTTTCAAATTCAAAATTAAGAAAGTAGAAAGTGGACTATTCTATAATATGGGCTGGCAAAATTAATATCCAATAAATCAGTTGTCAACTTGAATCTAATGTAAAATATAAGTAAATTGGGCTAAATCTTAACAAAAAAAATTTACCAAAAATTATTAAAACATATGAACAGGTACACATACAATTTTATTATTATTATTGAAACATTTTAAAGAGCAAAGTACCTATGTGAGTTTGGTTAACAAAGGATCACTTTTTTTAAGTAGTGCAGTTCCAAAGTTTATGGCAAAATGATTATTCTCTGAAATTAAATTATAATATTTCTATCCAATCATTCTTTAGTGACGTGTCTTATATAGCCATTAAAAAATTGATAAGTAATCCACTGTGACCAGGGAAAGGGTCACTTTGGCGGGTGAAAGTGAATCGACTGAAGCACACTCACATCCCCAACTAATATTAATAAATGTGAACTTGTTGTGAAGGGAAGACCAAAATTATTCCATTTCTAAATCGAAGAGAAAGAACCAATTATGCTGGCTTAACACGGCAACAGCGCGTCATCGCCTACTGACTGCATTGAAAACATCCATAGGCGTAGGTACCAGTCGTTAATGGAAATATTTAATATCTATTAATTTACTTAGTAAATATTTAATATATCGTTTTTTTTATTCATAATTATTGTTTTAGCAGATATTCATTATATTCAAAAAGTCGATTGTTGTTGGCTGTAGGATAAAAACTATAAACTATGCACCGTAGAATTTGGGGAACAAATTGTCAACGTACCTGAAATTAAGAAAAATCGATGGACATTATTTTCGAGTTTCTAAGTTCACCACTAGATTGCAAAATGCATATAACCAATAATAAAACTAAGTATAATTTTGTATTCACATATTATTTTAATATATACATAACTTTGACTTTTTGTAAACGAGTTTTAATCAGTGATAATAAGCTGTGCCCTCTAGCTTTTAGCGATTACTTAGACATACTTGCGTTAAAAAAAAACATTACAATAATTTGTTTTGTAGATATGGCCGGCGCCCTTTCTAATTTGGACTCTAATTTGGAACTACGGGTGTTTGTTATATTTTAACTCACCATTATTAAAAACATGAATACTTTGAATATTATTATTAAACTTAAATCAGTTTCACTTGCAATTTATTTGGCTGCCTGATTGCAGAAAAGCTTCTTGCATATTATAAAATCTAATATCCCAATAATAATCTTATATCGGCTATATCTCATAAACTAAAGATGATATCACCAAATGCTTAAAGCTGGTTCTAAGATACAAAAGGGGAACTTAAATGACGAAATACTTAACTCACTTCCCACAAACTCCCTATGTATTATCTATGTACCACCTATGTATCACCTATGTATCACCTATGTATCACCTATGTATCACCTATGTATCACCTATGTATCACCTGTGTATCACCTATGTATCACCTATGTATCACCTATGTATCACCTATGTATCACCTATGTATCACCTATGTATCACCTATGTATCACCCATGTATCACCTATGTATCACCTATGTATCACCTAAATAAAAAAATAAATAAATAAATAAACAAGTTTAAAAACCGTACAGATGCCCTTAAAAATTAAGTTTTTTGATTTTCTCATAGATCATCAGATCCTGACCAATTGTATATGGGACCATCCCTAAGGTATCTCCTTTCTAATAAAACGATTCAAATTCTTTATAATTATAATTAAAACCTAACATTGTTTGAGTAAATCGTTACGTGTGAATCCACAAATAAATTGCTATTCCTAAATACGGTTTGAATTAATTTTTGTGCACTTATCAGGTCTATAACAACAATCGTAACCTAAGAAATCAAATAACGAAAGATTAACATGTAAATAGTCCGTTTTTTTACAAAAAAAAAACACTGTTGAATCATGTTAATATTAGGTACAGTTCATCAAATTTCTAGAGGTGTTCGACGCCCAGACAGAGAACGCGCTACGTGTGACTAAGATAGCTATTGTACAGTCTGCTAAACAAGTTATTTTAAATAGTTTTTAATATTTTTAGGTAAATAAATTTTAAAAGTTTGGAATAGTTTAGGGATTAAATTGGTCTGATTGGACTTTCTTAGAACGTTTTTAAAAGCAGCTAAAGATAGTATGTAGAATTGAAAATAATTATTATGCCATAAAAGGTGTTTTGGAATTCCTTCAACCTTTTGAAATTGAGTCAGAAAATATAAATTTTATAGGATAGCGGAAAATACCTATAATTTTTTTGTAGGCCTTTGTAAATCGTGGATATAGTTTATATTTTATTTCTACCTTATTAAGGAAAATGGTACCTATTATTAATAACGGTTGTTTCTGAAACATTACTAAAATTTTCGAAATTTTGTTTTTCTACAAAATAATAAACTATACTATTTAGAAAAAAAATTATTTCTCTTATAATTTTATAAAAAATAACAGGGGAATATTTACATTTCTTGATCTATTAAACAAAACGATAAATTATCTCGACGAATGACACCATGTTCTAGTACGGAAGCTAGCTTTACATTTTTGTTGGTGGTTTCATGGGTTTCATATCAATTTTTTGTAATTGTAGTTTACACGTACATATACCTCTTAACACTTGTTTGCTTTATTAAAAAAGTGTGTTGTTGTGATTTACGTCGAAATAAGTCAAAAACAACTTGAAACCCCATATAAAATCAAAAAGGAAAAACAGAAAAAAATTGAGCCTGTAAATGAACACAACTCAGAAACAAAAATAGCTATCTAATAATAAAAAAATAAAATTTGATTCTTGTGCAGCTTCATCTATATCATTAACCGTTTTTGGTTTTTTAATGGTTTTTCTTGGTGATGAAAATTCCGATATCTCACGGTTATCGATTCTTTTTTTCTCTCCAGAAATGCGGACGACAGTGTTTTTAGATACTACTGTGGCTGCAGCAACACGATCATTTACATTTTTAAATGGTATTGAAGGTGAATTAAAGTTTCCTTCTCTTCTCATAAACTCTATAACATTGGCTATTTTTTCGCGAGATTGACTGTTAATCACGCGGCCTCTTAATTTGCTATTAAACTCCATACTTAGGTTCTATTAAACTGTAATGAGCAAAAAATACAATGAATGAATGAAATAGTGAAATACTTGATGCGCAGAGTGTACTTTCATTGCGTAAATCCGTCGGGATGCCTGTCAGTAGTGCTTTCTCTGTCTAGCCGTCGAAAGCCTCTAGAAATTTGATGAACTGTATGCCCTATTTAATCACATAAATAATAAAACAAACTCAGAAAAATAGCTGAAATCAACCAAGCACGAATTACTTCTATGATTAAAACAAATTTACGACCCTCTCCACAAATATCGTTAAACGTAAATGCGCTGTTGCCAGACATAAATATCTTCCGATAATTTAAAGACAAACAGTATTACAAGCTAATGTATTTACATTACTGCTGTTAAAAACACCGTAAACTTGACATCATAATATTGTATTGCTGCCAAGGATGACAATGTTTCTTGGTTATATATCTATAGACAGACTGGATCTACATAAAAGAATACAATAAAAGACAATCCATTCCATATTAATACTCATTTATTTGCACTGACGGTAATCGTATCAACAAATAAGCAAAAAGGAATAAAAATGTTTACTTCTAAACGAAGCAAAAAATATTCTTTGGACTCTGAAATGAATGGTTAAATTTTGAGAACAAAAAATTAACATATTTATGTTAGAAAAATTTATTTCAAAATGGTGTATTCATTGTTTTCTCTTTGAGTTGCTAGAACATTGTGGTTTGGGTAACATCATCTGAATATCATGTAGTGCAACTGTGGCAATATCTGGCATATTTGGTATGTGAAAACTATTAGGTAGGTGTTTTGTCACATATCACAAAAAAACTGACCCTAGTCTTTAGCTACATTATACCTTTTACTTGGAATTCAATAACAATAAAATCACCTTCCTCTGGCAAACTTTTAAATGTAGAAAAGTTTTTGGGATCCACTCCCTCATAATCGTCTCCTTCATCTTCAAGTTTCGGTTTATCTTCAGAATAATAACTTGATTTTCAGCTTCACTGGAACTCTCTTATAAATTCTTTATCTTTTTTGTTTTTGCAGTCGCCTTTATATGTTTGCATTTCTTTGCTTCTTCTTTCATTTCTATTTAGTTTTTATTTGGTGTATCAGTTGCAATAATTGTTTTTCCTTTTCGCCTTGGTACTCTTCCTCTTTTACGGTGACTTGCTTTAGGTAGCTATGGAAATTGGAATTAACTCTTTCTTCAACATTTGTGGCGGTAACTACAGACGAAGCATGTGCCGTTGCCGAAAAAGAACAATTCACAATTATAGAAGCATTATTCAAGCAGGAAATATTAACCGTGATTTTAAATAATTTATCGTAATAATCTCAATTTGCTACCCTGCTACACTAGCAATAATATATTATGTATTTAATATTATCATAGTTTAAGAGATATAGACACCATTGCATCTAGAGAAGTGTTTAACAGACACAACTGATTATTCATGAATTTAGAACAGTGGTTGATGAGCATTTTATTTAAAAATATAGATAATGGTGTTTTAGAGTCAATGAAATGGATTATGTTTCGATTTTCCAGCTATTCTCAAGATCATCATGAAGACAATAAGTTTTATGTTCTAACTTTAAAGTTACCTTTTCAAATTTGTCTTTTAATTTGTGTTTTTAAAAAACCATATGTTATTGACAAAAAACAAGAAATTTGAAGCAAAAGAAAATTAACTGGGGTATGATTTTACCGTAGAAAAAGTTCGATGGTAAAGGGCACCTCACCATGGAACACAATTTGTGTAGCTTAAAAAATATCTACAGGAACGTTTATAGATAAAAAGATAGATGAAATAATTCTCGCCCTTATGAATGAATTATCCTCGAAGCCGACTGAGCTTGTGTGGGGCAAGGGACAGTTAGTATTATTAGTGAGAGACCGAAACAAGGTTTAACAACCGAAACAGGAAACGAAACCGTATTTCGGCTACTGTTTTAGATTTGGCCGAAACCGAAACAGAAACTTTCTTTTAACGAAACTTATTTTTGAAATGTGCAATAAGGTTTGAAATCCTAGTTTCAGACTTCTTTTACTGTAAATTTTAATTACATTTGTACTACCTATTTATTTAGATATAAAAACCATCAAAAATGTTTTTTTTTAATTTTTATGATAAACGTCGCCCAGCGTGACACAAAAGTAGTTTCAGTTTTGGCCAGTCTTCCGCTGAAACCGAAAGTACAGCTAAAATTCTTATTGTAGGCCAAAACTTTGACTTACAGGTGATGAGAACACGAAAAACCCACCATCATTGAAACGATAACGCATGGCGATTTATAATCCGGAATTTATATCTGCTAATACGGCACACATCAAGTCCTATAACAAACCATATAAATTAATTAAAAATTCACAAACAATGTTAGAACTACCGATAACTGATATAAAGAAATGTTTCCCACAGAAAAAAAATATAAAACATAAAATTCTTATATTATGATTTATCTTGTAAAGTGCATAAATTAGCCATTAGAGTTCAGCCTATCCTTGAACATTAACAATTCCGTTGACGGGATATCTAGCCACACTCTCTTCGGAAAAAACATGTCGGCACCAATTCCGTGTTGAAAATGTTGAGCAGACCGTTTCAGTATATGACACACTCGGTGATTAAATATATGTATACACCTATGTGGAAAGATTCACTGATTAAATCACAATCTGATTTCCATGGTTGTGGAGCAAACTTTTTATTAAACATTCTTTAGTATAATTTGAATTGATGTAGGAACGATTTCAATGTAGAAAAAAGAAATAGATAAATAAATGAATAGTAAACCAAGTAGTTTAGTTATGAATATTTAATTTATTCTTTTAACATGGATGTATTTTAAGTAGTTATTTCAGAATGGATTTAATGGGTCAGTGCAATTGTATTTTTTTATCTTACTAAAATTATTTAAAGCTGATGATTACAAAGACTTAAAATTTAGTATTTAGAAATTAGAATCCATTAAAATGTTATAGAAAAGTATTTCATTCATTTTATGATAGTTGATTTAAGGGTGATTAAAAAATATCATAAACTAGGGTACTGTTCACTGGTGTACACTAAACCACACTATATTATAAGTGAAGATTAGAATCTATCTAAACTTGCGTTGTGGCTGAGTTTTAATGACGAATTAACAGTTTTCGAAAAAAAAAAAAAAAAAAAAAAAAAGTTAGAATTGATTGCTTGCTGGGTTAATTGTTTGATAATAAAGTCGACTAAACAAATTTTCAATTAAATTTTAATTGATTGTGCTGTGAATGGATGTCAAAAAAGCAAAGTTTGCCAAACGAAAAAGTGACTCCATCCAACTTTACTTTTTTGAAATCTACAGTGACTCACAGCACAAGAACCAATCAATACTCACAAATTTTATTTAGAAAACGTCCCATTCGGAGTGGCAAAAAGAAATATAGTATAGTTCCTTGTGTTGAAGGTATTTATTTAAATTTAAATATATAAATTATTACACTATTAATTATTATTATTATTATTATTATTATTATTATTATTATTATTATTATTATTATTATAACCGTCGTAATATAATTAAAATTAAACACTTATAACGTAATGTAATTTCTACAACAGTACTTACAAAAAAATATAATTTTGATGAGAGGGATGTACTTGATGGATTGACAACAAATTATCAATATTTGGCTTAAGTTGTGTAAGGAATAACCGAAAATCTCCCCTTTTTGTGATATTCAATCTGCTCCTTTTTTTTGTTAATAAGTTTGTAACGGCACTAAAACTTTTTTCGACGAGATATGACAAGGGAAACGCTGTCAGAAGCTTTTGCACAATTCCCCACAGTCCAGGATATTTTTCGGGTATTTTTGCCTGCAGCCAAAATTTTTGATTACCTGTTTTAAATGTCACTTTTTGCTCCTCATTAGTGCTAAGCTCCAGTAGCTCCTCTTGTAATATCACATTCTCCACTTTCGTTTCATCAAATGGATTTAAGATTCATGGTGGTATTTCCATCGACAGAATGTCTTCAAATCTGAATTTAAAATCATCATGCAGGGTAATCAAATGTTGAACGTATGTCTGAATATCTTCATCATGGCATTTAACCTGCGACAAGTTTGAAAACTGAAAATTCGCGCCGACCAATATTTTCCTTCATAAATTTAAATTTACCAAGAAAAGCTTTGTTTTTATTAAATTGAGGCTGTCCCCTTGTAATTGTAAGTTGAGGTCATTAATGGTCCGTATTCGAGAAATTGGACAAAATGTGCAAAATTCTGATTTTTATGAAAATCGTTGAACTAAAAGTTGTTTGCGATATATCTCTATAATTATTGTTTATACATGATTTTTCTAAAATGGACCGTAATGGAAAAATTGTAGGAAAAGTGCTAAATTTAAATTTTTCAGTATTTTCGTTTTCAATGAATATCTATAGAAAAATGTTTCGAGGTAGATAGATGTATGTGGACAATGTCTATATTTAGTTTATCCTCTAAACATTTATAGAGATGCTGCAATAGGTTGTACAAAATAACCGCAAAAAGCCTATAATAACTAGATAAGAAAGTCATGTGTTGGACACATCAGATTTTTTTTTAGTTTTCTCGCTAGATTGGTGTTAAACAGCTGGATAACGGTCTTTTCAGCAATTCTTTTCAGCAGTCTTCACCTTAGTAATCAGTGTTGTGGCACAACCATGATTCATTGACGATAATTCATTTTGGAAACGTTGAATAATTTGGATGTTTCTTTTAGTAGAACAACTCCAAAGCTAGACACCATACGCCATACGAATTTTTAATATCTGCCTATAGAAGAGCAGTTTGTTATGTGTAGCTAATTGGGTGTTTTTTCCAATACATTCTTATTCAAAATATTATCTTTTAAAAACTACTGGTAACGAAATAATTATAGGTCATCATTTGAGAAAATTGTTCAGGTACATTTTTAATTAAGGGTAATTACCCCATAAAATGTTCATGCTACAGTAAATTATTATTTTCTGTCGCAATTTGGTAACTAAATTAAAATTGCAAAAATCAATATTGTATAGCATTGAAAAGGTAATTTTATAAATAATTTAAGAAACAAACTGTTCCAATAACCTCACATGACATTTCAAAATTAAAAATTAATTCAAAATACCAACTGCTGTCGACAATTCCATCGCCACTTCAAATAAGAAATTTATATCTACTGCTGCTACTAAAAATTAAGGAAATTAGTATTTCTGATATTACATGACTTTAAAAAAGTTTTCTTTAACCAAACAAATGTAAGAGTATATTTAACAACCATTTTCCGGAAAGAAAATTGTTTGAATATAAATTCCAATTAGTTCCAAATGCATGTATTTGATTGCATAAAATAAAAGTTGTGTTTGGCAGAAACAAAATGTTTTATGTTATTCTAGACTTAATGTATTAAAAGTATTATCAAATAAAAATTGGGGATTAGACCATCAAGCAATCTACTAGAGGGTCAAGACGTTGAGAAATATCTTCTGTAAGGGATAGAACAATAATAGTTTAAATCGAAATGCTTCGATATAATGAAATCGAACGTAAACCTAATAGTCTAAGAGCCGAAGAGAGACTCTTTCTTCACCCATCTGCCAACCGAATGAAACATATTTTTTAGTTAATTTTACACATCAACACATGCATCTTGGCTAACTTGCCTATCAAAATATTATGTTCAAGACTATTTTTAATGAAGTTAATTTTAATCAATATTTTTTATTACTTGTACAACGTGATAACCAAATAATTTTTTTGCAAATCAAAAGTTTGAACCTTACAGATCTGATAACTGATTGAAACCAAGTTTAAAATAAAGATAATTAAATATACTCTTGCCTGCGAAAAAAAGTTCAAGTGACCATATTGCCGAGCTTTAGAGATATAAAATTTGTGCGTAAGAGAGAGAGGGCCAAGCGCCTGATAAGTGTATTGGAGGAGGACAAAGAATAGCCGCTGCGCTCAGCATATCTGTCGAATTAGAGAGAGTGCGCATGATTGTTTTATATGGAACTGTGAAAGACAGAATTTGTGTATAGTCTAATAACATTTTGGAGATTTTGAGGCGAACACGTGCTAAATATTATGATCTGTAGACATTACTTAAAAACAAACATAAAAAATGAATAAAAAGTGTTTTGTGTGTAACCAACGAAATTCAGTTATTGAGTTTAATGATGAGACATTTAAAAATTGCTTTTTGATGTTAAATTTCCGGAAGCGAAAAAATTTTAAATACAATGATATTGAGTTAACCAAAGAATCTCTGAAATTTGTTGGTTATCATTCCGCGTGTTTCAGTAAAATACCAGTTTTGAAAAGTAAATACCGAGAAGAGTTTGAAACTTTTATTAAAAATCATGAAGTAAGTACATAATTTTTAAATTTTATTTAATAAGTCCATAACTGAATAATCCTTTATGAAAAAAAAAAAATTCTTAATTAAAATTCTCTGTAATTTTTAATGTTATGTTCTAATCATTATCATATAAAAGTAAAAGAAATGTCTTCTAATAATAATAATGTTTCCAAAATGTTATTAGACTAGGCACAAATTCTGTCTTTCACAGTTCCATATAAAACAATCATGCGCACTCTCTCTAATTCGACAGATACGCTGAGCGCAGCGGCTATTCTTTGTCCTCCTCAATACCCTTATCAGGCTTGGCCCTCTCTCACGCACAACCACCTGACTTTGAATTTTATATCTTTAAAGCTCGGCAATATGGTCACTTAAACATTTTTTCGCAGGCAAGAGTATATAATCGCGTTGAATATTTAATTATCTTTATTTTAAACATGGTTTAAATCAGTTATCAGATCGGTGTAATCACTTGAAATAATTTACCTGTTTACCCCTCCTTGCCAGGTAGTCTTGAACAAAAATGAGCAGGCAAGACCAACTAGGCAAATTCTGTAAGTTTCAAACTTTTGATTTGCAAAAAAATTATTTGTTTATCACGTTGTACAAGTAATAAAAAAAAATTGAATAAAATAAAATTAATTAAAAATAGTCTTGAACATATTTTGATAGGTAAGTTAGCCAAGATGCATTTGTTGATGTGTAAAATTAACTAAAAAATATGTTTCATTCGGTTGGCAGATAGGTGAACAAGTGCTTTAAAAAACAATAAAGATAATTAAATTGCAAAATATATTTTTTTAACATTTTCAGGAAATGTTAGCAGCCCTAGTGGGTACCGGGCAGGTCAAACGTTATTATCCAGATAAACGCAATAACATTCAATAAAAAGTGATTTTAATTGCTATTTGGATGTATAATAAAAACATTAAACATCTGCATCGGATTTGATAAGAGCCAAATGGCCCGCGCTGGAGCGTCGAGATTACAAAAACATGGCGTGTGGGAGAGCTGAAAAAATATTTGGAAATTAATGCGGTTTGTGAAAAGTTTTCATGAACCTGACGAAATTGTGTGTCAATAAATAGATTAATACGTTTAAAAACAATTAAAATGTAAATTGGGTTAATCGTTTAAAATAATGACTACTTAAAAGTTGTATTCACTTTTAAGAAGTTAAATAGGTTAACAAAAATAAATTAAGCGAAAAATTAGAGGTTTTGTAGTATCTGTTTATTATTCTGTTAAAGAATAATACAACATAAATGTTATTTAAAAACAAATAATTTGGTAAAATAAAATTATCTGTTAGAATTTAGTGAAGTATAGGTACATACTTATTAGGAATAATAGTATACCCAAATAATATTTTAATGTATATATATATATATATATATATATATATATATATATATATATAGATTCGTCCTGCCGACTTTGTGACATCATGTCGCAAAAATGTTGCTATCTTTCTAACATCCGTCTGCGATGTGACATCCAAATTCGGATGTCACAACGTTTTTGGGGTTCAAACATCATAAAGAAGGTTTAAAAGGGAGCCAAAAAAATTTCAGCTGGATGTCATAATGCTTAATTTTCAATTTTATGTATATATTTAGTTCCAGTGTATAGATGCGAAGGTGGCGCTCGCGTCAGTTGGTTTTGTATATTTTGTATATTAAATATTTCAGTCCCTCGACTGTCTGGCATCCACCATTAAGTATATTAGAATTTACTCACTCGACTCTCTGACATCCAACATTCAGTATATTAAAACTTACTCACCCGACTATATGACATCCACCATAGAGTATATTAGAACTTTACACACTAGGTTATGTGACATCCAAAAAATTTATTTTAGATATATTTGGATTCTCATTTTAAGATCTATTTTATGTTAACACATTAACTGCCAAAAATTTTTGTTGGGTTTCGCATAGAGCCAATAAGTTTTTTAAATGCATTTACTCTCTGTGACTAATAAATATATATGCAGCTATATTATTACAAGGTGTATCAACAATGGGTGAGTGGACGATGACTGTAATTTATATTAAAATAAATTAAATTAAAATAAAATAATTAAAAAAAATAAAATAAATTAATTAAAAAAATTTAAATAAATTGAAATAAATTATAATAAATTAAAATAAATTATAATAAATTATAATAGATTAAAATAATTTAAAATTAAAGTAAATTAAAATGAAATAAACTAAAATAAATTAAAATAAATTAAAATAAATTAAAATAAATTAAAATAAATTAAAATAAATTAAAATAAATTAAAATAAATTAAAATAAATTAAAATAAATTAAAATAAATTAAAATAAATTAAAATAAATTAAAATAAATTAAAATAAATTAAAATAAATTAAAATAAATTAAAATAAATTAAAATAAATTAAAATAAATTAAAATAAATTAAAATAAATTAAAATAAATTAAAATAAATTAAAATAAATTAAAATAAATTAAAATAAATTAAAATAAATTAAAATAAATTAAATTAAATTAAAATAAAATAAATTAAAATAAATTAAAATAAATTAAAATAAATTAAAATAAATTAAAATAAATTAAAATAAATTAAAATAAATTAAAATAAATTAAAATAAATTAAAATAAATTAAAATAAATTAAAATAAATTAAAATAAATTAAAATAAATTAAAATAAATTAAAATAAATTAAAATATATTAAAATATATTAAAATAAATTAAAATAAATTAAAATAAATTAAAATAAATTAAAATAAATTAAAATAAATTAAAATAAATTAAAATAAATTAAAATAAATTAAAATAAATTAAAATAAATTAAAATAAATTAAAATAAATTAAAATAAATTAAAATAAATTAAAATAAATTAAATTAAAATAAATTAAAATAAATTAAAATAAATTAAAATAAATTAAAATAAATTAAAATAAATTAAAATAAATTAAAATAAATTAAAATAAATTAAAATAAATTAAAATAAATTAAAATAAATTAAAATAAATTAAAATAAATTAAAATAAATTAAAATAAATTAAAATAAATTAAAATAAATTAAAATAAATTAAAATAAATTAAAATAAATTAAAATAAATTAAAATAAATTAAAATAAATTAAAATAAATTAAAATAAATTAAAATAAATTAAAATAAATTAAAATAAATTAAAATAAATTAAAATAAATTAAAATAAATTAAAATAAATTAAAATAAATTAAAATAAATTAAAATATATTAAAATAAATTAAAATAAATTAAAATAAATTAAAATAAATTAAAATAAATTAAAATAAATTAAAATAAATTTAAATAAATTTAAATAAATTTAAATAAATTTAAATAAATTTAAATAAATTTAAATAAATTTAAATAAATTTAAATAAATTTAAATAAATTTAAATAAATTTAAATAAATTTAAATAAATTTAAATAAATTTAAATAAATTTAAATAAATTTAAATAAATTTAAATAAATTTAAATAAATTTAAATAAATCAAAGTTAATACATAAAAAATATGATGAGCTAATTCATAAAAACGACTTCAAACGATCGTCGTTCGTGCATCGTCGGTGCCTTGCCGTATAGAGTTAATAGTATATTTAAGTAGCTGTGCGATAAATATTGATGTACGCGGATTTTATTTCTTTTTTATTTTAGAGTGAATTAATCTAAGAAGTTTCACTCTTTTTTTAATACTTAGTTTTTTTATGCTTCTGATATGATTCCAAATAATCTTACTTGATGGTTCTTTCGCCATTTATAACCGAGATATAGGTAGTTTTATTACCTTTGCCAATTTCTTTCTTGTTTCATAACTTACCAACCGCTATTATGTTATTGAAATTTGGCACATGTATTCTCTATAACTTACCATAATCTATTAAGGCATTAATAAGAAACACAATGCAGTTTCATCTTTTTAAAAAAAAAATTATAAATTTGTCCATCCTTATAAGAACACACTACAAGTCGTTAAATTTGTATCCATATTTGAAAAAAGCACACAAAAAAATTTAATCATATGCTTTTAATTTTTGAGTAGATGATTTAATTACTAAAATTAAATATTTTTTATATTATTTTAAAACTAAGCACATTTTTAGAAGTTACATATTTTGTTGGTACTTATATGCGTGTACACTATAATAAAATGTACTTAAAAGTTCGTATTTAGAACCAAATATTATAATTATTACTTTTTAATTAATCACTGCATGTCTGCATGTCGTACCAACATCATAACCGCTAGACTCTAGGAAAAATTAATTCACAGAATTGCTTTTAGTACTGGTAGGCACAGATATATAGAAGTACCAACATAATATGTAGCTTTTAAAAATTCACATGGGAATAAATTATCGTCAATATAACGTGTTAAAGTTATTAAAAACCCCTTTATTTTCATTTTTTATCTCCAAAATACTAAAAAAAAACAATTTAGACGTTATGTTTTAGCAGCAAAATCATCTGCACAATTTATGTTTTTGCACATGACTAATATTAGTTTTTTCTGGTCTCTTTAAATATGGAAACTAACTTAACTAATTAAGAAATGTACTTTTTTGTGTAACTCAAAAATAATTTGAAGTTAAAAATGTTTGTAGTAAAATAGTCTGTGCGCAAAAATAATAAACACCGCTGGATTTATCTTTAGGTTCGCCAACTGGCCGTGTTAATGCACTTGAGACCGGAGAATCAACAATACGAGGTCGATAGATACTCAAAAAAATTAATAAAGTAGTCCCAATGGACAAGTAAAAAATATTACCTGCTCAGGGGTGCGTTTAGTGGGTAAATGATAAGCCTGACTTGCACTAATGATCCGGGAGTCCCAAACTATTGGAAAAGGGAGAACCTGTACCCAATCTCTATAAGAGATATCCACATACCAAAAAAAAGATTAAAAAGTTACTTCAAATGGAAACTAATTTGTCCACGACCACTTAATAATAAATCAATATTCTACCTCCTAACTAAAAGCATATGGTACCCATATATCACTAGAGTGAATTATGATAATTCACTCTTTTCTAATTCTGGCAATTTCCGGTAGATAACTAAAGATGGGCGATACTATTCATAACGATATTTTCTAGATCGAAAAATCAGAAATTCGAAAAATTGGAAAATTGAAAAGTTAAAAAATCGAAAAATCGAAAAATCGAAAAACCGAAAAATTGAAAAATCGAAAAATCAGATATTCGAAAAATTGTAAAATTGAAAAGTTGAAAAAACAACAGTTAGTTACCTATGTTTAATAAAAACTTTCCATTCTACACTTAACGTTTATTTAATAAAGAAACCATAATGGTATAATGATACAAAGTATAGTATTAGACTCGCCTACGGCTCGGGACGCAAACGTCACCCTACGTGAATAATGGCTACCATAAATTGCTTGTTTAATAATATACTATTTTGGGCCAGTGTATCTAAAAATATACACAATCAAACACTGAAAAGAAAATTCGAGAGACGCTAAAATGGTGGTACCAACCTTATCGACACTGAGGCCCACAAGGGTAAACTCGTAGCGTAACAAAAACGAGAAATGATTTAACTTGGAACGAAAGACCGAAAGCCTTTAGTAGTATTAGGACGTTGAATTTTTTGTTTTGTGAAACATTGGCATTACTTAGGTTTATCTATGTGATGATTTTAACAAGCCTGGATTTTTAAAACCATTCTATATCGCCTTTTGATTAGCGTTTAAAAACTTATTCGAGCAATTTTTCCAATAATAATTGGCCCTTTTACGTCTTAAGCCTGCTTATGTAAAATATTTGGGCTCCTTATTTTGCCTATTTATATTCTAATAAAGGACATAAAGGACAGAAGGATGAGTAGTGCAACTATGTTAAAAGAAATAAATCGGCTTTCAGTTCAAAATTATGTTCAGTACATGACTGATATTTATTTATAAAATAAAAATGACATAGTACCATCGCATCAGATCTTTTAGAAAAAATTCAATATAATTCGCAATATCACAACTATAATACAAGAAGCCAATCTGACTTTCATGTACGGCAAGCCATCATTAAAAGTTCCCAAAATATAATTTTTATTAAAGGTTTAAAAAATGTAATTGACTGCCTACAGAAATTAAAAAAAAAAAACAACAATAAATGGATTCAAAAGTAACCTCAAGAAGTTTACTAATTATTATTTACAATTCGCTGGTTGAATATGCAAACCATTATTCTATCCTACCTCTCTTTCATATAATAAAAAAGTGCTTTGTATAAGAACATTATAATATCTGTCTTGCTGCACATTTATTTAATACACTACAAATTATTTGCAATAAATATCAAAATAAGCATACATTTTTAAATAATTTTACATTTAAGAGCCATTCCCACATAACAGTTGACATCTTGATACCTGACAGGCACAGCCAAGCATTATTCTGATTTTTGCCAAATAAAATGGCCGGTTAATTCTTGGGGTTGCCAATAAATTTGATGAATGTGTTTTTGTGGCTAGGGGCGAAATAGTAGTACGCTTAAGTTAGCACCACCATAAAAAAGTAATTTTTAAGAAACTGCTTATATATTTTTCATAATTGGCAGGCTTGGCGACTAATTTTGAATAAAATTAGCCTCCAAAATGGCTATAGTTGCAAATATGAAGGTCGCAACCCGCCTTAGAAATTTCACTTTTACTATCAACAGCTGTTGTTTGACAGGTCGTTATAGAATGTTTGCAATTTATGGAATGTAAAGAATGTTAGGGATGTTGACGTTAGAAATAATTGGAATTCCTAAAATTGTCACATAAGAAATGCATAAGCGGATTTTAAGAAAATTGATATTAAAGTAGTTAGAATGAACCGAAAATTCTGAAAATCAATAGGGTTCGAAGTTAGAAGGAATTATTCAAGAAGATAAAAACCGCAAGTAATTAGGACTTTCGTTCTAGAGTTATTGTGCCGGCATACATACACACAGACAACCAGACGAAAAATTTTCGGAGTCAGAATGATCGGAAACATAAAAAAAAGTTTTAAAAATGGGGGTAAGAAAATGTTTTCGTCTGCACGAATGCAATACTGAGGCCCCATAGGAAGGGCCTCAGTAATTATTTAAAAATGAAATAAATTATTTTATCAAAACCATTAAAGAAATCACATTGGAATAAAAAACAATAAAAATCATAGAATTTGAGGGTGTGCTTTGGCGTTAAACGTGTTAAGTTTTTAGGATGTAATAAGATACTTAATTTAAAAATGTATCTATATACCTGCTGGATGTTATAAGAATGGCAGTTTTTCTGTAGAAATGGTATACTGTGACGTAACAACTGGATGTCACAAGATGCAAGGTTTTTCTGGATGTCACAAAGTGTTGTTAATAAAAATATATACCGTGTATACTTTGGATCTCACAACGATAGGACGTTTTATTTTTTTAAAATGTGTATGGTTGTGATATTTTTCGCTCAGTGATAATATTTTTTAAATTAAAAGAAGTCATATTTTTATTTTTTTCCTAAAGTCTTTGTAAAGGGTGGATGTCACAAAGTCAAAATTTTTGCTGAATGTCACATGATACGCTGGTCGAGTATATATATATATATATATATATATATATATATATATATATATATATATATATATATATATATATATATATATATATAGATTCGTCCTGCCGACTTTGTGACATCATGTCGCAAAAATGTTGCTATCTTTATAACATCCGTTTGCGATGTGACATCCAAATTCGGATGTCACAACGTTTTTGGGGTTCAAACATCATAGGGGAGGTTTAAAAGAGTACCAAACAAATTTCAGCTGGATGTTATAATGCTTGATTTTCAATTTTGTGTATAAATTTAGTTCCAGTGTATAGATGTGAAGGTGGCGCTCGCGTCAGTTGGTTTTGTATATTTTGTATATTAAATATTTTAGTCCCTCGACTGTCTAACATCCACCATTGAGTATATTAGAATTTACTCACTCGACTGTCTGACATCCAACATTCAGTATATTAAAACTTACTCACCCGACTATATGACATCCACCATCGAGTATATTAGAACTTTACACACTAGGTTATGTGACATCCAAAAAATTTATTTTAGATATATTTGGATTTTCATTTTAAGATCTATTTTATGTTAACACATTAACTGCCAAAATTTTTTCTTGGGTTTCGCACAGAGCCAACAAGTTTTTTAAATGCATTCACTCTCTGTAACTATTTAATAAATATATATTATATGCATCTATATTAATACAAGGTGTATCAACAATGGGTGAGTGAACGATGACTGTAATTTATATTAAAATAAATTAAAATAAAATAAATAAAAAAAAATAAAATAAATTATAATAGATTAAAATAATTTAAATAATTAAGTAATTTAAATAAATTTAAATAAATTTAAATAAATTTAAATAAATTTAAATAAATTTAAATAAATTTAAATAAATTTAAATAAATTTAAATAAATTTAAATAAATTTAAATAAATTTAAATAAATTTAAATAAATTTAAATAAATTTAAATAAATTTAAATAAATTTAAATAAATTTAAATAAATTTAAATAAATTTAAATAAATTTAAATAAATTTAAATAAATTTTAATAAATTTAAATAAATTAAAATAAATTTAAATAAATTTAAATAAATTTAAATAAATTTAAATAAATTTAAATAAATTTAAATAAATTTAAATAAATTTAAATAAATTTAAATAAATTTAAATAAATTTAAATAAATTTATATAAATCAAAGTTAATACATAAAAAATATGATGAGCTAATTCATAAAAACGACTGCAAACGATCGTCGTTCGTGCATCGCCGTTTAGAGTTACAACCTTAATAGTATATTCAAGTAGCTGTGCGATAAATATTGATGTACGCGGATTTTATTTGTCTTTTTTTATTTTAGAGTGAATTAATCTAAGAAGTTTCACTCTTTTTTTTTAATACTTAGTTTTTTATGCTTCTGATATGATTCCAAATATTCTTACTTTATAACCGAGATACAGGTAGTTTTATTAACTTTGCCAATTTCTTTCTTGTTTCATAACTTACCAACCGCTATTATGTTATTGAAATTTGGCACATATATTTTCTACAACTTACCATAATCTATTAAGGCATTAATAAGAAACACAATGCAGTTCCATCTTTAAAAAAAAAAAAATTATAAATTTGTCCATCCTTATAAGAACACACTACAAGTCGTTAAATTTGTATCCATATTTGAAAAAAGCACACAAAAAAATTTAATCATATGCTTTTAATTTTTGAGTAGATGATTTTTATTACTAAAATTAATTATTTTTTATATTATTTTAAAACTAAGCACATTTTTAGAAGTTACATATTTTGTTGGTACTTGTATGCGTGTACACTACAATAAAATGTACTTAAAAGTTCGTATTTAGAACCAAATATCATAATTATTACTTTTTAATTAATCACTGCATGTCGTACCAACATCATAACCCTTAGACTCTAGGAAAAATGAATTCACAGAATTGCTTTTGGTATTGGTAGGCACAGATATATAGAAGTACCAACATAATATGTAGCTTTTAAAAATTCACATGGGATTAAATTATCCTCAATATAACGTGTTAAAGTTACTAAAACCCCCTTTATTTTAATTTTTTATCTCCAAAATGCTAAAAAATAACAATTTAGACGTTATGTTTTAGCAGCAAAATCATCTGCACAATTTACACATGACTAATTTTAGTTTTTTTTGGTCTCTTTAAATATGGAAACGAACTTAACTAATAAAGAAATGTACTTTTTTGTGTAACTCAAAAATAATTTGAAGTTAAAAATGTTTCTAGTAAAATAGTCTGTGCGCAAAAATAATAAACACCGCTGGATTTATCTTTAGGTTCGCCAACTGGCCGTGTTAATGCACTTGAGACCGGAGAATCAACCATACGAGGTCGATAGATACTCAAAAAAATTAATAAAGTAGTCCCAACGGACAAGTAAAAGATATTACCTGCTCAGGGGTGCGTTTAGTGGGTAAATGATAAGCCTGACTTGCACTAATGATCCGGGAGTCCCAAACTATTGGAAAAGGGAGAACCTGTACCCAATTTCTATAAGGGATATCCACATACCAAAAAAAGAAGATTAAAAAGTTACTTCAATCGGAAACTAATTTGTCCACGACCACTTAATAATAGTAAATCAATATTCTACCTCCTAACTAAAAGCATATGGTACCCATATATCACTAGAGTGAATTATGATAATTCACTCTTTTCTAATTCTGGCAATTTCCGGTAGATAACTAAAGATGGGCGATACTTTTCAAAACGATATTTTCTAGATCGAAAAATCAGAAATTCAAAAAATTTGAAAATCGGAAAATTGAAAGGTTGAAAAAACAACAGTTAGTTACCTATGTTTAATAAAAACTTTCCATTCTACACTTAACTTTTATTTAATAAAGAAACCATAATGGTACAAAGTATAGTATTAGACTCGCCTAGGGCTCACGGAAACGTCACCCTGCGTGAATAATGGCTACCATAAATTGCTCGTTTAATAATATATTTTGGGCCAGTGTATCTAAAAATATACACAATCAAACACTGAAAAGAAAATTCGAGAGACGGTAAAATGGTGGTTCCCACCTTATCGAGACTGAAGCCCACAAGGGTAAACTCGTAGCGTAACAAAAACGAGAAATGATTTAACTTGGAACGAAAGACCGAAAGCCTATAGTAGTATTAGGACGTTGAATTTTTTGTTTTGTGAAACATTGGCATTACTTAGGTTTATCCATGTGATGCTTTTCACAAGCCTTGATTTTTAAAACCATTCCATATCGCCTTTTGATTAGGGTTTAAAAACTTGTTCGAGCAATTTTTCCAATAATAATTGGCCCTTTTACGTCTTAAGACTGCTTATGTAAAATATTTGGGCTCCTTATTTTGCCTATTTATATTCTAATAAAGGACATAAAGGATAGAAGGATGAGTATTGCAACTATGTTAAAAGAAATAAATTGGCTTTCAGTTAAAAATTATATTCAGTACATGACTGATATTTATTTATAAAATAAAAATGACATAGTACCATCGCATCAGATATATTAGAAAAAATTCAATACAATTCGCAATATCACAATTATAATACAAGAAGCCAATCTGACTTTCATGTACGGCAAGCCATCACTAAAAGTTCCCAAAATATAATTTTTATTAAAGGTGTAAAAAATTCAATTGACTGTCAACAGAAGTTAAAAGAAAAACAATAAATGTATTCAAAAGTAACCTCAAGCAGTTTACTAATTATTATTTACAATTCGCTGGTTGAATATGTAAACCAGCATTATATCCTACCTTTCTTTTATACAGTGAATTTTGAAATTTGCTTCATTACGTGTTGATTTATTGATGTTTAAAAATAACAAAACCTCACAAAATAGGAAAGCAACTAGACTAACAGTGACTTTCTAATGGCAAAAAGTCTTACTTCACGTCTGAACCAAAACCGAAATCATGCAGTGCCGAATTTTAATTATAAGGATGAGTGCGCTACGTTAATTTCCGTTATTCTGAAACAACAATTAGTCGAGAATTAATGAAGCAAATTTCAATTTTTTTTTACACGGTTGAATAGAGAATAAAACCCTCTTTCAAATGAGCTATCACTCACCACCCCATGCTATTTAAATTTTTTGAAAGGGCTGCTCCTCTCCAGTAAGGGATGAAATTAAGGGTAAACTATTCATACAAAAATGTACATTGTAGAAATCAAAAATCGACGTGTCTCGGCGATTTTCCTAACAAGACTCCAGTAATGAGTTAGATAGGGGGGGGGTAAGACTTATGGTGCTCACTGTTTAATAAAAAAGTGCTTTGTATAAGAACATTATAATATCTGTCTTGCTGCACATTTATTTATGGAAAGCCTTAATTGAGATACACTACAAATTATTTGCAACAAATATCAAAAGAAGCATACATTTTTAAATAATTTTACATTTAAGAGCCATTCCCACATCATAGTTGACATCTCGATACCTGACAGGCACAACCAAGCATTATTCCGATTTTGGCCAAATAAAATGGCCGGTTAATTATTGGGGTTGCCAATAAATTTGATGAGTGTGTTTTTGTGGCTAGGGGCGAAATAGTAGTACGCTTAAGTTAGCACCCCCATAAAAAGTAATTTTTAAGAAACTGCTTATATATTTTTCATAATTGGTAGGCTTGGCGACTAATTTTGAATAAAAATAGCCTCCAAAATGGCTATATTTGCAAATATGAAGGTCGCAACCCGCCTTAGAAATTTCACTTTTACTATCAACAGCTGTTGTTTGACAGGTCGTTAGAGAATGTTTGCAATTTATGAAATGTAAAGAATGTTAGGGATGTTGACGTTAGAAATAATTGGAATTCCTAAAATTGTCACATAAGAAATGCATAAGCGGATTTTAAGAAAAGTGATATTAAAGTAGTTAGAATGAACCGAAAATTCTGAAAATCAATAGGGTTCTAAGTTAGAAAGAATTATTCAAGAAGATCAAAACTGCAAGTCAATTAGAACTTTCGTTCTAGAGTTATTGTGCCGGCATACATATACACAGACGACCAGACGAAAAATTTTTTTTGCATTTTCGGACTTAGAATGATCGGAAACATAAAAAAAAGTTTTAAAAATGGGGGTAAGAAAATGTTTTCGTCTGCACGAATGCAATAGTGAGGCCCCATAGGAAGGGCCTCAGTAATTATTTAAAAATGAAATAAATTATTTTATCAAAACAACTAAAGAAATCACATTGGAATAAAAAAACAATAAAAATCATAGAATTTGAGGGTGTGCTTTGGCGTTAAACGTGTTAAGTTTTTAGGATGTAATAAGGTGCCCAATTCAAAAATGTATTTATATACTTGCTGGATGTTACAAGAATAGCAATTTTCTTGTAGAAATGGTATACTGTGACGTAACAACTGGATGTCACAAGATGCAAGGTTTTTCTGGATGTCACAAAGTGTTGTTAATAAAAATATATACCGTGTATACTTTGGATCTCACAACGATAGGACGTTTTATTTTTTTAAAATGTGTATGGTTGTAATATTTTTCGCTCAGTGATAATATTTTTTAAATTAAAAGAAGTCATATTTTTATTTTTTTCCTAAAGTCTTTGTAAAGGGTGGATGTCACAAAGTCAAAATTTTTGCTGGATGTCACATGATACGCTGGTCGAGTATATATATATATATATATATGTATATGTAACAACATTTATGGAACAGAATATTAGTAGCTAAGAAAATTTATTCAGTATTAATAAATGCAAAATAAATAGTTTTGTAATTATTCATTTTTAAATTGTATAGGTTAAAAATTTATACAGTTACTAGATAGTAACGTATACACTAACACAGAATTTACAAAAATATCTTTTAAAACTTCTATATCACTTTTATACATTTTTAATGTTTAGGTAATATGCATCAACATCAGTGACATTTTAGTTTTTTAAATGTGAATGGTAAAAATAAAATAATTTAAAATTTGCAATATATTATAATTAGCTTCGTGGTGCCTAATTTTGCTGCTACCTCTTAATTTTGAAAATATTCACTTAGTTAGAAATAATCCTCGTAACAAGTAATCTCTGCAAAATATCCAGCTTATAAAAAAGACCTAACACGGGAACAACAGATTACTTATCTTATAAAAAATTACCGTCTATATTAAATACACCATTAATTTTAATCATCTTTACCTGCTACTATAGGTTTGTTTGCGTTAAAATAAATTACAACTTCGAACTGTTCTGCGCATGCACATTCCGAACTATTCTAGTCGGGTGTTTTTGTTTAATGTTGGTACTGTCGCGAATCATTTTAAACAGTTTTATGTAGTTTCTTCCCATCGACAAGAACAAGCCAGGATTATTTTATTCGCGCATGCGAAGTACGTGATTTTGTTATTTTTGTGGTTATAGTGCTTGACGTGGTTGAGGAGTTATTTGTCGTTTGGTGTTTGTCTTGTTTTTGTTTCTTGAACATTATTTTTAATAAGTTATTTTAAATTTAAAGGACACCTTTATTTTGTGCCGTTATTAGTGCCATATTTTTTTTAACTGTATAAAGAATGGAGTCTAGTTCGAGTTCTAGCAGTTCTTCATCTTCTGGAGAGGAAAAAATATTCTTAAACATAATTTTACCAGAACTTCAGATAAACAATTTAATTTAAAGTATACACCTTAAATTTAATTTTCTTAAGAGGGTGCTAACATATAATTATTTTTAGGGTACCCCGAAATCTAATGCTAGATCTGGCTGGAAAATTGGAGACGTCCGATTTTTATTCACATTACAAAAGAGGGGTCCAGAAAATTTCTGCAGAAACGTACTTAATGGTATTTTTGTGGTATGCAGATCATGAAGCAGCTTCTTTTAGAGATGTTGCTGATCGATTTAACATTACGCTTTTTAAATTTCATGATATAATAAAAAATGTATCATTATTTTTATCAAATATGTCGAAAATTGTAATAAAATTGCCGAATTATGAAGAAAAATTAACTATTCTAGAAGAGTTTGAAGCTATGGGGTTTCGAGGGGCCCTTGGACTTATTGACAGTAGTCATGTCCGTATAGACACTCCTTCTGAAGATCCTGTTTTCTATTTTATTAGGAATAAATTCTATTCTATACATGTAAGTACTTTTTAAATTGTGTTGAAATCAGACGTGTAAATCCAATTCCTATTGCTACTTATTAATTTTAAATTGAGACTTTTGTAAATGTAAAATTATACATGATAAATGTTTTGCCATCAATCTATGCATTTAGCAACTATAAAACTAGTTTTATCCAGTGATTTTAACATACGTTATGACAAACAGGCGCGAATACAGGGGTGGTAATAAGGTAATTACGTCCCCCCAAGCTTAGACTTCAGTCAAATTTAACATGCTGTAACCTACTCGTATATGTAATAGAGTCAATAAACACTATTACAAAGATGTTACAGTATTTGTAAAACACTTTTACGATAAGCAATAATTTGAAATAACTTATTACTATTTTTTTTTAGCTTTAAGCTGTCCGCGACACCCAGAATAAAATAAGAGACATTTTTATTGGTTACCCTGGATCTGTACATGATGCAAGAGTATTTAGCAATTCCCCCTTAGCTTCTACTCTGGAAGAAAAATGCAATGATAAATTTATTCTGGGAGACAGTGCTTACCCACTAAAAGTTAATTTATTGAAGCCCCACCAAATAAAAGCAAACATGAGTGCAACAGAAATTAATTTTAATAAAAAATTAAGTCACTGCAGAATTTTGATAGAACATACATTTAGTATTTTGAAGCAAAGGTTTCGTCAGCTCTATCAAATATTGAAAACATATGTCACTTTATAAGAGCATGCTGTATTTTGCATAATCTATGTCAGGACAATGTAATTGAGGATTTGGATATAGGAGAAAGCAATACTGCAGAAGTTAATGTAGAACTAGCCGATGAGAATAGTGACAGTGATGATGGCAATAGGGCACATAATGCTGTGGCTAAAGATCACAGAAATTATATTGCTAGTCTATTATTTCATACATAATTTTGAAAAATAAATGTTAAATTAAATATCTATATTTTTATTAAATACACATAATCCTAATTCTACAAAAAAATAAAACAAATTAACTTTTTATTGTAATCAAATAAGAGGCGATTAAAAGAAATGCAAAAAGTAGATATTTTAAAATGTACATTTTTTATATTATTTTTCCCATACTTGAAACTATTTTTTTACATACTTTTCACCACTGCTGAGGCACTTTTTCGCTTCTGCCTAATTAGGCATGCCTTGCTCAAAAAAGTCGGTCACTAAAATGTGCGATATAGCTATATACACTTGTGTATATACTTTACTTTTATATACTTCTTTTTAAGAAGGCACATAAAAGCAGGAGCCATGATGCGAAAAGTGCCTCAGCTGTGATGAAAAGAATGTATAAAAATAGTTAAAACTATGGAGAAACTAATATAAAAATGTATATTTTAAAACACCTTTTGGTTTTCTTTTAATTTTTCAAACCGCAATCACTTTAAAAATTCGTCTCGAAATATAGAAGAACATTTTACTTCTATAACAAAATAAAATAAATGAATTGTTCTTTAACCATAAACAAATAATTTTAAAGTAATTGAAATGAGTCAACTTAAGAAACATTATTTTCAAGCAGTTTTAGTCTTCGTTCCTTATTGTCTTCTTTTCTTTTCCTTAGCTCTAACTTTTCTCTTTCAATTGCCAATTTTTCTGTGTAATAATTCTTTAAATCGTTCTTCATTTCTATTAATATGTCATTACGCTTTTTATAGCAAGGTCTGTCTCTGTTCGTTCTTGTTCTGTTTGTTTTTGTCCTCAAAGGCAAAACTAACTCAGGTAGAACTACTTCTGGTAACACTGCTTCAGGTAAAACCTCATTTAATTCAGCCGTTTCTGATTCATCTAAATGACTTGAGGACTCGGTGTTAATATTGTGAGTACTTTGAGAAATACTGGGGCCAGGTGGTGTAAAAACTTTATCTGATGATAATAAAATTGCAGGTTTTAAATTTACCTTTTTATCAAATATTTCGTTGAAAATATTTTCATAAACGAATTCTTTTCTGCCTCTGCCCGTTTTGTTATTATTCTCAACAAATGTCTTATAAGCTCGCTCTAGAACCTTATATTTGTTCTCAAATTTTGCAGGGCTTACAGTAATTTTATATTTATTAGACATTTCCCGGGCTATAATATCCCATAGTTTTTTCATCGTTTTTATGTCTCCCTTTCCTACTATTGGCTTGTTTAATTTGTATAAATTTAAAAGGGCATTTGTTCTTTCACTATTAAAATAGTTAAAATCCTCTTTTTCTGGGAAACACAAAAACTCGAATAATTCTATAACAAAATATTTATTATTAGTCCTGTGAATTTGTTTGAATGAAAAATAGTTTACACGGTTCATTTTGTAAATTTTCCATTGTTCTTGTTTAAAAAAATCCTATAATTAATATTTTTGAATACTGGACACAACAGAGACAGAGACAATATTTTTGTTGGAATTCCTTGACAATGTGTGACGTTATCTAGATATGATGTACAGCCAATCACAGTGACCGTTGTAAATTATGAAAAAGAAGAATTTAATAAAATCCTGTTTGCATTTCAAACGCTGTTATTGTTAATCCTGAACAGTCCTAGATTTTATTTATTGCGCATCCAGTTCTGCGCATATTAAAAACAGTTTTAATGTTATTAACGCAAACAAACCTTATTTCAAAATTATTTTGCACTTATATTCGTCCAGTATTGGAATTTTCGGTCGCCTTACTATGTAAAAGACATTACTGCCATTGAAAGTGTTTAAAGACTTTCATCTTGTTTACTAGTATTTGACATTTCATACTAGCAACGCCTTGAAGTCGTTCAACTTCTTATTCTCCACAATCCATATTTGCGAGAAGAATTATTACTTTAAGTTTTCTCTTGTAAGCTCCATCGTAATCTAGAAGTCTTTTGTCACTTATTATTATTATTATTACTAGTGATTTTTAATACTTAAAGTAATACGTTTCAAAACTAATTTGCTTCAAGTTGGAAAACAATGTTCACGCAATGCACACTGCGTAAATCGCCTGCATATACCGTAAGCGTTCTGTGCTCGAAACAAAATTATATAGACGTTATCCACGTCTACGAAGCCTTTCAAAAAACTTTACTTTGAGGTTTTATACTGGCAAACTCCTGACCCCAAGATGTCTTTAAATATGTTTAAAATCGCCTGGTTTATATTTATAGTTTTCTGATATTTAATATATATATTTTATATATATATTTTATTTTGTTTCTCAAATCTCTCAAATTTCCAAAGATTGTCTCAAAAAGGTCAAAATATGTACTTCCTCTGTCCTAATAATATTGTAATACGAGGGCTGTTCCCTTTCCGCTGAGTCAATCTAGTAGGAGATGATATTATTTTTGGAACAGATTTTGTCTGATAATTCAATCTAGTCATTTACAAGTTTAAGTAGTAACAGTTCTAAAATGTAACTAATTATTTGCGAGTTTTGCCAATAGGTGATGGAAATAAGCAAGGAGCAGAGCATACGTGACTTATACCGTAAAAAATGTGACAATTCGTGTACTTTCGATACTGCATATGAATTTTAACGTGGTCGATGTTTCTTAAATGATAGTTTTCGAGTTTCTAAGCCAAAAGCAGTAGTTACTGAAAAAATATTAATGTTGTTTGAAACATAATTAAAGAGGACGGCCACATTACTGTCAGAAACATTTAAGCAACTTTGATCAATTGTTTGGAAAGTAACCAACACTATTCCACAAACATTTAAAAGTCCATAAGCTTTGTTTTCGGTGGATTCCTAACAACTCGATTTTAGCTCAAAAAGAAGACTATGCAAGGGCGGCTCAAGGGGGCTATGGAAGCTATGATCGCCCCCCCCCCGCCTTCAAATGAAAATTCTTTCGATTTATGAGCCTTTTATTAAAAAAAAATTGCTAAAAAGGGAATAGCTAAAGGCAATGCCCCCCCCCCCCAAAAATTCGTCTCGGAGCCGCCCTTGAGACCATGTGATATGGTACAGATCTACACTAGATTGCTTTGACCTAAAATTTGTCTAATTTTGTGTAAAACATCATCACAAATGATGAAATATGGGAATACTGCTATGATCTTGCAAAAAAGCAACAACTATTTAGTTTGCGACTTTGAGAATAAGTCGGCTCCAACAAAAGTTGTTCATAAAAGAAGCTGCAACAAAAATATGGTTAAAATTTTTTTTTTTAAGTACCGGGCTTGATTCTACTGTAGGATAGACAGAGGATAGACAAGTGTTAATTTAGAATGGTACACTACAATTTGTTTGCCTCAGGTTCTTTAAAAGGTTCGCAAAAATGAAAGATCTTACATCAAGATAACGCTCAGGCTCACACTTCTGCTCAAACACATAAATATTTAAATTATAAAAACATTAAAATATTAGGTAATGCGCCATATAGTTCAGAAACTAGCACCTACTGACTTCTTCTTTGTTTCGTGGGCAATGGATAAATTACAGGGTTTATGGTTTATACCGACCGAAGAAGCGATTGCTTAAAAAATTAAATAAACAAACTACGGACAAAAGATTGAAGAGTAGTACTACGTAATGTCGCAAATCTTGATTGTATCGTTTACCATGATATTTCGACACATCCTTCCAATATGTATATTTATGTTCATTCTACTGGAGACCACACAATTGATTTCTACCATGTTGTGCACTCTTTTTAAAGCTTAAAATCACCAAGTGTCATGGATCAGGCTTCCTCCACACCTTTTAACACTGGTATTAATATGGTATCTTTTTACGCTGTTAATTGAGTTCACTCCTTATTATGAGTCACATTAGTGGTTTCAATTCAATAACATTAAAGGTTGCACCACAGCTTACACCTAGATCGTCTATACTTGATCATATAGATAACATTTTTAGTCAAAACATGTTTTAGTTATTGAGAATAAATAAGTGACTGGCTCTTGTGAAGAATCGATAAATAAAAGCATTCCATAAGATATTCGTCTATATTTACAAATAAATCAAAAATTTTAATATACCTCATTAACGCAGATATGGAGTACCGACTTACCATAAGAAAGGCCTGAGGTTTAAATCCAGAAGTGAAGATTAATTTAAAATATTTTTTAAATTAGTAAATGACCTAAATTATTTTATCTTAATAACCTCTATAATTTTATATATTTGTAAATCTTTTTTAATAGGTGTAAAAAAATATACTATACTGGTGAATCGCACTCAGATTATTGAGCAAGCCATCTTTGGCGGATTGCTCAAATTTTGTCTTCGTGCGATATGGCCATCTTAGCCACTCTTATTGCACAAACTTCTATTAGCTCTTTAATGAATTTTCAATTAACCCAATTCATGCAATTTTGGCACTCTTGACAAATATTTTCACAATTTCAAAAACGGCATATATGCCTACATGCAGTCTATATTACAGATCAGTTTAATATAGAACCTAGATTCATACTAGGGATCAACAAAATTAGATAAAAGACATTTTTATTCCCTTTAAACCTGTATTGTCACGTTAAGCGTATTTTTAATAAAAAGAAAGTTAAGTGTTTTAAATAATTATTTATTTATTCCAGAAACAAACAGGCATGAGCCTAATTACATGTTCCTATAAATACAGCGAAAATAGAAATTAAATATATAAGTGAAATTATAATAAACAAACCTCGCTACTACAAAATTTTAACAAAGTTCATTAAAGAACAAAACTACTTAAATAATCAGAAATATTCAGTAATAATCAGAGCGTCTGCAAAACCCCACACCAAGGCCACGGAAATCCTACAAGGTTATGTCTCTTTAATCGAGCCCAACAATTTTGTTAAGTTCCTTTCTATATGTGCTACATCAAAAATACCGCAAGAAATGCCTTCGGAGTGTACATTAAACAAAAGACAAACTTTTTCTACTGGACGATAATTATCCGCACGAAAAGTTAATTGACGGGGACGAATACCTGCTATTGGAACATTGATTTTTATTTGACTCAATAAATATTGACTGTCCAAATATCCATGTAAAAAGACAAGGTTGATTATAGAGCGTCTATATTCCAATTTTTCAATTTAAAACTCTTTCCTAATAGGTCCAAATGAAACAAATCCTGGACTTGTATGATACTTTTTAAAGTATAAATATTTGACAAATTTATTTTGAATAGTTTCCAAAATTTGTTTTAAATTTTGTTGTTTAGGGTCCCATACAGTGGATGCATATTCTAATTTACTACGAACGAGAGCAAAAAGTACATTTTTAATTGAGTGTGTGTCTGTAAAGTCCCTAGTTTTAAAAAACCTAACAATTTGTTAGCTTCTTTGGTAATGTTATGGATATGCTTGTCAAATTTGAATTTATTTTAAAAAACTATTCCCAAGTCGGTAATTTTTGACACTCTTTCTAGTGTTGATCCTTGCATTGTGTAGATAAAATTTTGAGGATTACGAATGTTACTGAATGTAATAACCTTGCATTTGGAAAGATTAAAATGTAATTTATTTTCAAATGACCAATCCGAAATTGAGTCTAAGTCATTTTGAAGGTGAATATTTTCTTAAAAACTTTCAGATCATCTGCATAGATTAGGCAGTCTGATGTAATACGTAGAGGAAGGTCATTAACAAATATTAAGAAAAGTAGAGGGCCCAAATTGGAGCCCTGAGGGACCCAGAGCCTGCGAGGATTGTATGAGATACTTCACCACCAAACATTACGTATTGATACCTTAGTTTTAGATAAGATAACTTTATTAGATGATCGCTAAGACCATAATATTATTTCAGTTTAGCTAGAAGAATATTGTGTTTTACCTTATCGAAGGCTTTCTTAAAATCAGTATAAATACAATCTACTTGCTCATGAGAATTGACACATTTTGATATTTTATCAATAAAAGTTAATAAATTTGTATCTACAGATTTTTTACGACAAAATCCGTGTTGTTCGGTTGATATGTATTTTTGAAAGTAAGCATACAGTTTATCATATATTACAAATTCAAACAGTTTCGCCGTACAATTTGATATGGCTATGGGACGATAATTATCTATTTTATTTTTATCCCCTTTTTTAAAAATTGGTGTTAATCTCGTTCTTTTAAATTCACTAGGAAATATGGATGTTTTAAGCGATTTATTGAAAATTACCAGCAAAGGGTATATTAAATAATCTTTACAAGCTTTTAGGATATAACAAGGAATATTATCAGGACCCGCTGTCTTTTTCGGTTTTAACTTTCGAAATGCCGCTTCTAAGTCTTTGACGGATATTAGATCGAAGTCAATATTCTAATAAAAATTTACGTTCCAATTGTTAGTCAAACCATTAATATCGATAAGGTTATAGTTTGAATCGTTGTCATACACTGAACTGAAATAATCAGCGAACTCCCTGCTATAATTTTTTTGTCAGATATTTCCCTATTATTTATAATAAAATTTGATTCAGATATATGGGACTATCTATGTCCCGGGGGTTAAATAACAAAATATATGAATTTGGGCTTCAATCACATAAATACTATTTAGCCTTAAACTTGGCTTCGTAGCCCTTAACTGTGTAAGGATTCTGCTCCTGCTGAAAGAACCTAACACGTCTTTAAACAAGGGCTGAAGCAAACAGAGTGTTCTTAAAACAAGTATAATTTAATTATAACGATTATATAAAATGTTTTAACTCGACATACACAAATACAGGCTCAATAAGTACACAAAACGTAAACTTACCAACTCCGTTAATATTTGGGCACATGTCACAACCCCTAGCTAACTATTTAAAAATGTAATTATTCAAAATACAAAATAGACTTTTAAATTAGACTATGAAGGTCTACGCAGGAGCTGCTACAGGGAATCTCCTACAAGGGGGACCTCCTATGGGCAGGATCCGTTCCCTGTGGAAAAAAGCCATGCGCATCACCTCGACATCACCTTTATAACTTTCTCATAGTTTATTGTTATTAAAACTAATGTTTAATAATTATTAAATAACCAACCTTGCACATTATTTCTATTTAAAACAAATTGTTGACATAATTAAACAAAGTTTTATGTACAGGATGTTATTTAAAATTAGGAAAAATATGAATTTATACGAATCGTGACAGTATATTGAAAATCATATATAGCCCTACCGATGTTTTAATTTCAAACTATCCAATTATTTGCTTTTTAAATAGTTAAATTCAGGAGATTTTTTAGGTTTTAGGGTTAAAATTGCTTTATTCTTACATTGCATGCAAATTATTTAAATCCTACTTAAAACTAATGAGTTAGTGCCTACAATAAATTAAAGTAAAACCAGTCTCTCTACAAGTTTAAAAATTCGAATCAGATAAAAAACTGAAAGGCCGAAACGCTCGCTTATTCCCAATTCTAGGTAAGTCATTTATTAAATAAAGTTATCAAAAACTCGAACGTTAATAAAATGAACCCTGTTATACACTCAAATTGGACATAATTATTCATCATAGTAAAAGTTAATGTGGAGTTTTATCAGAACATTAACTCACGCAGAGCATAGCACATAAAATTTATTACATCTGATACTGTTATAGATTACAATAAACAATTTTGGTAAATATAAGCTTTTCGTATAAGAAATTTATGGCCGGTTGTGACACTGGCGCAACAGGAAAAATGGAGGTCAATATTTCCGTGGTGTAAGGGACACGATACCTATATTAAACTTCAAGAAATGGGGTTAAATTTGCTAAGACACTTTGTTTTACAATTTCGATTACTCCTTCGAGCAAATACTTCTTTACAGGGAGAGTGTACATTATTTTCTCGACGTAAACATACTCTCTGGTTCAGTGGCGTAGCATTTCTATGTTAGAACAACTATTTTATGATTTTTAACTTTATTCAATTATTACTTTATACCTCTAAATATTTTTATATTCTTCTCGTTTCGGATTAAGATTTGAACGCGTTTTTTAGATATAAACAAGAGTTAGTCATACAAACAAAATAAAACAACATGAATAAATTGTAGTTTTTGTCGTAATACAAATTTAAAATTGATCTTCAAAGAAGAAAACATTTATAGAACTTCATATTTAAACGGTTATTAAAACTTATTATTAATAGAGAGTTGAAGTAATGCCATGAACGTAAACGTATACGTGAAAACTGACATTTGCACATGCGTAATCAAATACTCTTCACGTTCACGTTTACGTATATACGTAAGCTTACGGACTCTAGCGTATGCACGTAACGCAAATAAAATAATCTCTTTTTAATTAGGTATTCCAAACAAATGAATTGCCAGTGGGAAGGTTTGGTATATCTAAGGGTGGCGACATACGGTGTATTCTATCTACTTTACGTAAAATCATGAATAATGGATTACATTTAAATATTTTATGTCAAACACAATAAAAATAATATTTAAAAAACCTGTTTATACATTTCTTCATAAATTGGCAGGCTTGGCGACTACTACTTCGAATAAAAATAACGTCCAAGTTGCAAGACTATGTCGCTACCCCCTTAGATGTACAAGAATTTCCCACTGGCACATATTGTTTGACAGGTCGTTGGAATGCCTAATTGGGATAGAAGAAATACTAATATTAAATGTCATTATATGTCATGGCACGTAAATGTCACGATGCGTTTAACAACTTCAACTCATTTTATAGACTTCAACGTAAAAATTATTTTTGTGCGTTGACGTTCACCTTTACGTTAACGTACTGGAAACACTTCAACTCTCTAATAGCTCTAACTTACAAAAATAAAAAGATTTTTAATTAAAATTCATGCGAAATAAGTGCGCAAAAATGATCCACAAAATTCAAGTTTATATAGTGAGTATAATAATTATAAAAAAAATATAAATACCCAAATTAAAGAAGTAAAAATTAACTATTATAAAAATATGATTGAGAAAAAAAAATGATTCTACACAACTTTGGTCCGCAATAAATAAATAAACAAAAAATAGAGGAAAACAGATTATAACACAATAAATCTGAAAATGGAAATTTAATCACTGATCCAAATCGCATAGCAGATAATTTTAATAACTTATTTACAAATGTAGAGACAAATTTAGTGAAAAGTAAGGTAAAGGAGCCTAATAAGAAGACCATCCCCAATAAGAGACTACACGCGATCTCACTTGTTTTGCAGTTTAGGAACACACCACCTAATTTTACAGTTACCCTATATTACGCCAGGGGGGATATCGCGCATGGTGTCATGGCGGCGCTGACGTCATGCGTAGAGTTAGTAGAGCTGGCGCGAAATAAATATTATATGACAGACGCATTTTGCAGTAGTTTGTTAGTCCTTTATATTGATTTATAAAATACTAAGCAGATATTTGTATTATATTGTGTTGTAAACTTTGTTCTCTATGAGTGGCTTTAATAAAAAAAATTTAAAAATTTGCGGTACGGATGTAACAGTAACAATTAAAGGAAAGGATTCAAGAAAGAAATGGTTTTTCGCTTTCCTCGACAGTAAGAGCTTAGTCAGAAGTAAGACGTGGCCCAAGGGCGGCTCCAGCGGAGGCCCTGGAGAGCATGCCGTTCCTTAGATTAAAATTCTTGAAATCCATGAGCCCTTTTTTAAATTAAAAAATATGCTAAATAGGCAATTCTACCATCCTTCCCAAAAAAATTCAGCATGGAGCTGCCCTTGCAGTGGCTTGTGACCCTGCAGATAAATTTTCGTATGTATTCCAAGCACTTTCAACCTTCCTATTATAAGAGAGATCTTAAATCAGAACTTCACATAATGTGGAGCTGTGAATGAACCAGTGTGAGTCACATTGGTTAATTTGCAACTTGGGACTTTTAAACTGGAGACTCTACCCTTTGAAGGCTAAAAATTTCGCAATATAAGCAAAAGTAAAATTGTAAATGTCACCAAAGAAGAAGGAAAATTTCCGACTTGTATTTGATGAATGATTTAAAAAACTGTCAGCGACTAGGTCCAGAAAAAATGCAGCGACATTTTATTTTAATTTTGTATTGTAACAGTTATTCGTATTTGGTACATTTTTGTGTTTTGCATTGTATTATATGAATGTCTGCATTATATTATATGAAAAAAAAATTATTTTTTTAACCTATTTTTATTCAATTGGGTAAAATAATGCAGGTAAATAAGTTGCAAATCCTAATCAGGTAAAAATTTCCGGCATATCCAGATGTGAAATTGTTACCAGGATCCCCAGTTTCGAGTTGCGAAGATACCCTTTATTTTATTATCCTGGTTATAAAAACTATTCTTTAGAAATCGAATTTGTATAAACAAAATAAATCATTAAAAAAAAAAGGAAAAAACTGTTCAAAAAAATATGTCTTTTATGTATGTATTTGCATGTATATTCCTTCATAGTTCTTTCCTTAACTATCCTATAATAATATCCATAGATATTTCATGTAATTTCTAAAATATTATCCTTAATACTCATCAAATTTCTATGTTAGCATATATTTTCCTCACACTTCGTTAGTATTTTTAAATTCGAGCCTATACTAACTCTACGCGTGACATCATGCGCGTGGCCGTCCTATTTTTGACACTGTTGATATCCTACCTTCTATTTTTTATACCATGATATTACGCGGTTCGTCAATTTGTCGCTAGGTGTCGCTCAGTTGGACGAAACACACATCTGACAGATAAATTCGTAGAACGTGCCTGAGGAAGTTTTTACAGTGTTTGGTGCAAAAAATTGTATTCTCAAAATGGTAAGCACGAGATTTTTTCTTAAAATTTGGTTAGATAGCTATTGTAACGCGAATTTAACTGTGCTAGAAATGTAGAAAAGTTTAAAATTATTTAACCTTAAAATATATTTTGTTTATCATGTTACTGGTCCCTATTAAGAGACCCCTGTGGGTTCGTATTATGAAGAGGATCTCTTATTAGGAGCTGCCAACTTTTTTACAAAGTATTTAATTCAAATAATTTTTTCAGGCGGAATCACCTAAAAGACGAAAAACTTGGAATAAAGAACACATGGTGTTGGCAATTAAGGCAGTAAGGCAACACGATATGGGATATAAGAAGGCATCAAAGCATTTTGGTGTGCCAAAAGGCACCCTCGAACGCTATGTGAAACAAACTAACGTAACTCCAGAGGATGTGGTTAGTCGAAGCTCTAGCAGAAAATCTACGTTAAATAAAGAAATAGAAGCTGAATTAGTTTAGTATTGTCTTAATATGGATAATAGATTTTTTGGTTTGCGAAGGTCAGATGTGAAATGTATGGCTTTCGAATTAGCAATAGCTAATAACATTCGATATCCCTTTTCAAACAACAAAGGTACCGCAGGAAAAAAGTGTCTTAGGGGCTTTTTACGACGTCATCCTGAGTTGTCAATTAGATAACCTCAAGGTATGTCCATTGCATAAATACGAGGTTTCAACAGAGATAACGTTGATGCGTTTTTTGAGTTATATGAAAAGGAGAAAAAATTAATTTTGAACTACAATTGCTGTACAACGTTAATGAGACGGGAATTAGTGTAGTGCAACATAAAAGAAGTAAAATTATTTCTGTTAGGGGAAAGAAACAAGTAGCAAACTGACCTCAGCAGAACAGAGTGGTTTAATTACAGTGGTTACATGCATGAATGCGGTAGGAACTCACATACCCCCTTTGATTGTCTCAGCCCGTGTTACTAGTACTCGATGGTCACTACTCGCATACTCACAACATCAAAGTAATTACTAAGGCAAGAGACAACCATAGTTTAATTGTTTGCCTACCACCTCATAGTACTCACCGTATGCAGCCGTTAGATATGGGCTTTATGAATTCGTTAAAAACTTACTACGCACAAGAAATTGAGACTTGGTTGCGAAATCGTCCTAATAGAATTGTAACTCCTTTTATCATCGCACGATTATTTTCTAGAGCTTACAACCGAGCAGCTACGATGGAGGTCTCGGTCAACTCTTTTAGAAAAACTGGTCTTTATCCCCTCAATAAGCACATATTTTGTGATCATGACTTTGCCATTTTTGAAGAAAATTAAGAATCTCTAAATACAGCAAACATTTTATCTCAACCACAAACAGAAACTTAAATATTTAATATCTAAAATTGCTTCTACTCTTTGGGAACCCACCATTAATCCCTGCACACCTACAACGTAGCCTAGAAATCTAAATTCAGGCTTGAAAAATTGATATTTCTCCTTATTGAGAGTGAGACTGGCCTTCTTTAGACACCTATTCGAGTACTCGGAGATGTTCTTCAAAGGTCGGTGTTCAAATACAAATATCGTCCAAATATACAAAGACGAATCTTTCTAGTCCACTTGGTCAATAAACCGCTGAAACGTTGCAGGTGCCGAATGTAAATCCATTGGCAACCTTTTAAATTGGTAAAGGCCTCTATTAGATATCACAAAACCGGTTAAAGGCTTTGATTCCTCTGCTAGCGGAATACGAAAATATGCACTTTTTATATCTAGTGTGGTAAGGTAGCGCGCATCGTTCAACATATTCAATGTATTCTTAATATTGGGCAATGGATAACCATCTTTAATGGTGACTTTATTTAGCTGTCGAAAATCGACCACGAATCTATAGGTGCCATCCTTGTTAGGAATCAATCAACAAAATCGGTGAGACCCAGGGAGAGTTTGAGGGCTCAACGACGTCATTGCATAGCATCTTTTCAAGTTCGACAATGACTTGATCTTGAAGAGCTTTGGACAAAGGGTAGTGGTGATGTCGAATCGGAGAGTGGTCTGTCCTGATTATATGTTGAACAAGATGTGTGCATCCTAACTTGGTGTCCATGTTTTTAAAGGCTTTCTCGCGGTGGAACCGTAAGAGTCATCAAATTTAGTGATTTAGTGATGAAGTAATGTAAAGGACAAACAATAAATATATTTTATAAGGATCTTTCTATGACTATATTGAACAGTTACAAAATATTAGGATTAATTTTTGACCGTAAATTGTCCTAAAAGTTACATACCGAAATGGCCTGAAAAAGTAATGTTGCCACGTCGCTTTCCGTTTTTCATTAGTGAATATCATGTATTTAATTTTACCCAATCAGGTATATGTTTCAGATATAATACAATGCCACTGAAGCGGAAATCCTTGTGGAACCTCTGATGTTAGAATATTTCCATATTATTTTTCTTGACGTTAATCAGTAAAGGAAATTAAAAAAAATAAACTCCACTTAAATAAATCTAAAACATTTCCGGCATATTCCGAAAAACGTAAAAAATAAATGAGTCCTATAATTATTTGCGAGAACTATGCTTTTTATGATTAATACTGTTCATTAAGAACACCAAAAAAATGTCAGATATAGACCATTGTAACTTTTTCGGCGTTATTAATTATAGCATTATATTTCTTTATTTTATCGTCTATCAACCCAGTTAATTACGTAGCTGTCCGTCTTCAAATCTCTTCATCACTAAAACAATCCACAAAAGAACAGAATTAAAATAACCAATTTCCTACCGAATTTCGTATGCATGGAAAAGGTTTCTTATCACACATGATCAAATAATAAAAAATAACATACTTGACTGTATCATTATCCACTCTCGTGCAAGGATCCGACACTCTCGAAAATAAAATAAGTGATATTTTCAGCCTTTTGTTAAGATAAGTGTTTCCGAATTTCTGGTTTTGTAGGTGGTTTAATGATACAGCCGAAATTTGTAATTATCATATTTTTTACGGTCTGTGAAAAAGCGGAAAACAAGCGGTCCACACACCTTTTTTATACAATATTGAAAGATAGCAACGTTAAATTACATTATATAACTATTGTAATTTAACACAATGTGTCATTAAAATTTTTGCCGAACTATGAAAAAGCCATTGACATTGTTAAAAATGATTGCAAGTTATATTTTTTAATTTAAATTACTTTTTTATATCCAACTGTCAACGGACCCAAAATTAATAAATTACTTACTGCTAGAGCATGGTTGTAATTACTTAGAGATTAACGAATAACGAATAGCCTGGAAATAATGATTGGACCTTTTTTTGTCTAGTTTGAGATGAGTATATCCGGAGTTATTCCTAAGAATTTTGTGTTAAGTTGTTTAATAATCATGGAGTGGAGTACAAATGGACTTCTACAGCATCAGCAAGAACTGTAAGCAGTTTTAGACATAGCAAATATTAACATGTATTATTTCCGAGACACACTTTTCTTATGAGCTCTTCATTAGATTTAAAGGATACAATGTATATAATACTGAATATCCAGCAAAGGCTCCAAGCAACTGCAATAAATGTGAAAACTTAAACTCATGAGATCATTGTTTCTGCAGGATATTGTCCACCGCAACATGCTATCAAGAAAGATAATTATTTATAGTTCTTGAGCAGTCTTGGTTATATGTTCATAATTGGAAGCACACTGTTTGGAGGTCTAGGTAAACTACAACTTAGGGATGAGAACTCTTATATAAACAGTTAAACAACTAGAATGTGAAACATTAACAACTGGTAAACCGACATATTGGCCAACAGATCCAAATAAAATTCCAAACCTAATTGATTTCTTTATAACTCAAAATGTTTTTGTCAACTATATGCACGTCGAGGAAGCATGGTATATACATTCCGATGACACTCCTGTCCTCTTTATACAATCATTCAAAAAGAATTACCCCAATAAAATGACAGACTGGCAAAGCTTTCAACTTCAACTTGAAGAAACTATCAATGTATTTTTTCCATTAAGAACTAAAAAAGGTCTGGATAAGATCTGGATTAGTAAGAAGCTGCATGGGATATTAACCCCACATCTAATCCCAAAACTAAAGGTACTGATTACTCCAATAAAATAAGAGAACTAATATTTGAAAATGGGAAACTCAGAATTATTTGGCATTCATTTAGAGATCACCAACAGCCAAAGCTAGATTGAATAAAAACGCTACCCAGCAGATTAAAAGGTACATTAAAAGATTTAAAGACGATTCTATTGGTGACTATCTGAGTAAGTTCTTCAACGATAGGAATACTGACTACTTATTCTGGAAAATCACTAAGAGACTAAAGCGGCCGATAAGAAATACAGATAGGAGTTGGACAAAAAATCATTTGCAGAAGGCTTATAGATTTGCTAAATACCTTCAAAGAACATTTCAACAGAATGAAAGCGGAAAAACGCTTAAATAGAAACATATGATTCAAGAAGAAGGCAAAATATGACATGGGAAATCAAAAGAAATAGTCAATGAAATAAAAAAAAAATATCAGCCCAAACGAAGCTCCTAGGTTTGATTTAATTACCGGTCAAATTTTAAAACAATTTCCCTGGACTTGACTTATTATGTCAGTGCTTCATTTGTACTGAAATGTGTACCCATGTTATGGAAGACTGCTGCAGTGAAAATGATCCCTAAACCTGGTAAACCACAAAATGAAGCTACTTCCTACAGACTTCCAAATATTTTAAAAGTATTCGAAAAACTATAGTTAAAAAGGCTAAAACTAAAATTTAATTCCATTGCATCAATTCGGTTAAAAAAAAGCCACTTGACTATAAACCAACTCCATAGAATAACGGACATAATTGAAAAATCTTTATAAGAAAAAATAGTTGTTACTATCTTTCTTTGATTAAGTGTAACATGTGGGACTTAGGTATAAACTAAGTAAACTTGTTTACAATTGTTGGAGTCATACATCACAGATAGAATTTTTATAGTAAAGCAAGAGGAAGCTTATTAGGAATTAAAACAATTTAGGGCGGGAGTACCACAGGGTAGTGTGCTTGGCCCGATCCTGTATCTACTATATACCACTGACATTTCGAACTTGGTATATGACACGATAACGACATTCGCTGACGATACTGGCATATTAGCTATAGATGAAGAATCTGTAAAAAATTATACAAATATCCGTTAATCAAATTAATGATTGGACTAAACAACGGCGAATTAAGTTAAACGAGACTGTCTGTTTGCGTCCACTTTACAAAGAAAATAAATAAAATGTTTCAGTTAGCATTAATAATGCCCAAGTACCGTATGCAGGTACTGCAAAATACTTGGATATTACTCTAGATGCGAGGCTGCATTGGAAGACTTTATAAACAGGTGGTCAATCCCGCATGGACGTATGGCATCCAGCTATGGGGTTGTGCAAGTAAAAGCAACATGAACATCATCTAGCGATTCCACTTTGAAATATTGTTAATGCGTCTTGGTACTACATAAATAGTGACCGCTATAGAAACATGGAAAGAGACACACTTAACCAGACTATTCAAAAATTTGCCAGACGTCACAAATACTTCTTTAACATGTTAATGTCGATGCAATTCAGCTCCTCGACAATGCGAATTTGGAAAGAAGACTCAAGTAGACGAAGCTTTTCGGGTTGATGAAGTGATCTTAAAAGCATAGCATAGTTTGGCTACACGATAATATTTGTGTAATTAAGTTGATCTAATCTAAAGTATGCTAGTCAGAAGATCCTTGGTTTGAAATTTTCATATTAGCTAATTTAAGTTAGACAAAAGTTGCTTATTGACCTTTTCTAGATCATATTGTAATTTTAAAAAATACCTCCTAAAGTATTT
This sequence comes from Psylliodes chrysocephalus, assembly GCA_927349885.1. Classification (NCBI taxonomy): domain Eukaryota; kingdom Metazoa; phylum Arthropoda; class Insecta; order Coleoptera; family Chrysomelidae; genus Psylliodes; species Psylliodes chrysocephalus. The sequence goes on along the minus strand of OV651814.1, from coordinate 32,296,519 downwards.
TATAATAATAATAAAAAAAAAGAAAAATATTGGCTTGTTCCAACCAAACCTATTATTTATAAAACTTTTCCAAATTGATACGTAAATTAAAATTTAAACTTAAGAAGATTTTGTTAATTTAAACAATTTATTTCTTTCCATGAAAGTTTTTAGTTTATTTTATTGGTTAGTAAGTACAAAATATTTTTAATCTAAAACATATTTTTCATTTAAACGAAACAAAGAAATAGTACTTTTCAATATAAATATCTACGTTTTTTTTGTCCTATTGAAACATAAGATTTGTTTACGTCAAATAAATTTTGATTTAAAAAAGCCTATTTCAGAGTGTAACTATTAAAGTAATGAACTAAATTGTATTAACCTACCCCCAATCTCCCCCCTTAAAATGTTAAAATCCAAAAACCATGAAATACATCTTCATTTATTTATGATGAGTAGCTACAATTCCAATTATCAAGTTCCTACCTTTCAAAATTCGATACTCCCATAAAAACTTTCTATCCCCTAATTACATAAAATCCTAACCTTAAGATTATTGCGACATTTTAATACTTATGGACAAATGAATTAGCAGCAATGAATCATAATAACCAAATAGTTTAGATTCAAGGTGTGTCATGCAGGGGCGGTTTCTCCATTGGTTCATTTGTGCAGTGAACACCCAGTCACATTTCATAAAAACACATTATTTTAAAATAATAACATAAAAATATTAATTCAATTTTAATAATTTTATTGTTTTTATACGTATTATTATCTATTTTTGGGAACGTCACTGCGCTCGTGGCGCGCTTTTATAAGTTAGCCCGTGGGAGTAAGAAGCATTCTTAAAAATTTTTAGCTAAAAAGAGATGTCACACGATAATAGATTCCTGAAATGTAATGAAACAATGATAAGATAACTTAAATCAGCCTAATTTGCGCAATGCACACCATGACGCATACCAATCTTTCAAGTCATAGATATAGAGAAGCAATGACGGTACTTAACGTCTCACTTTTGTATTACTCTTTTACGACATATGTCAAACTCGAGCTAGTAAGTTTTGGTGATAATAAATGCTCTTTATTAAAATAGTGTGATTTAAGTGATACGAAAACATTTTCATTTCATCAATCTACAAATATAAAATTATTAACTTAAAATTAATCAAAATATGACGCAAAGTGCCTCCACTTGTCATATCACAAAATAGTCTTTAGTTCGTTACCTATCTACCTACTTCATATTCTATATTCTCAACGTTTAAAATCAAGCTGTCAAATTCTAAAAAACAACATGAGACAATTTTAATTGTGAATTGTATTACAAATTAAGTTTAAGTAAAACTACGACTTTAATAAATCGGAAGTATGTATGTTCAACGATTGTCACCGAAAAACGTAAGACGTAAAAAAATTACTATAATTTTTGAGGTTATGTATACTTCAAATTATAGTTTATTTTGTTTTTTGTTTCAAAGTCTACAGAATATATCCAAGAATATATACAGAATGCGCTAGTTCAGTGTGATGTCATTTTGGTTCCAATGACATTTAATTCTAACCAAACTTTTAACAAAAACAACAATAAATTTGACATATACGTTTTTACTGTTTTTATTTTATTTTAAAATATTGTTTACAGGTTATAAAAAATAGGTATGTAATTGGTAAAAAAAACTATTGTATATTTGATACATGCTATCTACTTACTTTAGGAATATATTTATAAAAGTGAAAAAAACGATATAATTTAGGTAAACAAAACGAACAAAACGCACTCAACAAATCTACTGTCACTTTAATTGTCAGTGGAACCATAATTACATCATCACTGAACTAGCGCATATGCCCAATTATGCATTGAACAATTTTTTTTGTTGCCAATAAAAGACAAAGGAAGTAAACTTACATGTAACTTTACTCAGAGGTGAAAAGATCCACCCTTAAACAAGGATAATATTTTGACTGTAATACAATTTTATATAAATAATTCTTTATTTTGTAGGTTGTCCCTTGAAGTAATGAAAAAATGCCATAGGTACTAATAAACACTGTCAGACTTACATTACATTTTTGTTAAAGAAGATATAAAATATAAATATTGCACTGGCCTGAATTAATTCAAGAAACTTAATAGTTGTGTCTATGTTAGGTACGTACCTATATCATAAAGATTAAATTAAATATTTACCGATATCTACCTGGGAGGTAAACTATGTAGACGTAGTGCAGTGTTGTAAAGGTTATATTTTTAAAATCGGCTCATCGAGACCTCTTCAGTAGTATTCTATACAATATATAGTTATGTTACAATATAAGTTAATTTGAAAAGAAGATAATGCTATGTTTAATGTTTAATAAACTTACAAGTTAAACGTTAAACAACACTATTTAACTCTCACTTTAGTCGTACTATTTATAGAGGCATGTTGGAGGTAAAAGACACTAGATATGTCATAAAAAAATTTTTATCAGAACATAGAAATATGTTACAAAAACTAACAATTCATGTAAAAAAAAGTTTTAATAGATAGGTTATTAATAAACAATACATATTTTGACAATGATTGGGACCAACTGAATATTGTCGAAATATAATTATTATATGTAAATATGAAACATGAAAAGTGTTCAACCAACATTCAGTCTGTTGCTAAATACATTTTATTTTCGAAGTACTGATATACCTTTTAAATAATTTTTGACTTTTTGACTTTATCATTCTTTTAGTGTACATATTTTTTAGGCTATTATGTTATTGTTTTAGCCTTGATTATATTATTATTCTACTCTTCACACAGTAGCCTGTGAATAGTATTATAGGTTTACTTTGTCCCATCTCACGGTTTTTGTCTGCACGATATGTTAAAAACGATAAATGATATCAACTTGAAAATTAAAAAAGAAAAGCGATATAAACATAAAATGTTTAGTAAAAATGAAACTCTATAATTAGAGATGAAGCCTATTGATTTTGAAAATGACTTAAAATGGGGGTTAAGAGGGTCTGTTAAGCTGTGAAAATTATAATTTAGAATTCCACGCATTATATATCATTCTAGTTTGTATCTGTGTAATATTATGTATTGTGATGGACTGATCTTATAAAATACACAATTTAGTTCACTTGTTTTTTGCCAATAAAGAGTATTTAAAAAATATATTATTTTATTTAACATGTGTGACAAATAGTGAAAATGATTAAATTTACAATAAAAACTAAAAAAATGGTAGGTAAAGTTTCATGTAATAATATTTTTTACCCAAAAATCAATGTCGATTTAAAAATAACCTCAAAATATGAAGAAAAGTCAGATAACTAACTAATAATGTTTTTAGATGGTTTTCAACTTATTAAAAACAAAACAAATATTAAAATAGTTGTAGTGCTTGAAAACAGTATGATATTGATAATAATAACTACACTTGTACAAGATTTTGAACCGAACTTACAAATGATAAAATTATTGGAAAAAGGGAACACCCATTTTAAATTACCATAGGCCGCCACTGGTGTCATGTCACTAGTCCTTGCTGGCTAGGCTAAAAAGTTTCTCCAAATATTGGTGAACTGTAACTGTGTAACTATGTAAAGTGCTGTAAGTAAAAATTATTTTTAAGATGAACAGGATCTTTATTATTTTAAATTAAAAACTCCTGGAATATAAATATGTAAACATTGATATGTTATAAAATAAATAATATTGTTACTGCATAATTTAAAAATTTTATAATTACGGGATTAATGATTATTTTGGAGACAACCTTTACAATATAAAGTGACCGTAAACTACCTTCAATAGAATTTATTTTTTTTTTTTTTGTAATTTAAATTTAATTTTTATATCCGAGTAAATGTAAAAATAATTATGACATGAAATTTAAAATTTAAAATTAGACGTAACAATTATAAAATGAAAATGAAATGGTCCAATCAAAATTAAATAATAATACTGATTATGGATCAACAAATAAAAACTTTCAAGTAAAAACTTGTGTCTATAATTTGTTAACTTCGTTTAAAAGCATCGCTATACAGAACATCCTGTATACTGTTACGTTGAGTAAACTAAACATTAAATTATTACTGTAGTTTATGCTTTTTTTTTCTTACATAGGAAAGAAACTAATTTAGAAAATCATATTCCTGCTTTATCTAAATTATTATGCAAATGTACTAACCTCAATAATTTTCTTAAACACCAAATCAACTCGTATATTATATATACGAGGCCTAATTCGTGTGCATGTACGAACACCTATGTTAGCATATCATTATTACAGTGTTTCCAATCTGATTCATGTTTTACTAAGTTGAGTACTGAAGTCTACCTCTTCCTAGTCATGAACGCGATTTCATCTGCATGTGGCCAACTAGCAATTTACTCTAATTTCCTAGTCATAGCGCAACTGTACTGAGATTCATATACGGTGAAAATCCAATAAGGCAAAAAGTCCGGGTCAATATTCATAAGTACAGTTAATCAGATCAAGACTTAGTTATTAGTGAATAACCTTTGGTATAAATATGGTTCGTAGCTAACATCACACTACCATTTTTGTTAGAAGACTGAATTAATAATAAATCGTCTAGAAATTTTATTAGGAATCTCTTGTGAGAGTTATTTTAGAAGTAGTATTAAGAGGAAAAGTAGTTTTAACTAACAAACATTTTGATGTGGTAATAACGGCAATTAAACACAAGTGTGTTATTTTAAGTAATGGCCATTAATTACGGGTCAATAAAAAATTATGTTAATCTTCAGGACTGACTTTTAAAAATATTAAATCTAATAAATTTCTACATACAAAAAATCAATATAATTCTTTTTTTCTTCAACTTTTTCTTGTAGCCACCTTATGTCCAATATGTGCTTCAGATTTTAATTGTATTACGCTTTAATCTCTGTTTTTCTCTTTTCTATGACTAATTTTTCCAAATGTCGCTGTATCCATTATTTTTATGTTGCGTTTGATGTTTCGTAAAAATTTTAGGTTAAATTTTTTGTTTTCAAATTATGATCTTTTTTTTAACATGTTAACCCATAAGTAACCCCCCAATTTATTCAGATTTTTTTTATAGAGCTTCATTTTTATTAAATATTTCGTTTATATTTTAAGATTTTTTTTTTTAATTTCAACTTATCTTAACCCCCTATTTTTAAAGAGATTTTTTTAAACTCAATATGCTTTGTCCCCTTATAGAGCTTGTTTTTTGTTTAAAATTTTCAAGTTGATGTCATTTTTATTTTTTGACTTATCGTGCAGACAAAAAACGTGACATCGGATAAAGTAAACCTACAATACTCTTCACATACTACTGTGTGAAGAGAATAATAATAATAATAATATAATCAAGGCTAAAACAATAACATAATAGCCTAAAAAACAAATACACTAAAAGAATGATTAAGTCAAAGTTTTAAAAATTATTTAATAGTTACATATATGAGTAACTTGGAGATAAACTGCTCTATGTAATTCTAGTAGACTGAATGTAGGTTGGACCCTTTTCGTGTTCCACATTTAAATATAATAATTACATTTCGACAAGAAATGCAGTTAGCCTCAATTATTATTAGAGTATGTATTGTTTACTAATAATCTAACTGTTAAAACTTTTTTTTTAATACACATGAATTGTTGGTATTTGTAACATTTACCTCCAACATGCCTCTATAGATAGCACGACTGACGTGAGAGTTAAAAAATGTTGTTTAACGTTTAACTTGTTAGTATAAACATTGAACAAGATCTCGATGAGTTGATTTTAAAAATATAATCATTATAAAGTTGCACTATGTTGACATAGTTCAATTTGTCTCCCAGGTAGATAATGGTAAATATTTAATTTACTATTAATGATATAGGTACATACCTAACATAGACAAAACTATTAAGTTTTTAGAATTAATTTAGGCCAGTGCAATATTTATATTTTAAACTGTCTTTAAAAAAACTGTAATGTAAGTTTATAAAATCCTCAGCGCTACATCAGTCTGACACTGTTTATCTGTAGCTCTAGCATTTAGAGATAGGATATTTTTCTATAATTTTAAATTCATTAGGGATAACCTACAAAATAAACAACTATTCATATAAAATTATAATACGGTCAAAAAATTATCCTTGTTTAAGGGTCTATTTTTTTACCTCTGAGTAAGGTTACATGCAGATTTACTTGAGAGATTAACAAACAATAGCCATATAGTTTAATCAGCAAGTAGTTACTTTAAACTTAACTCAGAGGTAAAAAGACTGGCCCTTAATAAAATATATAATAAAATTGTCATACTTTTTTGAAACTTCGTCTGTATTTTGTTGGAAACAAAAAAATTGCTCAATGCATAATTAAATATAAAACACATGACTATTTTGTAGACCCTTGAACAAAAAATAATAATATTTTTTTTATCTGAGGTGTTTTTCGGTAACAATCGTTGAAATAACACACATACTTCCGATTTATTAGAGTGGCAAATTTGTTTAAACCTAATTTTTAATAAATACAATACACAATTAAAATTGTCTCATGTTGATTTTTAGAGTTTGACAGCTTCATTGGCAAGTTGAAGATTGACGAAATGAAATATTTTTATATAATTTAAAAGGCATTATTTTAAAAAAATGGCATTTATTTTTACCAAAACTGACCAGCTCGAGTTTGACATATTACTTGTCCCAGTTCAAAAATGGTAATATCTCAAAAATTTGAGGGTTTAAATAAGATCAATTATTACAATTATTTAACAATATAATATCTTAAAATATTTATTTTTCTATTTATTTTAATATTAAATTACAAATTAGTAAAAAAATCTTACAAATTAGTAAAGAAAAATCTTTAGATTCATTTATCTCAAATTGGCAATTTTGAACTGTGACAACGATATGTCGTAAATATATAATGCAAATTGTAGACACTTTTATTACCGTCATTGTTATCGTTAAAAATATCATTATCTTCGAATGATGAGCCATAGATTGCCATTATTATTAAAACATTTTTATTAACCTTATTTCTTAGTAAGAGTTATAATTTTTTATCATTTGAATATAGTAATAATTAATTATTTCCACTACACTGTAATTCTGAATTAGGGTTCCCTAGCTATAAAAAAGAAAATAATGTTTATGTATAATCTAGAGGTTGTTTCATTAAGAAGGTCACAATAATATTTATTTTCCTTTTGTTGACACTAATATTTCGTTGATTTAAGTTTTGTTTTAATTATCTTGAACAATTGTACAATTCCAGCCATGGATATAGCAAATCAACGTGTTTGAAAAGTGACCCATAGAAAAAAACTATTCGCAATATAGTACCTATATTTGAAAGTACTGAGTCTGTGCAAGATTTTGGCATAGCAGAACCTTCACGTCGAGCTTGTTCAGTTAAAAACTTTGAGGTTAACTCTTACGTCTGTCAGATGGCATTCGCAGATTGTGTATTAACCAGACCACCACGTAAATAATTTTGCAAAAGACTTCTCTCTCCATACTAAAAAGATTCGGCTAGCCCAAAAATCCAAGGCAGCGACGTGATTTTGCCATTGGTAATGACTTTTGCAACAAGATAATCTTCAACGACGAATCTCATTATCATTTAAGCGGGTATGTTAATAAACAGCACTGTCGCAAAAAAATTGCAAATCTGGTGCAGGTTTAGATGAAGTGCATATTAGCAAAAAACATTTTATGAAATAAATTAGGTAATATTATCTAGATATGCATGTATTTTAAAGTTTTAAATCCCTTTAGTTTCCGAGAAAAAAATCAAAGAGCTTTAACTTTTGAAATATCACAATGAAAATAAATGCATTCTTCAACATCACTATTCTTAATATAATCCCGTGCTCTTAATGTCTTGTAAATTTTTTAAAATTTGTCAAAATAAGTGGTTAAAACGGCTTGTTAGGTACTGTCTTCTGTTGTAACGCGCTTGTAACTATTTTATAGTACACTCTCAGTCATCATTTGTTTCTTGCAATGATTTACACTAGTTCCAATTAAAAGTAATGACCTCGAAGAGAAGCAGGCCCCTGCAGGTAAAATAATAGAATATTTTAATATATTTTAATTTATTTTTTTAAATAATTTCAGTACATGTTTTGGATTCAACAGAAATTTCTACAGAAATCCTTGCAAAAAAAGCAAGTTGCAAAATATACGGTCTGATAAAACATGAGTAAGAAAAAGGACGTATGCAATATATATGGAGAGCTTGTGGGTAAGAAGTTAAGAGAACTGGATGAAAATACCAGAGATAATACTATGCTTGAAATAGAAATAGTTAGTTTTAGCAACAAAACGAAGAAGTTTATATCAAAACCAAACCTCCCCATATTTTCCCTTACATATACGTACCTATGTATCAAATGTATCCTCTTCTCACAGTGCAACCCCATTTTCACCTGTATCTGCTCCGGTTTAAAATCAATCTTCCCAATTTACATTTCCGTTTCTTCAATATGTACCAGCAGACTCCGGTGTTCGAAATGAATCTTTTCAGTCGGTATCACCCTATATTCAGCATCAATCTACCTCCTCTTTAGCTGCTCAAAACCAGGACTGCCAACAATCTTTCTCTTCCCTTTCTAATCAGAACGCATTTTTCGTATTTTTCGGCCTTTAATACTCTTAACCATGAATAATAATTTAGACCACCTTAATTGAACTTTTCTTATGTTGAAACGTTTGACTTTTTTATTTAAATGTTACTTTATTATTAAGTATAGTTTATTTTTATTTAAAATTATTACTTTATTTTAATTAAAATTATATAAGTAAATTCCAGTTTTTTTTATTTAGCCAATGGACACTCTTTAAAAGTTAATATTTATCTTGTCATGCCACTTTTAGTTTGTTAAAAAAAATCCCGAAATTCATTCCACTATATCTGGACCTTGCTTGTAGGCTACGACAGACCCAAAATCCCTACACACGCCACTGCAGCGAGCAGAGCCTGTTCCTTGCTATAAGAATTCATGATTACTGATTACTAAATTTATATTAGGGATGTAAAACGGTTTTTTAACATCTAGCAAGTAACATGTTAAATAGTAATGTTATACATATCATGGCAAGTGGACACTGCTTTACATAGCAAGAGAAACAATTGACTTATAGCAAAAACAGTTTAAGGTAGACTTTTTTAAAAATATAGGGATATTAATAGTTCGCCCAGATTTTGCGACCTAACTCCGCTTGACTTGTTTTGTGGGGTAAACTTAAAACAGAAAAGCATGAAAATAATCCCGAAACAATTACATGAATTTAAAAAATAAATTTTACATATTAATTGTAAGATAACACCAGAAATGTGCTCAGCTGGGAACGAAAATTTTGGAAAAAGTTATATCTTGCCAGAGAAGTCGCAGTGGCATGTAATATTAATTGTAAACAATTATCTTATCTATTTCTACACTTATACATTTTTTCTTATTTGATTTCTGTTATTTAATAAAATCATCCGAAATCTCTTATTGGAACACCCACTATTTGTGTTATAATATTTGTAATAACTTGTTCTCCTTATTTTATTCTGTTCAATTTTAGTAACAAACTCCTGAATTAAGATTAATTTATTATAATTATTTTTTCTGATAAATAAACGTAAGTATTAAATAATTATATAAGGAATTAAAAATTATACGGAAGAAAAACAATAAACGTCACAAACCAACAAACAAACAACCGTAATTAAGGTCTATTTAAGTTTTCAAAACCGAACTTACCGTACATATTAATCGTATCTCATTATCCTAATCCCTAACTCTAAGGTCATTTTTTTGCCGGCTAATGGCACTTCCCTACGCCTTCGTACGATCGTGACTGTTATACGTCCTCTCCAGCCGCACCTTCTTAATGTGGGCAGAATTTTTAGTAATTAACTTTGAAGTTATTAATTAGCGCGGAAATTTGATAAATATTTTTTGAAATTAAGAGGAAAGTTCTCGTGTACTGATAAAATTGAAGAGAATTCCTACACCCAACGTTATTGTTGCGAAAATTTATATACGTCTTTACTTATATAAAAAGAAATATACAGGCTATGGCATAATAATTATCAATATTTTAAAAATGTTAAATTATCTGTAGTCTCAAACATGTACTTTGAAAAAGTTTTCTTGTTTATTGTAAACAAATCTTGTGTTTCAATTGGATCTACAAAACGTATATTATGATGTTTTATTTAAAAATAGTTTAGTTGGTACAAACATATCTTATACGCCCGTATGCACCGTACACGTTTAATCCAGATCAAGGGTTTAATCGCGTTTGGTACCATTTTTAGCTATGCACCATAATAAAAATCATTCTTAATCCGATTTTATTCCAATCCGTCAATATCGGAGGATTAAATTATTTAATCGAGATTTTCTATCGTCATAAATATGTCAACGTTTTATCAGTATATTTGAAACTTTCTATTTGTGTTTCTTTTATTTGAATTTTATTAAAAAACACAAAATGGAATACCAGCTTTTCTTTAAAGAAGACAAAGATTCTAGACAAAATTAAAAGAGAAGTGAATATCTTTATACGATGGGCAACTTTGTCATTTTTAAGAGATATTTTATATTTTAACGGTACAGCTTAATTCTGTAGTTAGATGGCAAATCCAGACATGTTGAAAAAGGTGAAAATAAGTAAGCAATACAAGTCTTTCCTTTTTAATCTGAACTACGTGCACACAGCCGTCAACCTTTTTTGGTTATTTTAATCTTCAACTAGAGTATGGTAGAATTGGCTAAAAAATACAAAAGACTATCCATCAAGAAGGCCCTGATTGACATCGTTATTTGGTTCCTACATAGATGTCTAAAAGAACTGGTTCTACCCAACTTTGCTAAAATCAAAATATCTAAAAATGTAAAAACTCTTGACAAACTTAAAATAATAAAAAGTAACAATTGTAAACATCATGCTAAATTAAACTTCATAGACTGTAATTTATAATCAAAATTCTAATAATAATTCTTTTTTATTAAGCCAAACATTTTTTAACTCCTTAAGTGATTTGATCACGATTGAGATAGAGTTTAAATTTAACAGAATCACCAAAAAACTTAACAAACTAATTAAAGATAAAAAAGATTCAGATCTCAATAAAATGCGACAAAACAATAATTTTTTTTCTAAATTCTAATTTTTTGATAGAGTTAAAAATCTTTCTAATATTTATTTTAATGAGGAGGAGATGGCTCTCTTGAGCTTCGGTTTGAAACACTCTTTACATCTGAGAGGGATTTGCTGGGGTTGTCTATCGAGCTGGATTCCATCATATAGGATCATTACCTTCACACTTTAATAAACATCTAATCAGAAAGGATATTTTTCATAAACTATGCATACAAAAAACAGATAAGCAAACATCAAAACTTGCAAGTCAATAACCAACAAAAACTTTTAAAAAACCTCAAAAGTATGATAGCCAGCAACAAATAACAAACTGATCACATCAAAAGCTAATAAAGGCAATTTTGTAGTAATTCTTAATCAAGTTGACTACTTAAATAAAGTAAATAGCTTTCTGACAAAAAATAACTTTATTATCTTAGCTAATAACCCTTTTAACCCTTTCATGAGAAGAACTAAAGCCTTACTTAAGTAAAACAAAGATTTTTTAGTAGAATTTCAAGCTACAAATTGCATGGTACCATCCAATCCAATCATGCCTCGCTTGTACGGACTTCCAAAGGTCCACAAGACGGACATACCCGTTATGCCAGTTGTAAGTTTCATTACCACTCTAGTTGCAACAATCACCACTTTTATTGGCAACTTAATTCATGATCTCACACAATTCAAACCAGCCAACTTGGTAAGTAATATTTTAGAATTTTGTAAAAAAAATCAAAAATTTCAAAATCCCTGACAACTGCACCATGATTTCTTTCAAAGTTAGCAACCTGTATACTTCAGTCCCAAGGTTTGAGACCATACCTTTGGTTCGGGAGGTCTTGAGAAGTTCAAACGTTTCTGCCAATAAAATAACCATCATTTTACAATTTTTAAACCTGTACTTATCACAAGATGTCTTTACTTTCAACAACATCACCTATGAACAACCGGATGGCCTTGCTATGGGATGTGGCCTATCTCCTCTAATTGCTGATATCTTCATGATCCATCTAAAAACCAGCTACATTATTCCACAACATAAGAATATTTTAAATTACCACAGATATGTGTATGACATTATTTGCCCAATAAAAGGTGATGCCAACACGGCTTCTTATATTTTAAATTCAATTAACACTATCCATCCCAATATAAAATTCCTTTCTGGAAGCCAAAAAAAGAATGTTGTTTGAACTTTTTGGACCTTTATATCCACAGGTAAGGTAACAAATTTGAATTAAGCATATATAGGAAACCCACCCAAACAGACCGCGTGTTACACTATTCTTTAAATCAGCCTCACCAACATAAAATGTCTGCTTTCTATTGCTATATTCACAGACTTCTACCAATCCCTCTAAATAAAACTAACTATCTTTAAGAATTAAATATACTTAAACAAATTGCATTTAACAACGGATATGACCCGGACATAATTCAATCTTTAATCACCAAAATTAAATTCAAGAAAATTCAAAAATTAGCCTACCCTAATTTGAGTCATAATAATTTTTATATATCAATCCTCTTCTGGGAAAATAACTTAACTAAAAGCATCTCAAAATTTTTTGCTAAAAACGTGAATTACATTAAAGTCTCTTTCAAATCAATTAATAAGTTATACTCTCATTTAGTCAACACCAAAGACAAAACAAATTTGTTAGAAAAGAGTGGAGTCTACAGGTTGCAATGCAGCGACTGCGATGCCAGTTATATTGGCAGAACATGCAGATATTTGGGAGTCAGGATAGGCGAGCACATCAAGAGGTTGGACACATCTGCATTTGGACATCACTTGAGGTTCAATCAACATAATTTTAGCCCAACAAAAAACTCCAAATTATTAGTCGACTTGAACACAAAAAATTTAAACTTATTAGATTTCCATGAAGATTTTCAAAAAGATCAAGTTTGTAAAATTCTGTTAAGCTAAACCGGTTTCCACTTTTTTTTCCTCATATATGACAAGCAATTATTCTAGGCAAAACTACCCAAAATATTCTTAAAACCACAACAGTCATATTTTTAGAAACCCTTAACTCGTTAAATTTTGAATAAATTATAAATTTTACAATTCAGTTACGCCATCTAGCGATCGTCCAACGATTCTCTAAACAATTTCCAGATTTTTGTGGTAATTTTAATCATTGAAATATTTTCACAGAAATTATACTACAAATGGTTCCTGATATTTGAACGAAAACCAATCTTATCAACCACCAGTACATTCATTATCGAATTAAAAATAAAAAAAACCGAAAATAATAAATAAATATATCGAAATATGACTACAAAAGTTTTTTTACTTCTATAATAAATTTCCACAATCTACGTTTCGATCTTTTCGTAAAGTCAGATTAATTCTGAAAAGGTCGAACAAAAACAACAACGTTTTAATAAAAACAAACATTCTCGGAGCTTCCAAACTAAACTCCACGTTTAAAACAAAACAGCTTTATAAAAAAAACAAACACTTTATTTAAAAATATCTTATATGAAGTCCCAACAATTGTCGTCAATCAGTATAGAATGATTAATAGTTTCAAATCACAATACCGAGCGGTAATAATTCAAATTCATATTTGCCAGCTTTGTGAAAGACATGAAAAGCGTGAAGATTGCTTTTTGTCGTCTTTCTCGTATAAATAACATGAAAGAAAACCCGCCACAATGTGAGGCGGCTATTTTATATTTACCCAGTGATATCGGTAACAAGGTTCCTATAAAAATATCCAAACGACAATGACCCTGCGACAATATGGAGGAGATTAAATTCTTTAGGTACGTTTTACAACTCTTTAATAATTTCAGCCTTGACAAAGAAAAAGTGTACGAGTTATGGTTGTGGAGAAAAAACCGTCACGAAGCCAGATATCAAAACGAGCTTCTATTTGTCATCACAATGGCCGTGATGGCGAGAAGAATGTAGCTAGTTTTTATCGTTTAAACTGCTCAGCAATGCTTAGCGTTCGTGCACTTGAGGGTAAAGTCATTTGTATTAATGTTTTCGAATTGTAGAAAAGTTGCGAATGTTTATTTTATATTTTCTAATCTCGCCTGTCTGTCGAAAATTGCTATGTACAAAAAACGCGTTCATCGTTTTTAAGATTTTTTATTTATTAGAAGACGGTTTTTAAAAATTTTAATTTATCCAGTATGTAAAATTGTTGCGTAGTTATATTTTGGTTGCTTTTAAAATTTTTGAAACTTTTAAAAATGTAACTTGAAAAAGATACGATGTTATTTTTAAAAAATCTATTAATATTAATATATTGTAAGTATTTGCTATTGCTAAAGTAATTAGATTATTTTCTAAAGACAGGATGAAACTTTTATAAGTTTATAAAAAGCGCCACTAGTGGAATTTCACACTGCCGCTCCCTTTTTCAAAAGATAAGTAAGTTAGTTGTGCACCATAGTCCAAAGCAGAGGCTGGTAACTCAAATGGTAAAACATGAGGTTGGCAATTTAGTACCACTCCAATTAACGGGATGGCGCTCGTATTGAAATGTCATGTCAGTTGTCAGCTCGTCAAAACTTCAAACTCAAAATTAAAATGGCTATTGGTTATTGTATTTGAAGGTGAATTGAATTTTGATTTATTTTTCAACACCTTCCAATTTTAAGCATGTTTTCAAACGATGGAAAGATGGATTTCAGCAACAAACAATAAAGCACTCCCAGATATAGGTAGTGATGCAATTTATACCACATTAAATATGCAGTCGTCATATAAAGGATATCCAAATAGTGTCTTAATAAAAATGAACCAGTAAGTAAGTAATATTTACAAACTTGTTTTTGATTCAGTGTAAAAATAATTGGTTTGTTATTTAAATTTCTTTTTGTTTTCAGTTTTTAAATGATCATTGTTGTAAAGAAAGTGTTGGCCCTCCAAAATACCCTGTCGATCGATGAAATTTTTGAGCCTCAGCTATCAATATCAAAAATTGATTCAATGCCATTGACATCAAACAAGAAAATACCCTAAAATCGTCAAGGGTCCAAACGTGTGTAAGTTTATACTCAAAAGTTAAATTCATTTATCAGGGTGATCACATAATGAATAAAAATTTGATAACTACAAGTGCTGTATAAATGAATCACGAAAACAATTATCGGATGAAGAAATGCTCCTCAACCTAACTAGTCGACTCAATAACCGTATGGCAAATTTTATCCACACTCAAATTTGCCTCGATAGTAAAAATGGATGATTCGTCGCTTCAATTTTTTCAAACTTATTTGCCACTCCAAGTCGCAAAACTTTTATAAAGATCTTGAGCACTTATATATACTGATTTTGTTACAGAAAACGTTTTTGATAGGTTTGTTTTATAACTATTTAATTATATAAATGGTGTAAATGCATATTTGTTTTAAGTATTTCCATGTTTAAATAGAAAAATTATATGATGCGGCTATAATTTACTGTAATAAAAAACAAAATAATAAATTGCATTTTATTTCAAGTTTGAAATTATTGCGAAAATATAATGAAGTAAAATCAAATAAAGATATAAATTGGCAAAATATTTGACTGGTTTCAAATCACAAAACAGTCAATATGGTTGTTTTATGATTTGAAAATAGTCAAATATTTTTCCAATTTTTTTGCTTTATTTGATTTTCTTCATTACATTTTTGCGCTACTACAAAGTTAAATTTCAAAAAGCCCGCTCGTGGCGGCCATATTGAATTTTAGTACCACTCCAATTAGATAGATGGCAGCACATCGACTCAGAATTTTACCATTGAGTTTCCCATCTATTCACATTAGTAATCTATGGTCCAAAGCCACAACTTATAACCTAACTCTTTATGTAGTCTCGCATTTTGCGGGCTTGGCTATCATTTTTACTTTCCTATCTGTATACAGATAAGGAAAGTATAGGAATCGACGGTTTCGACGGTTTTTTACGTTTTGGGGTCCCTTGAATCCGTTTTGACTATTTTCTCGATGATGTCTGTGTGTGTGTCTGTATCCTCGATAACTCATGAACGGATTCAAGGAAAAACACCAAATTTTAAAGTTAAGCTTCATTCCAGCCTCCAGTGAACTGATTAGATTTTAGGCTGAGTCAAGACATCTGGTGGTACTTTATAGGTGATCATTTTTATATTTTATGAAATATATATGTTATTTACGTTTAGAGAAGAAAATTCTTCAAATAAAAGTTACTTAGAATATTATTATCTATAATTTTTGTTTTATAGAAAATTTTCCAAAAATGGCCCGTATTCGAGAAATTACAAAATGTAAAAAAATTATTTTTTTATAAAAATTGCTTAAATAAAAGCTATACAATTCTCTATAAGTTTTATTCCATACAAAATTTCGATAAAATGTACCGTATTCGAGATATTTGAGAAAAATTGTAAATTATGAAATTTGAAGAAAACTCAAAAACGGATAAAGAAAAAAACATTAAATTTTAAACTTAAGTTTTATTTCGGCCTGACGTGAAATTATTAGATTTTGGACAAAGTCGGTACATCTGGGGGGGGGGGTACTTTATAGAAGGCCGTTTTTATATTTTATGGAATATATCTGTTATTTATGTTTGGAGAAAAAATTGTTCAAATAAAAGTTACTTCTTATATTATTCTCTATAATTTTTGCTTTATGTCAAAATTTCCTGAAATGGTCCGTATTCGAAAAATTTGACAAAATGTGCAAAATTCTGATTTTTATGAAAATTGTTTGCGATATCGATCTCTATAATTTTTGTTTATACATGATTTTTCTAAAATGGACCGTAATACAAAAATTGTAGGAAATTTAAATTTTTCAGTATTTTCGTTTTCAATGAATATCTGTAGAAAAATGTTTCGAGGTAGATGTATGTGGACAATGTATATATTTATGTTATGTTGATAATGGGGTGTTAATACACTGCGACCCAAAAGATCTATTGTGCCCCCTTCTGTCGCCACTGCACTAAGGAAATGTCTCAATGCCTATAGCGACCCTTCCAATCCTATTTTCTCAAGGAAGTGTAGGATTTGAAGTGGCTTCAAGTTAGGTAAGTCTCCCTCTTCTATTTGATATCCTCCTAGATATAGTGCCCTTGGATTCTGGAGTGCTACACATTCAGTTAGGATGTGAATGGAGGTTTCGTCCTCCTCCTCACAGAATCTGCAGTCACTATCCTCTACTACTCTCAGTTTACTTAGGTGTCCTTTTAGTCGGCAGTGCCCGGTAAGGATCCCTGTTACAATACGTAGCCTGTTCTTGCTCAGGCAGATGCAGGCTTCCGATCTTTTTGGTTATATTCAACCAGAAGTATCTTGGCCTGTCTCAGCCCCAAAAGATTGTTCCAATTATCGGTTCTTCTACTACCCAATTCTTTTTTAATCTCTTCTAATATTATGTTACTGCTGATACCGCAAAACGGCTCAGGTCCTACAAAGGGTGTTTGAGCCCCTTTCCTTGCAAGACTATCTGCAATCTCGTTACCCTGTACCCCGTTATGTCCCGGGACCCAAGTGAGAGTAACTCTATTTTTCTCGCCTAGCTCATTCAATTGTTCTAGGCATCTCCATACCATTTTTGAGCTGATTACGTAAGAACTCAGCGCTTTGATGGCTGCTTGACTGTCGGACATGATGATAATCTCTTGTCTATGATAGTTTCTTTTGATGTTAAACTTCTCGATGGCGTGAATTTCCGCCTGGAAGATGCTTGGGTATTTTCCCAAGCTTTCGGAGTGCTTGGTTCTCGGCCCATACACTCCTATTCCAGTTCCTTCTATGGTTTTGGAACCGTCCGTGTACCACTGAATAGCACGTCTTTCGGTTGCAAGCGCGATGGATTCTTGGCTCCATTCTTTCTTGCAGCCCAGCTCTGTGGTTTTGAAGTTTTTCACAAAACTGTACTTCTTATCATTTCATCCTGGGGCATGTCCCAGGTATCTTTAGTCCTGAAGCAAGTAGACTTTCGTCTGATTACTCCGTTCCTGATCATTCTATATCGTGTCCTTTTTGCCACATTCTCTATCATCAAATGTAGAGGGGTGAGGTTTAAGATCACCTCCATTGCGGCCGTAGGACAGGTTCTCATTGCACCAGTAATGCAAACACAGAACACAGGCTAGTCTTTGTACTTTTGAGATATTAGCTCTCGTAGTAACTAAACTAGTTCTGTTACTCCAGGCTATAGCCCCGTAAGTGATGATTGGTCTCACTATTGCAGTATACATCCATCGCAGTATGTTTGGGTTACATCCCCATCGTTTACCCGCCATGTTTCTGCATACCATTAGGGCTTTTGTGGCCTTATTTACTACTTCCTTCTCATGTGTGTTCCAGAGAAGTTTGTTGTCCAGGGTTAGGCCTAGATATTTGACTTCATTTTTCCATTCTATATCTATCCCGTCTAATTTAACGGTTTTGAGATTAAGTTTTCTTTTCCTTGAAAAGGCTACTAGTGTTGTTTTTGTAGGGTTTATACTAAGTCCCACTTCACGGCACCATCTTTTGGTATGTTCTAGTCCTCTTTGGACTATATCACAGAGGATATTACTAAACTTGCCACTAGCAAATATGACTATGTCGTCGGCATAACCTTGACAGGGTATGCCGAGGTCAGTCAATCTGCATAGAAGTTCGTCTACGATTAGGCTCCACATTAGTGGGGATAGAACTCCTCCTTGTGGACATCCTCTGGTTGTGCAGATGGAGATGGTGCCCTGCCCTATCTGTGTCTCTGCAGTTCTCGAAGATAACAGCTGAGCCATCCATCTGGATGTATATATTTAGTTTATCCTCTAAAAATTTATAGGGATGATGCAATAGGCAAAGTCATGTGTTGGATACATCAGATTTTTTGTTAGTAAGGGGGTACCTCAGGGGTGGTTCTATATAAATTTGGTTAAGATGTGGTGATGATATCTGCACGTTTTTCAAGTCGTTTATTTTAAATTTTTAATTTCTAATATTCGTGGTTTTCAATAAATATCTATAGAAAAGTGTTTTGAGTTAGATGTATGTGGAAAATGATATTTAGCTTATCCTCTGTATGCAATAGGTTGTACAGAATAACCGGAAAAAGCCTATATTAATTAGATAGGAAAGTCATGTGTTGGATACATTAGATTTTTCATTTTGGTGTCAAGTTATGTACACAGGACAAACCAAAAATTTTAATAAAATATAAGAAAATATTATTATTCATAATCAGAAACGTCGGACAACAACCTAAAATTGTGTCTTTTTGGTAAGATGGTAAGAATACTTAAGAAACAACAAACAAAAAAGAAGAAATCTTAAACAGCGGGAGCGACTCTACTAAAGAAAATCACCAACGTAAATAGCAGAATATTCAGATATAGAAAATTCAGTTCATCCAGTTTTAGTTCTCTGGCAGAAGAACCAGAGATAGTATTTATTTATTAACCGAAGGATACAGGTAGGTTAAAAATAAATGAATTGTTTTAGATTAAAGAAGAAATTTGAGACGGACGATGGTAAACTGGACATACTTTTTTACATTACATGAGATTGCAGATAGTTTTATTTAAAACACAGTGCAGGTTTATAATAAATAAAGATAATGTTTTTTTTTTCAATAGCATCGAACATCTAGCAAAATTGTATGTGGTGGATGATGGTAAACCGGACATAATTATTTTTTCTTTCTGTTCACATTACTTTACATGTGATTCTAGTGCAAGTCTAGGACCCAGTTCGGGCCCCAGGTTCACGAAAGTAAAGAAACTAATAATTTTTTAATAGTATAACCTGCACCTCGACTCAGACTGGTGTAGAGCTAAGGTTATACACGAAGGTTTCTATACTTCCTGATGATACTCGGTTTTCAGTAAAGAGAGAGGCTGAGTAAAAAAGACTAAAATAAAACAATTAAGTGAGCTCAGTTGATTTTAATCTACGTTCTTTTGATAGCCGGAAATAGAAAGGTACGTAACACGTAGCTAATTTACAAAAATGATAATAAGTGGGCCAAGGGTATACTTTTGGTTTACATATGAGAAACATAGTATGGAAATTAATGGTATACAGGTTAAATTAATTTATTTGTGTTACCTCGATTACACTACGGAACACTGTTAGCTGAACGCTTCTTGTAATCGGCAAGTAAAGTGCCGTATCACTGCTAACCATTCTGACAGGTAAAAGTAAAATCTAACCTAGCTTTCACCAGGTAGCACGAAATATTATAATATTAAATGCTATTAGTTATGCACAGAAAGCTTTACGATTATATATATACAATTCTGCATGGTACAGGTAAGTGCATTAGTCCCCAAAAGTAATTTGGAGTAATCTTACTTGATATTTTGTAGATCTATCCCTGATATCTGGTGGTAGACTAGACTGGGGCTTCTTATTAGTAGGTTGAAGGGCTACTCCTTTTAGGGCCTACTGAAGCACAGCATGTATCGCAAGCATGGAAGTCCTGGTTTGGTGGGTTTATATAGTAGATGCAGAATTTTACATGAACAGAATTTACAGCTATTGGAAAGCCATGCAAAGGCGATTATGTAGACCCCAGTGCGGGTTTCAGGTTTAGTGTGTACCTGTTAAATTACTAAGACAAAAAAGATACTAGTTTTTAAATAGCGTTGACAAACATCTAGAAAAAAATTATTTTGCAGATGCTGGTAAATTGGACATAATTTTTTTCTTCCAATAGATTTAATTAACATGTGATTCAAGATAGTGCCATAACTCAGTGCGAGTTTTATCACGAACCCAGTGTGGGTTTATAACAAATCTAGTTTATATTAAATACACACAGTGAGACTACAGGACTCGGTGGATGTCCTAGATTTAGTGTTGACACTAAGGTAAAGAAGATGGGTACTTGTTTTTTAATAGTATTGTCAAACATATAGAAATATTTTATATAACAATATTGTTCAGGTAATATTGGGAGATATTGCTATGTTTAGTCACTTACATTCAACCATTTGCTAATTGCAATTATTTGCATTTTGTGATTTTACTTTATGTTTTCTTTTAAAACTTGAATCAAAAAAAGATAACTTTTTTATTGAAATTGAAGGGCTATTGCTAAATAAAAATATACCCCAATATGAAGGAGAACTGATGGAGTTATTCAAAGAGAGGTGGTTGCCTCATGACTGACATCTTGATTTCAGGATTAAATGTATTTACAAACCTTGTCTTGTTTCCATATATCCTTATATTGCCCATTGATAGCACCACCCAAAGTAAACCAATGAGACTAAGGCAGCAGACACCAATGCAGCTCTTAAATGAGTTTAAATTATTTATAGACCAACCTGTATATTCTTACTTGGTAAGACACTTGGTAAGACACTCATCTTAATTCTTTGGTTGAGAGGAAGATATTGAAGGGAAGCTAACAATTGTGGAACTACTAAGTGATGTTGATCGTCTCCAATGTGACACTCAATGGCAGCACTTTGAAATTAAAAGAAATCAAGAGGCCAAGTTGAGACCGAAGCAAATCCGCTAAAGCTATGAAGCATTCAGGTGAAGATTTGAAGCAGATATCTAAGTTAATAGTACCACTTAATACTGTAAACTTTAAAATATCCCCGGAACCACAGAAGTATTCATGTTAAAAGGTACATCAAGAAAAACCTTAAAAAAGCCCCAGAAACAACAACATCAATCCAAACAGAGCCATTTACACAACAGAGATCGCCTTTTTGAGTAACAGTAATTATACTATCAGGGAATATAAATAAATACTACAGACGATTCGTTTGTAAGGTCTTATAAATTAAAAGTTAGTCCTTAAATTGTATTTCTCTGCCCATACAAAATACGATTCTTACTGAACATGTCAGTCTTTAATTGAATATCAGTAGATCTTATCAGAAATAAGTGATCTACTTAATATTAAAATCATCCGCTCTTATAAGCCATGTATCCAATATTTTCTTAGTAAAAAAATCAAATGGAAAATTTTGTTTAGTTATAAATAAATAAATAAAAAACTGAATAATTTCATGTAAACAGAACAGTTTAAGTTTGAAGATAAGGGTACAGTACCAGAATTAATTATCAGAGATTTCGCAAACTTTTGGCCGTAAAAGAATCTTACTTTATAATTATTATCAAGATCTCAAGCAAAAGTATTTCAGATTTTTTCTCAATGATATTTTTAGCCTGTAGTGTAAACATATATGATTCTATACTATTGGAAAAATCTTTTGAATTCTGTATACAAAATATTAAAGA
Organism: Psylliodes chrysocephalus; assembly: GCA_927349885.1. NCBI lineage: Eukaryota > Metazoa > Arthropoda > Insecta > Coleoptera > Chrysomelidae > Psylliodes > Psylliodes chrysocephalus. Next base: position 32,274,208 of record OV651814.1, on the reverse strand, counting down.
TACTTCATCTAATTTATCATTAGGGTTTATAATTAACAGGAAGACCAGTGACCTCAGTCTATCCTCTAACCTTAATTTCTTAGAGTTTAATTTTAATTCGACACTAACGACCATGTCTCTCATTGAAGTAAAGAGGATAAAGATTTTAGGTTTGGTTAATTCTTTCCTAGAGATCTATTTTTGTTTAATTACAGATGTTTCTAGACCAATTGAGTTGGTAGATTCAGAACTTATTAAATTTGGCCCTGGTTCCTTACTTTAATTATCTGTCGACACTCCACATCCTCCTGCAAGAAACCTTTCCCTGTTGGCAGGATTTTATCATACAGGCGTTTACCCCAAAGCATCCGGACTCCAATACTATTTAGGTTATGTTATCATCTATATTAACTTCTACCTTAAAAAAATATATGGAGGATTTAAAACTTATGTGAGAGAACAGACCCCTTCACAGGTGATATCTTCAAGATCTTTTAAATTTCTGCAGGAGCGGTTTCAGGAGCGTTTAACACAAACGGGTTATATAATAGGTAGGTCAGCACTTTCTTAGTACAGTGACTGCTATAGCAGTTTTAACAAAGTCATGATAAAACTAAAAACATTATTAAACATATTAGTGCCCTCAAATTATTAACCTCATATGATAGTTAAAGAGATTCTGATCAATCGGCTTATTAGAACTGAGCACCTGCACTGCAGTGGTACGATATAAAAGTTCTAAAGTACCTAAATACCTAAAAATTCTTGCCAAAATAAAAGTTGCTGCTTTAGTGTGACAGCCCAAAGTATATCCTATGAACGGCGATCAATATTTTAGTGCATGTCACCCAAAATCACATTTAAAAGTAAAATTCTACTGCAGTCAGGGCCGACAAGAGGGGAGGGCAGCCGGGACTAATTCCCAGGGCCCGGGCTCAAATGGGTGTCCGGCAACTGTGAAGGAAGGGGGGAAGTTTTTGTTTTTAGATAAATTCAATCAAGTAGAGGAGGATAAATGTTTTAAAACTTTTTTAAAAAATTGTCGCGGGGCCCGATCTGGAGACTTAATCTGGGACCCGACCTGGCTCTCAGCAGTTATTCTGATCCCAAATAATAATACGGATTTCCTTTTTTTGAATTGTACTCACCTGTTAATCTTAAACTATAATGGCTCACTGCAAATTTATACCAAATAGGGATTTTACTAATTACGTCTAATAATAATGTTTTTCACTCCTAACTTCTAAATAGAAGAATGCTGAATTTGCTAATCTCGCTATTGTCTACATGATCAATTTATTTGTCCTTCTATATTGCTAGATATTTTTTTTTATTTTAATTTAAGTCTTTTGCTAGATTTTTGTAACGAACTTTGATTTAAAATAAGTTTATCCACTTTAACTTCAATATAATTACTAGTGAAAACGTTAACATTTTTAAAATTTAAAAGCGACAATGAATGCCATTATCTATTTCCATTGTATAAACATTACTCGTATTTATAAATAAATGGTCATACACCCTGAATATCGCCGTATAATAAGCCTTTTTCGGTATTAGTTACACAATACACCATTGTGTATTTTTGATTAACAAGCTTCAAAATTATCCCACATCGATGTTAACCATCGTCGAAACAAGACAATACAGAAAATTTAACATGTTACTATTCATGCCAACTATAATTTAAATGTCACTGGTTTGACATAAACTCGGGATCAAGCCGGCTACCCAAATTTTAATTGAGCCACATGTCACATTGTGTTTAACATCAGGTAAAGGTCACTGTCCCTTGATAATTACAATAGACCGAATTCTTTGTGGTGATACAACCCCGCGAGCTAATGGCGAAGTTCGTCATATCCAGGAAAGCTTACTAATCCGCTTTTAGCAGTAAAAAATAACATATTGTATTTCCTGCATGGCAAAATGGCTACACTGAGAAAATGGTGTCAGCCATTGAGATAGAATAAAGAGGAGATGGTATAACGATACTAAAAATGTCTGCACCTTTACATTACGTCATGTTTCCGTAAGAATAAATGCCAGTTTTTTTTTAAATTCTTTGATTTAAATGATATAAAAACATTTTTATTTCGTCGAACTTCAAACATAAAATTATTGACCTCTGAAAAAACTTCTGCAGAGCCCGGGCGGGCACATCAGAATCACGCGAGTGATATTTTTGTTTTGTCTTGACATCAAAAGGATATTTAAAAAGATCAATTCATATTAAACATTTATTTAAATTTACCTAACAAATAAAACAAATTTGAAAAATTTTCTTTAAATTTAATACTAACAAATTTTGATTTTTTTTAACCACCTCCAATCACTTGAATCACACTTGGAGAAACGTGTTCCACACTGAGGTGAACGCACCTCCTTCTCTTGACATTTGACCTGTCAACGTGTCGCTTGTCACCAATATCACATGCGAACAGTTGGTCAAATAATAAAAATGAATTTATAAACCAATTTAAATTTTAAAATATTATTAATAGTAAATAATAATTATATATCAAGTTGTGAATCTCCAGAAATATTTATATTTTTGAATAAGGATGACAAAGGACTTGGTGGATATGCTTATTTGTGGACAGTATGTAGACTTTTTTACAATTATAATATAAATATAGAAACCTTAATTTTTTTTTATTTTAACTATTGTATTCTAAATTTGAATTTCAATATATTTTCCACAGTCATCCTTTATTTGTAAATTTTTTAATTAATTTGTTAACTTGTTTTCAACTGTACCCAATGCGAATAGTAAAGGTGGCATAATTCCTTAGTTCCACACAAGCTAAGTTGCTTCTGGAGATCATATATAATTTTTTAGAGGCTTATCCCACACTTACTATTCCCAACACTGGGTTATGTAAGTTTACATCCATAATTTTTGTAAATAAGCACTGATGATGGCACAATGCCAAAAGCGCTTTGCATTTATTAATTAAAAAGTTTTGCACGAAATACAAGTCTTTCCTTGAAAATTATTTTTCGGTATAGTTAAATTGATACAGATAATTTTTTTGTGTGTATACATTATACAAAAGGGTCTAACTGTTATATCTACAAATTTAAAATATGCATCCAATATAAACTCATTGTCTAATAACCCAAAGACGTTATTACTAAATATGTCTGATAAAAACGATATACTTTTTTCCGCAACATTATCCTGACAAGATAATACTTACATGTTGCCAGATCTCTTCTCTAAAAAAATATTGCATAAAATATATTTAAAGGCATCAATGTTTTTTATTCATTACAATGTTAAAGTTTTTAACAAGAAAATTTAAGATAGTGAGAAGAAGTAAAGTGTGACAAAATGCACAGTCATTCCCTAGGAAAGATTTTGTTATGTAACAGAAAAGGAAGACTGACACTGTAAGAGAAAGTGAGGACAGCAGCATTATTAAGAAATGTATACATTCAGTGGTATGAAGTAAAACCATAGCTTAAGAAAGAAGAATTTGAAAGAAGAGAATCTCAACTTATTTATAATAATTTTTGCTAGATACTTGGAAAGATATTGAATATAACACGAAAAATTTTATTTAGTGTCTAAAGATAACTTTAATAAATTACAGTGTTCTCGGATATTTAGATTAAACTAAAAGTAAGACATTGAGTGCGTGTGTGGGGGGGAGGGTTTGGCATTGGATGTAATCCATTTGCCACAGACTTTTATTAGAATACATATACATTCAAAGTTTAAATTTCCAGTTGAATATTATTCAGAAATCCAACCAAAGCATCGAATATGATCTTGTTTTGTGTGCTTAACATTGAGTTTTTTTGTAATAGGTAAAGTCATTTTTGTAGTTAGTCAACCCGGTATGCAGTTAGGTGTATTTTGTGTCCTCATGGAATTTTTTTTGTATTTTTCGAGTGAAAACCTTATTTGTCGAACATGGGTTTAGAGCTTTTTTTTAGTTTTACACCCTTTAGACCTCCCGTGCTACACCTTAATCTGTCTGTAGTCTGGCAGCATGCAGCCTGCGGCTTATTGTACCACCATTTGAAGGTCCTACTACTTTCCCATTCACACCCTCATTCATTTTCATTCATTCCACGTCGTCGATGGTTAAACGCTAATCGGATGAATCCCATGGTAACACGGCCCATGGTGGAACCTCCCAGCGGTCACTCATCCACGACGTGACCGAAAAAATCACTGCTTAACTGTTGCGAGTAAGTGGATGCACACTAAGCACAGCTAACATTGACAATGGGGTTTTGTTAAAAACTTTGACATAAAAAGCAAGAGTTGTGTTCATAGAGATGGAGTAAAATATTTTAGTTTCAATGTGTTTGGACAATCTTTTAGCAGCCGATTTGAAATTATACAGTAAACTATTAAAAATAATTTGGATATTTTGTTTGGGCCGTTGAGCCAGTTAGTTTTTGAACATCAAAAATGGGATTTATTTTCACTACATATACCACCTGTTCGTATTTGATATAAAGTTCCAAATGTTATTCTATGGATTGCTATAGGAATTAGTAGGTGGATAAATACGTTTCTTTTTGATTTCCAATGAATTCTGTTGTTTTTATCGCTAAAATTTGTTCTAGCCAACTAATGGATATTTGAGAGAACGTCTCGATATTTTATAGTATTGAAACATGTCATTTATTTAAAATTAAAAAGGAAAGGCTTGTATTTCGTGCAAATTTTTTAATTATTAAATGCAAAGAGCTTTCGGCATAGTACCATCATCAGTGCTTATCTACAAAAATTGTGGATGTAAACTTACAATCTATAAATATGTGTAAAAATAAAATCTGAGTAAGACTTTTAGGTCAAAAGTTAAAAAATAAGATAATTTTAAACAATTTAACAAATAAAAGGAACAAACAGTGACAACCCACTTTTGGGAATAGTGAGTGTGGGATAAGCCCCTAAAAATCATATCTTATCTCCAGAAGCAAGTTAGCTTAAGTGGAACTAAGGAATTATATCACCTTCACTATTCGCAATGAGTACAATTAAAAACAAGTTAACAAATTAATTAAAAAATTTATAAATACTGTGGAAAATATATTGAAATTTAAATTTAGAATACAATAGTTAATATAAAAAAGTTTAAAGGCAAAAGGCCAAAAAAACTGAAAGTTTTTTCCAATATTTATATTATAATTGTAAAAAAGTCTACCTACTGTTCACAAATAAGCATATCCACCAAGTTCTTTGTCATCCTTAATCCAAAATATAAATATTTCTGGAGATTCACAACTTGCTAAATAATTATTATTTACTATTAATAATATTTTAAAATTTAAATTGGTTTATAAATTCATTGTTATTATTTGACCAACTATTTCCATGTGACAGTGGTAACAAGCGATACTTAAAGACGTTGACAGGTCAAATGTCAAGAGAAGGAGGTGCGTTCCCCTCAGTGTGGAACAAGTTACTCCAATTGTTATTCGAGTGATTGGAGGTGGTTAAGAGAAAATAAAAATTTGTTGGTATTGAATTTAAAGAAATATTTTTTTTTTGAAATTTGATTTATTTGGTAATTAAATTTTAATTTAAATAAATGTTTATTTTAATGACTAGGAAGTAGCTCCCTCTGGTAGAGCTTATTGCCTTTGGTAGTAGCACAATACGTGTACTGTAGCTTCCATGCATCAGGCATCAGGCTTGTCTAGTGCATCATGTCTGTTAAGCCTACCGTGTCCTATTCATAGACACACTAATATTTTCCTATTCTGATGTAGTAGGTGATCGGTGAGTGTTGGAGCTGATTCTTTTATAGTCTATTTATCCTGTCTGTGCCCTGGTAGATTATATCACTATTCCTAGGATTTAGTTATTGTTTAGTACAGTGGCGGCTCGTGATAATACGAGATGGTAGTGCCAGATTTTTAACAAAATGTGAAAACCCCGCCGGAGACGCCCTGTCAGAGTCCCCTCACCGGAGGCGAAAAATTTTTTGGAGTGCTACGCCCAAATTTTTAGCCAAAAGTTGTTTAAAAAACTGGCTTTGGGCAAAAATTTATCACGGTATAAAATTTTAATTATTAAAATAAATATACAGATACTTTTATATCTATTATATTACTACTATTTATGGGGTTTCTAACACAATTTTTGCCAAGAAACACGCCGTCAGGTTTAGTCTTATCCAAAACTTTGCCAATATATTACTCAAAACTTATCAAAGCTCTGTAAAATTAATTAAATATTATAAATTAACTTACCCCCAGTAATTAATGCTGAAAGTCCTTGCAGTTTGTTATTTACCATAAGGAGTTTTTAGGTCCATATACCAAAAAAAAATCACAAAAATACTATACATATTTACAGTATTTACACACGCGCACAAAGTAGCTTGATATACTAGTTAAATGAAGTCCATTATTCTTTCTTTTCTGGTTGCAAAGTTTTCAATTACTTTATTATTAAAATTTTCAATTCCATTTACAAAATGTTTTTCTGCGGACAACATACCTAAAGCACTAAGTCTTTCTTTCTTCATTGTATTTCTGAGGAATGTTTTAATCCGTTAAGGCATTGAAAAACAGCGCTCTGCTTCAGATGTTGACATATGTATTGTTATCAAAATACCTAAAAGTTTAAGAGTTTCCTGAAATGTACAATTTAAACCTTCCTTATTTAATAAATAAAAAATAAAAAATATATTTTTGCATCAAAAATAAGGTAGTGCCATGGCACAGTGGCACTACCTCACGAGCCGCCACTGATCCAGTGCTTTGCAAATATTTCGATGGATGTATTATACGTGACATGAAATAGTTCTGGGCCAAAAAATGCTTTCTAGGCATTTTCTATAGCTTTTAAACCTTTTATCTCTGACCTGGTATCTACTCTATTTTCACTAAAAAACTCTAATACGGCTTTCAAACAGTCCCACACAAGCATGGAATATACTGTAGATGTTCTTATACGAATTTATTGCTGTCTATCTCTAATTTTCCGTGATATATCTGAAATTCGACTTTAGTTCAAGGACGATGGCAAGATTTACAAATTCGGACCTTAGAATGACTGATAAATTATTTAACTAATTTAAAAATAAATAAACGGAATAACTAATATATTGTTTAGCCCCTCCAAAAATTAAAATTCCAATAAGAAGCAGTTTCTGAAATATAATTATAGTTATAGTTAGTTAGAGCCATCAGAGCAGATAAGACTAAAGGTGTAACCCAATGTATTGATATAGAATTCCTTACGTCATCAAAATTATGATCTAAATTAAATTATACTGGGGTGTTGAAGTTTCTTGAAATCAAAATTTAAGTGAAAATCAAAATGTCGAGGAACAGTTTATAGCTAAAGAATCAGTTCGCTCATTCTGCGTCGGCACTTTTGATCTCAATATTCCACTTTATACACTGCCCAACTCGGATTTGTATCACTGGCGCATACAGAATCAAATCATAACCAATATAACAACAATATAACAACCGCCTATATTCAAACAGCATTCTTCTGCGCATCCTGGATTGGTATCCCTGGAGTGGATGTTACTTTGGAACATCCAACTGGTCCGAGTGAGCTAACTGATTCCTTAGCAATACACTGTGGTCGGGGTTTTTCATTGATTTGAAAATAATATTAAAGTCACAGTTTATATCTAAAGAATCAGTTAGCTCACTCGGACCAATTGGATATTCCAAAATAACAGGAAAGATTTGATATATCCAAGGGTTGCGACATACGATGTATTCTCTTTACAATACGTAAAATCATGAATAATCACATACTTTGATTACTATACGAGGCAAGAGAGAGGTCCAACACGCCCAACATAGGGCGCGGCCATTTTGAACCCTGTGACACAGTTTACAACTAAAGAATCAGATCGCTCACTCTGCGTCGGCACTTTTGATCTCAATGTTTCAGTTACAGTTCAGTTACACTGTGCAACTCGGATAATACAATATATGACAACCGCCTATAATAAAACAGCAGTCTTCTGCGTATCCTGAATTTGTATCCCTGGAGTGGATGTTATTTTGGAACTTTCAACTGGTCCGAGTGAGCTAACTGATTCTTTAGCAATAAACTGTGACTTCAAAAATAATATTTACTGACACTGACAGCAGCAAGCAAAATATCAGGTGCGTTTTACTCATCCGCTTCTGCTTCCGGAATTGTCGGTTTAGTCGTTTTAACCTGTCAGATTAAAACAAGAAAACCGACAATTCCGAAGCAGAAGCGGATGATTAAAACGCACCTATTAAAAATATTGCGCCAAGATGTAGGCAACACGTAATAAGGATTTAAAATGGCGGAGTTTTCTATTTCCTTTTAAAAGGCACTCAGAAAGCTGCGCAGTGCGACCATTCTCCGTATAGTAAAAGAAAATCAAAGTATGTGTGAATAATGGATTACATATAAATATTTTATGTCAAACACAATAAAAATAATAATAAAAAGGAGATACATTTTTTCATAAATTGGCAGGTTTGGTGACTATTATTTCGAATAAAAAAAGCATTCAAGATGCAAGACTATGTCTCTAGCCCCTTAGATATACCCATTTCGATGGATATACCAGACCTTCTCACTGACAACTATTGTTTGACAGGTCGTTGGAATGCCTAATTGGTTATACTAAGAGAGCCCACTGCAAATTACGACCGCCATCTGATAACAAAATGAAATATGCTCCAAAGACATGTAACGACATTGTACTTTATCAAAATTGTACCTACGCCAATCTTTAATCCTGAGCAAAGTGTTTAAAAAAAAATATTTTGTGTTCAAAAAATCACATAAGACATGACAGCGATAGTTGTGTTTTCCCTGAAAATTACAATCCTAATTCATTGTGAATTTAGCTTTTAAAACAGAATTATTAATATTTTTACCTACCTTTTGCAGAGATAGTCAAGAATAATTATAAACTCTTGTTAGACAATTCTTTTAAACCATAATCATAGTAGTTTTTTTTGTCCTTTCTATGGCAACCTGTAAAAATGAATCACACCAATATAGGTATACAAATAAATTTTTAAATCAGCAAAAATTGATTCATATTTTTAATGATTTTTACCTAATAATCTTGTGTAGATGTTTTTGTGCGATGTTAAGAGGAAGATATATATATTAACGATATATATCAAGATATATTTGAATATGTTAATTATCGCTGTCACACCTTATGTGATTTTTTTTATATAAACTACTTTGCTCAGGATTGCGATTGGTACAGGTGCCATTCGGTAAAGAACAATGTTTTTACAAGCTTTTAGGGTATATTTTATTTCATTTTCAGATGGCGGTAAAAATTTGCAGTGGACTTTCGGACTATTATGATTTGATTCTGTATGCGCCAGAGATAAAAATCTGAGTTGCGCAATGTATAAACTGGAACATTGAGATCAAAAGTGCCGAGGCAGAGTGAGCAAACTGATTCTGTAGCTATAAACTGTGTTAAAGGATTATGGATTGTCAGCAAAAAATAGAAAATATTAAAATGTTAGACATTAAAGATAAAAAATACAGATTGTTCAATAGGAATTAAAGATTTAAACTAGTGGATTAAAATAAAGAACATTATAAAAAAAGGTAAAGAACCTTTTATTTAGAAAGTTAGAAATATTATATAGAACCAGTGATAAAGATAGAGAGAGAGTAGAAGATAAGTGGGTATCAGGGAGAAACATTTAAGGAAGACAAGCAAAGACAAATAAAGGCAGTAGAGACAGATAGAGACAAGCAGGATAGGCAAGGCAGGCAAATATAAGCAGCACACACAGAAAGAATACAGATAGAGACAAGGAAACATATAGAGGCGATAAAGACGACAAGCGCAGAAGATAAAAGAATTTAAAATATATTTTTTTTTTATTAAAATTTGTTTATTAATAGAATTGTAAATTTTTAGAGTCAAACCACCACCTTTTGAGAGTATAGGCAAATTTTTAGAAAATTAGATATACAGGTGGTTTCTATATCAATATATTGTAAAAGAAAAGTTCGGACTACAAAAGTGACAGGAGATATGTATAAATACCTAAGTTCAGCAACGTATTTTATAAAACATTTACCATTTATGTACTACAATAATATCAGAACACTGTAATAATTTAGAGAAGAATTAATTATTTCTCGAATCTGAAGTACATGAAAATCAAACACCTCACAGTCCAAATATCTGTCAAACGGTATCCGACTATTAGGCTTGTTAGCTGATCCAATTAAAAAAGTGTGTGTTTCTGTTAAATTTTTCGCTCAGTGTAGGAACAAACGAGAAAAGCTTGAGCTAATTTCCGTAAACAACTTGCCTCGTGTAAAACAATGAATAATGAAAGATTCCCCGGTAGCGGGCCTTGTAATCCCATCTAGGCGACATTGTTTTGTCTTGTAACCTGCCGGATGGTCCTACGAAGCAGGGCACCCCGCCTACTCTTCAAAATTACGCATTGTGTGCAAAGTGGCATCCGTGTTCGGTAATCGTTAAACTAGAGGTCGTTAATTTCGTTAATGCCTCTTCAATTGTTTCTTTGCTTAAACGATGATGTTTGATTAGTTGTCAGCGGGGTTCAATGGAATTTTACTGGCACTGGCATAATTAAAGCCGCAGTAACGGCCTAATCAATAGTGCCATTTAAACATGATAACATCTACGGCAAAAGACTCTACCTGATTAGGTTGTTTGAGAATTACGTAATACGCAAATGGTTAAAAATGTATTTTATGTGGGAAATATTTCCAGTTGTAACTTTGGAAATTAAACTATGAGAACATTTTTTTAAATAACACAGTTACATAATCTTTTTTATGGATTTTGACAGAATGGACATTCGAAAAATTTTTCGTATACATAAATTTAAATAAAGCACCAGCTAAACTAAGAACTTCAGATGAACACATGAGCAAAGCATATGATATAAGATGTTTCTATCAATGTCTATAGTTTTCTAATCCTCAAACTAAAAGTTTATTTTGGTGAAAATTCCACACCTGTAATTTTGAACCAATCAAAATACGTGTTTTTGACAGATCACCATGGCAACGGAGGTATTTTAGTGGAAATTTTTTTCTCGTGGGGTACCCAACAGCGAATTATACTGGAAATTTTTTGACGTTTACAATAACAGACCATTTTTGACAGACTGGTTTTTATTTGTTCACATAATCGGTTTAGTTTTGATACATTTTAGTTACAATGCTAAGGTGTTTTCTATATTCTTCGGCCACTTCTTTTCTTCTTAATGGCGAAAATGCAGGACTTTGGATGCTTTGAATTATGTGTCTGTCTAATAAAATATATATAATATTTAGACACTAATTTATTCACCTTTTTCCAATTCACCACTTTGAATTTTGCGTAGTTTAGGTGAAAATATTCGTGGACAATTCGGAACAAATTTTCGTTTTTCAAGTTGGAGCCACAATCCTCTATTAATCCGAGTAAGTAAGTCATGGTGCAATGAATGATCATTACATCAGACAATTTCACGCATATTTTGCATAGCGTATGATTTTCAAATCGATTCATTTTTAAACAAATAGGTAATTTTGTTGGTTTTACTTGCTGTGCAATATTCTTTATCGCAACAAAACGCGAGTTATTTAATGTTTTGAACTGTCAAAATACAATGATCACAGCCTCCTACGATTGATGCTTACTGACGCTGGTTATGAATTTCATACCATTTTAAAGCGCTCATAACGCATGTTAATAAAAACGCAGAAAAACAATTTTCTACCACTTGTAGTTATTCAAAACTTACGTAAAATTAAAGAATATACTATTTTCTATTTTCAAATGGTATTCCCATGCAACTACAATGAGTAGAAATAAGCAATTTGAAGGCCTAAATAATTGCAGCGAAACATTTTTTTACGTCGGGCCGCTTGACAACTTCAAAACTGAAATTATATTCGAGGTTAGGGTCTCACTTAGTTACCATGACAACTCAACAATCAAGGCGACAACACCTTTTATGTTTCACTGGTGACTTGGAGAAAATAATTTGCATTGTTGAGAAACGAAAAATAAATTTTAAAAATATTTAATTTTCAACCATAATTCGGCGTGGAATTTTCTGATAAATTTCCTGATATTAATTTGACCTCTAGTGAAAAAAATATTCTAAACCTACACGCACATTGTGTCTAAAGGAGAAATATACCGAAAATAACAAGTATTTAACGTTTGCTAATAAATTTGTATTAGGTATGTGTTAAAACAAAATTACATCATTTTGGATTTGAATATACAGTGTGTCGCAAAATGTCTGCACCAGGAAAACTCGAAATTACATTTTTATTTAATCTACATAAAAAAGTGCAAGTTAAAAAACTTTTACTGAAAATTATTAGGTACCTACAAGGTTATTCATTATAAATTACCCACCCTTTATGCCATAATTATTATTGTATATTATTTACATTGACCTAATTTTGTTAAAATGTCATCAAAAATACAATGACCATATCAGTGGCGTGCATCTTTCATGGAATACAACATGAATAATATTTTTTAATAGGGATAGCATGGATATATATTTTATTCAATTTTCGGAATAATCTTTATTCTTTCCTGATTAATTAAACGTCGAATATCTTATAGTTTAGATAATAAATTTACACTTTTTCTTTCTCTGTGTAAACTATCTATTTGGATTATTTTATTATCAAACATAATAGTTGTTATTTTCATAGTTTTTACTTTAATAATGTTAACTTTTTCATATTTACATTATCAACATTAAATTACCAGAGAACAGTCGGTATAACATATATAGGGATATCAATAATATTAGGTATACATTTTTTAAATTAGAAAAAAGAATATTTCGCAGAAATTTTATAACGAGAGGGTGTCCCATTTAAAAAAGTTTATTTGTGTTGTATTCCGTAAAATCTGAATATGAATGTGTTTTTATATTATATTTAAAAAAAAAGTCAGTCATATCCACAAACTTTTATTTAAAGCTTTTTTTGAATATACAATAGTGGTTATAAAAGGTGTTTTTAATAATGAATAATCTTGTACATGATCTGAAATAAATTTGTTGAAATTAATTTTATTTGTAAAAATGTCACTTCTGCTTCTCCCGTATTGCTAAAAAAAATGTGTCCAGGTCTGGGATTTGATGGTAAATATTAGTTCTAAATACATTTTTCAAGTAACATTGTCCTCCTGTTTTTATAAATAAAGGTTACTGTTTAGCCAAATTCATATATTTTTTGGACACAGAGTATGTTTATATAATATTAAAAACTTCCCCTACTAAATATTTTGGCTCAATCAAAGTAGATATCTTAAATTGATTATTATAAGAAAAAGTAGAAATAATATTAAATATAATAAAGAAATTAAAAAATCATTTAAAATTAGTTTAAGCTATATTATTTAAAGAAACAAATTTTTAGCTTGGACTTAAATAAAACAGTAAAGAACCACCTGAGAATAATCACTTCAATCTACCTATACCAATAATTATTTATAAAAATCACTTATATTTTCCAAACCTAACCAACAGGATTATTAGAAATACCCACAAAATGATCCTTATAAAACCCATTGTGTTTACTTCAATATTAAGAATTCATTTATATTATTTACCAACCATCTTAAGGGTTTTTTTTTATTACATTACTATGCACCAGATTAAAGAAATAACCTATTGTTTATGATTACTTCAATGCTAAGTACTTAGGTAGGTACCTATATATGTATTTTAATTAAAAATACAATTTTTCTTAACACTTCTGTATTATTATTGCTATTATTAATATTATATAATTTATTTTAAATTAATTCGGATAAAACCTGTAAAAAAAAACAAAAACAGAAGCATATTTTCTATTTTACTAATTTAAAAACAGTTTTAAATACACAAATTTTTAATTCTAATTTTAAAACAATAATTAATAGTTACCTTATTTATATCATTAAGAATGGGACATAGTACAACTGAAGATTATCTAATTAAAAATAAAACTATGAAACGAAATATGCTAAAAAAAAATACCTGTTTTCAAAATGTAGGGTGTTAAAATTGAAAATTCAAAAAATATTAATGGCTGTAATATTTTCATTTTTACTGAATTCGGTAAACATTTTTACTGAATTCGGTAAACATTTTTGACACTTTCCAAAAACTTATTTAAACTATAATCTAATTTTTTTATGTTAATCATGTACTCTTGTTGGGAACTCGTCCTTTATTAACAGTAAAATATTTCAGTAATAAAACATAAACACAACTCATTCACAATATCTACTACCCGTAAACGCACTAACTTACAATAACAAACCATTACCTAGAAAACAGTCCAAACAATCCCTAGTAGAACCGAATGTTGGCTATATATCGGCGCAACATTGCCCCAATATTGGAATATTGGCGCAATATTGCAGCAAGATTTCAATATTTAGCCAATATTGGCCTTAGATTGATTCTCGATATTCCGCCAATATTGGGTTGTAAATGTTGGCCGGACATTGGCGTAATATTGACCAATATTGACAATATATGACCAATATTGGATATACATAGGCTTTAGATTTTTTTGCAATATTGCCTTTGCATTGGGAATCAATAGTGGTCGAATATTGGATAAATATTGGTTAAGCAAAATGTTGTTGAACCAACGAACTTCCAATATTGCGCCTTTATTGCGATCAATATAGCCCCAATATTGTGACACAATATTATGTATAGATTGGCAAGCCAATGTTTGGCCAATATAACTTAAGAATATTTTTACCAATATTGGAGGTTTTGTTGTAAATGTTGGCCAGACATTGACGCAATATTGACCAATATTGAGAATATATGACCAATATTGGATATACCTAGGCTTTAGATTTTTTTGCAATATTGCCTTTTCATTGGAAATCAATATTGGTCAAATATTGGGTAAATGTTGGTTAAACAAAATGTTGATGAACCAACGAACTTCCAATATTATTGCGATAAATATAGCCCCAATATTGTGACACAATATTATGTATAGATTGGCAAGCCAATGTTTGGCCAATATAACTTAAGAATATTTTTACCAATATTGGAGGTTTTGTTGTAAATGTTGGCCTAACATTGACACAATATTGACCAATATTGAGATTATATGACCAATATTGGATATACATAGGCTTTAGATTTTTTTGCAATCTTGCCTTTGCATTGGGAATCAATATTGATCGAATATTGGCTAAATATTGGTTAAGCAAAATGTTGATGAACCAACGAACTTCCAATATTATTGCGATCAATATAGCCCCAATATTGTGACACAATATTATGTATAGATTGGCAAGCCAATGTTTGGCCAATATATCTTAAGAATATTTTTACCAATATTGGAGGTTTTGTTGTAAATGTTGGCCAGATATTGACGCAATATTGACCAATATTAAGAATATATGACCAATATTGGATATACATAGGCTTTAGATTTTTTTGCAAAATTGCCTTTGCATTGGGAATCAATATTGGGTAAATATTGGTTAAACAAAATGTTGATGAACCAACGAACTTCCAATATTATTGCGATCAATATAGCCCCAATATTGTGACACAATATTATGTATAGATTGGCAAGCCAATGTTTGGCCAATATAACTTTAGAATATTTTTACCAATATTCGAGGTTTTGTTGTAAATGTTGGCCAGACATTGACGCAATATTGACCAATATTGAGAATATATGACCAATATTGGATATACATAGGCTTTAGATTTTTTTGCAATACACCGTACCGCGCAGCTGCAGCCGACTACCGCGCATTCACGTTCGCTGTTCGCTGGCATCCATTTATTTCAGTTTATTTGTTGATGTTCAACTCAACGACTCAACGTTTCTTTACTTTCTTTTGTGTTTTTGGTTTTTAGTAGCATTTTCGGATTCAGTAAATTGCATTTTAGTTTTGGTGGTACACTAATAATAAACATAAGTGTTTGGATTGTGTTGTGAAAATTAATACGTCTGGGAAACGGTAAGTACACAGATTTTATTTACATACAGGAGTGTATAGAGAGAGACGCCATCCGCCATTTTGCAATAATAGTCGTTAGAGCATTATGTAGGACTTATTTGACAAAAATCTTGTATGAATATGTTCTTGACCCAATGTACACGGTGTTATATTATATATTATTAAAAATATTGCTTTGATAAATTAAATTAAAGTACTTAGATGGCGCCATTTAGATCTACGCCGAAACCATGCAAAAACTTACAACGTAATCTCTCATGTCTGATTATGAGGGTTATTTGAATTATTTGATAAAAGATTTTTGTCTAACATCGGCGTTGGGTACATTCTTACAGACTTAATCATATAGGTATGCTTTAATAAAATACGTGTTTTGTACCTAAAATAACATACAGTAAACACGAAAATAAAAAAAATTTCTGACATCCCTATTTTTACTTTCCTATCTGTATACAGATATAAGGAAAGTATAGGAATCATGATTTTTTTCGACCTCGAGTTTTCGACGGATTTTTACGTTTTGAGGTCCCCTGAATCCGTTTTGACTATTTTCGCGATGATGTCTGTGTGTGTGTGTGTGTGTGTGTCTGTGTGTGTGTGTCTGTATAACGCATAACTCATAAACCGATACACAGAAAAACACCAAATTTTAAACTTAAGCTTTGTTTTAGCGTCTAATGAGCTGATTAGATTTTGGGCAGAGTCGGAATATCTGGGGGGGTACTTTATAGGTGGTCATTTTTATATTTTATGGAATACATCTGTTATTTACGTTTGGAGAAGAAAATTCTTCAAATAAAAGTTACTTCTAATATAATTATCTATAATTTTTGTTCTATGCAAAATTTTTCTAAAATGGTCCGTATTCGAGAAATTTGACAAAATTTAAAAAAAATTATTTTTTATAAAAATTGTTCAAATAAAAGTTGTTTGAAATATAATTCTCTATAATTTCTATTCTATACATAATTTCTCTTAAATAGACCGTATTCGAGATATTTGAGAAAATATGTAAATTTAGAATTTTGAAGAAAACTCAAAAACGGATAAAGAAAAAAAGATTAAATTTTAAACTTAAGGTTTATTTCGGCCTGACGTGAAATGATTAGATTTTGGACATAGTCGGAACATCTGGGGGGTACTTTACGGGAGGCCACTTTTATATTTTATGGAATATATCTATTATTAATGTTTGGAGAAAAAAATTGTTCAAATAAAAGTTACTTCTAATATTATTATCTATAATTTTTGTATTATGTAAAAATTTCCTGAAATGGTCCGTATTCGAGAAATTTGACAAAATGTGCAAAATTCTGATTTTTATGAAAGTTTTTGAAATAAAAGTTGTTTGCGATATCGATCTCTATAATTTTTGTTTATACATAATTTTTCTAAAATGGACCGTAATGAAAAAATTGTAGGAAATTTAAATTTTTCAGTATTTTCGTTTTCCATGAATATCTATAGAAAAATGTTTCGAGGTAGATGTATGTGGACAATGTATATATTTAGTTTATCCTCTAAACATTTATAGAGATGCTGCAATAGGTTGTACAGAATAACCGGAAAAAGCCTATATTAACTAGATAGGAAAGTCATGTGTTGGACACATCAGATTTTTGGATTTAAATAAGACGTTTGCTGAAAACGATGTGTAGGATAACACATTTGGTAGGATTAGTAAAGATTTGAATTTGTATAATACATAGGTAGGTAGCTTAGCCCTAGAAAGAATTTCAATTTTAAACATCTTACCTATTATCTCGATGACTCAATCAAATACTGCCACAACTAAAATAGTATTGTTTCGAGAAATTTAATTTTAAAGTTTTGTAAGTTTCTGTTATGAATATTTTGTTTTTGACATAAAATCTTTATTTAAAAGCTACGACATTTTCCTATTAAAATTAACGATTACGATTATAAAAGCACCCTAACTCGAGTTATCGCATAGTTTGTAAAAAAATTGCCATAGTTTGTAAAAAAAATTGGGTGTTTTTGCAGAAAATAACTAGAATTGGGGCAGTTTTAGCTAGATTTTAAATGATAAGGATATTTTTGTTTGTTGCGATATTTAAAATAAAAACTTAATGATATTTTGCATCCAGTAAAACAAAAATGTAATTTTCTTTGTTTTTTGACTTGTGGCGGTTTTTGATTGAGCCATCGATCTGTTTAGTTATATAGACCCCTATTGTGATAGGGCAATGGAGTCAGCTCTTCAGGAATTATCTAAAAATGTAATTAAAAGCGGGTGTGTTTTGAGGTCATTACTTTAAGGTAGTTCACCCTTTATATATATAAATTGTTATTTAAAAAATCAATGATTAAAATACGCCTATTGCTTTTATGTGTTGCTTTACTACTTAAAAATAAAAATTGTTATATACTACATCAATTTGTTTTATCAGTAAAAGTGGTAATTCAATAAATTTGCACAGATTTATGTTTTGAAGCCTGTTAAAAGTAAAATAAAAATCCAATAGATTTTTAAAAAGCTTCACTATATTTCGCTCTGACGATGCTTAGCTGAGTCTAAGTGAAACCGGTTAGCCTGAGTATTGCGAAATATAGTGAAGCTTTTTAAAAACTATTGGATTTTTATTTTACTTTTAAATTTGCACACCTGAAAATTGACAAATGGATGTAAAATCAACGGTCATACTAACCCAAACAAGCAAGCACATCAGTTTGAATTGTTGAAACCCTTACTTCATGGAATCTATTTATGATTCATACAAATGAAACGCAAGGTAACAAGAAACTCCACAATAATATATTAAATGTAAAAAATATAAAAATATATACAATACTCATCTACATTCTAGGGGCTAAGCTATCAAATATATTTGATATAATTATATTCGATATAATTTCTTGTCATCCTGAAGATGTTACATGCTGTAATGAAACAATTGTAGATGAGTATTGTATATTTTTTACATTTAATATATTATTGTGGAGTTTCTTGTTACATTGTGTTTCATTTGTATGAATCAAGCACACCTGAAAAAACTTTCAACTTTCTTACCAATACTACACACCAATTAGCTTCTTTAAAAAGTAGTAGACTTTAGGAAAGTATGCCATGCCAGCTAACCATGATTTAATTTTCAGATTTTGTGGAGAAGGTAGCCAATATTATGGAGAAACAGGATAAAACCTTAAATACCTTGGCAAAAATACTTGGTGGCATTCAGTATGAACTAAGAGGTTTGCGTGAACAATTTTCAACTTCAAACGTTGCCATATCAAAATGTAATATTTCACAAGAAGACGTTGAAATAGCTTCAATGTTTCCCATACAGTCCGAAGAGAAGCTTCAGGATGTTGAAGTGAAGCTTTAACATAATGAATTTTTCCAAAAAGTGGTGAGTATATTTTGTACAGTGTACATACAAGTCAATTAGATTTTAATGTTGCTTCAATAATTATTAATTTTTTCTTTGTTGTGCTTTAGCTTGCTTCTGTCTCGCTTGTTGGAGGAAAAGACATTAGCAACCTAATTTCCAATATACTACGAAAAACGTTGTCTAAGGAACTCAGTCTCCAATTTAGCGGTCTTGGTAAAAAAGGAAAGAAAAATTTTTCGGCATTATAGCTCTACAAGGTTATATTTGCAGCTGTTAAAATACGTTACAACGACATAGATGATACTGTTGTACTAAAAAGAACTTCGTTAGTACTGGCAACATCTGGTGATCGTGACGGAGGCAGAAAAGCAAGATCAACGAAACGAAATGGTTAGTTTAAAATTATTTGATATTGTTTCACTATAAAAGTGTAGAAAATCAGCTTAGAATATTCCCAAAATTTATGCTTTTTAACATGCATGAGTTATTATTCCAATATGTTGTCCCTTATTTGTCTGAACTCTACACCTTTCAATTTTCTTCGACATTGTCTCTGCCATGAATAGAATTCTCCTAATTATTACATAAAATCAGATTTATGTTTTCAATCATTTTTAATAATCTATTTTGATCTTTATTTTACCTTTAAGAAATAAAATCAATAAATATTGATTTTCTCAAATTATCTAATGATTTTTTTCATTATTGTTTTAGGTACTTCTAGTCAGTCTTTCTCTTCAGGAGATTCCACCGCAAGTTCTACTGGACGTAATACACAGCTGGTGTCGACTCTAATGGAAGGCTACGAAAAAGTTTAGTTATTGTGAATAATATGGATTTAAGCAGTGTGATAATGTGCATTAGGATATAATACGTAAAGTATCTTTTATAAATATTATCGCGTTGTAGGATCATCCTGTATGTGTTAGTGTTATTTGCATAGTGGGTTTTTACAAGCGGCTTTTTAATTTTTTTATATGGGTATGTTTTGACATACAACCTATATATCGTCGTCTTGGAAGTCAATAGGCGTAATCCACAAATTTCGTGAAAATGAGATAAGTATATACAAATGGAACGCAAGGTAACAAGAAACTCCACAATAATATATTAAATGTAAAAAATATAAAAAAAAATACAATACTCATCTACAATTATTTCATTACAGCATGTAACATCTTCAGGATGACAAGAAATTATATTTGACAGATGACAACTACTTGATCTAATATTATAATAATTAGTTGTTATCTGTTAAATATAATTTCTTGTCATCCTGAAGATGTTACATGCTGTAATGAAACAATTGTAGATGAGTATTGTATATTTTTTACATTTAATATATTATTGTGGAGTTTCTTGTTACCTTGCGTTTCATTTGTATATACTTATCTCATTTTCACGAAATTTGTGGATTATGCCTATTGACTTCCAAGACGATTATATTTTAAACATATTTTTTTCACTTGTCAGAATTCGTACTGTGCAATCGTTATTCTTCGCATTTTAATGTGAGCTACTCGTAACATGCATATTTTCTCTTTATTTATGCAATTATGTTAATTGCTACGGATTTTTGTGTTTCTTTTATTTTTGTATGATTTACAATGTTTTTATCTAAATAAGTTATTTATATTAGTTATTGTTTCATTTATGTGAGTTATATGCAGGGTGTGTCCATTCATTGATAGTTCATATACATTTATATTTTCTGGGATCATTTTTTACGTACATTCCGGGTGGGCAACTACGAACGGGGAGGGCCCAACCAAAAATCGAAAAAAATTCAAAAACAAGTTATACGAATAACATTTTTAAGGATTTCTAAAATAATTTCACATAAATAGTTTTCCACTCAAACAATACACCTGGTTATTTGGCAGTATTCATATTTAACGGTCGGTTTTTTTACCTACATCTATTAGTTTTAAATAACATTTTTAAATATAGCTTTTAAAAAATTAAGTAGTAGTCAGTATAGTGACTTGAAATTGCAAAATACTCGTTTGTTGAAAAAGTTCTTCAATTAGAATTCAGAAATGTAATAAAATACAGGCTTTTCATAAAAAAATTGAACTTCAACTGGAGACCGACTGTATGGACACCCCTGTATATGTGAAAATATTATAGACATCCTTAAAAATAATATTATCATAATTTGTTTTTGAAAAAAAATTGTAGGTAGCCAGGCACGGCCGACTCCCCCCTATTTTCATTAATAAAATTTTGAACATGCAACGCCCTGTTTGTAAAGTTGAACAGAAGTAACATTTTTTAAACTTTTTTATAATTTCAATGTTGTCTTATTTGTTTAACCCTTGTTTTTGTTTTTAATAAATCCATTGAAAACTAACTAATTTTTATATTTCGCATTTCCTACATTGTTTTGTTTATCTCTAGTCATATAATAACTCTGAATATATATTACTTATTTATATTGGGGTTTTTCCAAAATAGATTGTCCTAATATTGCTGGGGCATATTGCGCCAATGTTCTTCCTACCTGAAAGTCCAATAATTGTATAAAATTAACAACCAATATAAACTACATATTGGCTTTATACCGACTAAATATGTATATATTAATCTGATTATATATTGTAAAAAAACTATAATATATAATCAGATTTACATATACATATATAGTCGGTATATAGCCAATATATAGCTTATATTGGTTGATTGTATAATTATTGGACTTTCAGGTAGGAACAACATTGGCCCAATATGCGCTAGCAACATTAAGGCAATCTATTTTAGAAATATTACCCCAATATTTATTACCAATATTACCCCAATATTTATTACCAATATTGGGGTTATATATTTTGCCAATATTGGCCCACAATTGTAAACCAATATTGGGCCTATATGTTTTGCCAATATTGGAGCAATATTCGCCACCCTATTTTGGGTTTCATTGGTCTGCCAATATTGGCGCAATATGTGCCGGCCTATTTTGGGTTTGATTGGTCTGCCAATATTGGCGCAATATTCGTTTCCAATGTGTGACCGTGAAAACCCTTAATTAACTACCAATATTGGTGCTATATAGCCACAATATTAGTACGCTGTTTCAACCCATCGTAGTAACCAATATTGCGCCAATATTGGCGCAATATTGTCGGGCCAATATAGGTTCTCTAGGCTCGGCAATATTGCCCAATATTGGCGCAATATTCCTTTCCAATGTAACCTAACGTTGGCTAAATAGTGGGACAATATTGTGCAATATCCCGCCAATATTGGCCGTATATTGGAAAGCGTTAACATTTTTTTCTAATTCCAATATTGTTGAATATTGGCGGCAACATCTGGCCAATATTGCGCCAATATAAATTTCTACTAGGGATGAATCACGAGTGAATAAAATTTCATCTATGAGTTAAAAATAGAAACCCATCGGTCTCCGTCATCCGAAAAAATTTCAGCTCAAGACCGCCCACTTCAAAGCAAGCGACTGCAAGCGACTATCGACTTATCCAAATTCACTAGCGACATCCATTGGTAGTATCCATTTCGCTCCAATGAAACTTCCATAGGGTGATATTAGTATTAGTTCTTTATACAATGGTTTAAGTGGGGTCTCTAGAGGATACTTGCTTTGTGGTCGATACTGTGTATGTTAGTGAATATAAATCTATTCTGTAAACTGGATAATCACGTTAAATACCATTACGCCTTAAGCTGCCACTATGGTAATTTAATAAAATTAGTAGCATCTATCTACATCACAGTTCATGGTTCAAGATTCCCTACACAATAAAAAAATATTTGACAAAAGCAAGACATGATATCGATGTATAATAAATTAATAATATTTAAACCATATGCAACTGATTACAAAAAGTTGATTATGTCACCAGTTACGAAGTGAAAAAAAAATTAAATTGCTTCTTTTTTGGGTTTTAAGTCGAAAAATAAAAAAAAAAACGAAAAATCCAAAAATCCAAAAAACGAAAAATTAAAAAACCAAAAATCGGAAAAAGGCAATGACTAGTGACATTTCACATTTGACAATTTGACATTACGTTTAACAACAAAAAAATAAAATCTGTAAATTGCATTTTATTTTTTAATAATTGAAGACCGTTATTGAAAACTGCCCAGAAATGTTAAGGGTAAAATTTTTACATACTCCTTTAAGGATAACGGGTAAAAACGTTCTTTTTCTAAATTTCTCATGGGCAATATTAAATAGTATATTACATTACGAGTGTGGAAAGTGAAATTTTTCACACGAGTGGGAAATATTGTCGCACGAGGCACAAGCCAAGTGCGACTATCACACGAGTGTGGAAAATCACTTTTCACACAAGTGATGTACAATATTTTTCCTACGACCACAAAATAATGTTATCAAAAAATGTAAAACCAGGTTATTTTTACTATAATAATTCAAATGTATTTAAAAAAATAATCAACAAAAATCGTCTTTATTCAATTTTCATATTTTCTAAGCAAAAAAAACTAAAAAAAAAATAAAAAAATAAAAAAAACAAACAAAAAATTCTGGCCCCGCCAGGATTTGAACGCGGTCGCTCGCCACGTCTCAAATAGCAAAGTTAATAAGTTCGACCTTCTAACCATCTGAGCTAATAGCACTTACGTCAATTGAATGAGCCAATCGGTTATGTGTTTAACCAGAATAAAAAGCAAACATAAAGTTATTTTAAAATTAATTTAATAATAATTGTTAAAGATAAATATCTAGGATCTAATTTTCAACAATTTCAATAATTTAACAATCCTATCGATTTTAGTAATAATATGGACATTACATAGATCAAAATAGAAATTATTTGTTTGACATTTTATGACAGCTACTGCGGAAAGTAGCATATTCGTACACGGATGGAAAGTAAATTCTTATTCATACGCATGTGATATAGGACTATATAGTGTGATATGTGTAACTTTCCTAAGTGGTCGTAGGAAAAAATGCATTGTGACCCATAGACGTTAGTATTTTGCTATAACATTCCATAATAAAGAATAAATAATATGAAGTAAATTAATTCCTAGCTAAAATAAGACTTATTGAAAACCAGATATTTTGAAAATCCTTATCATATTTTATTTTAATTAAAAGTACATTTCTTTTTGGCAATTTGGACAAGATAAATTTGTTCATTACTATTTTCCACGCTTTCCGTTTGCAGAAGTAGCAGTTTTTTTACAATGATGGCCAGTTCATTTATACCTAATATAATTCCGATGTATAGAAATTACTACATCTTCCTTTTCTCTTAAAATTTTCTTAATCTGTTTATTTTTTATTTTTTGACAATCTTAAAAAGAAATCATCTAAATCCGTGGTATTTTGCGAAACATATGGACTATTTTAAAAATTTGGTTCGACCAACTGATTTATAAACCAAATGTTCGATAAACAATAAAATATACCGATATACTTAATCATGTGTTTAATCAGTGACAGAAAGTACCGGCGCTTAGTGTAAATATCAATCCATATTCAATATTCATTTGGCAGATTATTAAATTAATTTAGCTTTAGGCATACCATCTGCATTATTGAATTAGTCACATACATTCATTATAAGATTTGCCTTTTGCCGAAATTTATTTAAACATCATAATCGGAAAATAGTTTTGGCCTGGTCACTCTATGTAATGAATTTTAGTTTCATAAATTTGTAGTTTTAAAATTATGTATAAATTTAAAAAACAGCACATTTAAATTTTGCATTGACGAAGCATGAGTAGAAATTAAACTAAATTAAAAGTAAAAACAAAAACATTAAAAAAAACATTAAATTCCATTATTTGATGAAATAAATAAATAAATAATTGAAATCGAATAATAAATACTTTGTTTTTAGTTTTTTCACTTGTAGCGAGGACGATTTTAAATATCGATCAAAACACTCACAATTATAATTTGTTGTTATCATTATTCAGTTGTCAAGAAAAGCGATCCATCATTGCAGACATGACAAGAGCCACGCTGTGTACTAATGTTTGGGTGAGCCACATGTCACATTGTTCTTGCAGCAGGTATAGGGCAATGCTCCATTATTAATTAAAAGAAATTATTTTCTTTGAATTTCAACAACTCTGCTTGGGTGAAATATGAAGGAACATTTTTAATTAGCAAGAAAGCAATGGAAAAGTTTCATATATTTTTTTTTATGACAGAAATTGGTAATTATTTACATATAAATAATTTATACCTGATTTCTAGAATAAAATACTTTAGACGTGGTTTTTCACTTTAATATGTGCCGACATTGCCTAGTAATTATCGACTGTCGTACGGGGTCGAACACCAATACTTATAATGGTGTAATTTTTAGGAACATGATTAGGTTTGCGACTGATTATTGAAATATAATCATTAATAGTAATAAAGCGAATTTTAAAACATGTTTGAGTTGAGGTACTTCTGTGTCTGTAACGTGTGGAGGGTGGGTTACCCCTACGGCACTTAGGACTCACTAGGCCCATTGTGCATCCTCCTAAGATAATAGGTACCTCCTAGCTCGTGAGCCAGCCTACAGATTTAATGTAGTTGTTAACGTCGCCAAGGGGTGCTTCTCTTATATCGGCTGGTGTTAGCCGATACTAGCCGAACACAAAGCTTCTTATAATTGAGAGCAACGAACAATCGTAAAGAATATGCTCGATAGTCTCATCTTCTTGTTCACACCCTCTGCAGAGTGCCCCATGACCAGTCGGAATGGCTGTGACTAGGCGCAGATTATGTCTAGTCATAGTCAAGTATTTGTTTGCTGCAGTATCGTCAGGATAACTTAAGAGCTCCCTGGCAACTCTGCAGTTTCTTGTTTCATCCCATCTTTCCCTGAATTTCACGATGGAATGTTCTTTAATTAGGTCTGTCACTACCGATTTTGTCAGGCCAATAGAAGGGCCTGGTCCAAAAAGTATTTGGTTGGCTGCTTTCTTGGCTAGTAAATTAGCAAGACGGTTACTTTTCAATGTGGCGTGACCTTTGATCCATCTTAAGGTGACTACATTGTTGATAGATACTTCGGCAAAAGCTTCGTGACATTCTATTACTGACCCTGGGTGAATTCGTGGTCTGTTTAGGGTGAGTAGTGCTTGTCTGCTATCTGTATAGATGAGCATGTAACTTCCAGTTATATTGTTTCTGGTTATTTCTTTGCTGCTATGAGAATCCCCGTTAGCTTTGTTTGAACTACACTGGCACTATTGTTCACAGCCAATTTTATGTTTAGGTTTAAGAATCTGGAGTATATTCCACATCCTGCGCCTTATTTTGTTTAAGAAACGTCGGTGTAGATATGAATCGAACCTGCCATTTCTGGATCTTCTATTTGTTCTATTATAACTTTATATGGGTTATGAAAAATATATCTCGGTGACATGGAGTCCATGTTCGCTTGAAGCAGTGGGAGCGTATTGAGCGCCTCCTGCCAAAAGCGACGTCCTGCCTCACCAGATCCTACAGCAGGTTCTATTCCAACCGTGCGGAGGCGTGTCATTCTCGTTCAGAGCAACGTTCTTGATGTAAATATCAAGATGAGTGAGACTAAGAATTACTTCCATGGCTCTGGTCGATGTTTTTTTTGAGGCTCCTGTGAGATGAGGTACTTATTTTTTGTTACGGATTTGTTTCTATTTTATATTATTCTGTTATTATAAATTAGAACTGTGACTGCCTGACTGACTGACTGACTGGCTTACTAAGGGACAAAGTGCAGCCTAGTCTAATGGAAATATGCACTAAGCAGGTATTTATTTAAATGCTATCCCTAAAGGGGTAGTAAAGCTTGTATAAAGAAAATATTCTTTTTAATTGCAATAATGACACTTTGTTAATATACTTTTCATAATAAATAAAATAAAAAGAAGCAGCGACCAGGCTTAGTGAGATCACTCATTGTGTATCGATATCTTCAGTTAATCAAGGCCCAGCGCAGTTAGTAGTTGGATAAGAAGTAACTATTACAATGAAAGTCGGCATACGAGGTATAGCGTGGAGTGTGCCATCTTTTTGGAGATGTAGAGCCTTCAATCCCGGGTCCATGGATGTTGGTTTAAAGATCTCTACCTCTGGGATTCGTCCAAATTAATGGTATTTGGGCGAAGCATGCTCACCAGCGTCGGTATTTAATGCTCGTAGTTAGAAATAAAAAAATAAATTAAAAAAAAAGAAATAAAATAACACGCGTTTCAATATTTTCTAAATTCATCTTTTAAAGGGGCGAACAAGGGTGTCAAAGTTGTTATGAAGCTTTTAGAGGTACTATTTTGAATCTTTGTTATAGAATATTCGAAAGTAAATAATACATAAACAGGTTTCGACTGATTTAAGGGTTGATTTATCAAAATCAAAATGTAGCTAATTTTCACGGTGCACCTAAAAAAAATACGAAGAGAGACTGTAAAGAAAGAGGTAATGTGAAGATATTTATCCTAATAGAACCCAAGCTAAAAAAATTAAAGCTTGTCTGAAACAATCAAGATTGTGGTCAGAAGTAGATATACTGAAGCTAACAAAAAATATATTAGGTGAGTATATCTGAGGGGTGACGTATCTGCTGCGAACTTTTCTGATTTTTTACTGAATATTAGAAACGTTGACATGATGATTATTTTAGACGATCCTTGAATGTTAGTGACTTATTTTTGATTATTTTTTTTAATTAGAAATTATTTATTTAAAGAAATAGTTAATACACACATATGTAGTCATGCATGCTCGATAGAGACTGGGTCTTTGTATGAGTTAAATAGCAAACAAATAATTATTGAAAGATACAAAATATATTTAATAACATAGTAAACTAAAACTAAAGATTTTCAGAGATATTTGTAAAAATACTGTAGAGTTGTGGGCTTTCAATTAAGTCATGAATAGTTTCTCGAGGTATTTTAGCTATGTATTTCTTTAAGGGCCTTTAAGGAGGTCCTTTCGCCCCCAATGTTAAATAAAAAATATTAGATTATGACTAAAATTATTTTTTTTTAATAGTAGAAGTCCTTATTTATCTAATAGTGAACTTTTAACTATACCTTACCGTGCAAATTTTTGAGAATTTTTTTTTTAAATGTGTGTGTTTGTACAGTGTCTTACGAGAAAGTAAGACTTCAACAACAATTTTCGAATTATAATTAATTTTACTATTATTTATTGATTAGATGGAGTAAAAAAAAACTAAAAATAAGGTTTTTGAAATATTTAGGTTTTGTTTTTTACAATAAAATATATAGGTTACCGTGGAATTTATTGAGAAATTAATATTTAAAAATCACAAAAAATTTTCAACTAGGTTACTTCAAATTTTTTTTTAATATTATTTTCTCAATAAATTCCAAGGTAACCTATATATTTTATTGTAAAAAATAAAACCTAAATATTTCAAAAGCCCTATTTTTAGTTTTTTTCTGCTCCATCTAATCAATAAATAATAATATAATTCAAGAATTGTTGTTGAGGTCTTATTTTCTCGTAAGACACTGTACAAATACATTTTAAAAAAAAATTCTCAAAAATTTGCACGGTAAGGTATAGTTAAAAGTTCAAAATTAGATAAATAAGGACTTCAACTATTAGAAAAAAAATAAATTTTAGTCATAATCTAATATTTTTTATTTAACATTGGTGGCGAAAGGGGTGGCGAAAGGACCTCCTTAAAGTTTTTATTTGTAATATTTAGGATATCACGCGGTAGATTTAAAAATAATTTAGGTCCTAGATACTCATGTGACCGTTGTCTTATAGAATTATTTGTTGTAGCTGGTAAGTAGTTATAATTTTTATTTCTGGTATTATAATGATGTTCATTTAATCTTAGAGTATGTTTATTTTTGTGTTGTTCTAAAGCACTTTGTACGAAAAATAATTGCCGAGGATCTAGAACTCCTATACCATTATAAAGCGCGTTTGTGGAGTAATGTCTATCCTTTTTAAATAAAGTCTCTTTTGACAGAATATAAGATTTAGATGAGTTTTTTAAACAACATCCTAGGCTACTATTCCATATGTAATATCAGATTCAACAAGCGCATAATAAACCGTTTTTAGCTGGGTAAAGTAAAGTATATTCTTTAGGCTTTATGTGAAAGTCATCAGTAACAGTAAGATTACTGTATGTTAGAAGACCAGATATGTTAGCAGATGTGGATAAAAAAATGTTTTACTCTCATTTATTGTTATCAGACAGTTTTCAAAGCAGGATTTATTTATTGAAGGTATTTTTCGGCTTTTAGCTTTAAATCTTTCCATGTGTTATCTGTATATAAAATTACCGTATCATCAGCGTATTTATTAATGTTGCCTGCACATTTTATAAAAAATAAATTGTTTAAATAGACGTTAAATAATATAGGACCCAGTCCTGCGGTACCCCATATTCCACATCCCTTAAATCGCTGTATATATTATCAATTTGAACACGATGAGGTCTATTAGATATAAATTTCTTTTAAAAAATTTCAGTGTTTTACCTCTTACACCAATATTTTAAAGTGACTCAAGAAGCAAAGCATGGCTAACTGTGTCAAATGCCTTTGATAAGTCTATGAAAACACACAGAGCAGGTCGGCTGTTATCTATAGATGTATACAAGAATTCAAAAAAAAAGAGGATAATCTAATAAAATAGTTGAACGGTGAAGGATGATGAAGTTACGTTTATCAATGACATGTTGGTGAAGTTATTGACAAAGAAGAAATAGTATAAAGCTCAATAGACACGGTGCCTAATATGAATGACGCCGTGAGCTATCCATTTTTGAAATTTACTAAATCTATCGGGTCTTGCATACCATAGGATTATTCTAAAAAATGCATGCTTATGCGGTACCTTAAGCCGCCAAAACTCTTTAACGACACTTGGTTACAAATTAAAAAACTTCATACTCTCTTGAATTGATACTCAAGGTGGGACAGTGTTTGTATCTCAAACAAAAACTTACGTTCTTACAGATGTCACACAAGGTAATATCGTCTGGTGGCTATAATCAGTTTATAAAAATTACAAATATGGAGTTTAAATAAAATGTCAGGTTTGCAGGTAAACAAATTTTTATATTTTGTTTCAATATTCAACAAGATTCAAATAACCAATTCCAATAGTAGGTTAGGTTAGGTTAAGTTAAAAATAAGTGCGCAGTGCGGTTTATGCTATATTTTTGGTTAAGTTTCTGCAATTTTTTCACCAAATTTGAAATTTTTTTGCTCCTGTCGTTATCGAGAAACATTGGCCATGCAGCTTAATACTCAAGCTAGAAAGAACAGTGCATAATTTCTTTTTCTGAGTTATATCAGAATTAAATTTGCGGCATATTTTTTTGCTTTAGAAATATATATTAATTTATGTTTTGCTCCTGTGGTTCGTAAGAAATATTTGCTATGGTAGCCTGATACTTAAACTAAAATGGCAAGTGCTGTATTTCTGTTTGTGTGACATGTATCATAAATCGTGTTTGCTGCGAATTTTTTGCTAATTTTTTGCTTTAAAAATATATATTTTATTTTTTTGTTCCTGTGGTTTGTAAGAAACATTGTCTATGCTAGGTTAATACTTTAGCTAAAGTAGAAAGTGCTGCAGTTTTGTCTCTATGAGCTATATCAGAATCGACATAGCATCATATTTTTTACTAATTTAGAAATATAATATCAATTTTTTGCTCTCTTTCCGTTGATTCATAAGAAAGAATGGATATGCTTTATACTTGTACTAGATTAAAGCCTAAATGTAAAATTTGGTGTTTTTCTATTATTCTGTTTTTGAGTTATCTATAAATTCGAAAGATGTGCTTTTTTTCAAATATCTCGGATACGATCCATTTAAGAGAAATTATGTAAGGGACAAGCATTATATAAAATGACATCACAAACAACTTTTTTGGAACATTTTTTGTAAAAATATGTTATTAGATTTATAAAGATTTATGATGATTTCTAAGGCTGTATGAAAGATTTATGAGGATTTCCGAGGATGTTTGAGAATTTTTAGGGAAATACGAGGATTTATATGGCGTGTATGCACGCTACGGTCTACCGGAGAAGTCTGCCTGTGCATGTGTGCCTGCACAGGTAGACCGGAGCGTGTATTGTAATAAACCTGTGCAGTTTTTTAAACCTGCACAGGTGACCGGAGCAAAATTCTTTTTAATGACACGTACGGTGAACCTGTGGGTGTGTGTGTGTGTGTATCCTCCGGTCACCTGCGCAGATCACACTAGTTGTTTTCTAGTCTTAGTCTCTTTGGCGTTTGGCTCTTATGAATGCATGATAAAAAATAATGGCGCAATCAGATTCAACTAGGAAAGTAATTGATGAATTTTTAAAAATATATAGAACTCAGTGCTTGAGATGAAATAATTGCTGGAAATTGTAGGTCCTTATAACTTCTGCCAGTTGCAAGAAATCTCAAAGTAACTAATAATCCTTCATGTGGAGAAATACCGTTTCTTAAGACTGTATTTTTTTTACTTTCATAGGAGTAACCATTGCAAGTAATTGTAGATATGGTTTCTCGTACATTCGGACATAGTTTCTAAAATCTATAGATTCGAATTTCAACTTGTTCATTAAGTTAACATGACTATGTTTTCCTTTTTAATGACCAGTTAGTAAACCACTTTGTTCGGTTCTTTTTACTATTTTTGTATTATTTTTCCAAATTAACGCAAGGCATACCAATGCCAGTGCATCGTCGTCTTCAATCGACATCATAGCGATACGGCACTTGTGAGACATCACAAGACCGGACATTTTTCGGTCTTTCTAAAAACCAAAAAATCCAATATGGCGGTTATAAGAAAAATGAGGCAGGATATCAGAACACGATTAAAACATGTCATACACGCTATCTTATTTGTCTTAAGATAATGTCTGGATAATGTCACATTTTGTTAGCTGTCAAATTATTTTTTTAGGATTTACAGGCCAAAAGCTAAATCCGCCATTTTCGGTTTATCGCCGATATTTCCATAACCAACTGACCGATCGGTAATCCGAAGCCGGTTATTAAATGCAACAAGTTTCCTATTTAACCTTTAATGTAGTTATAATAGGAGCCCAGATCCCTGTATAGAGAAGCGAACCTGGGACACACTGTATATACCTTTGCCGTAAAAACTATGCTATAGTTACGTGAGCGTATACAGCTGACATTCGGACTCCTTATCGTATCATATTATATTTCAGTGCTTAGCTTGTTATTTTAATCTTTTACATTAATTCTCTAGTTTATTAAATCAGATTTTGTCTAGCCTTTGTCAAGCAAAGACGTTTGTAATTTTAATCAATAAAATTGTTTTTAAAAAACCTGTATCAGTTTCAAAATATATATTTGGCGCAGTCAGTAGGATTCGCGAGGTCGCAGAAAAATTGTGAAAAATCGATTCTTACGAAAAAACAGTTATTTTGGGACTTAGACGTTTCAACGTCGTAATCGTGAATTCAACGAACCTACCCTTCAGTGGTGACAAATTGGAGCTGATCCAGACACGGCAGACAGAAGCTCAGGAGAGGAAACTGGTTCCCTAAACCATCGTGGTAAGTGTCAAGTTCCTTTTGCCTTCCTTAAATCCCTTTCGAGGACCAGGGAGATAGTAGTTAAGATATTTAAAGAAAAGTATAGTTATTTACAGTATATTTTATGAGCGAATCTGATCTTTTAAATCTTTTTGATAACCTTAGTTTAAATACATCAGAAAATAAACTTATTTCTAGTACAGTCGCAAAGATGACACCAACACCGGAAAAACGTCCCATTAATTGGGAGCTTTTTCAATCTAAAATAGAAAATATTAGGCCATATGATGGCGATGTTAATACATTAAATAAATTTATTTCTCAATGCGAAAAATTAATGGCAACATATAGTAGTTATAATGATAGGGAATTAAGTGATCATATTTTCGATTGCATACAGGGTAAATTAATAGGAAAAGCCGAGTTTATGGTCGGAAATAGGGTGGAATTAACCGATTGGAATTTATTAAAAAATGCACTGAGGCAATGTTTCTCCGATAAACGTAATTTAGACTGTCTTATCCAAGAATTAACTAGGACCAAACCGTACAGGAATGAAAGTTTGATAGAATTTGGGACTCGATTGCAATTGTTGAGGAGTAGTATAGTACAGAGAATCAGTAATGATAACAATTTTAGTGCAAACGAAAGAATTTGTAATATGAACCACTGTGACAAAACCGCATTAAATACGTTTATTGCAGGGTGCACAGGTACATTGAAAAATAATATGCACCTGAAGCAACCCGCATCTTTAGAAGACGCTATAGCCTATGTTAACGAATATGAAAATTTTGAGAGTCTTTATACGCATCCTTGCGACTCAAAATTAAATACTCCGAAAAATAACTTTCAGTTTCAAAATTTTCCTAAAGCAAATAATAATAATAATAATTATCGACCAAATCCACAATTTAATTCACAATTTAACCCAAATTTTAATGCGACAAATCAACAATATTTTTCAAATTCAAACGCAAATCAATCCCAACAATCAAATTTTCAAAAACCTGTATGGTCGCGTCAACCTATAAATGTTCAACCACGCCCTCAGCATCGTAATTATCCAACAAACGCACAAGTTTTTGGACCCCCACGAAATGTGTTTAAACCCAATTCGATTCCACAGAATCAACTTCCCAAACCTCAACCAATGTCAACCACTTCGAGAATCCCATCAATGCATAGTAAAAGAACTTTTAACCCAAATAATAGGTCTAATAATTTTTTCCAAAATAATAATCAAAAGCGTAATTTTATATCTGAAGAACTATTTGTTAGTGACTACGGTGAAAATCAAATAGAAGCAGATAATTATGATAATTCATTTTTACAAAGTGAAGAAAATAATCAGCAATTTGATAATGATTGTAATCCAAATTTTCAGAACCCAGCCTCGATAGAGAATCAGACTTAGTAGAATTAAACATAACTTCTAATAACCCTCTGCCATATATTGAAATTTATAACCCACCATTAAGAATGTTAATTGATACCGGAAGTACTAAATCCATTTTAAAACCCATTATTGCAGAAAAATTTTACCCAAACACGATTTATCATTCAAATGTATCTCTTTCAACATCTCTAGGTACTAAAAATATTAAATATCAAGCTGATATTCCAGCTTTCCGTGAATTTAACGATAATCATATATTGACTTGTATTCTTTATGATTTCCACGAATTCTTTGACGGGGTTATAGGTATTAATGACCTTATTGCAATGAATTTTAATATAGATTTAAATAATAAACAATTAATTAGTGATCGCGTTAGGATTCCAATAAAATTTAGACAACCACATGATATAAAATATCAAATTTCGGTTGGTCCTTTTGAACGAATATTAAAACAGATCCCGGTAACTATTTTAAACAGCGATGTTTTAATTGATAAAACTCAATTAGGAGACATATATATTCCAGAAACTCTAACTGAATCAAATAATGGGCTCGCTTTAGTCGAAGTCATTAATGAAACTGATAAAAATATATCTATCACTTTATTGAAACCAATTAAATCAAATCCTTATATATCAAGTCATTTTGAGACTTACAAATTTGAATGCTTTAATAATTCAATTGAAACTAAAATAAATAAAAACGATATCCAAAACCTATTAAGAATAGAGCATATGAACTCAGAAGAGAAAATTAATATTATTAAATTATGTCGCCAATTTCCAGAAATATTCTTGAAACCAGGTGACCCGCTTACTTTCACTTCCAAAGTAAGACATAAAATAAAAACTAAGGACGAAGAACCCGTACATGTAAAGTCCTATAGGTATCCGTACGCCCTTAAAGACGAGGTGCGTCGGCAAATCGATGAAATGTTAGAAAAGGGGATAATTAAACCCTCTTCTAGCCCATGGTCCTCTCCCATATGGATTGTACCAAAAAAGTTGGATGCGTCGGGGCGGCAAACATGGCGTCTCGTCGTTGATTACAGGAAGTTAAATGAAAAAACAATTTCCGATAGATACCCAATACCTAATATTAATGAAATTTTAGATAAATTGGGGCGAGCGCAATATTTTAGTACGCTCGACCTCGCAAGTGGGTTCTATCAAATAGAGATGGGTGAATGCTCTATTGAAAAAACGGCGTTTAATGTCGATAACGGGCATTACGAGTTTTTACGGATGCCAATGGGGCTCCGAAATTCTCCGAGTACCTTCCAAAGAGTCATGAACGAGGTCTTAAAGGACCTTCAGAATAAAGCATGTCTTGTATACATGGATGATATAATTATCTTTAGCACGGGATTACAAGAACATATGCAAAATTTAAGATTAGTATTTTCAAAATTAAAAGAAGCGGGGTTAAAAATTCAGTTAGATAAGTGCGAGTTTCTGCGAAAAGATGTAGAATTTTTGGGACACGTGGTAACGCCACAGGGTATTAAACCCAACCCAAATAAAGTTCATGCCATTAAGAATTTTCCAATTCCTAAAACGCAAAAACAAATAAAGTCCTTCCTTGGCCTCCTTGGCTACTATCGCAAGTTTATCCGAAATTTTGCGAAAATAACAAAACCCCTAACGATTTGTTTGAAAAAAGATAATAAAGTCGAACATACGAGGGAATTTGTTAATTGTTTTAATTATTGTAAAAATTTGTTAATATCGGAACCGATTTTAGCGTATCCGGATTTCGAAAAACCTTTCGAAATAATGACCGATGCATCGATGTATGCAATCGGAGCAGTTTTAACTCAAAATAATCACCCTATATGCTATGCCTCTAGAACGTTAAATTCGGCCGAAATAAATTATTCAGTAATCGAAAAAGAGTTACTTGCAGTAGTTTGGGGATGTAAATATTTTCGTCCTTACTTATTTGGCCGAACATTCGAAATTCTCACTGATCATAAGCCATTGGAGTGGTTGTTCTCCCTTAAAGAGCCAAACTCTCGCCTTATGCGCTGGCGCTTAAAGCTGGAAGAATTTGACTATAATATTAAATATCTAAAAGGAAAACTTAATTATGTAGCCGACGCCTTATCGAGGGCACCCCCTACACATGATTTAAACGCTCTAGAAACAGCATCTTTAGATGTTAATTTAGACGATTTAGATTTAATAATTCAAAAAGAATTTGAAGATATTAATGAGTTACCAAATTTATCGGTAAACGATATTAATGAAATAATAAAAGACACCCCTAAAGTAAAAATATTACAAAACGTTCAAATTAAACCACCAATAGAGAGACGACAAAGTACTGACTTAGAAACAGTACACACTTCCATTGAAAATCCAATTCTTTCAATACCGATAACGGATCGTGCCGTTAATCAATATAAAAATCAAATTATTTTAACTTGTGGTGATAACACCGAAACTCTCTATAAAAGAGAAAAATTATTTGAAAATACAAGATTTCTTGTTACCTTATCTCAAAGAAATTTAGAAGAAAGTATTGTAAAATTTGCTAGAGAATTTTTAAATCCCAAAAGTACATATGCTTTGTATTTCAAAATTTCTCACCTAGCTGAAATCTTTGTAACTGTTCTGCAGAAATTTTTCAAACATTCTGCTTTTAAACTTATTCACTGTACGAAATTTCTAAATGACCTCCTAACAATAGAAGCTCAAAAAGAAAAATTAGAATATTATCATGTCTATAAAAAAGGACATCGTGGTATTAATGAATTGAAATTATCTTTAACTAAATTTTATTATTGGCCGAATATTTCAAAAGACATAGAAGAATTTGTAAATAATTGCGAAACATGTCTTAAAAACAAATATGATCGGAATCCCCCGATCGTAAAATTTAACTTAACCCCAACAGCATCAAAACCTTTCGATCATGTACATATAGATGTATTTCGAATATCTAATACCCCTTACCTTACTATAATCGATTCATTTTCAAGATACGGTCAAGCATATCCTTTAGAAACTGTCAGTGGTATCTCAATTGTTGATAATTTATTAAATTTTATATCCCATCACGGACTCCCTTATAAGATAACCGCGGATTGTGGTACCGAATTTAAAAACATGGACCTTGAAGATTTTTGCAAGTTGCACAAAATAGAACTTCATTTCACTACGGCAAAAAATAGCACCTCAAATTCTCCAGTGGAGCGTTTTCACTCTAGTTTAATAGAGCATTATAGGTGCTTAAGAGAACAAAATAACGAATTATCACCAAATCAATTAATTAAGCATTCAATATTAAGTTATAATAATTCAATACATTCTGCTACGAAATTCACGCCATTTGAAATTACTAAAGGCCATATTAATAACCCTGATCCTTTCGATCTCGATGATCATCACATTCTTTCCTTTTATGTTCAAAACCACAAGGAAGCTAGCAAACAACTTTATAATATTATCAAAGAACGTAATGAAAAAGTCAAAGAAAATTTAATTAATAAAGCCAATGAAAGTCGTTTTAATCCTCCCGACTATTCAGGTCAAGAAATTGCTTATGTTCGTACAAAATTACGTGATAAAAAATTGCCCAAATTCAAAAAGACAGAAATAATTGAAGACAACGGTGTTTTGTTGAAAACCAACAAAGGCACCTATCATAAGAGTATAATTAGGAAACCTAAAATTAATTTAGAAAACGTTTTACAGGATAACCAGGACAATGAAATCACTGATGATCCTGCTGTACCTGGTCCTTCAAACGTCTAAAATAGAATGTAGTACCGAAGAAATAAGTATAACCCCCTTAGAAAATCTTATTCTTCCCATAGAGTTAGGCAACGCTAGGTTAATTTACACAAAGCACACATTTATCCATTACTTAGATTTAAAGGTAGTTCTTAGACAAATAGAATTATTGCATAATCATTTTTCTATAATTAAACAAACTGTAGTAAAAAGTAACGTTTCGAACCCTATTTCATACCATGGCTTGAGTGAAAATATGCTTGAAAGAACAGAATTTTTGATTAATTCCTTAGGAAGAAAATTTCAAAATTTATATCCTCATATGCGTTCAAAAAGAGGTATAATAAACGGGGTTGGCAAAGTCAATAAGTGGCTTTTTGGCAACCTCGACTCTGATGATGGAGACAGCTATGACAGTGCCATTAAAATTTTGCAGGGAAATCAAAAACAGATAACAAACGAAATTAACTTACAAACTTCACTATTTCAAAAATTGATAGATCATTATAATCAATCATTAACAATATTATGGAAAAATCAACAAAAACTTCACGATAATTTAAAAAGATTCCAAGACGCAATATATAACGAAATTGACTCTTTAAGCAGATATATAACCTTTCAAGGAACAATAAGCCAAATAAACCTTGACTGTCAAAATTTAATATCATTTATAGACAATATTGAAAATGCAATTCTCTTTTCCAAAATGAACACTCTGCACAGCTCTATAATATCAAGCTATGAAATTTCAGACATGATAAAATATTTACAGAAAATTTACAAAAAACAAGAAATTCCAAATTTTAATAATATCTTAACATACTATACCTTTCTTGGTACTCAAGTTACCTTCTCCAAATTAAAATTAATTTTTGCTATCCACGTCCCTATCTCAAAAGTCGAATCCTTAGAATTTTATCAAATATATCCCGTTATCCAAAATAATAAAATGTTCACACCTTCATACCCATACTTGGCACGCAACAAAGAAGAAGTCCAATTGAAAAAAGAAGAATGCCCAAAACTTGAAAATACCTACTATTGTTTACAAGATTTTATCCCGAGGGATAACTGTACTTTACAACTTCTCGACGGCCAGTTACCAGAAGGATGCTACGCCACTGAAGTAAATTTGCAAGAATCAATATTCGAACAAGTTGCTAGCAATCAAATCATGATTGTTCCCAAACAACCAGAAAACGTTAAGTCGTATTGTAGAAGTAACCAAATTTTCAAAATTCAGAATCCAACCCTTATTCGCATTCCAGAAGGCTGTAAAATCACGTCAAGAGATTTTACATTTTCAAATGAACAAGAAATTCAAAAGGGAAAAACGCTAATTCTACCAAAACTCAAAATTGAACTTTTTAAAATTCGAAGAAATTATCAAACTTCAAATATCAGTAAAATAAATTTCGACAACCTATACGAAATCAATAGAATCGCCAATCAGCTATCGCCAATAGAGGAACCAAAGGACTCTTACCAAATTCCAATATTAACAATATTTTCAACGTTAATAATTTTATGTATAATGGTATTTTTATACATTTTTGTAAGAAGAAGATGCCAAAATTCAAAAACGAAAGAAAAAGAAGCCCTCAACATGGAGGAAATTCCAGAAAATTCGGACCGCAAAAATAACTCCCTTATTTTTGCGTCTTAAGGACGGAGGAGTTACGTGAGCGTATACAGCTGACATTCGGACTCCTTATCGTATCATATTATATTTCAGTGCTTAGCTTGTTATTTTAATCTTTTACATTAATTCTCTAGTTTATTAAATCAGATTTTGTCTAGCCTTTGTCAAGCAAAGACGTTTGTAATTTTAATCAATAAAATTGTTTTTAAAAAACCTGTATCAGTTTCAAAATATATATTTCTATCATGCATTTTCAGATAAACTATAGTACCTACTACAAATAAACCTGTTTATTCAAAATAGTAAAAATTGCGATAGCGATATTTATGACTTTTATGAGACATCAATTTTTTTTTAAACTTTTAACAAGATGTATCTTAAAACGAAAACAATTAATACAATAATAATCTCCTTTAATATTGACAAGGCTGCCAATTATCTGAAACTTCACAGACATTAAATATTATAAACATAAATAAAAACTTAAGCAATCGTTCTTCTAACACGCAACTCTTGTTGCGACAGTATTGGTAGCTAACACCCTGTAAAAATAAGTATATGTATAACTATGGTGACAGTTACAAATGGTATCGAAGTCAAGCAAGAAGAGACACATGTTTTGGTAAAACGCCATACTAATGGCCTGGTATGTGACATTGAGACTTGCGTCTATTTTCGAAATGCCTTTTATCATCACGAAAAATCAAACCAACCCCTCGTGCCCCTCGAAAAGTGTCTTCCGAAATTCTTCGAAACGCATCGTCAATCAATGTGTCGCGATGTTAAAAATGGATGTTATTTGGTTCATTAGAATTAGATCTTTGTAATAATATTACAAAGTAATATATTACATAGGTACTTAGATAAGTGTAGTTTTCACATTCATTAAAATTTATAATAAATGGAATGCCAATTTTAGTTTTATAAATTATTGTTCATACACGTTATTTTTCCTATGAAATGTGTTTAATGTAATGTATTGAACCATTACATTATTTAATTTTATTTAAAATTTGTATTCCATGTTATTTATTTTTGTTTTTAGTTATTACCTACCATGTTTATTATGAATATGTTTGATTACATTATATTAATTAATATTATCAGTAGAACTATTACATTTTCCAAAAAATGTACCTGATTAAAAAAAAGTTGATTTATACTTTTATTTTCAAATGCTAGACTTCTGTCCAATAAAATATATTATACTTACTAAGTATTATCAATATTTTTCTTTCTGTATTGTGGTATCAATTGATTAATTTTAGAGCTCATCAAATGTTTAGATATATTTGTAAAATTTCTCAGGGTAATTTTATTCATATTCTGCAGTTAGTTGTTTCTAACGTTGTATTGTTTAAAAAATATATTTTTTTATTGACTGGTGTTTTATTTTGAATTTTACAATATTATTAATTGTATTTATTTTTTATGTTATATAGAAATTAACATATTATATTTTAATGACCTAATTTTTATTCATTTAAGATTTGTTTCATTTACTTCTATGATATAACTTAGTTCAATCTTGAACTAAGTTTAAACCCGGTCGATACAACTCACGCTTACAATACTATAACAAAATTAAATTTACCTGTTAGTACCCTTGTGAAGAATTTATTTTATATTTGTTTCGGTGTCAAATACTGTTTAACTGTCATCCCTTCAACAATTATTGCTAAATACAGTTCATCAAATTTCTAGAGGTGTTCAACGCCCAGACAGAGAACGCGCTACGTGTGACTAAGATAGCTATTGTACAGTCTGCTAAACAAGTTATTTTAAATAGTTTTTAATATTTTTAAGTAATTAAATTTTAAAAGTGTGGAATAGTTTAGGGATTAAATTAACCTTTCCATTAATAT
This sequence comes from Psylliodes chrysocephalus, assembly GCA_927349885.1. Classification (NCBI taxonomy): domain Eukaryota; kingdom Metazoa; phylum Arthropoda; class Insecta; order Coleoptera; family Chrysomelidae; genus Psylliodes; species Psylliodes chrysocephalus. The sequence goes on along the minus strand of OV651814.1, from coordinate 32,232,783 downwards.
TTTTCTGTTTGTTTTTGTTTTCCGCCAACGAAATCCTAGCGACTTTATTATTTTTCTTAAACTTTCATAGCTTCCTTTGTACCCTGTAGCCTCTCTAAATTAAGTCAGAATTGTTTTTAATGTTGGAACAATATTTTCCGAGATTAACGTGAACAGAATAATTCTTTTTAAAATACCTTTGTCAGCTTCATCTATATCATTAACTGTTTTTGGTTTTTTAATGGTTTTTCTTGATGATGAAAATTCCCATATCTCACGGTTATCGATTCTTTTTTTCTCTCCAGAAATGCGGACGACAGTGTTTTTAGATACTCCTGTGGCTGCAGCAACACTATCATTTACATTTTTAAATGGTATTGAAGGTGAATTAAAGTTTACTTCTCTTCTCATAAACTCTATAACATTGGCTATTATTTCGCGAGATTGACTGTTAATCACGCGGCCTCTTAATTTGCTATTAAACTCCATACTTAGGTTCTATTAAACTGTAATGAGCAAAAAACACAAACGAAAATAAATGAAATGTTTTAGCGAAATTTACATCGGACATTTACGTCTGAATAAAATAGTGAAATACTTGATGCGCAGAGTGTACTTTCATTGCGTAAATCCGTCGGCCCCACCAACCGATGCCTCTCAGTAGTGCTTTCTCTGTCTAGCCGTCGAAAGCCTCTAGAAATTTGATGAACTGTACGCTCAAATTGTACTTTGAGCAATGACTGTCTCTAAACAATATCTATATGAGTGACATTTAGAGGTCTCCGAAAATTAAACTCAAATAAATATTTATTTTAGTACACTTTATACCGGGTGTTCAAATTAAAGTGTTACAGTTAAATAATGCCGAAAATATGTATTTTAGAAAACAAAGTTTTAGACAAAAGTTTTATAGTTCTTTGGGGGAAACATTTTGGTTAAAATCATTTTTTATAGTTTACCATAATATGGCCATATCGAGGTGTACTTTGTTTTTTTAAATTAGAACCCCATTTTTTGTTTACATTTTCTTAAAGTACATAAAAAAATAAGAAACTTTTGAGGGAAATATTTTTTTATTGGTCTTTTACTTTTTGAGTAACAGCTACTTAAAAATTTTGTTGGGCGAAAAAAAAGTTGTCCATATTATGGTTAGCTATAAAAAACGATTTTATCCAAAAAAATTTCCCCACAAAACTATAAAACTTTCGACTGAAACGTTTTATTTATGAATGGCGGTATTTAGCTGTAACACTTTAATTTGAATACCCGGTATAATATATTTTCTTTTTCATAGTATGGGAGCCAGTGACACATTTAGATGTGTTTTCAAATTTTTAGTTCGTTCTTGTCTCGTAGATGAAATTGCTTTGCTGTAGATACACCAGCGATGTATCGTTCGACGAAGGTTATTACACACCCAACTTTGGATTTAGCGACCCGGGTTCAATTCCCGGTAAAATAATTTGCTTTAAAATTTTTTTTTTTGAAAAATATGCAAATTTAAACGTACATCGTTGATAATTCATGTATAACACATTTTATTTATCATAATATAAACCCTACAATGAAGCAATTCATTATCCTTTCCGCTAAGTTATTTTATAATAATTTGATAATGGTTCAGCATAAAGTTTCTGTTTACAATTTTTAATCTTATTATAAAATAACCTATTAAGAAACATCATTGTTTTACCTTGAAAGTCTTTATAAATGAAATCACAATGTCTTTAATTTCGATAAATCACTTCAAAATAAAACATATCTATAACCAACTACATCTTGATTGAATCTTCATAGCCAGATTTCCTAGTTTTACATTTTATTGATGAATTAATTTTGTGGTCGCAGAAAAAATATCACATAAGTAGAGACTCAATAAACAACTGTGAACAAGAACCTTCTTGTTATTACAGATGTTACAAAAAAAAAAAAGAAAAGAATAACTTTAGGGCTTATATTATGATAAATAGAATATATGTAAAATAAATAAACAGCAAGAGTCATATTTTTTCCAAAATAAAAAATAAAGAGATTGCTTCTACCGAGGCTTGAACGAGGGGTTGATAAATCCAAAGTTGAATGCGTAACAACCTGAGTTATGAAGTCTTATGTCAAGTTAATCATCTCATGAAATATGACATTAGCTTTACCGCTGGCGCTGGCGCTGGTGCGTTTGCTGAAAAGTATTTCAATCTTCTACAAGAAGTCCTGAAACAATGATAAGTTTGTAAATTGACCTTTGGCGTGCTTAGTGTAAACACATTTAACGAATCTAATGCTATTAACTGTTTAAGCATAAAAAACTTTTTTGTATGCAATAAATTCTTTAAATAGATAATAAATAATAAAAAAAGTTTACTTTGAAATCAATTATTTAAAATACTCTAATTTTGCACCATTTACCGCGTCTTAATAAAGCGCCTATCTCTATTGGTCACTAAAGAATCGGGCATACCATAACACATACAGTTAATCGTTATCTTTTTCTAATAGTGACATTTATTGCAGTTATCTCTTTCTAAATTCAGATTAAAATTATGTTTTATTTTCTCATGACACCAACATTTCTAACCTCAAATCGATTGTGGGAAACATTAAAATTGATTTAAAAAGTGTGATAAAATAAACATATGTTTAATTTTGGGTTACACTAAAAATATATGGTTATATTTTCAAGTACTTGGTCCTTATGAGAAGTAAAAAAAAACAGTCAATCTGATAAAATGTTATTGCTCAAATTCCTCAAAATATAGACATTTAAAAACGATAGTTCGCTAAGGGCTGCTGCAAAACACAAACTACTATCGTGCTTTTATATTTATTTTGATAAAAGTTAAGATATTCTTGAATTGTTTTTGTTTACAATTTGATTACAAATTTATAAATCGTATATAAATGATCAACTAATAGGTCCAATACACCTACCTTTAAAGTTAAACCCCAAGGTCTGAGGGCATTATTTCTTAGGTGGAAAAAGATGCAGAAAACTGGATCAATTTTAAAATTATGGGTAAAAATTTGACAATTAAACAAGATGTGCCTCATAAATATACCACCTAAAATTCCTATTAAAGGCTCTTTAACTGACTCTGCTAAAAACGATTGAACATTTGAATAATTGGTTAAACGATTATAATAAAGCTTGCCTATTATTTATTGAATTAATTTTTAAACAGGAATGTATAAATAAATTACCTACAATAGGTACAAAAACCTAATTTATTAAATTTATGTATTATATATTATGTTGATATACCTTTTCTATTATTAATATGAATTTAACAAAAGCTAATAGATGTATTTAAAATACAATTCCTTTAAAACATGTAAATCATTTAAGTGTTTTTTTATTAATATTGATAGTTTTGCGAAATCTACAAACTCCACGAAAGTAAATACCTGGATCAAACCTATACAGTAAACAGTCAGTGTTGTAATGTGAGCCATTTCATTATTCAGTCATGCTCTAATACTCCAAGTCCCTCTCTGTATTATTTGGCCTTTGAGGCTCAACTTGTCCGCTTATTATACATAATTAAACCCCTTAAGACCAAACCTATGATGGAGACACTTTCGTGAACATTCCAGAGTCAACGAGATACTATTTCTAATCTAAATATAACGTGATAACGTTTCTGGTACCTTCTGGCAATTTTGGTGGGGGAGCATTCTAGACCACCAATTTGTATATAAATTGGTGAATGAGAGCCATCAGTTATCAGTTATTATATGGACAGTGAAGATAAATAGTAATTAGTAGATAGACAGTGGTGAATATAAATAGTGATCAGTTTAAAGACATTCGAAGTATATATAAATTAGAATAGTTGTGTTATAAATAAATAAGTGTTTAAATAAATTAATTATTAATAAAGTGTTGTTTAAAATAAACAAACATCACAGTGTCTTACCATAAGTAAACCTTTTTAAAAGACTCGATTAACGGTAATAGGCAATTGATAAATAAATATAAGGGAAATGACAAAACATATTTTTATTTGAATATAATATAAATACATAACACTTACAAAAAATATTTGCTGGCTTCATAATATCATCTATTTCTTGTTCATCAAAAAATAAACTTTTAATTTTTGAACTTCCTTATTTATTTCAAAATTTGGAGAATTCACACAAAAAGGCCCATTATGTTTAAATATATAACACTTTCAAAAAATATTTGCTGGCTTCATATTATCATATTTTTAACTTTTGACTTAAAAGTCTTACTCAGATTTTATTTATACACATATTTATAAATTGTAAGTTTACTTCCATAATTTTTGTAGATAAGCACTGATGATGGCACCATGCCGAAAGCGCTTTGCACCTAATAAAAAAAAATTGCACGAAATACTTTCCTTTTTATTCTAAACTACGTGCACACAGCCGTCAACCTTTTTTGGTTATTTCAATCTTAATATCATTTATTTCTTGTTCATCAAAAAATAAACTTCTTATTTTTAAACTTCAATGTTTTGGAATTTAAAAAAATTCTTGTAGGAAAATTTAAAAAGAAAAAGATTTAAAAAAAATATTTTTAAATCAGATTTTGTGGTAGCTTTAGGAAAAAAATATTTTTGAATTTTACCAAACACGCCCATTGTGTAACAGTATTTTGTTATTTATTTTCAGAAGTTCGAGCCAGAAGATATACAGAAACTGCACTGGTGCAGCTGACTGATACCGGGACAAACAAAGAAACAGTCGTGTGTTCCTTTTTAGTTACAGAAAGATCGTTTGACAACACGTTACACGAATCTGTCAAAGAAGCACTCGAATTCAAAGGAGTAGATAGCGCCACATCCAGACGGATATATCAGCTGCTAACCACGTGTCCTGAGGATAAACAGACATATAGGGCAGGAGTTCTATCCCCACTAATGTGGAGTCTAAGTGTAGATGAACTTTTATGCAGGTTGACTGACCTTGGCATACCCTGTCAAGGTTATGCTGACGTCGTAGTCATTTTTGCTAGAAGCAGGTTTAAAAATATCGTTTGTGATATAGTCCAAAAAGGACTTGAATTCATCAAAACAACACTAGTAGCCTTTTTAAGAAGAAGAAAGCTGAATTTTAAAACCGTCAAATTAGACGGGGTAGATATAGAATGAAAAAAGAAGTCAAATATCTAGGCCTATCCCTGGATCGCAGACTACCCTGAAACAAATAGTAGTAAATAAAAATAAAGCCCTAATGGTATACAGAAGCATTGCGGGTAAAAGATGGATACCTATGTAAACTAACTACACTGCAATACTAAGACTAATCATGTCTTACGGTGCTGTACCCTATAGTAACAGAACTAGCTTAGATACTACGAGAGTTATTATCTCAAAAGTAGAAAGACCAGACTGTGTTTGCATCACCAGTACATTAAGATAGAGAACGTGTAAAAAATATACATAGAATGATCAGGAACGCAGGAACGGAGTAATCAGAGGAAAGTTTTAGGAGCAAAGATACTTGAAATATATCCCAAGACGAAATAAGAAACAAGTATAGTTTTGTGAAAAATTTCAAAACCAGAGAGTGGGCTACAAGAAAGAATAGGACTAAGAAAGGTATGTTATTCAGTGGTATACGGCTGGTTCAAAAACCATAGAAAGAAATGTAACAGGAGTATATGGACTGTACACCTAGAACTCGGCAATCTGAAATATTGGTTAAATAATCAAGTATCTTCCAGGCAGAAATTCACGCCAGTGAAAAGTGTATTCAGTTTAACATTGAAAGAAACTATCGCAAACAAGAGATTATCATCAAGACCGATAACCAAGTAGCCATCAAAGCGTTAAACACCTTTTTTTGGACCTGAACCGTTCTGCGTTATCAGTCGTAAAACAATATCGGGAGAGATTAAAAAAGAATTGGGCTTTAAAAGAACTGATAATCGGATCAATTTCATGGGTCTAAGATAGGTCAAGATAGTTCTTGGTGAATACTGCCAGAAAATATCGGATGTCATTGTAACAGGGATCCTTACTGGGCACTCCTGACTCAAAGGACACTTTAGTAAACTGAGAGCAGTAAAAAATGGCGAGCGTAGATTTTTTGAAGAGAACAAGAATTCCATCCAAATTTTGACTGAATTTGCAGCACTTCAGAATTCAAGGGCACTATACTTAAGAGCATTCTAAAGAAAAGAGGGCGATCTACCTACCTTAAAGCCACTCCAAGTTATACACTTACTTGAGAAGATATAATTGAAAAGGTCGTTATAGGCATCGACACTATCTTCTCGATTCACTAGCGAAAGAAGGGTGTAAAATATATATTTTATATCACAATGCATTAATACTGCATACCCAACGTAACCTAACATACTGAAGTCCACCTTACCCTCCATTTTATGGTCCTTTGGATGGATAAGCACGTAGATAACAGATTGTTTCTGCTGTGAAAGACACACATATTAGGATCTTTAATCAGTCCCTTTTCAGATTGTTTTTGCAGTTCAGGTAAAATAACACAATTTATTTTAAATTTCACTTTGTTTCTGATATTTATTGACATACTTAAACTCTTAGGTTACAGGTTTAAATAAGTTTAAATAGGTTTTCGTGTTTTATAGAAATAAAAGAAAATACACCATTTTCTATAGATAATTCTTTTCCTAACCTTTTTGTTTTATCAAAAAAATTCAAATTCCTGGATTTCTAACAGTAAGGAAATCTGATTCAACTAATGATGGCAATGCCAGATTTTAAAACTTTTATGAATATAAGTTTTTTTTAACTCTTATTTCTATTACATCTGTTAAAATATAATTTATAGTTTACAATTTACAATTTACCACATGTCACAATCAATTTCAAGTTGTTCTTTTTAAATAATTAATTTTTTTTCTCTTAAAATAATATTGGTTAATCAAGTAAATTTTTGGTTGTCACAGTTTATGATCTTTTCTTATACAAAGGCTGTGAAAATTACTACTTACACAAATATATTTTTGTTGTAATGGCAATATTTTATATTAGTTTCTTAATATTTTAACTTAAAAAATGTAATATTATGTTACTCTCACCAAATTCAAGGAAATTTATATTGATATTAACGAATTCTTGACCGGTAATATCAAATAAGATTGCAGATAAAATGGAATAATTCAGAACACAGAAATTTAAGGGGAGAGCTAACAAGCTGCCAGATACATGGAATTGGTTAAAAGTTTGATTCTATTGAAGTTAAGTTACAAATGTGTCAAAACTTATTAATTAAATTGAATTATAACGAATAAAGTTTAGGCGTCCAAACTACATTGGTGATGAATAATAACATATCCCCTTATAGATAACTTAATAGACAAATTGTGAAGTGTATTTTGAGGTTACGTTTTTTTTGTGTTAGAAATTTTCATCCCATTTTCTTGAGTTTTTCGTTTTTGGTTTTATTTTGTAAAAAAATTGAACATGCTACAATAATTAAATACATGTTTAACATTAAGTATTTGAATTTTGAAATGTATTTTTGTTTAGAATTATATAATTTTTTGCCACTCGAATATTGATTTATCAGCTCTTTTCCAAATAATAAAGTTTCAATGAAATATTTTTAACAAATTTCACTATTTAATTCAATTTAATTTAAATAATTTAATTATCAATATTGTAACTGTCTTTATTTCTATATCAAATCTAAAAAAGTAACTATAAAATATAGTATCATTTTTGTAAAATAACGTTTGATATAATTATAAAGGCCTTCAGATGTGCTATGTAGAGCGGGCGGACAGAATAGCACCACCACGACATTTACTATTGGGGTGGTAAAAGCCCACCAACTATCCACTGTCTAAAAATAGAGTATCTAGAGAAACCTATCGGCACCGTTATTAAACATTATGTTATTCACTTTAGACAGGTGATTGTATAATTTGAATAATATATAATTAAAACAACAGCTAATCTGGATATTTGTTAGAAATTAGCTAAACATAGTAAACATATTTTAATTTACCTGTCATAATTTAATAGAGTAGGCATTCCAATGACCTGTTAAATAATAGCTGTTGGTGGGTAGGTTTCGTACACTTAAAGCAGAGGTTTCCAAACTCTTTTGTTTCATAGACCACTTTCAAAATTTTGCTGGATCCGGTGGACATCACTACCAATTTCTAAATCTCGAAAAAAAAAAAAGATTAGATCTATCTATGGAAACTTGAATTTTAACGACGAATGAACAGTTTTTGAAAAAAACGGTTAGAATTGATTGCTTGATAGGGTGAATTATTTGATAATAAAGTCGACTAAATAAATTTTCAATTTAAATTTTAATTGATTGTGCTGTGAGTGGATGTCAAAAAAGCAAAGTTGGCCAAACGAAAAAGTGACTCCATTCAACTTTACTTTTTTGAAATCTACAGTGACTCAGAGCACACGAACCAATCAATTCTCACAAATTTTATTTACAAAACGTCCCATTCGGAGTGGTAAAAAGAAATATAGTATATTTCCATGTGTTGTAAGTATTTATTTAAATTTAAATATATAAATTATTACACTATTAATTATTATTGTTACAACCGTCGTAATATAATTAAAATTAAACACTTATAACGTAATGTAATTTCTACAATGGTAATTATAAAAAATATATAATTTTAATAAGAGGGATGTACTTAATGGATTGATAGTAAATTATCAATATTTGGCTTGAGTTTTGTAAGGAATAACCGTAAATCTCCCCTTTCTGTGATATTTAATCTGCTAAGTTTGTAACGGTACTTTAACTTTTTTCGACGAGATATGACGAGGGAAACGCTATGAGAAGCTTTTTCACAATTCCCCACAGTCCAGGATATTTTTCGGGTATTTCTGTTTGCAGCCAAAAGTTTTGATACCCTCTATTAAATGTCACTTTCAGCTCCTCATTAGTGCTAAGCTCGAGCAGCTCTTCTTATAATATCACAATCTCCACTTCCGTTTCATCAAATGGATTTATGATCTATGGTGGTATTTCCATCGACAGAATATCTTTAAATCTGAATTTAAAATCATCATGCAGGGCAATCAAATGTTGAACGTATGTTTGAATATCTTCATCAAGGCATTCTACCTGCGACAAGTTTTAAAACTGAAAATTCGCGCCGATCAATATTTTCCTTCATAAATTTCAATTTACCAAGAAAATATGAAATTACACTCTTTGTTTTTATTAAATTAAGGCTGTCCCCTTGTAATTGTCTGATTTAAAATTGATCAAGTTTTTTTTTAAATCAGGATCTTTACTTTACTACCAAAAACTCTAAAACTGAGTCAAAAAGTAAATAAAATCTTGATAAACATGCACCTTTCAATAACCAGCGTACTTCGGTATGTAACAGCAATCGTTGGAAGTCTTCATTTTCATCGCAGAATTGTGCAAATAAACGCATATTCAATGCATTGCTTCTTATTTTGTTAACTGCATTAATCACAAATTGTAGCGATTGGTGCAATCTATCACTCAAATTTGTTCATGGATAATCACACAAGAAACTTTCAACATCAGAGCTCATTTCATCAATACGTGTTTGTACAGTGTTGTTACTCAAAGGAATTCTTTGGAGTATGTCAAATGAAGATTTGTTTAAAACCTCTTCAACAGAATGGTAAAATTAGGTGTTCTCCAATGGTGTGCGGTTTTCCATTTTGCGATAAGTAATGAGATATTGTGAGATGCCCGCAAGCCATCATCGTGGCTTTCAGACGTTGAAGAGAACATACTGTACACGGTGGGTCTCTTTTCATATTTTTACTTTAATGTTTGGAAATATTTCAAATCTTTACCTATTTTGTCAGCTTTGATGGTTTCATAGAGTCATTGCTCAAAACTTTGTTGCATAAAAGGCATGTGGGCAATCGTTTGTCTGCCTTTGATGGAAGAAAACTAAATTTTAAATATTCAACCCTTTACTGACGACACTTCTTTTTAAATTCAGCCATGTTTTGTATCAATTACCTACCTGTAAATGTGTAAGTAAATAAATAAAAAAAAACTTTGTTTTGGTAATCTTAAGGCGACTCGAACTTAACAGGATATGATTAATCAATTATTATAAATATGAAATAAACAAAGTTACGGCTGCAAACTGTTTCTAATTATTAAAAGCAATAAATGGCTAAGATCCATAATAGAGTTTTAAGAAAACAGCTGAACTTATTTTAATGTGATATAAAATTAATATTTCATTTATTTTATTTTAATATATTTTTGTAAATTCTATACAAACTTTTAAACAATATTTTGATATCAAAACTCCGCAATAATTAAATGAATTAGATAGGTAATAAAAATAAAGTAGGGACGAAAAATTAATCATTCTCGGCTTAAAACTATATGGATATAACAAATAGGCAGGTAGGTACTTACTTTTCCGACACAGGCAATCACTAATATCGATTCACTTTACTTTTCTTTTCAAAAGTCTGGAAACAAATTCAGTCACTGGCCAACACTAACATCGATTCACTTTTCTTTATGAAATTCCAGAAACAAATGAGTAACGATTATCCTTGACATTCATATTTATGTTGGTAAAGAATCAAATACGTTCATGCAAGATTGCAAGCACATACACCATAAGTCGTATTAATTTGCACGTCTGAACAAGCGTTGCGGACGGGACGGCGGCCGGCGCGGCAACGACAAGTCTCGACGCGTTGTACTAAATATGGAATATGCAAGTTTTTACAAGTAACAGTCGCTGAGCTTCTTAAAATATTATCTGCCTATATTGATAAGAGAAGTCAAGTCAACATTTTAGTAACTAAAATGTTGACTGTTTATATAATAAACAGTTGAAGTTTTTTAACAAGAATTTCTTCATCACATGGAAAAATGAGTAATCAATTGTTTAACAGTATATTGCTTCACTATCGAAACCAAATTAATTTTCATGCACCGCCGCTTACGACTGTGGACCCCCATTTTTTATTACGCCCAACGTAGACCCCCGTCGAGTCTCCCGTGGACCCCTGGGGGTCCACCTGGACCACTTTGGGAAATACTGATCTAAAGGGTTGCAGCATAGCCTGCTATCTTGGACGCAATTTTCATTCTGCCAATTTATGAAAAATGTATGACCGGTTTTTTAAAATAATATTTTCATTTTGTTCCACATAAAATATTTTAATTTAATCCATTAATTATGTAACACAATCATTTATCACGACGTCGAGATGTTTTTCTAAATTTTCGAATTTTCTTTTTAAATAATTTATTTGAGTTAGCATTTTATCTCTTACAATTTATAGGTGTTTATTTAGACCAATTATATTGTTTGTAGGCCTAATGATGGCAAATTAGCCAAAACCGGTTGCCGTTTCACTTCAATAATAAATTTTATGTGGTATATGATTTTGCGTATTATTTTGTTACTACAATTTCCGCATTTAAGAAAATGTTTGTTTTTTCTTTTTATTATTAACTATGATTTCTCGTATTGTATATAAAATATATTGTATAGCTCCTTAGATATACTAACCCTTTTCACTGCTATTCTATGTGGACTGTCTAATTGGGAATTAAACTGAATATTGAATTCAGCTTACGCTTCGCTTTCATACACCGAAACTACTGGCCTTTGACTAAATAGGTTTTAAAGGTAAGTATATTGACTAGTATCTCTATACTTCCAACCCACTCACTGAATGACCTTTGATGTTAGAAATTATTAATTTTATTTTTAAAAATAAAATAAGTACGCCTTTACGGTTATTTTAATATTACCCCTTATTTTACTCAAGTAGACAAGTAAATACAAAATGATGAAAGTGAATATAACAATGTTGTTATATTCTAAGAAACGAGACACAAGGTTATTTTAGTTTTATAAATTTATAATGACTATCTTAACCTTATTCGACTGACAACGATGGGCACGCGATATCCCTTGTAAATTGATGAAAAATTAAGTGGGAACACAAACCCTTGAGTGTAATTTTGACGATATTGAGTATAGAAATTCAAAAATTAAAATGTTTATTTGTATCAACACGTAATAAATAATTAAGTTGTAATTTTAGTTTCAAATACTTTCCATTGTTTTATGTTTAAGTTTATCAAGTAAACTCCAAGGAAATAAACAGCTCACAATTATTCTTCAAACATAAAAATAAAAATAAACAATCATAAATAAAACAACAACAACAAAAAAAAGCTAAATTACGAGCAGTCTGAGGAATCGCTAAACGAGCTCCTTTATATTAGAAAATCAAACATTGATAAAATATGAGAAAATGAGATGATTTTCTTACTTTTTACAAACGGAAACCACTAACTATAACTTAAATCGGACGGCGCCATTCAGTAAAAACTTATTATTTCAGTCGGTATCCCGTATTTCATAATTTTAGGTAAAAGAAGAAGTATAAGATAATTTCGAGGACATTGGAGTACTTAAAGGGCAAACAAGGGCGTCGAGTTCCCATAAACAATTTTTTGGCCATGTTTTGATGTCGTTTAGAAAACAGGGATACAAAACAATAGTATAGTATATATCGCGCGGGGAAGTACTCTATTACGCGATACTAGAATGAGTTCCCCAGGTATGTATACGATTTTACTCCCACTTTCCTATTTTAAATTAATTTCAAATAATATTATTGGTATTAATTCCTTTCATTATTATAAAAAAAAACAATTATGAAGATACATGTGAGACCATTGATAGGTAATATAACAAGAATATTGTTTCTGAGAGTTAAATATTTTGCCCGTTATATATTGATTGGCGATATCCTTCATTTAATATAAAAACCAATGCACGTCATCGATGACGTATTTCCTCTACTGCAGTAATACCAACAAATCAAATATTACGATTTAAAGGTCTGATTGAACACTAGTTGGATTAGCTTGCGTATTTTTTTAGAGATTATCTATTCGTAGTTTGTTTTATATCATGACGATAGATATTCATTTACTGTTTCTTATTTAGTTGCATTGAAAATAAACTATTACAAGTATAAAATTGTTTTTATCATCCTTATTATGGTTAAATCACGTTATTATTTAATTCTATAACATTGAATTTTTACGCCTATGAGTTTTTAATTATATAGTGACAGCTGAATTTATAATAAAGTTGGTATTTTTTAATGAACTGTCATTTTAAGTTTAATGTTGTCATATATTTATTGTGTCTTGTATTTGCAATTTGTTGATATTTTGAGTTATTTTATATTTTGAGTTATTATTTTTGGTTATTTCGTTATTATTTTTGGTCGTTTCGTTATTTTTGGTTATTTGGTAATTATTTTTAGTTATAAAAAACTGTTCTTTTAAGAACAACCATATTGTCTTTCTCGCAGGTTTAAAAATGCTAAAGAAATTAAAAAGCCAATATAACGAGCTCATAGCTTTATAATACAGTATTTTGAACAAGAACGCGATACTACCTTTAACTGTTGTAAGTTTTTAGTGATATTATCTAGAAACATCAAAATAGTCTCATTTTTTAGCGTGTATCGGCAGCACTTAAATTTGTCCACTGTAAGTGCTATTTCTCAAGCAGCTAAGAATAATGTTGTTTTGAAATCGCCTCCAAAAAAGCGTCTTCGTACCAAGAAAGTAACTAATACAAGAACTCTAGATACAAGTACAATTCGAGATGTTATTTACAACATGTATGAAGCTAGTAATTGTAGATTATTCATTTTATATTATCTAATTATAAATATCTATATATTTGTTTGCAGACGAACACGTAACTTATTAAAAGGTATTTGTTTAAAATGGAAGAAAAGATAATCCAAGGCGAGGGCTTATGGAACTTTCCGATGTTGCTGCTAACAATGGTGATACACCCAAATGGTTATCTTGCAAAGAAAATGATTTATCAGATCTTTTTGATCCGAGTCAACATGTGATTTTTCAAATAATGCTTGTCTATCAATATTTGCAATTAGGCTGTTTCTAGTTCCTTGTGGCATATTCCAGTATGCAATTTATTGTCCTTGTCGAACATGATCCTCTTACGAAGATTATTCCATATCCTTGTTCTGGGAAATTTGTCTAGTTGTTATTATGTTTGCTAATAACCAATTATTATTTAATTCCTTTAGACCCAAATTATTTAAGTTTTTATTGATTTTTCCTCAAATGAGAGAATCCTTGAACGAAAAATTAGGATAATGTGAATATACAGAAGAACTATCCACACAAAGAATATTGATATTAACAATTTATAAATATTTTTGGCAATATTACGATAACAAATATAATAAAATTCATTGTTACGTCTATGATTCCAAGGATCCATAGAAGGTCGTAAGTGTTTTATTAGCATAATAATGGATAATTCAACAACTATATACCGTCGAAATCCATTAAAAGTTGGAGCATCTCGGTAAGTTTATAAGAATTCTACGACTAAATTTATTTTCTTGTCTGCTTAATATGTTAAAAACTTAATGCGACATTTTCTCTGGGAAATACAGACAAGCGAAAACTTTTAATTGTGCCGTTAAACATGGCTCAGTTTGTATAAAGCGAGATACTTCAAAAATAATAAAATGGTATGACAAGGACTTCATAGAGGATTAGGACGAGTTCAGATTATATCTGGGTTTTCAATTTTTAGCCAAATGTAGCAGCCATTCAGAAAATACAACTTTCCCAACTAATGTCACGCGGGTCACTCAATTATGTTTAAAAACAAGGATGTTGGAATGATATTATATCTAGAAGTTCTTAAAAATAGCTGTAAATATGAACATTCATTTTGACTTCAATAAGAAACTATGACGATAAGATTAATTAAATTATCCAGATTTATTGTAATAAAACTAAAAATTAAGTGTATGAATCAAGATTAATAGAAATAAAAGGATTTTTTTATGTATCTATTTTGTAGCTTATGCAAATACACAATCACCAAATAAATGTCTCATTACAACAAGCATGCTATAAACATGAAATATTAAACAGTTTTACAATATTTTGAATACCAGCTTATTGCATATCCTATTGCTTTCAGTATAGTTTGATCAAATGGTGTTCAAAAGTACCTGTTTCGTAACATGAGTGCGGCAGAAGGTTTCTGAACGGAATTATATGTTTCTTGGGGTGCCGTACATGAATCTGAAGTTTACTGTCTTGTAACAGTGCCGCTTCAGGTTAAAAAACAGAAAAATTCTCGAAATTTTTGGAGTTTTTCTGGTTTTCCGCTCATACAATAAAAACAATGCATCGTACGAAAAATGTCATTTTATTTAAAGTTGAAGAACATAAAATTTCAAGTCGAAAAACTTTCCTAACTATCAAATGAGACCGATTTATAAGGTCGCCATCGTCAGTTGAAAAAGCCAATTTTTAGCAACTTTTGTGAAAACTGCAAGAAACTCCTTTTAAGACATCTGTGATGTGAAAACAGCCACCCTACGTGAAAAACTCGTCGGTCAAAAGTTGTAAAGCATTGAATTTTGCGTTCAGTGAGCATCGAAATTTAGATTTGGATCAGTATATATGCATATACTGATGATTTCTTCATTTTCCCTCTAAGCGCTTATTTGACCAATATGAAGGAGTTTCGCAAACTTTTGTGTAAACTGCAATAAACTCACTTTTAGGCGACTGTGATTTAAAAACAGCCACTGTACGTGACAAGGTTGTAATAGTTAGGAGGAAAAGTTCAATTGAAGTTCACGTAAAATGCAGCAAGAATTATGTAACAGAAAAATATATTGCTGCCCATTTGAATAGAGCTGTACAAAGTGTTCCCAAACAGACGCGTTCAAGAAAAAGGGGCTTTCTTCTTAAAACTCACTGCTTTTTGTGCAGACATAAGGTGTCTGCAGACTACAATAAGAAACAGATAAAACATACTGCTGCAAAACGTAATATGATCTATCCTGTGAGAACATTGTCCATGAGAGAAAAAGTGATGAAACTCACGGAAGGTCGAAATGACGAATATGCGCAAAGTGTATTACGTCGTCTTCAGCAAGTTGACGATTTATGTGCAGCTGATGCGCAGTACCGTTTCTGCTGCATGAGAGATCTACACTTTATCCCAAAATCAACTCAAACGGGCAATGAGTCACTGATGAGGTTAAAGCTGCCATACAATCAATTATTTCTTATCTAAAAAACAGTAATGTAGAATGTCAATTCACCATGCAGGAATTGATGGACCAAAGTAAAGGCCACTTTTGACCTTACCTGTCCACTGTCAGGAGGCACCTTTTTGAAACGTTTGGCGACGGTATTGTTGTTTGATTTAAAGCCAATGGATAGAAAAGGCGATTGCACATATCTTGATTAGTACAGTGCGGCCAATATCGTTCCTCTTCCCTCTTCAAGTAGGTTTGGCAGCTTTTTTATTCAAAAAATACGAATCGCGAAAACTGATAGGACTATCATCTCTCGGATTTTGTGAAACATACAACGAAGCAACTCGATTTGAAGTGTCGTCAATAATGCGCGCTCTTCTAGCTATGAAGCAACAAGCCCTTTGCCAAATGGTATACGACAATTCTGATTCCAACATCTATACTCTTGATGGAAGAAAAACTTTTCTTATAATGGGAAGCATCCGATGCCTCACCCCAAAAAGTGTTGTTGCCCTTGGTCAAAAGATTAAACGACTGAAGACTGCAGAAGTTGTGGAGAGCTTGAGAGCCGTGACACTACAACAATTTAAAAAAAATGATGCTCACTGAACGCAAATTTTGATACTTTACAACTTTTGTTTTCCGATTTTTTCACGTACAGAGGCTGTTTTCACATCGCAGATCTCTAAAAGTGAGTTTCTTGCAGTTTTCACAAAAGTTGCTAAAAATTGTCTTTTTTCGACTGACGATAGCGTCCTTATTAGTCGGTTCAATTTTATGCACTTTAACTTTTAATAGAACAACATTTTCCATACGATGCATCGTTTTCATGATATGAACGGAAACCCAGAGAAACTCCAAAAATTTCGAGGATTTTTGCGTTTTTCAAACTGAATCGGCACTTCTTCGAGCAAATTTGTCTTAAGCACCCCAAAAAACATTTAATTCCGTGGAGAAACTTTTTACCGCTTTCATGTTACCGAAAAACTACCATTTGATCAGGCTTATAGAAAAAAAGATTTTTCACATTTTCATGAAAAATAAATGTGACAAATTCTGAGAAACATTACTATATATCTGCTTTTAGCCCGTTTCTTCTTGGATATACCGAAAATCGTGACGAAATGGACAATTTCACAAGCAAATTTGACTCTTTTCATCCAAGATGTGAAAGAACAAACCGATCAGCTTTGATTCTCCAACAATGTAGATGAAGCAGTCAATCAATTCAATAAATGTATAATCTTCTCCACAGAAAAATGCATCGGAAAAGACAATTGCATCTTCTCCAAAAAAATTGTTTCTTGGTGAAATAATGCCTGCCAAGAAGCAGTGAAAGAGTGCCAAATGTCTTAATCAGATTTCGCAGAACAAACAGCGAAAAAGACGTAATTAATTAATTAAGAACCATTTTAAAGCGCATCCAAAAAAGAAAGCAAAAAAGACTCCGGAAACAAATTTGTCAGCACAATGACACCCAACAGCCCTGCCACTCAAGTTTTAATCAAAATAAAGCAAATGCGTGGACAAAAACTGGTAACAAAATCCTGGCCCTCATTTACCATACCAAAATAGTTACAGACGACCAATATAATACCAATATTCTTGCAAACTTAATCCAACAATATATCCTCAAATACCACACCCCACACACGTACAATCGCACCACATAACTCCGATTCACTCAATTGTCCCTTTATATACACAGAACTCGATACTATCCTCTCATTCCACCAACATTCCTCAAAAATCTCCATCCAGGAACACTCTCCAAACTGTTCGAACAGTTTCCAACAATATGGCGCCAAGCAGTCGTCATCCCTATCAAAAAGAACGACAAACCACCTACCCTCCCAAGTACATTCACACATATTTCATTGACATGAACTCTGTGCAAACTTCTTGAGAAGATTATAAACAAACGTCTACCCTGGAAACTTCAGAAACATAACATCCTAAATGCCGCATAAAGGCTTCAAATCAAATCGCTTCTTAATGGAAAATCTTTACGTTCTCCAATCAGAAATTGCCAAATCTCTAACTAATTAAATTGATGTCATCGCCATAACGGTTGATATTGAAAGTGCCTTTGACACCACCTGGAGACCAGCTATTCTTAAGAAGCAAAACAAATAAATCTCACAGGGAATGCTTTCTTATTTTTCCAAAACTTTTTGATCGACATGATCCTTATAGTTTCCATAAATGGAAAAATGTCTGACGTAGTATATATTAAAAATAAAGAACCGCAAGGCTCAATTATTAGCACCACCCTATTCCTTCTCGCTATGAACGACATATGCTCCACTGTGCTACGCCCAGTTTAATATTTAATATATGCGGATGACCTAATCCTCTTTTGCTAGGGACGGTACACCGGAAGTACTTGCACCTTACTCCAAAAAGCTTTAGACATTTTTAGTGGACTACAAAAACAGGATTCAATTTTTCGCCTTCCAAATCGAGGATCATCCAATTTACAAGAAGACACCATAATTCTCAATGAAGTTGATTTAAAAGTTGTTGATCATCACAAATTGTAAGGAGTAATATTCAACAAAAGGATCACATGGATACGTCATATACAAGAAACGCAGGGCAACTGTTTAAAAGGGATGACCTTTCAGAATCTTTGGCTAACCATCATTGTGGAGCTAATGGGCAAGTTCTTCTAAAAATCTACAGATCAATAATTAGATCCAGAATGGATTATGGTAGCATACTTTACATGTTTCCCTCCAAATCCAAAATAAAATCCTTTAACTCAATACCTAACACTGCCATGCGAATATGTCTTGGAGCCTTCATGTTAAATGTTTAGATCATCCTCTATAGAAGGCACCAGCATTTTTTCATTATTTCCTACTTTGCTAAAATGTTAGCAAGTCAAAAAAACCCGGCCTACAAATTAATTAAACTAAAACATCAAACGAAAACTATTTGACAACTAAATTTATTACCACATATTCTAAAACCACCAAAAGAAAACTTTGTCTTAACCGGTACCACCCACATCATTCTTTTAAAAATCTCACCGTGGCTAAAAAAACTACTAAATATAAACACTTTTTTGGCCAAATACGATAAATCTAGTACACCCAAGAAAGTAATAAGGCAAGGATTACTTGAACTAATGCATTCATACTCTTTTGATAAGTCATTATTTACGGATGCTGCAAAAATCGATAATGGTATAGGTTGCTCAGTGGTTACAAATCACACAGTAGTAACCAACTGCAGACATCATTCTATCTACAGTGTTCACACCGGAGAAGTATTTAAAGCTTAGAAGACCCGTATGAATCAATACCAGATAGTAGCGATACGCACAAACTCATTTTCTACCATCCAATCTATTAAAGCAAATCCATGCTAATCTGGATATCATCTTATGTAGGAATTTTTGAAAACCAGTTAGCTGATCAAGCAGCCAAAGAAGCATCCCTATCTGATTCGCCGCCTGTAGATATTCAGCTCTACAAAGACCTAAAAACCAGTCCCAATTAAGCCACTCAAACGAAATGGCAAAATATTTGGAACACAAAAAATACAAAACTTTATGCGGTTCAACAAATCACTCAAGCTTTCGACATGCCCACAATGAATAGGAGAAACAAAATTATCATCAGAAGACTAAGGATTGGCCATTCTTGTCTCAATTAATGTCTACGGAAAACCGTACCTTACGTGAACATTGTACCAGTGTCCGAATCACAGTGAATCACAATCTAATCGACTGTCCGTTTTACCAAGCTTTGGGAAGAAACATAGTGTACAGAGAAACATTAATTTCATCTTAAAAATCTAATTAAGTTTTTAAAATAGACCAATCTATAGAAACTTATTTAAGTTTATTCATCGTTTATCAAATTTTCTTGCATCCTATTTTATTTGTTCAGTTATTGCCTAACTTTATTTAAACCTGTAACATTTTGTAAACGGATGTGCCTGTGTGAATAACCGTCGATGTTGAGAAACGTTAATTTAACACGTTAAGCGCCATGACGGTCCCTACGGACCGTCAATGACTTTTGAAATTGGACCTTGTTGGTCCGTGGGGACCGTCATAACACACCTCATTCTAAATGACTCTGTGGACCGTTGAACCATAGTTACAATATGGTTAACGGTATGAGCGGACTGTCAAGGTCCAGGGGAATTATAATTTGTGAATGGGCCGCGAAATTTATGTTCACATAAATATGTGGTCCCTGGGTGAAAAAAATTGTATGGTCGAATTATAAGTGTTTATTTTTTATATTTTGTAAATACAAATCGGTACAAATAAAACTAAAACAGTATATTTAATGTAACAAATTAAAACAGTCTAAGCACATTGATGGTTCTCCTACACACCCGGAACAGAACGTTGTTACTTTTTTTGTTTTATTCTGAGCTGCCTTTCTTCCATCTCTTTGGGATATTATCTTATAACAGTTAGAACAAAAACGCCTTATTATATGACTTGATCCGGTTTTTTTTTTGTAAATGATGTTTTAAATTTGGTGTAGTCAATGGAACATCTTCGAGATTACAAGTCAATTGCTCTACAAGATATTTTTTAAAATCAGTTATGGACAGATCTTCGTTATGGATTTCTTTGTAAATAATATGTGCATTTACTACTGCAGTGGTAAGTAGTAATTCAAAAGCTAGTTTTCTGTACCACTTTAATGATTTACGTAAAGGATTGTTGTAGGCACCTATTTGATCGGAAATATCAACAGCTCCTTTACTATTATTATAATCTAAAATCAATTTTGGTTTTAGCTTAGTTGTTCCTCTATATCTTACTTCTTGTTGCTCTATTGAATGTCTCGTGGACAACATTAACACGTTTCTTTGGTCTTTCCAGTTTAAAAATGTTATTCCACGTTCATTTTCTTTCGCTATTATATCTCCTTTCTTCATCTTTATGTTTGTTGCTACCACGTCCTTAGGCAGTCCCCTTCTTTTACGATTTATTGTTCCTATTAGATGTGTATTAACATCTAATAGTCTATTGGCTAGGTCTAGGCTGGTATACCAGTTATCAGTAACCATTGTTCTACCCTTATTCAGCAGGTCACCCGCTAATGACATAACAACATCAGCAGGAACCGTTTTCTCTAGTTCGGCATTTTTACCAGCATACACTTTTATGTTGTAGGTATAGCCCATACCAGTACATATTTTGAACAACTTGATTCCATATTTATGTCGTTTTTGTTTATTGTATTGTCTCATAACAAGTCGTCCTCTAAAGGGAACCATTGTTTCATCCACGCAAATTAATTCATCAGGAGTGTACAGGGTTTGAAAGTTGTGTACGAGCATATCGACCAAAGGTTGTATTTGATATAATCTGTCTCTTTCGGGACATTCTTCGTTGTTGGAGAAATGAATCATTGTCAAAATGAGCTCAAATCGATTTCGAGACATCTTTGATTTACCAAATCTAACGTAGTATATAGATTGTCGGCTCCAGTAGTCCCTAATAGATGGCAATTTTACCAATCCCATCCATAGTACCAGTCCAAAAAATGTCTTAATTTCAGCTTCACTTACCGGATTCCAATTGTGCAGGCGTGACTGTGGAGTGGTATCACTGTCCATAAGTTGCTGAGTGGCATAAAGATTCGTCTGTTCAACAATCATGGTCCAAATGTGATCATCGACAACACTATTATAAACATCAATAGGCCTACAGTCAGTATCCCAGCAACATCTGGATTAACACCTCCAGTACCTTCAAATTAAATAAGTTTAGGTTGATTACCTAAAGGTGGTAACCACTTTTCTGTTTCAGATAGTACAACTTTTTTTTTGTTTTGTGAACAGCTGCTTTCGCAGTATCAGTTGCAGCATCACAAGTTGGCACTTGATTTTCTATCTAAGAATTATCAGACTCGGATAGAACATTTTCGGCTGATGACGGCCCTGCCTCATAAATGTTTCTTTTCCGTTTCAATAGTCGTGACGTTGATGGTGTTGTGTAGACATTTGTAGTACTTTCATCAGAATTGCTGCTACTTTCATCCGGATTATATAATGGATCTTTAAATGATAAATCGAGTTCTTCGTCCGACATATCCATCGTCTCCGCAGTTTTTTTTAATTCTTTTTGCGTAAGAATGCGATTAGTTTTTCACGACATCTGTAAAAATAAAATATTTTTCATAACATAACCTAACATAATTCAATTCTTGCTCTTATAACACTTGTAAACTTATAAAATATTATTTTTGTGTGCTTATTTTATAACTGTACAACTATTATTATATGAACAACTTACGAATAAGATTATTCTGCCTTTTCACCAACTTTTACAGCTTATCTATGATATCTAATTACAAACGAACTGACCACGTGCCCAATTCTATGCTAACTAACTTAAGTCGGGACCAACGGTCCAGTGATGGCATTTGAGTGGTACCAGGACCGCGTTGGGCCCATTGGCCCGTCATCAAATATATTTAAATATCTTCGTTAATTTTAAGAATTTTGAAAAATCTTTCAAATTGCATTTACACATCATCAATACCTATAAAAAAATTAACTTAAAAAAACCGACTTCAAAAACGTGCAGATGCCATCACCACATCTTAACCAAATTTATATGGGACCACCCCTGAGGTATCCCCTTACTAACAAAAAGAGAATCATATAAATCGGACAAGGTGGTAAAGCATTATCGCTAAACATACATAAAAAATGAAGAGTTTGAGGATTTTCTCATGGACCCAATTAATAGATTTTGAATAAATTTATATGGGACCACCCCTGAAGTACCCCCTTACTAACAAAAAAAGAATCATATAAATCGGACAAGGTGGTAAAGCATTATCGCTAAACATACATAAAAAATGAAGAGTTTGAGGATTTTCTCATGGACCCAATTATTAGATTTTGAATAAATTTATATGGGACCACCCCTGAAGTACCCCTTTTCTAACAAAAAAAGAATCATTGAAATCGGAAACCGTGTTAAAGAATAATCGCTGAACATACATAAAAAAAAAATATCGCGACGAATTGATAACTTCCTCCTTTTTTGAAGTCGGTTAATAAAATTAAAAAAATTTTAAATCTAGCCTATTAAATAGCTTTTTGCTTTTAGCATATTTATAATAGATAATAAGATTTTTTTATATTTCCATGAAAAATAGACACATTAAATATGACAAATTCTGAGAAACATATTACTTTATATCTGTGCTTTTAGCCTGTTTCTTCTTGGATATACTCTTTTGATAGCATGGTTTCAGAAATTATATATCAGAAATTCAATTCATTCTAGGTACATGTACCAGATATAATGAAATCTGGCTTCCGGTGATGTTCAAAGAAGCCAATGTAAATGTAAATAGTAGAGAACATAAGAGAATAAAAATCAAACTGAAATATCCATCAATGTTTATAAATGGAAAAGACTTATTTTGATGAGACTACAGTAAAAATATAAATATAAACTCGACAGTCGTGTACTTTAAAAATCGATATTTGAATTTTATAATACTAAATAAAATAAGTTTTATTTATCAGAGATTTTTACGTTGAGCTTAGTCCCTATATTTAATCCTCCAAAAATTTATAATAAAAATAATATTTTAATAATTGCCCTATTCTTCGACATAATCTTCTTAATTTTTATTGCAACGATGTTTCACCGAAGAAATGTACTTCAACCTATTCAAATTATTAAATGTCAATTCAAAATTTTGTTTCGCGTAAATTTTCTATAAATTTCGGAAACTGTCTGTTGTCATTAGAAGCTAAACCTGAAGAGCGGAGGTTCCACCAATTGAAATTCTGCTCGAATAATGAGACAATATATTTTTTTAACCGTCTGTACACCAGAATGTACACCAGGCAGCCAAATAATACATACAAACCGTCCGTCAAGCAGATTTTCTTAGAATAATACAAATTGACTATCATCCCCTGAATTATTTCCCGACAAACATTCAACTGCCGGGAAACTCATGTCCCTTTGCCACGATTGATAGGAAGATGACCCATGTTTGATAGAGAGATGATCATGCTGGCTAATGGTTGAAAGGTCCTTTACAGTTTCATAGTTTATGGGCTATCAATCATTAATTGATGTTGGCTTTGTGATGGGAAACATTCATTTACCCGTCTCATACATTTTCTTTAAATTTCGAAAACAGTCTGTTGTCACTAGAAGCTAAACCTGAAGAACAGAGTGGAGGTTCCATCAATTGAAATTGATAGCTTTCATTTCAAAACAAGAGTCTCAATAGAATATCATGCTATTAGGAATTTTTCTGATTAATACACATTTAATTTAATAATTCTCTTAATATAAGCCTTCATGCTTCAGGTTGTTAAGGGTTAAAATTTGGATTTCGCTACCAGGGTATAACCCCTGTAGTTAAGTAAACAATCTCTTTATTTCTTTTCTATTTATTTTGTACCATTTTGATAAAGGTTTAGAAAAAAAATGTAAGTAGACATCGTCTTTAATAATAAAAAGAGTTCTTGTTCACAGTTGCTCGTTGCAACATTATTTGTCGTATTAAAAAAATAAACTAATGAAAAAGATTTTAATCTTGTAATATGTTTTGTACTTAATATTATTTTACCTTCATTATCCTATGGAAGTATTTGTAAATGAAATCACAATGTTTTTAATTTCTACAAAAAATCATCCACAAAACAATAATTCAAAACCAATAAGATATTTAAAAACAAACCTAGAAGCAGTCACAACTTGATTAAAATACCATAGCTATATTTCCTGATTTTAATTTTTTTTTGATAATGAAAAATATTGTATACCACTTATGTCAAAGTAATTTCTTCACACTCGAAGTATAATATAGTATACCACTGGGCAATAAAAGTGTATATGATGGCCATATTGCCTACGGCATCTACAAAATTATGAAAATTAATTATTTTCTCGCTGTCTTAAAATTAATACATTATTTTATTATTGGTTTAGATGGAAAATACCTTATTGCGGCACGGCAAATTCCCCTACATTACTCTAATAGAAATTACCCTTTGTTGATAGTCAACCAAAATTACCCCTTTAGCATTCCAAACAATTGATACCAACACCGTCTCATCTAATTGAACCACTTTGAATTTTCGTGTTAGAAGAGACGTCCTACTCCCTATGTTTCCACTCTTTACTTTGCATTTTAGGTTAAGTATCTTAATGGTAAACCCATTAAACAAATTTCACAAGAAAATTTTCTTTGTGTCACGCCGATACATTATCAAAAGACGCGCACATTTGTGAATGCCATCGTGCGCTTAATTTTTTATATCAAGTCTTTTTGGGAGAATGTAAACTGTAGAGTAAGACCGATAAAGTCCGACATCACAGGGAGAGATCGACCATTACCCACATTCAATAAATAAGCAGAAGAAAAGGTCCAGGTTAATATTATTTAATACAGTAGTACATCAGAGCAGTGGTCAGTGGTCTAGAGATGACTGTGATGATGCCCAATAAAAATACATTCTTTCAAATTTCCAAACATCGTCAAAGGTTTTTAACCAACTTCAAAAAAGGAGAAGGTTCTCAATTCGTCGGAATATATATATTTTTTGTATGTTCACCGATAATTCTTTACCACCTTGTCCAATGTTCATGAATCTTTTTTGTTAGTAAGGGGTACCTCAGGGCCATTCCTATATAAATTTAGTCAATATCTACTGATGGCATCTGCACGATTTTAAAGTCGGTTTTTTTAAATTACTTGTTATAGTGATTTACGTGAATGGCAAAATTTTCAAAAAAGGTAAGCTTTGTTAAATATTGTGAACTGTAACAAAGTATACAAAAAGATAACATTTCTGCCGCCAAAATACGAGTGAAATTGTTTATTTATCAAAGCTGGAAGTGTCGGCTTCTCCTTTTATTTAAGTAGAGTTCGACAACCTAAATCATGGACAGACAGACCACCATTAAACCTAACCAAAAATTTTGTATCAGGTTCAAATTGCAATGACTACGTACTAGGTAAAAGAATTGGAATAAATTTTGCAATACTAGATTTTATTATTTTATAGATTACATAAATGGACATAATTATAAATGCGAACTTCCAGGTCCTTTATCAACGCTGGAAGAAGAGGTAGAGCGAAAACTGTTGGACTGTCTCACCAGGACGCGTATTTCCATAGTATACTACTGTACAGAGCAGGCCATTGTATATTCCGTAGTAGGCTATGTACCATCTTTTAAAGTTATGCCACATTACAATGTGTACTGCGATGCAGACATCGCTCTGTTCTGTAAAGTAGTATAATATGTAGTCGCCAAAGGCGTATTTATAAACTACAAACTCTACTCGATTGCAGAACTTTGAAATTATTCGTTGTAGGAACGTATACTTCCTTTACTTGGAACTAGCAGTACCTATTTTATAACAGGTAAATGAAGTATAAATGTGTATTCCCAATAATGCAATTTTGGTATAATACACATTGAAATAAATATTATAAAATATGTTGAAATAAAGATATTATAATATAATTTATTTATTATATTATAAAATAATATTAGGTTAAACATTTATTAGTGCTTAAAAGTAAATTTTGTAATTATTTTATCTATTGTATTAGTGGCACCGACTTTAATATTGCATTACAACTAAGAACTACCAACAATAATTTAGTAATATTAAAATTTTCTAATGGGTGCATATAATGGTTACTACAACACCATTGTTATTCATTACAGCATGCCCTCTATAAGGGCTTAGTAAAGAGTTAGGTAATTAATATTTGTTATATTAGAAATAGAAAAACATCATGATGCATTTTGATTTTAATAAACAATAAAATAAAGTTTTTTAAAATTTGCAATATTTTGTTTTCACAATTCATTGCTAACAAAGTGTCTATGACAGACTCCACAGAAAAGTAGACTTGCACTGACCGGAAATATTTTGTTACATTTATTACAGATTGTGTGGCATGGCTAAGACATAATGACGCGATCTGTACTTGAGTAGAGTTTGTAGCATACAAATACGCCGTTGGGGATTACATATTATACTAGCTTTCAGAGCAGAGCGCTGTCTGCCACGCAGTACAGATTGTAAAGCCTTGGTTTCTTTGAACACTTCGTCGCGGTGAGCGGACAGTCCGTCAACCGTCGCGTTTTGACGATTTTATCCAACCAGAGTATTTAAATGGGAATGGTTTTCTTGAATCCGCTTAGCTGAGCAGGACGGCGTCATGCCGTCGATTTGTCGCGAAGAGTCGGTTGATATCTGTTGAGTTTGATATCAGCGGAATCGTCGGCGTGTGCGGAGACTATATTGTTATTAATTTTAAAACAATGAGTGACAAATTCACACATACAGATGACATCATGACTTTATTTTTAGGTTTCTTGGAAATTATGTCCTTTATAAAACTCAACACGAATTCAACAGATCTGTAGAAAGTCTAAAATACTCCCTAAATTTGGTTTCATTTCCAAAAAGCCTCCGCTGCACAATGATATTAAAGGCGCCTTCTGTACCGCGACACAAAAACAACTCATCAACTGGCTTATTGGAAACTTTGACGGTTGCAATTGCCAGTTGCTCTTGTTCTTCCTCTTCCAACAATAATAACAACGCAAACAATTTATTTGCATCCATTTTAGTACCTTTCGTTTACATTCATAATACATAAACAGCACGTACAGACATAGAGAAAGTATCATTTTCTATATTTTTTAACAAACCACCTCGGGCAAAAATTGCTGTCCTCAGCGGTCGACGGACTGTTCGCTCACCGCGACGGAGTGTTCAAAGAAACCAAGGCTTTATGCGGCACTCGCCAAATGATACTACATAGCCTACTACGGTACAGACAAAGGCGTGCTCTACACAATAGTATACTATGGAAATACGCCACCATGACATGTGGGGCAATACCAGCCAGATGTTGTATTTACTTCGTACTTTTTTTAAAAATTACTATCTATAATTATATTAAAACGTAAACTATCTGCTGAAAGTAAAAAATTATGAAATTTTAAAAAATTGAACTATATTTTTTTTTTTTCAAAAATTGATCTAACTCTACCGGAATTTTTTCTTGGTGTCCTTCCTCTACAATTTATGTGATTTACTACACCAGTATTTCACTACATTATTTGGCCTATTTTTGACAGTAATAGAATAGAACAACTGAAGGAAAGCGGTCGATGTTCTATTAAAATCTAAAAAATTACATTCTTAACGAAGTTTTTATTGAAAAAGCAATGAAAATTCGTTCCCTGCAGAATCAAATATTTTACTTGATATTTTGTAAAAAAACAATTGGGGACAAAATAAATAGATAAATAGAAAGATAAATATTGAATAACAATATAATTTATGATAAAGTTATAGAGAACGTACATGTTTTGAATAAATATGTTCTACGAAGTCTTTTGTAAACGTAATTCATTTGATGTGTTGACATAAAATAGGTTTGTTCAAATTTTCTATAATAATAAGGTAATATAGATAGTAGTTTTTAGTTTTGTGACAGTAAAAGATGTAGAAAAAGAAAAACGAAAACGTAGGTACTAACACAAGAGGCGCTAATAATTAAAAATAATATTTCCCTCAATTAGGAACCAGACATCCAAGAACCAGTAAATCAGGTAACAATTAGCACCATTAACACTAAAGGGGGCAAAATTATAATAGCTGCAACCTATTGCTCACCAAGACATAACCAGGAAAAGGAAAGTGGTCTCAACGTTTTCAAAAAACTAGGTAATAAATTTATAATTGGCAGAGATTACAACTCAAAAAACGCCATCTGGGGTTCAAGATTAACCATAGATGCACAAAGCTGCATCAGAACTTGGTTGTTCATACCAATCTTCTGAAAAACCCACCTATTAGCCCACCGACCCAAATAAGATTCCATACCTTTTGTATTTCTTTATTCTAAGAAAAACTTTACTAAACTATACACAAGTAGAAGAAAACTTTAATATGGATTCAGACTATTGTGCAGTAATCCTTACTCTAAGTGATAATGTTATTAAAAAATAAGCAAAACAGACCCTAGCAAATCGGAAAACTAATTGGGAAGGTCTTCAAGAAGACAAAACAAATAATATTCAACTGACCATAACACTAAAAACGAAAAATCAGCGATAAAGAACTAGAAAGTTTATAGTTGAAATCCAAAATTAAAAATATTAACAACTGGAAAAAAATAACCGATCAAAATAAGAGAACTATTAACAAAAAAAAAAGAAAACTAAGAAAAAAAATGGCAGTTAGATAACCAGAAAATAAAAATATATTAAATAGGGCTAGCTAAAGACTGAGAAGAGAAATCCTAAATCATAAAGAATAATCCTTCAACAGATACCTAATAGGACTAACAGATGATAAATAAACTAATTATTCGCTCTGGAAGGCAGCTAAAACGATAAAAAATCGTGTAAACCCTATAATCCTATCAGAATATCAGATAACAAATGGACAAAAGACAATCAACAGAAAGCTGATATTTTCGCTAACCACCTAAAAAGGACATTCCAATAAGATGAAAATCAACACACTCCTAAAGAGACCATTCATAATATGAAACAACTTGAAAATAAGCTAGTTACTCCCAATAAAGTTACGAAAGAAATTCAGACAAACTTTAATCTAAACTAACCCCTAGAATATGACCTTATTACTGGAGAAATATTAAAGAAACTGCCATGAAAGGCTATCGTTAAATGCAGCATTTCATCTTAAATATATACCCGATGCTGAAGTTATCCTAATTACTAATCCAGCAAAAACTCCGAATCAATTGTCATTATATCTGAGTCATTTAAAAAGCCACTACTAAAATGACTAAAACCAATTATTGAAAATAAAAACCTGATCACTTCCCATGAATTTGGTTTTAGAAATAAACACACAATAGATCAAGTAGACAGAATAGCCGATATCATCGAAAAAGGTTACGAAGAAAAATGTATATACTCGGCTATATTTATTGACGTAGCCCAAGCATTTGTTAAGGTTAGGCACGCTGGTTTGACACAGAAACTTGAAAAAATGCTCCCTAGAATATATTGACATTCTTTAATCATATCTAACGAGACGAATGTTTATAATAAAACAAGAGGAGGCAATCTCCGAAATGAGAGAAATTGAAGCAGGTTATAATATACCGTCCTAAAACATTGACAGCTTTTTACCTACATCTGTACTGAGATCTATATTCTGTTACTGTGAACTCCCAAAATTTTGGTCATGAGCCGCCAGTAAAGAAGGATCTGGATTGATGATCACTAAGGTGTAAAAGCTGGATATTTGAGTCTGCTAAATTATGTGTTCCATTTTTAGCCAAAATTATACGAGTATCTACTACGGCGTAATAGAAAAAATATTAGGATACTAGTAGGCCTATTAACCCGACATTCTAGCCTTAACCAAAACATGTATAACATAAGGTGCGTTTTAATCACACACTTCTGCTTCGGAATTGTCGGTTTTCTTGTTTTAATCTGACAGGTTAAAACGACTAAACCGACAATTCCGGAAGCAAAGGCGGATGATTAAAACGCACCTATAGGCCTGGTAGAAGAGATATATTCCGTCATGAAGAGGAGGACACTTCAGAATACATATTAGACGTTTTAGGAAACTTATCCTAGATTACAAATCCAGATTAGTGGGTTTACCTAACGGATCACGTAAATCACTGAACTTAGTGCCGAGAGTTTACGAAAGAGTTGGATTATTATTCCTGTTTATTTTACTTTGTTAATTTTTTACTTTTCCCACGCAGCACTCTATATTGAGAACTTTTATTTGTTTAAGATCCATTTTAATTAAAACTTTCATGTTGTTTTTTTTTACATTTGTAGTCCGACTTATAAAGCCGCAATATGGACATCTAGTCAAAACTTCATCCTCTTGCATTTATATTACAAATGAAGAATAATTAAATGAAAACTACAGTGGCATTATATTTTTCATTTTTTAACATAGTCTCCCTCTACACTAATGCACTTGATCCATCGGTGCTGTAACATCTCAATAAGCTACTGGAAAAAAAATTCCGATCTCTGCAAACCACTTCTCCACAGCTTACATCAATTAATCATTACTGGAAAAATTTGTCCCATGTAAGTTTTTATTTAATTTGGGAAACAGCATGTAATCAATTACTGGGGACGAGATCTGGCAAATATGGTAGATGCTCCAGTAATTCAAATTCTGCTTGGTGTACAGCAGCCATGGCAATACAAAGTGTTCCTTAACTTCCTCGGCATTTCTCTATAAGAACGTCTTGCAATTTAGAAATCAATTGTACGTAATAGGAGCATATAATGCTGTGTCCCTTTTGCAAATAGTCAGTCAGAATAATGCTTTAGCATCTTAGAACAAAGACAATAAAACCGTTCCAGCAGACGGCACAATATTGAATTTTCGTGGAGGAGCAGAACCGGTCAAAATATTGTGAAGGTAATTTTGTAATTTAAACATATTGTCATAAAATTTATAATACAACGAGTGGTGATCGGGAGTATAGATAATCGCATAAGCTAATGCACGACACGTGTTGACAAACATTGTTAATTAACTGTAGGTATAGGTAATTATTACATGGTGAGTAATATCTACAGAAATCCAATTCAAAGTTATCTATAATGACATTTATCAAGTACATAATTACCCTAAAAATTATTCCTACTCATATAATTGTATTTTAATATCTGCAACATTTGTTTCTTATCTGTTGTTAACAGTAGTTATTCGCCTTCTACTTAGTTTTTTAGTTATTAAATAATATCTAACGTTTTTTAAACATCTATATAATTACTGAAATTACATATAAGTTAGATAACAAACAATAAAGGTGTCATCGGCAAAAAATTAAAAAAGTTCATATTTTATAATCATTTTGATATAACGTACGGCACAAATTTTAGAGATCTAAAAATAGGTTGAAATGATAAAATATCAAACTCTTTTGTTAATAAAAATTTTTTTATATCACTTGCATTAAAAGTCTTATGAAAATACATTAACATTTATTCTGAACGGATCGCTAAGTTTGAAATATTTCGGATTTATCAAAACCAAAAGATTTTGGACAGAAATATTTACTGTCCTGTAGCCGAATATGAAAACTGAATACTTCATCAAAGTCTCCCAAAAAGTGGAAAACAAAGACATTTTACCCGAAAATTAGCAGAAAAACTCACAAATTATGAAAAAGACATACCTAAATAAAGTTTCCGTAAGAAAATCAGCGCTAAATTTCACACTTCAAATAGTCAAAAATATCGAAAAGACGAAAGTGTCGGAAATGTACCCTAAATCAGTTAGCACGGATAACAAGATACTGTCATTAAATAGGGCGGATGCCTTTTGCAAATGAGTCATTTTTATGGACAACGAAAAATACTATAGAGTTACCAACTCGGACATTAAAGAAAATTATGGTTTTTATGCGGATAATAAACATTCTGAAATATAAAGAAAAAGTGAAATTCGCTAATACAGTTCTATGCTGGTGTGATATTTTAATAAGATGGATATCTAGACCTTATGTCGGTTGAATGAGAGGAAAAGCTGTAGATTCTTAAAATTATATTAAAAACTGCCTTACCAAATAAATTAAGAGGAGAACGGTAATATCATTATTAAAAAATATTTTTACGAACCATGGAATATCTCAAGAAATATTTTCATATAACAGTCCACCCTTCAATTCTTACAAATTTTTAGAATGTATTAAAAAATAAAAGGACCATGGTACTTCTAGTCCTCACTACCCTGAAGCTAGGGATGGTGAAATATTTATCAACAAAGGCATACCGGGCTGGCGAAGATCCGCATACTGCCTGAAAGAGAAGTTTGAGCTGGTAATAGGTTGCGACTCAAACGCTCATTACTTTAATTGGCGCAGTAAGGATAACAACGCTCGAGATAAGTCACTTTATGATTATATAATTACCAAAAATCTTTGTATTTTAAATAAAGGTACTACACCAACATTTTTAAACTCTCGCAGTCAAACACTAAAAGATATTACTTTATCCACAACTGGTATCTATAAATCAATTCTAAACTGGCAAGTGTCTGATATCATTTCGATGTCAGACCAACGCCCGTTAACATTCAAAATAACCTTGATGTTGCCGACCTCCACGCTATCCCGGAACCCTAGGAAGACGGACAGGGCAATCTATTCCCATCTTCTCCAAGAGGCTCTGAGAGAGATAGAGGCTGAAACACCAAACAATAACAATGCTTTGGAGAAGTACTCGAACACTATCCAAAGCACAATAAACAATGCCTATAAGAAATCCTGTCCCCTGAGGCTGGTCCAACACGATCAGACGACTACTGAATGGTGGTGTCACGAGTTGAATCACCTCAGGAAGATGGCTATGAAATTCCTTAATAAGGCAAGAACCACAAAACTCAAAGAGGACTCGGATACTTATAAATCTCACCTCAGTGAATACAAAAAAATCGTCAGACAAAAACAGAGGGATGCATGGAGATCCTACTGCGAAGAAATCGAAGATATCCCGCAGGCAGCAAAAATCTCTCTTAAAAGATCCACACCAAAGCATTGGTGCGCTAATCAAAGAGGATGGGACGAAAACTACCAACCTCGCAAATAGCATCAAACTTCTGCTGTCAACACACTTCCCTGACTCAGTCATCACAGACGTGGCCGAATGGGCAGAGGAAGAATACAATCCATCTGCCTATGATTGGCAAACTGCCAAACACATTATAGACGATGAAAAAATTAGATGAGCAATATCCAGCTTCTGTCCATTTAAATCACCAGGACCTGACGGTATCTATCCAGCCCTACTTTAGTGGTGCCTGGAAGAACTCACACCGTACCTGGTATATCCCCAAAAAATGGAGAGGGGTAAAAGTGGTATTTATACCCAAACCTGGAAGGATGGATTACACTGTCCCAAAAACATACCGACCAATTAGTCTGACATCGTTTTTTATGAAGACATTGGAAAGAATATGCAAAAGGTACATAAGGGATGCGGTGATTAACATCACTACACCCAAACCAACATGCATACACCCCAGGCAGATTTACTAATTCAGCCCTTCATCTAGTTGCTGGCCGGATAGGAAGATCCCTGAACAATAAGGAGTCCGCCTTGGGTGTTTTCATAGACATAGAAGATGCTTTTAATAAAACCACCTTCTCAAAGATAATACACTCACTAACCAATAGGAATGTTCCACAAATAGTTAGTGGGTGGTTACATAACATGCTCTAAACGCGAGCTTGGTTGCGAGGGGATGTTCACAGGGGCGGGGGGGTGCTATCACCTCTACTGTGAAATATGGTCGTCGACACCCTTATCAGCCGCCTCAATAATGACAGTCACTACACAATAGCATATGCGGATGACCTGGTCATTCTTCAAACAGGGAATTTTGAGAACATACTCTGCGAAAGAATGCAAGTAGCTCTAAAAATTATAGAACAGTGGTGCAAGGGCCTTAGCCTGGGTTCCAGGCCATGAGGGATATCAGGGCAACGAAAAGGCCGACGAATTAGCCCGAGAAGGCTCAGATAAGGCCATGACAGGCCCGGAACCCTTTTGTGGAGTCGCTAAGGCATTGTGCAAGGCATCCATTAAACAATGGATGCAAAAAGAGTCTCAGGAATGGTGGAACAACTATCCAAGACTGAGACAGGCCAAACAGTTCATCAAGGAACCATCGGCCAAGTTTACGAAAGACTTACTGGATCAAAAACGTCAAATCGTTAGGATAACAGTAGGCCTTCTTACTGGACACTGTCGCCTCAAAAGGCACATGAGTGTCATAAATCCAGCAGAAGAAGCAACTTTGTGCAGGTTCTGTGAAGAAGAAGAGGAAACATCATTCCACGTCCTGTGCCAATGTGAAGGCTTGGCTGGTATGAGGTTTCTAACATTGGGCGAAGAAAAGCCAATTGCATGCAACTACATGCGGGAGCCACTGTCAAAGCTACTAAGTCTAATAAAAAAGACCAGGCTAGACGACATACTCTAAAACAAACGGAGTCCCACAATAGATCTGAAAAGGTCGCGGTGGACAAGGACAAATAACGTCCAACTCCTAATCTAATCTAATCTAAGGGCCATTCAATGTCTATCAATCCTAAGAAGACATAAATGGTCCTTTTCACGAGGAAAAGGTTGAAAATAGAATTAAAACCTCCAGAACTCCTAAACACAAAACTAAACTTTGCAACAAAGGTGATGTACCTAGGTCTTACCTTTGACAGCAAGTTACCATGGAACTCGCATTTAGAAAACAGAGTTAGAAGAGCATACATTGCTTATAAACAATGCCGCGGAACCATGAGGTGCACCTAGGGTTTCTCCCCCAGAGTCGTCGCATGGACTTACACGGCTATCATAAGACCTATGCTAACATACGATGCAGTTGTCTGGATACAGAAAACCCAAAAATTAACAGCTATCCGTAAATTAGAACAAATTCAAAGAACAGCATGTCTCAACATAACAGGAGCCATGAAAACAACACCGACTAGAGCCATGAAAGTCATTCTTAGTCCCATCAAGGATATTACTCTGACGACAATGACACGCCTCCGTACGGTCGGAAGTACCTGATGTAGGATCTGGTGAGGCAAGACGTCACTTTTGCCAGGAGGCGCTGGATACGCTCCCACTGCTTCAAGCGAACATGGACTCCATCTCACCAAAATATATCTTTCATAAGCCATATAAAGTTATAAAAGAACAAATAGAAGAGCCAGAAGTAGCAGGTACGATTCATATTTACACCGACGGTTTTAAAACAAAACAAGGCTCAGGATGTGGAATATACTACAGATTCCAAAACCTAAACATAAAATGGGCTGTGAGCAATAGTGCCAGTGTAGTTCAAACAGAGCTAACGGGGATATAGCAGCAAAAGAAATAACCAGAAACAATATTACTGGAAGGAATATGCTTATCTATACAGATAGTAGACAAGCACTACTTACCCTGAACAGACCACGAATTTATTCAGGGTTAGTACTAGAATGTCATGAAGCTTTGGCCGAAGTATCCATCAACAACTTGGTCACCTTAAGATAGATTAAAGGTCACGCCACATCGAAAGGTAACCGTCTTTCTGATTAAGTAGCCAAGAAAGCAGCCAACCAAATACTTTTTGGACCTGGCCCTTCTAATGGTCTGACAAAATCAGTAGTGTCAGACCTAATCAAAGAACATTCCCTTGTGAAATTCAAGATAAGATGGGATGAAACAAGAAACTGCAGAGTTGCCAGGGAGCTCTTAAGTTATCCTGACAACACTGCAGCAAACAAATACTTGACTATGACTAGACAGAATATGCGCCTAGTCACATGCAGTCTGACTGGTTATTGCCAAGTACGAAAGCATCTCCATATAATAGCAGCACTCTGCAGAGGGTGCAAACAAGAAGATGAGACCATCGAGCATATCCTTAACGATTGCTCGACGCTCATTTATTAGAAGATTTGTGTTAGGCGAGTATCGGCTAACACCGGTCGATATAAGAGAAGCACCTCTTGGCGACGTTGTCAACTACATTAAATCTGTAGGCTGGCTCACGAGCTAGGAGGTGCCTATCTTTTCAGGAGGATGCACAGGATGCTAATGAGGCCTAAGTGCCGTGGAGGTAACCCACGCTCCACACATTACAGATACAGATATATTTAATGTTTGGTATTTTATTTCACACATGATTTTACAGTGTGTCGCATTTAAGATGACACCCCTATATTGTGTCTATCTAAATAAATACAGATTTGAATTTTCGCACAGTAATACAGGGTGATGGTTCATATTTTTTAAGATA
This sequence comes from Psylliodes chrysocephalus, assembly GCA_927349885.1. NCBI lineage: Eukaryota > Metazoa > Arthropoda > Insecta > Coleoptera > Chrysomelidae > Psylliodes > Psylliodes chrysocephalus. The sequence continues at coordinate 32,195,957 of OV651814.1, read as the reverse complement.
CTCATCTGAAATTTAAATATTAAACGCGGCCTACTGCGAATCCACAAACAGGGTCAATTTTCGATATTTTTCTTCGCGTTGGAGATATCAGAATTTTTTTTTAAAAAAGTTGTTTAAAATATTATTCTAACCCCACATACCAAATTTCATGACAAAATTCGCATTTTTAGTTTTTTCATTATTTTTGTCAATACACAAAATTATTAAATGTTAATTAATTTTATTCGATAAACTAGTGTGCCATGGATAGGAATAATTTAATACTTGTGTAATCATTAATGTCAATCCTGGCACACTAGTTTATCGAATAAAAAAAATCAACTTTTAATAATTTTTTGTGTAATGACCAAACTAATAAAAAAACTAAAAATGCGAATTAAGTCATGAAATTTAGTACGTGGGGTAAGAATAATATTCGGAACAACTCTTTTAAATACCTTTTTCTGATATCTCTAACGCGAAGAAAAATATCGAAAATTGACCCTGTTTGTGGATTCGCAGTAGGCCGCGTTTAAAATTTAAATTTTAGTTGAGTGTCTTGAAAAATGTGAACCATCACCCTGTATGACTGCAAAATTTAAAATCTGTATTTATTTAGATAGCCAAAATATAGGGGTGTCTTCATATTAAATGCGACACACTTAAAATAATTAGGGAACGACCACTTTGTGTTATCAGAATTATGAAATAAAAAAATGTACCTCATTTCTTAATCAGCACCAATAAAGAAAATGTAGTTGTGTATTATAGCAGAAGAAAAACACAATTTTCCATACATAAATAGTTTATATCTCCAAAAAAGCATAAATATACTCACTACTCAGTAATATAATAAACCAAACAACACCTTAAAGCTAAGAAAATATATTTCCAGTTGAAAAGGGTAAACGAAACATTTCTGTGACCCGCTAATACCATGAATGTTGTTCATATTGTATTCTTTGATGTTTTGGTATTGCGCTAGCACCACTGTAATTACTTTTACAATGCCATTCCTGATGAGAGATCGGTTGTGTTTGAAGTGGCGATGACGCGACATCCTGGTGATGAGAAATATATGATGAATAGTGAGTCGAAAGGGGATATGTTTTAAAGCGACAGAAAGACAATGAAAGCAGCTTTTTCAGAAATAGAACGGGTTTTGTTTGTCTAGATGTGGTATGTATGGCTAAATATAAATTAAATTTTGTGAAAACAATTCGTTTAATAATAAACTACCTATGTGTTTCTATTTTCTCTGTTATAGGCGCAATTAAATTTTTAATTATTTTTCATTATTCGTTTTCTCTTGCTATAGAAAAAATGTGTTATATCTAACTAAAGTTGGGTTATCCAACTGCTCAAATAGGTAAGAAATAACTCTAAAACAAAATATATTTGCCAGTTTCGACATTAAGCCATAATTAGGTCTAAAATTAGAAGAAATTATAATTCATATAAATAAAACAGTATACGTAAAGTAAAAGTGCTTACAATATTTGGAAACGACTCCAGAAATTACTAAAAAATTAAAATAAATTTAGGGTCCAGGCTAAGAAGGAAGGGAGGGCAATTTTTTCAATATTTTTGGATTTTTATGCCAATCGGTAGAGAATAAAAAACTCTATGGCCTAGTAAAATAAAACAGGCCAAAAATGGGCATAGTCGTGAGATAATATAGATTGAAGTTTTGCTATACAGGCTAATGAGGGGGAATGTCCAATATGTCTATGCGCTACACGCTAAGAAGGTGAAGTGTCAGTGATAACGAATAACATCATACTAGACCAAGCTCGTGATTACAGTGTACAATGCGCTTTTTTTGGTAATGTTAATTACCTACCATATTGTGCATATTGTTTATAAATAGTTACATTTCTAGTGTGTAATAAACAATAAAAATTAACTTGAGTTACACTGAGAATGACTGTGAAGACTTTGTTTTAATGGCCAAGGGAAAAAGATAAAACGGTTTGGTAAAGTGGCAGATGTTGCCAACAAAAAGAACCTCCAAAGCCACGAGACTGGAAACGACTGTAAATGCAAAAGACTACGTTGATTGAAGCAAGAAAAAAAATCCTCCTTGAGTTCAATTTATTAAAATCTGTAGACGAACAAAATATTTATTTGTGTGGATTGATTACTACTTACGCAGTACAAAACCGCTGATTACGTAAGAAGAAGCGATTGCTAAATTCCATGAAAGTTCATTTTCTTATCGCGTTAGAATGATAACAGATGAAAATGTAGCTGAAATACCTGTTTGTTATAAGGCTTTCCTTTCTTTGTATAGTATAAGAAAGAAAATAGTTAAAGTGTTGCAAAAATCATTAAAAATGACTGGAAAAGCCCCTACTGGTATCCGGGAAAAACATTTTAACAGACCACAAAACTTAAAACCTGATGCTAAACAGTTAGTGCTTGAACATATCAGTTCTTTTAAATGGCGTCAAAGTCATTACAGTTTAAAAGACTCAACAGAAATGTACCTGTCCGAAGAAATAAATATAAAAAAAATGTATAATATGTACAAAGGTATTAATAAAGATCAACAGTATACTGTGTCGTACGAAACCTACATATCTATATTCTCACAAGTGTATCATTTGGCTACCCGAGAAGTGACACCTGCAGTATATGCGATATATACTTGTCAAAAAGAAAGGCTTTAGAAGCTAGAACAAAAAATGCTCTTAATTCGTTAGATAAGGAGAAAATAGAAGGAGAAATAGCATAACTGCAACTTAAGAATCAACATCATAAAAAGAAAGCTGCAGTGTTTTATGACAGAAAAAAAGCTGAAATATTATCCAGTCGAGCAAATAGCGATTGTGAAGCAATAAGGATTTTGCAAAGTGCCAAACATCACAACAAATGATGTTTATTGTAATAGGCAATTATCCATTTATTCCTTTAACGTTCATGCTTTATCAACTGGCCAGAGCATTTTTTATACTTATCCCGAAACAAATGGGCAAAAGGAAAGTGTGAAGATTGTTCTATGCTGCATCATTTTTTCTACAATTTTCTGCCCAACGAGGTTCTACTTTGTGCAGATTAGCTTTCCAATTAGAGGTCATTCTTTTATGGAAAGTGACAAAGATTTTAAATTGATAAAGCAAAGGACTCATGTAGAACTTCCTAGTGAATAAACTGATGTTTTCAAAGCCGCTAGAGTAAAACCAATGCATTTTGATGTTATGATTTATTTAAATGCTGGAGTACCCATCTTTCTACATTATTCAAACGAAGTTGTCCACTAAAGACGCGCCCCATCCGTGAATTCAAGGTAGTAAAAGATCATCCTAGGCTTTTTTACCATCGCTCAACGTGAAATAGACATGGGAAAGCGCAATTTTGGTTGATGCAAAGAAAAAGCAGAAAAAATTACCTCCCCATGAGTTTTAATTACCAGGCAATTTATACGAAGGTATATTTTACTACTGCATTCGATGTAATGTAATGTAATGTAAATTATGATAAATATCAAGACCTTCTACTAAAAAAGAAGTTAAAAAAACTCAGCAAAAGCCATAAGCTACAAGAGGCACAAAAAGAAAGCATGAAAAATAATATATTCTGATTTGTTTTTTTTGTCAATATTTAGTGTATATATTTTTTTAATTTAAATTTAACGTGCCTCGACAACAAAGGCCATTGACACAATTACAAAAGTGTATATTTGACAATATAATATAGTGTATTTTTGGTAATAAACTATAATTTCTTTATCCTACTAAAAAAATACACTTAAAATACTATGACATTCCCCCTTCTTTGTAAGTTACGTAATGCATTTGTCTAGCTAAAAGCCTTTTATACAAAAAATGGGCAGACATTTTTGTTAAAAGGTTATACAATTTAAATCTGAACAACATTTTATTATCAATAATATTAAAAAATTCAGTTGGCGTTATGGGCATAAAAAGTAATGGGGTTTTAAATTTTAAAATCGCTCTACTGAAAATTTCTTTATTTTAATATTCCCCTTCTTAGCCTGGACCCTTCAAATGGTTAATATCAAGCATCAACTTAGGCGGGGTACTGGGAAAAAAGGTACCAAATATAAAAAGAGAATCAAATAGGAGAAAATATTATGAATATGAAGATGCGGTGACCAAAACCGATTGATCTTATAGTACACGTGAGCCAATAAATGTCATATAACGACCCTCAGAGAAGCTTTTAGCTATTAAAAGATAGATCGGTTTTAAGTGATGGATGTGATGGTGAATCTTGAGAATTAACCATAGTCGTTAATAAAATTGTAAAAAAAACATAGCATCGTTACTGCTTTGTATTAGATGATATAATAATTGATATGAATAAAATAGATATGGCAATAGATATGATAATGTTGGATTACTGTCGAAGATGCACAACTTTGGTTTTGCTCATCATGATCAATTCATATCTTTCTACTCGATGTCATTATGTGTCTGTGGTTGATAAAATGTCAAGCTCTCGATAAATGACAAAGGGAGTATCGGAGGTTTCAATTCTGGAACAATTTTGTATTATATAAAATGGATATAGGTAGACAAGTAAATAATTGTGAAATATTTCAATTTGCTGATGACACACACATATATAAAACCATTCAAAAACATAAAATTTACCAGACTTAACATTAATGGGTTGAAGTGCAATATCATATAGTCCACATTATACCATATCGCAAAATAAATTCAACCAGCGAATTGTAAATAATAAATAGTAAAAGTAAAAATCAAGTCTTCTGAAAATCATCACATTGTTTAACCTAGGTAATGCCAATGCTTCACAAACCAAAAAATTCAATGTCCTAATACTACTATTGGCTTTCGGTCTTTCGTTCCAAGTTAAATCATTTCTCGTTTTTTTACGCTACGTCTCCGTAAGGTGAAAACCACCATTTTAGCGTCTCTTGAATTGTAATTTGGAGCAGCTGGACTTGTGGATTTAAAAATAAAGACCTTTTATTATTATAATTTAATTGTTAATTTTACTGTTAAAACATTTATAATAGAAGTCGCTATAGGTACCTACTAAATTGTTTGTATTTGTTAAATTTTCACCTAATTAAATACCTAAAAATTCATTGACTATATGTAGGTATACCTGAAAATGAAGTAACTACTTCGAAAAAGAACCTCTTCTTTTTTAACTTCGTACTCAAAATGCTATATAACAATTATTTACATCCTCAGCATGTAAGATATCAAATTTTAATGGTCAGTAGATTTCCTACACCCTAGACAGGTGTTTAAAAAAGTTGCTAAAATTGTATAGGACTTACGATAGATATCTGTTATAATGCAATAAAGTATTATATTCTTTAACTCTTCGTTTATTGCTGCCAGTTCAACTTCAACTTATTTTACTGCTTTAATTAGGTTTTCTTTTGTTCCTGTTCAGCAAAACTGCCAACCGCATATACTAATCACTGGTTCTCCTAATTGAATATTATCCCCATTTCATTCGTCATATACAGTTGGATAAATTTTAAAACCGTTATACAGTTTAATCCCAATAATTCCATTACTTAAACAAAGAAAAAACTCTTTGAGATCTTTTCATCTCAAAAGAATTGATTGTCTTTTGAAGAGTGGTTCTCGAAACGTCATTTTATTAATTAATGACAGTTCTTAATCGGGCTACCTGAGAAATGAAGCGAAAAGTATACTTTGGCTCGCCGAATACAAATACAGAAAGCCCAGCGGGAAAAGCAATTAATATTGAAGAAGAATAACACGACGAAAACCAGTAATTAACTCAATTAGAATTTCCTAGCTGGAAGTATTCTCTCTTAATAGCGGTATTTCCTTATTTTTATTTTACAGGTATTTTTTTCGAGTGTGTTCACATAGGCGGGTTTTAAATTGTTGATATTTGTTGAAAGATTTCCTGGTAAACGTAAATATTATACAAATTAATTTAATTTAAAATGTTATCGTTAACGAATGTTTTAAAATACCACGTCATATCATCTAGAGAGTTGAAATTTATATGAAAACGAATTAATTACTAATATTCGTTCTCAAAAAGTATTTTTAAATATATATCTACTTATAAATCGTTTAATATAGAAACGTCAACTTCAATTAAGAGAAAAAGTAGAGTCGTGATATTTGACTTAAGTTTACGAAGATGTATGTAATTAAAAAAGCCTTAACCACAAATATATTAAAATTTTAAAAACAACTATTTTCGGTCAAACTTGACATTACAATGTTATAGAAAATGACAGCAAATATGACAAATAAGATAAAAAAATAAGTTTTATAAGCAACTGAGAGGCAATTACGAGGATTACCTTTTATATTTAGGGATTAGAGAACAAAAAAAAATATTAATCATCGAAAATCGCTTTATTGTTTTTTAAAATATGTTTCATGAAGATCTATATACTTCTGCATGCGTTTGAACCAATTCTGTGGCTGGCGCTTAAAAGGTCATAAGTCATTTTTTATGTAAATGGAGTTTTTAGTTAAGATACGTTTAGAAGAGTGTATATTTTAGGCAGTTAAAAGGATCTAAGTCTATATACGTTGTGAAGTAATAAAAATAGGGTAAAAAAAAAACAAATATAAAAACACAAGGGTAACCGCGAAAGACAAAACGTCATAATTAAAATTTTGTAACATAAAACAGTTAAAACAAAATATGTCTACATATTTTTTAATTTTTACAGGAACAAATGTCCTAAAATGATCGTCGATTTGGATTCTAAAAATCGTTATTCATGTGTCCCAAACTTTCCCAGCGCCATTCTCCAAAAATGTGTAATATCGACTTATTAGTTTTTAAGCACCGACCACAGAATTGTCGAAGCACATTTGCCACTCTGATTCAGGTATCTCCAAAATATGCATTCTGAATGCATCAACCGATTCTTTAGGTGTCGAAAATCATTGACCTCTCAGTTTATTGTTTACTTACGCTAATAAAAAGAAGTTATTCGGTTGACCCATCACATCGACATTTTAAGTGCTCAAAAATGCACTTGTTTGAGCTGATGTGCGAGAGCCCGCATTGTCGTGGTAAAGAGTGATCCGTCTTCGGCGGTTGGATTTCCTCATTTCTTTGAAGACAACTGTCAAACAAATGATTATGTACCACTCAAAATTGACTGTTCTGCGTTTTTCTAGTGGTACGGTTGCGACATGTCCAGTTTTTCCGAAAAAAAGGCGACCATTTGCTTGGAAGTGCTTCATGCGCGAACAACTTTTGTTGGATTTGGCTCATCTTGAAACACCCATACAGTCGACTGCTGCTCACTTTCGGGCTCATATGGAAAAATCTACGACTCGTCACCTGTCACTATGTCATAGACGTGTTTCAAAGCATTGCGATCGTATTTTTTAAGCATTTCTTTCGACCAATCGACACGAGGCTTTTTTTGAACGATTGAGAAATTGTGTGGGATCCAACGCGAACAAATTTTTGTGACAGTTAAATGTTCATGCAATATTGAATGTATGCTGGTTCCACTAATGCCTAAGGTGGTCTTAATCTCACTATAGGTCCCATGACGATCTTTAAATATCACTTTGCGTACAGCATCAATGGTTTCCGGAACAACATGACCAACACGAAATTCGTCTTGAAGTGAACTACGACCTCGATTGAATTCACCATACCATCGATAAACACTGGTCCTTAATGGATCTTCATCGCTAAAAATTAAATCAAGTTCATCGATGCTCTGTTTCTGAGGTTAATCCACGTCGAAAGTTGTAAAAAATAATTGCACAAAAATGTTCACAATTTAATTCAATTTTTTGGCTGAGATGAATCTTTTAAGATACTGTAAACAACACAAATAGTGCTCATATGTCAGAACGTTCTGAGTATGCCTGACCTCAAAAATGTCAAACTTTACGCTGTCAGTAGTCAGTTTGCAACACTAGGGTTGCCCAATCCCGAAATATAAAAGGCCACCCCTTGTATTATTATAAACATACATCTTTTAACACTAAATCTAATCACGCCTTTGTGCACGCACTCGCTTGCACAAAAACAGAACCTTATGAAAAAGCACGATCAAAATGTGACGTAGGCACCACTTCTTGATAAAATCAAACATTTCTATAGAAATAGAAGCTGACTGGATACAACCGATCGTGAGACTATAAAGGCGTGCTTTAACAGCAGCAGCAATTACGTCATCAATATAGTTGACTGTGGGATCTTTTATTTTTTATTTTATCACATCGCCATGAGTCAAAAGATTGTTTTTTTGGTAAAAATATATTCTCAACAAGATTTGTAAAAGCCACACGTATAACTTTAAATAAATTATTAAAAGAAGAATTTTGCACCAAATTATTTACAATTCATATTAAGATATTTCTCATAATTTTCCACCAAAACTTCATAGGAATAAGGAAAGTGAGGAAATGTAATTCAAATACAAAAAATTACTCATAAGTTAACATATTCTCTTCAATTATATATTTAAGTGAAACCTCATAGGATTAGAAATATTAATAGTAAAAACAAAATAAATATTGTTTAGGTACATTAATCTAAATTAAGAAATTTGTTCAAAATTCTTAGGTTAACAAAAACTGAATAGAAAGTTTTAATTTGACATTATTAGTACCTAAAAGGTTAATCAGACATCTTAAAACCAATGACAAGAGCAACAATAAAGTTTAGATCATTGAATTTGAATGGGAAAAAAGGAGTATAATTTAAAAGTAGGTAGTTTGATCAATAAGTAGCGTTGGACAAACCAAACTCCACAATGAACTGAGGTCAGATATTTTATGTATATGGAAATAAATCCTCTGAAAACCGTGCAAAATAGTTTTTTAAAAAATGGCTTTAATTTTATAATAAACCATGGATAAATCCAATATAGTATTTTATTAATTAGGAAGTTAAAAAACATTAAAATGAAAGATTTCTGCACTACTTACGTCTTAAAAAAACCAGACAAGCAAGCATGTGGAATGGAGGGTATACATGGAACAAACGGCCAAGAAATTGACCATTAAACTGAATCAAAGAATATAAGTTAACCGGTCAGGAAAGGATGCCGTCAAGATTTAGGTAATGAAAGTAAATAAAATTATAATAAAGTTATTATTTGAGTGAGGTTATAAAGGTAAGTAGAGGAATACAATCATCATTGAAGGTAAACCAATTTTAAAAAAATAATTTTGACAGTCAAAAACAGCTAAGTAACCGACGATCAAATACTAAAAATTATTAGATAATTCACAGGTTTATTTACTTAAAAGTAAAATATTGAAAATATTCTAACAAAAAAAGGAAAAGAAGATATGAGGTATAGAAATACATATACAAAAGTCTTGGCCCCCAAGGTATTTTTAAAAATAATCAAATTAAATTTTGAAAATATAGCAAATCTTATTCTTTGTTTTAATACCCAACTACTTTCCGAATAATGCAGAATAAAAATGTCCAAAAATTGTAAGAAATTTTTTTTTAAATGTTATATCGTAACAAAACCATAACCTAATAGTCTGTATTATCGTCCTTCTTTTTAATCAATTGGCCAATGCGTCGTGGCATCCCGGGGATCCGGTTATCAATAAAATTATTAGACATATTGTCACACTATTCTTGAACAACTACAGTCAAGTCTTGGAGGATTAAAGGGGTGTTTTCCCGATTGGGTATTGCTCTGCCAAGATAATCCCATACATGTTCAATGGGAATCATCTCTGGTGAGTTTGACGACTAGTTAGTTATTTGGATATTTCCTTCCTGCAGCATGTTTTGTACCCTTTACATGCGATGTGATCTGGCATTTTTGTCTTGAAAAATAAAATTGTTTCCAAATTCTTTGCGCAAAGGCTGAATAAAGTTGAAAGGTTAAATAAAGTTTTCAGGGTATATGATACATGTCATAGTTCTCTCAATCAAAATAAGTGGGGTGCGCGGACCAAACATTATACATCCCAAAACATTACTGATCTGCCTTGATAGGGAATAACTCCTCTTGCCAAAGTAAGTCGTCTCTGTCTGCCTGGACTTCTCCAGACCCTTTCCCGCCGGCTATCACTCTGTAGGTCAAATCCTGACTCATCCGAAAAAAGGACGTTGCGCCATTTTGGTAAAAGGCCAGTTTTTGTGCGTTTGAGCCCATTGGCGACGTGCAGCTCTGTGTGGGGTAAGAGCCTAGGTACTCCGGAAGGTTTTTTTGCTATTAGATTTGAGGAATAAAATCTTTTTCTTATAGTACCTTTCGAAGCTATCCTTCGGAACTTTTTCAAAAAATAACTTCGTAGGGTTGTTACCTTTATACTTCGGTTCCCTCGGGTAAAATTTACCATATACTGGTCCTCCCTCTCTAAGTCACTTTGGGTCGACTAGTCACCGTCCTTCGCCCGTTTTCTGGAAAAAGGCCACTATGCGCCTTACCGTAAAATATTCAGATGACCTGCAATCTGCTGATTTGACAATTACTCTTGATGTAAAGCCACTATTCTTGAGAAATGGTATGACCTGGCATTTTATGACAAATTTACTTGATAGTTTAATACTCGATATCAGCTTAGAATTGATTTCTTTTCAAATGGTGCATATTTTCGGACGAAAACAGTTTTTTACTTGCAGCTTGTTGTGTTTGTATGATAAGATAATGAAGAATGTGTACACAAAAAAAGTCACATTACATTCACCGCGATAAAAGTTTCCAAGAAGGGCCAAGAAATATAGATATGTTAATTCCTACCATTTTCAGGGTAGGAAAAGAAGTGTTTATTAAGGATAATATGGTTCATGAAATCCTAAAATGTTATCCAGCTCTGTAATCAAATTTTTGTCTATATGTTTTAAACCTTCCTTGACTTTCATTGCTAAGAGAACACTTAAAACTGTTTCTCACTCTTAATTAGAACCTGTAAATCAAAATTAGTTTTTAGTTAATTAAAAAAAAATCATGGCCAATAGTGTATTACAGACAACGTACCCTTGAGTTCGCAAATAGAGAGTCTAAACACTGAGCCACCCACCTCCTTATATGGGATTTGAGCGAAGAAACCTATAATAAATATCATCCACCCAGACGTATACAAATTTAAATAATAAGAAAATATTTCCAAATTTAAATGTGACCAAAATGAAAAATTAAATATAACTCAAAGAGCTATATGTCACACAGTAATACTACTTCTTTGGCTAATACTTCACGAGGTATTCAATTACATCAATTGGAAAAGGCAGAGCGTTATTCTTGGACCGGTTTCTTCTTTATTAGGACTCATCAGAAAGAAATAGTCAGTCTCGTTTCCATTCAATAAATACTTTCACTCGCCTGCAAACTAGTAGATGGAGGTTGATAGAAGGTAGAAAGTCACCCAGTAAAAATGGTATTTAAAATTATTTTAAAGGTGGTGTTATTATTAGCGTAAATTTGCTAAAACTCGAGTGTATAACGCTTATTACCGACAATTTTTTTAAATGTTACGAACGTCAATCCCAACAAGAAAAACGCAAAAGATTAAAACTGGAATCATTGGTTATTTGACTACTGAATTTATTTTACAAAGTTTTATTGTGGAGATTGAAGTAAATACCAATTACTACGACTTCAGTAAAGCATTCCGAAGATTGATCATCAAATATTGTAAATTAACTTGTCGAATTTGGTGTATAATGGTTCTCTGTTAAATTGGATCCACTCCAGTGTTCGAGGTCGATATCGGGCTGTAACCGTAGCGTATTTCATATCACATCTTGGACCCATTCGCTTTAATATCCATTTAACCATAAAATACAAAATTCGTGCAGTATGCGGATGATTTGAAAACCTTTACAATTATTTTGCCAACATTTCTTGCATAAACTTAAATTAGAAAGTATTTGATTAGTAATGTCTTGAGAATTTCCTCTCTAAAAATTAATAAATGATTTTATATTACATAAAAAAAAATATTGCGTTTTATCTAGAATTTTGAAATAATTCCAAAAAATCTAAATTGATACCAGTAAATAAATAAATAAATTAAAAAAATTGTTTTTATTTAAAAACTTTACCGTATAATAAAAATTTCAATTGTAGAGTATGTTATAGAAATAGCTGATAATTTTTTTATTTTGCTCTTAAATTAGTAATGTTACATATATTATCTGCAACACTTTTAATATTATAGCTGAAGAAATGGTTCTAGAAAACAATATAATATGTAAAGATAAAAAATTAATAGCTAAAGAGTTACATATTTCAGTAGCGAGCAGCCATCTTGGATTACTTAGCCGTGTTGCAAGCCGAGTCGACCCACTGACAGGTGGCTTGGCGTCTCTACTCCCCAATCTTCCGGTCGCCGTCCTGAGGTATCAGATAGCAGGTTGGCAAAGCTGTTGTTAGGTTAGTCAACGGCAGACAACTCAGGATAAAAAATGGCGAGGATAGAAAATGGCGTTAGACATGTAAGGTTAGGTTAGCTATCAATTCTCAGGTTAGGTTGGCAACTCTTAATTGACAGCTGACAGATGTTAGGTTAAGTTGGCGACACTGTTGATAGATGCCATAGTTTAGATTAATTTTGACATCTGTCAATAGTTTAGGTTAGACAACTTCGTAGCTATGGACGCGCTGCGCAGTTGGAAAAGTGTGCTCAAGTGACCCATGAACTACCTATTTCTCAAAGGATGGAAAATGTTATGTCAAAAAAATAGTGAAACCTAATTAGGCTCCCTCTATAAATAAGCTAATGGTAAATTCTTTATATCTATTACATATTAGTGAACATGAAGTAAGTAATATTATGACAAATCTAAAATTAAATAAGGCCTAGACAATGGGCTAGACAATTTAAAACGACTTTAGTTGTTCCCATACACAAAAAAGAAAACCAAAAATTACAAACAAATTACAGACCTATGTCGTTAATTACAACTTGTAGTATGATTTAAGAAAAGTATTAACAAAGCAATTCACCACAAATCTTGAAAAATTCAATTTACTGTCCAAAAACCAATTTGGCTTTCGAAGGGGAATATCGACGGAAAATGCCATTATATCCGTAACAAGCAAAATATACAATCTTGTTGATACAAGGACTCCAACAGCTTGCGCATTTTTGGATCTAGCCAAGGCATTTGACACGGTTAGCCACACTAAACTGCTGGATGTCTTTGAAGATGCAGGAGTACGTGGGAAAGTTCATGATGTAATTCAGAGTTATTTGATAGGTAGAAAATCAAGTACTCAGGATAGACGGAGAGGTAAGTAGTAAAAAAGAAATAAACTTTTGTGAACTGAACTGTTAGTATTAGTTTCAAATAATATTGAACGTAACAACACGTTGTTTAGAGATGCTATACCCACAAAAATAAAACTAAAAGTCACTCTTTTTTTTTGGTACTGGAGATAGTTTCTGAAGCCTTAGTCATATATATCGATTACCAAAATCAAGTTTTTTAAATATTACACCAGAAGTCTGTCAAGAAATCAAAAGGGCATTAAAAGATCACATCAAGGTAAGAAATTAATCTTTAACACTTAATACTTATATCTATGACAATGTTTATTATGCATTATTAAAAGCAGACAATATGATATCCACGTATTCTTGGTCATTTCTCATTATATTTAATGAGTCACCAGTAGCTTGTGTAACTGTAGTAAATGCTGGACTATTCACTGGCATAATATAACTGGGTCCTGGTGCATAATCATCACTTGTGTGTTTGTAGTAGATGCAGGACTACTAAATGGCGCCGTCACAGTATATGTTGTGTTTCCATACCTCAAATCAAGTCGACATTTTGTTAAGACTCTCTGAATATTGTCTTGACTCAGTATAGACTGTTCCGTAGATAGTTTTCTTAATTGCTTCGCAACGTATTTTCCGAAGACTTCGAATTCATTTTACTCAGTTTCTGATATGGATAAATTGTTGTGCGTCTCTTTCGTGTTATTGACTAATGTAGATAGCTGTGCAATTTTATTCCTTTTCCTTCAAGATTCTGGTGAGAGTGTTTGAGGTCGGGTGAGAACATTAGAGTTTCTAGGGATTGAGTCTGCAGATTGATTCCTAGGTTCGAACTGGTCCCTAGGTTTAAACTGGTCCCAGACTAATTCAACATTGTCAGTATTTTCCTGAAAATAAAATAAATTTTATTTGTTACAGACACCAAGTACGTAACAATAATGGGAGAAAATCGAGGAATGGTTTCGGAAGAAGTAAAACTTTCCTTTGTGTTATGGAGCGCTAGATGGAAAACATATCAATATTACGGGCTTCTATGAATACGGAAATTTAAATTATAGAAAAACAAAACAGTATTGTATTAATGGCTCTGGTTGACCATGATTATTTTTTCTCGTACATAAATCTGGATGGAAATGGTAGCGCTTCGGACGGTGACGTTTTCAAAAACTGTTCCATCTATACTAAATTAGAAAATGGCTGTGTTTTAACACAAAAAGAAGTCATTGTGGCTGATGCGTCATTTTCTATAAAAGCATACTTAACGAAACCATATCTAGGGGTCAGTTTAAGTTTTGAACAAACCATTTACAATTATAGACTGTAGTGTGCTAGATGCATTGTCGAAAACGATTTCGAAATATTAGCAAGTTGATTTCGAATTATCCTAAAAGCTATTCAAACAAAGCTAGAAACTGTGGATCACATTATGTATGTAGCTTGTACTCTACACAATTGGTTACGAAAAAATCAAACAATTACATCACTCCTATTTGTGTAGACCGTAAACATTTGCATGCTTTTAGTTTGTTTGACGTTACGTGGAGATCTAAAATGAGCTCTTTAAACATCATCTTGTACCAGGGTAATAACAACTCAGCAATACTTGCCAGGGAGAAAAGAACTCACATCACTAATTTTTTGTGAACAAAGGAAAAGTAGCTTGGCTAAATCATATCATTTATTAAAAAAATTATAATGTGTGAGTGTATTTTTTCATTGCTTGTTAACTAAAATTTTTGCTTATAATAAACAATTGGTCTGAATACATACCTGTGTTTTACGCTTTTTTAAAAATGAATTAAATTCGGTGAACCATTTCATTTATAACCACTAGCACCAGATGAGGATGACTTCTTAATCTTATCTAATTCAAGATAGTAGGTAGAACGAATACTTTTATTTTTATTTTTCACATCCTCCACTGTAAAACCTTTAATGTGCATATGATTCCAGTTACACTGGAAAGCTGGCGAAGGTTTAAAAAGTAGACCGGCAATCCAAGTAACTATACTGGATACTAGATTGCTGGCATTTCAGTGCCCGTCTATAGTGCTGGACTGGAATAATGTAAACCGGTCCAAATGATAACAAAATTATGTCTCGACAAATTAATATGAAGAACACTCAAAATTTAAAAACAATAAAAATAGTTAATAATAATAATAATAATAATAATAATAATAATAAACGACTTTATTAAAAGATAATGTTAGTATGATACAATGGGCGAGATTTAGCTAAAGCTACTCTTACACCTACCCCTAAAAGCTGCTCGATTATAAAGGCAGTTTTTTGTTTTGTTGAAGAAAAAAAAAATATATATAAAATATAAATAAATATAAAATACAAATGTAAAACACAAAGATCCAATTCATGTTCAAGATAAATTACAATTAGGAATAAAATAGGGCGTTACATTAAAGAATATAATATACAATACAAATTTTTATATAAAAAAAAAATATAATGGTTAAAATAGTTAAGATACTAAGAGTGATTGTTTTAATTTTTTTTTGAAAGAACTTACAGATTGAATACACTTAATATTACTGTCTATGTTATTGTACAGTTTTATGCCATTGTATATAAAAGATCTGGTATATGTAGATAAGTGGAATTGAGTCATATTAAGCAAATACTTGTCTCTAATAAAACGATTATGAAGGGACATTTGAGGAATTAATTTGTTTTTTAAGTAGGTTGGTTTAGAGGTTATCATAATTTTTTGAATGCATGTTAAAGTGCTGTATTCACACAATTGTTGAATATTAAGCCAATTTAGGGTATTAAATGGTAATGATATATGGTCATATTTTCTTAAATTGTAAATGAGCCTGCAACATGTGTTTTGAATAACTTGTAACCTGCGTTTATTTTCACTTGTTAAACACGGGTAATAAATAATCAAACCATACAATATTTTAGACACAACTAAACTTTCAGTGAGACAGATTTTCATGTTTTTTGTCAGTATGTGTTTGCTAGCAGAAAGTAAGCGCAGTATTAGATAGCATTATTGCAATACATGTTGGATATGGGATTGAAATCTAAAGTCTTCATCAAAGTAGACACCTAAATTTTTGGCAGATTCTACAAAAGGTATTAAGTCATTTTTAATTTTTATAGAAATGTTAAGTTTAAGATTAATTCTGTTGAGTTTGTTGCCAAGAACTAAAATTTGAGATTTTGATGGATTTAATCGCAAATTGTGTGCATTACAGTATTTGGAAATTGATGATAAATCTTCATTCATTTGAGCAGTTGCAATCTGAAAGTCACAGAATTTAAAGTCATGATATATCTGAGTATCATCAGCGAAAAATTGAGCTTGACAATATTTAATTTTAGTATATAAATCAGATGTGTACATTTTGCCATTAGCACACGGTGATTTATAGTATCAAATGCTTTTGAAAAGTCCAGTAGTACCAAAAGGCACATTTTCTGTTTATGTATTGATGACAAGATATTGTCTGATAAGCAAGCCAGAGATGTAATGGTACTAATACCTTTTTGAAAACCTGATTGATGTAGAGGAATAACACTGTTTTTAGACAAATATTCGTTAATTTGCTCGTAAGCTATCCTTTCCAAAATTTTTGATAATAGTGGTATTAAACTAATAGGTCTTAACTCATTGAAGTCAGTTGGATTGGAACATTTGGGCAATGGTATATATTCCAAACATAAATTTATAATATGTAAGACATAAATTCCAATAACAGAAAAGCATAATCTCAGCATTTGTGGAGTAATACCATATATACCACAAGAATTTGATTTAATTCTATGTAATGCATTAGTGATGTCATTTAAACAAACAAAATTGAACTTAAAGCTTTTATATGGCTTGAATTTATTAATTCTATAAAAGAAAATGCTTTCTGCACATTGTACGTCACTGTTTTGAAATATGGATGTAAAATAATTATTAATTTTATAGGGATTTTGTAAATTAAAGGGTATTTCTGCTGAGTTTGAAGTATATACCTTCAATTCTGATAGAGTTTTATAAAACGATTTAATGTTTTTGCTTTGATGCAACTGTACCATATAAGCACTTTTTTTAGATCTTAAACATGTTAAAGCATAATTTCTAAGATTTTTATATTCTTTCCAACTATTAAGTGTTTTATTTCTTTTGTATCTTGTCAATGCCTTATCCCTTTCTTTGAAAATTGATTTTAGATTAGGTGTTAACCAGGGAGCTTTTGGCTTTTTAATGCGAGCTGTTTGAAAAGGACAATGTGTATTAAATAAATTAATTATATTTTTAGATAAAAATTTAACTTTTTCCTCTATAGTGTTAAAATATAAGATACTATGCCAAGGAACGTTATACAAATCCTAATTGAACATATCAATATCTAGATTACTGAAATCCCTATATGTAACAAATTTATCTTGTACAATTTTTTTATTTGTTTTAAGCTGACAAAATGTCATTTGGTGGTCACTAAAATGGTCTATATTAATTGTACCTTGTTCCGTAACAGTACTTGGATTATTAATGGGGTCAATTAACGTGGCACATGTTTCAGTTATATGAGTTGGTTCAGTAATGAGCTGAACCAAATTAAATGAACTGAAATAGTCCTGCATTTTATTGTTCGAGATGAACATATCAACATTAGCATCACCCATTATCAGGACATTGTCATAATTTGTGATAATTTCTGGTATTATATTGTCAAGACATTGTAGGCAGTTGAGCAAATTCTCTTTAGACTAGTTTTTAAGGTCTCGTTCTATAACCCTTAATTGCCGTGCGAAAACTGTGTTGTCTATTTTTTTATTGAATTAAATTGAAGGAAAGAAGCTGCCTGTATTCGCTTCCTTTAAAGGAAAGAAGTAAGATGCTTGTATTCGCTTTCTAAACAAAAAATAAATTCCGTTTTTCACGAGGCTCTTGTATGAGATATAAATTAATTTTTTAAACTTCTTTTTAAAATTTCCCATAATAAAAAATTAATTAATACAAACAATGTGTAATTCCAGCAACATTAATGGAATTACTAAACCATATTGAACAAATTTATATTGATTTAAAAAAAAGTAGAAATATAATTTCCACTGAGATATTTTTTTAATGACAATAATTGACTGCTATTTACACCCACATACACTGGTAGTTGGTTCAAGATATGATCATAAAATGTAATTTCAAAAAACGATATGGACATCGACTGCCAACTAGACACCAACTTCACAAAATGTCCCTTTCTTAGGAATATTGCGTGCGGCGATAATTAAAATTTAAATTAATAATATTTTTATACAGGATGTCACACATTGAAAATAAAATTAAAAAAAAAATTATAATATTACATGAGTGAATTTCGATCCCTAAAGCCGACTGAGCGATTTGTGTAGCGAAAAGGGACGGCTATTATTATTATTTGCCATGGTGCTCCGGGGCGACTTAAAGATGATTGTTGGCGCCATTTGACTTAAATGTGAGGAAAACCTAGAAAACCCCACCCACCATCATATTATAATATATTGATCAATATTAATTAACATATTTCAATATTTATTCCTTAAATATAAATTGATTATTAATTCTTAAGATTATTAGTAATTTTGTAATTATTTTAAATATACATATGTTACTGTTTTTTCACATTTATTATTATTCTCTACTTCCCTTTCCCAAACCAGTTATCAAATATGGCGAATATTTGTGAAGCCTCGGCATTTTTACTTTCCTATCTGTATACAGATATAAGGAAAGTATAGGAATCATGATTTTTTTCGACCTCGAGTTTTCGACGGATTTTAACGTTTTGAGGTCCCCTGAATCTGTTTTGACTATTTTCGCGATGATGTCTGTGTGTCTGTGTGTGTATCTGTGTGTCGCATAACTCATGAACCGATACACAGAATTACAATAAATTTTAAACTTAAGCTTTTTTCCAACATCCAATGAACTAATTAGATTTTGGTCAGAGTCCGAACATCTGGGGGGTACTTTATAGGTGGTCATTTTTATATTTTATGGAATACATCTGTTATTTACGTTTGAGGAAGAAAATTCTTTGAATAAAAGTTACTTCTTATATTATTATCTAAAATTTTTGTTTTAAACAAAATTGTTCTAAAATGGTCCGTATTCGAGAAATTTGACAAAATGTAAAAAAATATTTTTTTATAAAAATTATTCAAACAAAAGTTGTTTATAATATAATTTTCTATAATTTTTATCCTATACATAATTTTTCTAAAATAGACCGTATTCGAGATATTTAAGAAAATGTGTAAATTTCGAAATTTAAAGAAAACTTAAAAACGGACCAAAAAAAAATTAAATTTTAAACTTTTATTTCGGCCTGACGTGAAATGATTATATTTTAGACAAAGTCGGAACATCTGGGGGGTACTTTATAAGAGGCCGTTTTTATATTTTATAGAATATATCTGTTATTTATGTTTGGAGAAAAAAAATATTTAAAAAAAAGTTACTTCTAATATAATTTTTACTTTTATGTCAAAATTTCCTGAAATAGTCCGTATTCGAGAAATTTGACAAAATGTGCAAAATTCTGATTTTTATGAAAATTGTTGAGCTAAAAGTTGTTTGCGATATCGATCTTTATAATTTTTGTTTATACATGATTTTTCTAAAATGGACCGTAATGGAAAAATTGTAGGAAAAGTGCTACATTTAAATTTTTTAGTATGTTTGTTTTCAATGAACATCTAAAGAAAAATGTTTCGAGGTAGATGTATGTGGAAAATGTATATATTTAGTTTATCCTTTAAACATGTATAGAGGTGCTGCAATAGGTTGTACAAAATAAAAAGCCTGTAATAACTAGATAGAAAAGTAATGTGTTGGACACATCAGATTTTTACTCCTAAGGACCAGCAGTCTTTAACTTGTTGCCAAAGCCGCTCCACTATGCTATTAAAAGATATTTTTTATTAATTTTATTTATTCTTTTTTTTTGCCACTGGTAAATGGATATTCCTTCAGGACTCCAGGACCCTTTGGTTGCTGACAGTACTGCATTAATCCTTTAATAGTATATTGACAACAGTAGTTACAAATAGGTATTTAGACTGGTTAGTTGTTGCATTTGGTGACAACGGCTGTCCTCTAGACTGATTGTTAGAAAGTATCCTTAATGAATTAGTATCTAGTAAGTTAATTTAAAAAGTGAATTTCGTAGAGCAATTTTTGTGCTGTATACGTGGGTAACGCAATAAAAATGCATATCAATGTACACCCAACTATATAGCGTAATTCGGTTATTTAACTGTACTTATTTGCATTAAAACTCGATACGCCTCTGTGGCATCGCTATGTCGCTATCAGATCACGGCGATTAGATACGAAACATAGCAAGGGACAGTAACAAAAGCAAATCAACCAAATCGGCTACCAAAACGATCAGGTTGAACGTATTATATAAATTAACGGTGAGAACGCGCGATAAATCTAACGAGTAATTAGTACTTCCGATGCACTTAGCTTGCACCAGTTATGACATAAAGAAACAAATGATTATAGATAACCGATTTATCTTCTACAAAAACATATTTTCTCTAAAATATAGGATACAAGTAAACTTTTCATAGTATACTGAAAAGATATAGCTGTACAATGGATAGTCTTTAATCAATTAGTTAACACATTAATTTAATTAACACTTCAGATAAATAAAAGAAATATAGACAGGTAAAATTTCTGGCTTTTTTGATACCAAGATATACACTTCCTTCTATTAGTTTTTCTCTCTTTTAATTCCTTAATATGTTGCATCCATTTTTAAATTTTAGCGGCAAATTTAGTCAAAACTGTTAATGGGCAATTGGAAATTTTCAGCTTTGTTTGTATATTTCTTGAGACCAGATTTTTAACATTTTTAAGAGTTTCTGGTACATTTTCTTTTAAATTAATTTCATTAGTTTTTAGGGTAAAAATTATTATTAAATGTTTTGTTTGCTCTAAAACATTCATTTACAGAAGTTCCACCTCGTTTTATAGGTAAGTAAACAACAAATATAGACGGTTCCTTTCTTTTACTTTTATTTTTAGGGTTTTGACAACGTTTTCTTACATTTAGTAGGCCAGTGAAAGAGGTAAAAGGTAATAAAAAATATTACTTTTTTGTTTGGTGTTTACTTTACAATATTTAACTCAATAATAGGTCATATTACAGAAAAAACACTGCTCATTTTCAAGCTCATAAAATCCTTAGCTCAAGACAGGTCGAGAAAACAGTAGAGTCAAGTTGTAAGTTTGAGAAAGACACCATGTCCTTACAAATATTAGAAATTTGAACTTGTCCCCCCTCCCACCTCGAAAGAAAAGACAACAAAACGTAAATGGATATCATTTGAGTGAATTTTAGGAACAATAAATAATAAAATACTGTTTCACACTCACAAACACATAAAACTGACGCACTTAGTGAAAACATTTAATGTGCTAAATGGGAAACATTTAAGAAAACGTCAGAATTGATCACATGGAAATAGGAAAATATTTCTAATTCCTCGATAAGTCACATAATAATATCGTAAAATAACGACCTGAATGATTCCATCAGCTCCTGGATAAGGTGCTTCTACTCTCCCGAGAAGCCAGTTGAGAGGTGATAAGTCTATAACATTGATAAAAACTAGCGTAGCAAATTAGATTTTGGAGCTACTTCTTTTTTATTTCTGTCTCTCTTGGAGATCAAAAACATACTACAATGACCATCGTCGCTAGAAATGTTGGTGCAGCTGTTGGAAATGCTTGAATTTTGAGAGTCAGTTGACGTTAATTCCTAGTAAATCTGGAACTTGTCCGTCACTCATAAATTCCCCAATTGAGACCAATCATCACTTAAGGAACTGTAGTCTGAAGATACAAAACCAGTTTAGGTACTACGAGAGCTAATATCTCAAAAGAACAAAGACTAGCCTGCATTTTCATCACATGAGAAACTGTCCTCCGGCTCCAATGGAGGTGATCTCTATATTTAATGATAGAGAATGTTACAAAAAGGAGAAGATATAGAATGATGCAATCGGTATTCACATCCGAAATTAAAAATAACATAAATTCAATCTCCTTTGAAATAAAACAATGCAAAGAAAAATTAAATTACCTTTATTCTAATAAAAGACTTAAAAGAGGAATCTTAAACGGTCTAGGTTATACAGTATGTCCCCCTAGGTTGGAATTATATGGAAAACTTTTTATTATTAATTTTAGGAAAAAAAGTAATTCTCCATAAAAAGTTCTGCATTATCTAAAACCTAGAATACAGTCATCAAATATCAAAGTTTTTTAGTGGTATACGAGCAGTGGTATACGAAAAATATGAGTTTTACTCAAGAGTAAAGTACCTTTCGTCTTTATACGACTGATAAAATTTGATATCTGATGGTTGTATATTAGGTTTTAGACCATGCTCATTTTTTATAAAGAATAACTTTTTTCCCAATATTAATAATAAAAAAGAATTTCATATGTCGCCAATTTACGTAGAGAGTTGGTGGTGGCATAAGAAATTTTTTTATTACTAATTTTAGGAAAAAAAGTTGTTCTTTATAAAAAGTCGAGCATGGTCTAAGACCTAACATACAACTATCAAATATTAAATTTTATCAATCGTATAAAGAATAAAGGTACTTTACTCTAGAGTGAAACTCAAATTTTTTGACAAACCTCGTATACCACTGAAAAAATTTGATAATTTATGACTGTATTCTAGGTTTTAGATAATGCAGAACTTTTTATGAACAATAACTTTTTTCCTAAAATTAATAATAAAAAAGTTTTCCATATGTTTCCAACCTAAGGGGACATACTGTATATTTAAAAGTATTTCGGGAAACCTAGACTCCGAATACGGCAAAAGATATAACGACGCTATTATCATACTAAATTCAAATCAAAAGGATATTGCAAATACGCTGTATAATCAGATATCCCTAACTACTAATATAAGGCAGAAGCGATGACTAGGAAAAGATCAGAAGGATAAGATGACAAAGGACTTAGAGGTAACGAATTAAGTATACTCTATAACTTAGAATCATTAAAAAGTCTTTATAGTATTTTTATTACAAATCCCGATGCACGTCAGAGATCATTTATGACGTCACGGCCTTGCAGTGTTGTCTAATCGTCAGAATAGTTAAGGAATTCAAAAAGTTTTAAAATTGTAGGGTTATGTACTTGTTTGTTATGTTACTAGGAACAATTAGTTCTAAATGTATATAACTAATGGAAAATATTGAATTCTTTTATGCATAAAATAAACATCTGAACAAAAAGCTGTAAACATATTGGAAATCATGGAAAATAAAACTGTAAAGTAGATGGATCAAAATTGGTCCAAAATTAGCACAGAAAATATCTCAAAATAGAACAAATAGAAGAGACGAACTGGCAGGTACGAGTCATATCTACACTGACAGTTCTGAAACAAAACAAAGCTTAGGATGTGGAATATACTCCATATTCTTAACCCTAAACATAAAATGGGCTGTGAGCAATAGTATCAGTGTATTTCAAACAGATCTAACGGGGATTTTCATAGCAGCAAAAGAAATAACCAGTAACAATATCACTGGAAAGAACATGCTCATCTATGCTAATAGCAAACAAGCACTACTCACCCTGAACAGACCACGAATTTACTCAGGGTTAGTACTAGAATATCACGAAGCTTTGGCTGAAGTATCCATCAACAATGTGGTCACCTTAAGATGGATCAAACCTCACGCCACATCGAAAGGTAAGCGTCTTGCTGATACACTAGCCAAGAAATCAGCAAACCAAATACTTTTTGGACCTGCCCCTTCTATTAACCTGACAAAATTGGTAGTGACAGACCTAATCAAAAAACATTTTCTTGTGAAATTCAAGGAAAGATGGGATGAAACAAGAAATTGCAGAGTTGCTAGGGAGCTCTTAAGTTATTCTGACAACACTGCAATAAACAAATACTTGACTATGACTAGACAGAATCTGCGCCTTGTCACATACATTCTAACTGGCCATTGCCAAGTACGGAAGCATCTCCATATCCTGAGGCTGTCAGAATTCGCACTCTGCAGAGGATGCGAACAAGAAGATGAGACGCTCTCATTTATTAGAAGATTTGTGTTCGGCGAGTATCGGCTAACTCCGGCCGATATAAGAGAAGCATCTCTTGGCGACGTTGTCAACTACATTAAATCTGTAGGCTGGCTTACGAGCTAAGAGGTGCCTATCATCTCATAAATATGCACAATGGTCCTAATAAGGCCTAAGTGCCGTGGGGGTAACAAACCCTTCACACGTTAAAGAGAGATATAGATCTCAAAATAATTTTATTTCTTCAAGAAAACTATTTACCAGAACTACATTTTCAAAGATATAAACCACACCACCCCGTAACATTCAAAAGATATTTAAAAATATGAAAACTACAAAGGCACATGGAGGAGTCATAATGTCAGTAGATACCTAAACTCAAAGAATTAAAGTTTAAAATTGCTAAACTATTTGAATACAAGAAGGAAATTGTTAAAATATTTGAGTATTTAAGATAGAAATGCTTCAAAAATAGACTGACATCGCTGCTTCTTTTCAACTATAAAGTTATTGAAACGTGTACTCATTACTCAAACATCTATCTAGATTATTTAATTTGTTATGTTAGTTTTTTTATATCATAGTAAATACACTTGGCCTAATATTCCAACCTCTTATTTAAAAGTAGTTTGCTAAAATGAAACGAGGCTTTTTTCCACAAAAAATGAAACATTAAAAAGATAATTAGTTATTTGTTTATGGATTGATACTTTTATTATCTGGAAACAACTTATTATTATTTTATAAATTAAAACAAACTGCACAAATAAAAATTAGTTATCTATTTAAATTTTCTTAGCTTATGTGTTTAGAACCAGAAAAACAGAAGTCATCCTTATAAGTTTTAAAAATACCAGTTTCCTCTACATTTGCCTCAGGAAAGGCGAAAGCATATTTCTTTGGTAAAAGGAAACCAACTTCTTGAATTTTCCAAATTGAAATGGTTTCGATGCAATTTCAATATTTTAAAACCGCATTTCTCGGATATTTCTAGTATCATCAATACTCAGCTTTCTGAGAATGAAAGCAAAGTTATCAGTAAAAGCTGCAATTTGCATATCTTCCACTCCAGGACTCGGTAGCAGACCGAACTCGAATCGGGAAATAATCAGAAATTTACGGGAAATAGCAACACCATATCGTATAATACGGTTAGTGTCGAAGTTCGTCTGAAACTAATGCTTTCTGAATTGGCTTCTGATGTCACTGAACTATGAATACTACTTCGACAGAGGCGCCGATCAAACTAAAATTCTTTGCTTCTATGATCTTACTAAAAATGACTAGAAATAATTTAAAGTGTTCGCCCAAATTTTGGAATATTGTTAGAAAGTGTTTTAAAAGTAAAAATATTTAAACATAAATCAAAACCATTCTTTATTTTAAAATAAATTCACATCACTGTATATGTGTTGTGTCAATAATCTACCAGCTCAAATGTGTCGTAAAAAATAGAAAAAAAAAATACTTTTTAACATTTTAGAAATAAAAAATAAATTTGATAATATGTTCTATGTCCTCCAAGTGCCTTAAAAACAGCTTAAAAACGTTTTTGTATACTTTCCTTTACATTATTAGACACATCTTGCCTGATTTGCATCCAAAGTAGAGGCCATAGTTCTCTTATATGCTAATGAGTTTCAGGGCAGGTACCATCTAATGCTCTACAAACTTGAAGACAAGAATGATCAATGAAGTTGAGATCAAGATACCTCAGGGGTAATCTAAAATGACGAATACCTTGATTTTGTCGAGCATCAACTACAGTGGCAGATCGGTGCATTATCTTTAAGGTAAAGGAAAGTAAGTCTTTCGCATTTGTCGTCTAAGTTGAGTTGAACCATTCTTAAAATCTCTTTAAGATGGAACTAAATTCGTTAATCTTTTCACAATAAAAAACTTCCTATTTCGGTTTCTACAGGTATCGAGTTGTGCGTTCTGAGCTGTCCTGACAGTTACTATTGACCTTCCCATTCTAATCCATTCCGCAATCGTTTTAAACCGTTCTACATAAAAGCGTATGCTTCCTTAATCTTCCAACTCCCCTTCCTGCTACTCTGTTTCATCCTTTGCATTTTAATTTAAAAATAAAATTATTTACCGCGAAACGGGGCTACTTTGCCACCTTTGTGCGCGCTGATGGTTTTTATTTCTCTTTTTCAAATTTTTTCAGGTTCTAATTGACTGGACCAAAAGAATGCAAAACTACGAAAAAGACCCTGATGCCGGACCTACCACGACTTTACTAAAGAACAGGTGGCCAAAGCAGTGAACAAATAATAGGCGTCCAGAGTTTATCAAATTCCACAGAATACTTTTACTTATAGATACGTTGTTAGGCATACAAAATCTAAAGGTCATCCAACTATCCTGAGTCCAGAGGAAGAAGCCATCATTGCAAAAACCCTTGGCGTTGTTGCAGATTGGGATTTTCCGCTTATAAAAGCCGATATTAAGCAAATAGTGAAAACAAATTTGAAGCGTCATTTATTAGAGAAACAATCTGTCTGTGAAGATAGCATCTAACATAAAAACATCCCGCCCTTTTGTTGATCAAAATTAGGTTAATACTTTTAAAGACAACATAACACCGACTTTGTTAGAATCTACAGATATATGTAATTATGACTAGACGAATATATACTAGATGACTCTGGAGCAGGAAAAGTCATTGTTCCTAGAAAGTGCAAAAGCGTGGAATGGGTTTAGAATTTCTCGAGAATAACAATCAGCACTGTTGTGTGCGGAACTGCAGGTGGTGCTTTTACCACCCATGGTTGTTTATAAGGCCTCCAACGTTTACGAAAATTGGTGTTTCAGTGAGCCTACTGGAACTGTCTATGAAAAGTTGGTTCGACGCCAATTTCTTTGAGATCTTAAATTTTAGTGCCACACATTTAACAAACTAGGCAACTAGGGAGATAGTCATCGTAGTGGGCGATAATTTGGATAGTCATTTCTCCTCAAACGTCATTTGGATTGCACAAGAACAGTATATTTATGTAACCGCCAAATGCTACGCACTTAATGCAGCCTTTGGACGTGACAGTTTTTACACCTATAAAAAGAATATGGCGAGTAATTCTAGACACGTGAATCAAAGAGAGTCGCTATCCTGGTTCTATTTATAAGCAACAATTTCCTGTGCTTCTGAACAGATTCAAGTCAACGTCAAACAAAATTTATTGACTGACTTTAGAGGCACCGAATTCTTTTCATGGTATCCATAGAACGTTTTGAAAAGGTTGTCAAATATTGTAATCTTGCAGGAAGAGGTAGGGTGTCTACTGGATGCATGCCTTATTGAACTATTTACAAAAACACAGATGTGTTGCTAAAAATGGTCTACCAAACGTAAGCGTGGGAAAAAGGTTAATAATTTTGCCTTTATCTGTAACTGCATATCATTCGGGTGACATCCCAGAAAAACCACCTGATGGTCAGACACCATTACATCCCGTTTACAGAAACCTGGAACGACCAACAGGAAAGAAGAAAGCAAATAGTTTTCAAAAGAAAATACAACAGAAGAAGCTGCAACAAGCATAAAGAAAAGGGTCTCTAAAAGAATAAAAGAGACAGAAGATAAATGCGGAAATTGTGACCATTTGTTATAGTGATACCGCGAGACGAGAGATTCTCTTCTCTCGTGTCGTCTTGTCTCGTCTCGTCTCGAACGAGACGAGATAGACATTTGCTCTCGAAAACAGATTCGAGACGAGACGAGAGAGTGTCATCTCTCGACGAGAATTTCTCGTTTCTCTCGAGCTCTCTCGGGCTCTCTCGAAAAATTTTCTCTTTGCTTATTTGAAATTTTCAATTGCTTATTTGAAATTTTCAATTGCTTATCGTAACTTAAAATTTTAACATATTTCGAGATTTCGAGATAGCCAAAAACTTAACAATAATACACCTATTCTATATATATTAAATGGTAACAAATGATACTTCTGTTATTAGGAGTTTATAAATAGTGATTTATAAGAAAAAATATTTCTTATTTCATTTATTTAAAATTTATACAATCATTTCTTATATTTAATCCATTCTACTTCTCTGAGGTTACTTTTGAAGATAAGTTGAAAATTTTTAAGCGTTTCTTCGAAAAACTGTCAAAGAAAAGGTAATACAAACGAATGTATTATATACAGTGAGGACGAAAATTGTACCCTCCTTTATTTTAATTTCTTAGTGAAAAAAGATAATGACAAAACAAAAACGAAGTAAACTCAAGAAATATTATATTTTTGTTATAACAAGATGCACTTTACTTGAGACACGTAAGATAGAGGGAGATAATAGCTTTAAATTTTCTAATGGAAGGTAGGGTCATGTGATACCTCATTTGAAAGATATTTTCTATATTTTTACGTTCATGTAAGCAGATTTAGGTTTTTACAGAAATTACATAAAATAAATTCATAAAGTAGGTTAAATTATTTTTTTTTTATTTACCACTTCAACCTCAAAGGATCATCACCGGAGGAGTATACAATAGATAATTTAATATTTTGGCTAGTATAGGGTATAGGTATAGGGTAAATGTCAGTATCTTTTATAAATTTAAGTAATTTTTTACTGATACATGGACTTAACACTGCACAAATGTCAATTTTTGTAGCTGGTACTTTGTTCTTATACAGACATGTTCTGGGCCTTTACTAATAAATTAAATTCTTGATAACTATCGTATTAACAATTATTGTTTATTTCTAAGGAAACGATTCTTGTATTTACTAAAATAAATTGAGAATATCAAAGGTGATTTAAAATCCACTTGACGTATTAAAAAAAGCTCATTAAAAAATTATCTTCTAACATCATCTAACATTTCTGGGATTATTGCGGCACACAAAATGTAATTTTTGTAAAAACAAAAAATAAATAAAACTGTGCTTGGACGTAAATATAATCAAAATATCTTTCAAATGAGGTATTACATGACTTTATTTTCCATTGGAAAATTTAAAGATATGCACGTCCTCTATTTTACGTCTCAAGTAAAGTGCATCTCATTATAACAAAAATATCATATTGTTTCTCTAATTTCACATCGTTTTTGTTTTATGTCTTTATCTTCTTGCATTTTGAAAACATACTACAAAATGCTTTTATTTGACATCGCAGGATTGCATTAGATAAATTCTAACTTTTAATTTAACCTCTTCCTCCCCTTCCCAACAGACTTACAAGACAAAGTATTTTCATTTTTAGTTAACGCCTAATCTCGGCCACTTATTACAAATTTTAATTGTAAAACGACTGTGTCAGACGGACAGACAGACAACATAAGTGTTTCTTATTGACAAATTTGGGTACTAATGCTCAAATTACTTGAAAAATTCTTTGTTTTTGTCTTAAAAATTTTACCGTTTTTTCATGTTTCACCTTTTTCAAATTTAAATTTGATATTGTTTTATCACGAGAGAAACGAGATGAGACGAGACAAGACGAGAGAAAGGCTTTTTTGAGCGAGACAAGCGTCTTCTCGTCGAGACAAGAGATCAGTTTTCTCTCGCCCTACGAGACGAGACGAGAGAGACCACTCTCTCGTCTTGTCTCGCGGCATCACTAATTTGTTAGTTCCCTATGCATGCTAGCAGACATTTTTTGACTACGCATACAAAATGGCAATGTCTAATTAGTTGATTTATTTTAGTCCAAAAATAAAAAAAAATAAAAAAGTTACAGAATAAAATGTATCCAAAAGGTGACACAGTAGCTCCTTTTTACGTTATCTTTTGTAATTTCTTTTTTTTATTTAAACTTTCCAACTAAAGAATAATCCATTATAACAATTACATTTTTATTTTAACTTGACTTTTTTACCATCCACAAACTAATAATATTTCCATAACGATTTTCCATATAAGTATGCATGTGCGCCGATACTATAACTCCAAAACAAAAGTTCCGATCGACTTGCGGTTTTATTTTACTTGATAATTCTTCCACCATCGAGCCCTATTTATTTTCAGAATAAATATTCGGTTCAACTTTACTTTTTTAAATTATTCTTAAAGTATTTCTAATAAACAATGCATATTTCATGCTTAAGCAGTAAAGGTTTCAACTATTTTTACATGAACCTTAATAATAATAACTTTATTGTATATACGATCAAAATACATTTCATGGGACAAGTCAAAAGAAAAGTTATAAGTTAATATTAAAAATATAAATAAGATTAAACAATTAAAATGTGAAATACAAATATTCTTTAATAGAATAAAAACAATAGCTTCTCTAAGTTACTCCTAAATACTTTAAAAGTTTCTATTAATTTTACATTATTCGGAAGTTTATTATATACCAGGATACCCATGTATTGTAGGCATTTTTCGTAAAATACAGACTTATGATGGTATCATTAAATCACATCTAGTACGAGTCAAATAATTATGATAAAACTTATTAATTTGAAAATGTTCTAGGTTTGGTTTAACGTACATTAAAAGCTAAAATATAAATACAAAGAAGTAGCAAAATACGGTGGGTGTCTATAACTTAACGATGCTACATTTCTCACAGCTTTTTTTTTGAAGTCAAAAAACCCTCAGTACATGAGTAGATAATCTTCAAAAAATTAAACCAAATGTGAAAAGTGAATAACAATGTGCGTAATAATATGTTAAGAAAACAGATGTATTGGTAATATTCCTAAGCCTAAAAAGTGCAAAGCATACAGACGAAAGTTTTTTACACAGTAAATCAATATGAATTTCCCAACTTAATGAATTATTAATGTAAACACCTAAGAATTTTGTATACTGAACCTGATGGATTGATTTACCACCTACTCCCATTAAATTGCTCTTATAAATATCATTAACCCTGTGAGTAAAATAAATAAACATTTTATTTATAATGAGTTTATTATCCTCGAACCATCGCGCATCGTACCAACTTGTCTATTCTGAATTGAAATTCTACAGATATTTGCGAGATATAATTGTTGCAATATAGCTAGGAAGTATCATGATAAGTCGTTAATAAAAAAATAAAATAAAGGTGTCCCAAGGACAGAGCCCTGAGGAACTCCACAACTAATTAAACGTGTTTCTGATAGATGATAATAAACAACTGTTGATTTCTCTCAGATAAATAGGAACTTCCTCTAAAACAATACTTACCAAGTTTAAAATTAAGTATAGCATGATCTACTAGATCAAAGGCTTTGCTTAAGTCCATAAAAATACCTACACTTTTTTTGGTTTTATTTAAATTATCATAGAGGTAATTAAGGAAGCCGATAACGGCAGTTTGAGTAGATCCTGAACCCATGCTGACTATCATGAAATACATTATATTTTATTGCGAAGTCTACCATTTTCCTAAACATAATTCTTTCTAATATTTTTGAAATACTGGATAGTATAGATATAGGTCTATAGTTTTTTTTAAATAGTGGTATAACTTTGGCTGTCTTAAATATCTTCGGAAAAACACTTTCTTGGTAAGATCTGTTAAGAACGTTAGTGGTCCAGTAATATAATAAGCAATATATTTAAGAGTATTTGAACTAATTTGAGCAATTCTACAAGAATTAGATTTTGTCATCTCTATTTGACACTTTCTGTAATCAGGCCAAAGAAAATATATGGTAAAATATTTCTGATTTTACATTGCTCAGAAGAAGACTGATAATTAACATAATTCTGTAATAACCTGGTAGAAGCATTTATAAAAAAGTCATTAAATGAATTTGCTATGTGACAGGAATCATAACTTTTCTCGTTATTAATAAAAATATAGATTTCAGCAGAATTTCGCGCTTCATTATTTAAGTCATCATTAATAAATAATTGACCAAACCGCTTTTGATTTGTTAGAGGTCAAGTAGTATACTCGGTCAATTTCTAATCTGTTGGTAACTGCACAGACTTCTATAAAACTTTTTGTTTTTACGGTAATACTTTTCATCATCAGGCGAATTTGAGGCTACGTTAAGGCGATATAATATAGGTTTTGGTTTTTCTGAAGAAATGCGTAAACCATTTGTAATGCAGTTAGACTTGCATTTTGCTTTATGTTTAGCAGTGACTAGTGGAAAACAGATATCCATATAATAAAGGAGACTTTCAGAAAAGTTATTTTTGGACTAAAATAAATCAACTAATTAGACATTGCCATTTTGTATGCGTAGTCAAAAAAAGTATCTTCAATATTTATGGTTTGGATTCATTCATAATGTGCTGTAAAAATAATTAAATAATTAATTTTTTGTTTTTGAATATCAATTTTTACTTTCCTATCTGTATACAGATATAAGGAAAGTATAGGAATCATGATTTTTTTCGACTTCGAGTTTTCGACGGATTTTTACGTTTTGAGGTCCCCTGAATCCGTTTTGACTATTTTCGCGATGATGTCTGTGTGTGTGTGTGTGTGTGTGTGTGTGTGTGTGTGTGTGTGTGTGTGTGTGTGTGTGTGTGTGTGTGTGTGTGTGTGTGTGTGTGTGTGTGTGTGTGTGTGTGTGTGTGTGTGTGTGTGTGTGTGTGTGTGTGTGTGTGTGTGTGTGTGTGTGTGTGTGTGTCTGTGTGTGTGTGTGTGTGTGTGTGTGTGTGTGTGTGTCTGTATAACGCATAACTCATGAACCGATACACAGAAAAACACCAAATTTTAAACTTAAGCTTTGTTTCAGCGTCCAATGAGCTGATTAGATTTTGGGCAGAGTCGGAACATCTGGGGGGGTACTTTATAGGTGGTAATTTTTATATTTTATGGAATATATCTGTTATTTACGTTTGGAGAAGAAAATTCTTTAAATAAAAGTTACTTCTAATATAATTATCTATAATTTTTGTTTTATACAAAATTTTCCTAAAATGGTCCGTATTCGAGAAATTTGACAAAATGTAAAAAAAATAATTTTTTATAAAAATTGTTCAAATAAAAGTTGTTTGTAATATAATTCTCTATAATTTTTGTTCTATACATAATTTCTCTAAAATGGACCGTATTCGAGATATTTGAGAAAATGTGTAAATTTCGAAATTTGAAGAAAACTCAAAAACGGATAAAGGAAAAAACATTAAATTTTAAACTTAAGGTTTATTTCGGCCTGACGTGAAATGATTAGATTTTGGACAAAGTCGGAACATCTGGGGGGGTACTTTATGGGAGGCCGTTTTTATATTTTATGGAATACATCTGTTATTTATGTTTGGAGAAGAAAATTGTTCAAATAAAAGTTACTTCTAATATTATTATCTATAATTTTTGCTTTATGTCAAAATCCCTTTCTGAAATGGTCCGTATTCGAGAAATTTGACAAAATGTGCAAAATTCTGATTTTTTATGAAAATTGTTGAACTAAAAGTTGTTTGCGATATCGATCTCTATAATTTTTGTTTATACATGATTTTTCTAAAATGGACCGTAATGGAAAAGTGCTAAATTTAAATTTTTCAGTATTTTCGTTTTCAATGAATATCTATAGAAAAATGTTTCGAGGTAAATGTATATGTAAAATGTATATATTTAGTTTATCCTCTAAACATTTATAGAGATGCTGCAATAGGTTGTACAAAATAACCGAAAAATGCCTATAATAACTAGATAGGAAAGTCATGTGTTGGACACATCAGATTTTTTTACTTTCCTATCTGTATACAGATATAAGGAAAGTATAGGAATCATGATTTTTTTCGACCTCGAGTTTTCGACGGATTTTTACGTTTTGAGGTCCCCTGAATCCGTTTTGACTATTTTCACGATGATGTCTGTGTGTGTGTGTGTGTGTGTGTGTGTGTGTGTGTGTGTGTGTGTGTGTGTGTGTGTGTGTGTGTGTGTGTGTGTGTGTGTGTGTGTGTGTGTGTGTGTGTGTGTGTGTGTGTGTGTGTGTGTGTGTGTGTGTGTGTGTGTGTGTGTGTGTGTGTGTGTGTGTGTGTGTGTGTGTGTGTGTGTGTGTGTGTGTGTGTGTGTGTGTGTGTGTGTGTGTGTGTGTGTGTGGTGTGTGTGTGTGTGTGTGTGTGTGTGTGTGTGTGTGTGTGTGTGTGTGTGTGTGTGTGTGGTGTGTGTGTGTGTGTGTGTGTGTGTGTGTGTGTGGTGTGTGTGTGTGTGTGTGTGTGTGTGTGTGTGTGTGTGTGTGTGGTGTGTGTGTGTGTGTGTGTGTGTGTGTGTGTTGTGTGTGTGTGTGTGTGTGTGTGTGTGTGTGTGTGTGTGTGTGTGTGTGTGTGTGTGTGTGTGTGTGTGTGTGTGTGTGTGTGTGTGTGTGTGTGTGTGTGTGTGTGTGTGTGTGTGTGTGTGTGTGTGTGTGTGTGTGTGTGTGTGTGTGTGTGTGTGTGTGTGTGTGTGTGTGTGTGTGTGTGTGTGTGTGTGTGTGTGTGTGTGTGTGTGTGTGTGTGTGTGTGTGTGTGTGTGTGTGTGTGTGTGTGTGTGTGTGTGTGTGTGTGTGTGTGTGTGTGTGTGTGTGTGTGTGTGTGTGTGTGTGTGTGTGTGTGTGTGTGTGTGTGTGTGTGTGTGTGTGTGTGTGTGTGTGTGTGTGTGTGTGTGTGTGTGTGTGTGTGTGTGTGTGTGTGTGTGTGTGTGTGTGTGTGTGTGTGTGTGTGTGTGTGTGTGTGTGTGTGTGTGTGTGTGTGTGTGTGTGTGTGTGTGTGTGTGTGTGTGTGTGTGTGTGTGTGTGTGTGTGTGTGTGTGTGTGTGTGTGTGTGTGTGTGTGTGTGTGTGTGTGTGTGTGTGTGTGTGTGTGTGTGTGTGTGTGTGTGTGTGTGTGTGTGTGTGTGTGTGTGTGTGTGTGTGTGTGTGTGTGTGTGTGTGTGTGTGTGTGTGTGTGTGTGTGTGTGTGTGTGTGTGTGTGTGTGTGTGTGTGTGTGTGTGTGTGTGTGTGTGTGTGTGTGTGTGTGTGTGTGTGTGTGTGTGTGTGTGTGTGTGTGTGTGTGTGTGTGTGTGTGTGTGTGTGTGTGTGTGTGTGTGTGTGTGTGTGTGTGTGTGTGTGTGTGTGTGTGTGTGTGTGTGTGTGTGTGTGTGTGTGTGTGTGTGTGTGTGTGTGTGTGTGTGTGTGTGTGTGTGTGTGTGTGTGTGTGTGTGTGTGTGTGTGTGTGTGTGTGTGTGTGTGTGTGTGTGTGTGTGTATGTCTGTGTGTGTGTCTGTGTGTGTGTGTGTGTGTGTGTGTGTGTGTGTGTGTGTGTCTGTGTGTCTGTCTGTGTGTCCGTCTGTGTGTCTGTCTGTGTGTCTGTGTGTCGCATAACTCATGAACCGATACACGGAAAAACACCAAATTTCAAACTTAAGCTTTGTTCCAACGTCTAATGAGCTGATTAGATTTTGGGCAGAGTCGGAACATCTGGGGGGGTACTTTATAGGTGGTCATTTTTATATTTTATGGAATATATCTGTTATTTACGTTTGGGGAAGAAAATTCTTCAAATGAAAGTTACTTCTTATTTTATTATCTATAATTTTTTTTATATACAAAATTTTCCTAAAATGGTCCGTATTCGCGAAATTTGACAAAATGTAAAAAAATATTTTTTTTTATAAAAATTGTTCAAACAAAAGTTGTTTGTAATATAATTCTCTATAATTTTTATCCTATAGATAATTTCTCTAAAATGGACCGTATTCGAGATATTTGAGAAAATGTGTAAATTTCGAAATTTGAAGAAAACTCAAAAATGGATAAAGAAAAAAACATTAAATTTTAAACTTAAGTTTTATTTCGGCCTGACGTGAAATGATTAAATTTTGGAAAAAGTCGGAACATCTGGGGGGGTACTTTATGGGAGGCCGTTTTTATATTTTATGGAATATATCTGTTATTTATGTTTGAAGAAAAAAATTGTTCAAATAAAAGTTACTTCTAATATTATTATCTATAATTTTTGCTTTATGTAAAAATTTCCTGAAATGGTCCGTATTCGAAAAATTTGACAAAATGTGCAAAATTCTGATTTTTATGAATATTGTTGAAATAAAAGTTGTTTGCGATATCGATCTCTATAATATTTGTTTATACATGATTTTTTTAAAATGGACCGTAATGGAAAAATTGTAGGAAAAGTGCTAAATTTAAATTTTTCAGTATTTTAATTTTCAATGAATATCTATAGAAAAATGTTTCGCGGTAGATGTATGTGGACAATGTATATATTTAGTTTATCCTCTAAACATTTATAGAGATGCTGCAATAGATTGTACAAAATAACCGGAAAAAGCCTGTAATACCTAGATAGGAAAGTCATGTGTTGGACACATCAGATTTTTATATAAAGGATAGGACAAATATGATCAAAAAAACTATTCTATACATTAAAGTTAGTTTAACATCCTAATAATTCTTATCGTCTTTCATTGAAAATTAAATAGTTTCTTGTTTCTAGATAAGATGATAAAAATAAAAGTAATCTTTTTAATTTTTTTTTTTTTATTATTTAGATGCTTAGTTAAAAAAGAGTCTTTTTCTATTTCGCTTCATTTATTATTCATTAATAGTGTGCAATGGATTAAACAGAGATAGTTTGATTTAAACTATGATCACTCAACTAAGCAGCAATTTCTAAAATGATGAGATAAAAATTTCAAAAACTTGATTTGAGCCACCTATTATCTCGAGATTTTACTATTTTATCAATAACATTATTGCATGGAAACTCTATTAAAATAAATTAATTTGTGCTAGAAATTAACAAAAAAATTTTGGTAAAATCTTTAGGATACTAGAACGAACGTGATTAAAAATAATCCAACGGCACTCTTAATAACTATATTCGAAACGTGTGAAAAATATCATGTGGTTCATATCTGCAGACATTCATTTATCTTGTTTACCGAAACAGTTTATTAAAAATATTTATTAACACGTGTCTCTTGATCAAATTTTGTAACAGTGCTATTATCGTGCTTGTAACGCTTGCAAGAAGAATTACTTTAATAATATACATTTCGTCGTCGGGAAATATTTTATCTTTTTTTTATCAAATTAAATTTCGACACGAACCCGGTATCTAGTTTTGTGGAAATTATATATTTTGTAAAGGTCGACACGATAAGGCTTTATGTTCTTGGAACCGACTGGTAATAATAAGACCTGCGATGTAATTTCTGTTGTTCATATGCATTTGTATCTGTAATCCAGTGTCTATTCTCTCTATATACTATGAATATGTGATACTCAATTGTGTAATTTGTTAATAAATATTTTTCAACGTCACTCATAATGTTTGTTCTTCTGCCTATTTAACAGGTTATGGGCCCCGAAGACAAATAATTATAGTTTAAACGTTATTATAAACATAATCGATATGATACAGAAAAATAAGTGCCGCTCAATTAAGCATTCCAACGACCTGTCAAATCAATAGCTGCTGCCAGTGAGAAGGTCTCGTACATCTAAGAAAGTATCGACATAGTCTTGCATCTTGGACATTATTTTTATTCAAAATAGTAGTCGCCAATCTAGTCAATTTATGAAAAAATGTATTAGCCATTTTTTTGTTAATAATATTTATGTTGTGTTCGATATAAAATATTTAAATATAATCCATTATCCATAATTTTACGTATTGTAGTTAGAATACATTGTATGTCGCAATTCTTAGATATACCAAACCTTCCCACTGGCAATTCATTTGGTTGGAAAGCCTAATAAGTCATTGGGAAGCTGAAAGGCGTTTTGCAATGATGATACGAAGAAAAATTGTGGTAAGTCGTAGAAGGATCGATGAATGATGAAGATCCTGATAGAAAAAATAAAAACGAATTAGATGAACTAGCTCTATCGAAAATATTTCCTTTCATTACACCACATCTACATTCTTATGAAGAATCTGCCACAAGGCCCAAGGAAGCATGGGATAATTTGGTTGAAAACATTAGGATATCATGAGATTATTGGCAGCTTGAATGTGTTTGGACAGCTGTTTTCAGTATTTTACTTATATTGCATTTACTTGAATCCTACTTTGTTGTTGTTATATATATTTGTCGTTTACCTATATATTACAGTCCATTTATAATAAGCCTCGAATCGTCTTCAAACAAATTAAATTCTAAAAATATTAAACAAAGACTTTTGAATATGGAGTTTAGATTAGATAATCAATCTGATAATACTACGGTTTTTTTATGGAACCAAAAGAGTTATTATCGAACAACAAAGGTAAAACAATGAGTAAAAAAAGAAGTAGAAATGTAATATTTGTATGAAATGGGGTGTATATAAAGAGTCCACAGAACAATGATAACTCTTTGAGGAACAAGCTTAACCCAAGTTTATCTTATAGCAAATTAAATATTCAAGCTTTTATGACTACATCTGATCGTCAGTGTATTTTGATGGCTGGTATGAATAATAAATATGATGGTAAGTAATTAATATATTCAGGTTATTTTATGGATATTTCTTTTTACAGGGATTGGATGAATGATTTTAATCCTCATACTCCGTCCACTGAGAAGTTATTTGTGCAAATAAAGAAATATTTTTTTCTAAAGCTACAGGTGACGTTTTAATACTGAAAATGGTATTAAATGTGCTATTAATACTTTGCACGTACCAAAATTATCAAAAATTTAGTTTGTTTCTGATAATAATCAGGGAAAAATGTTCAATAAAAATGATAATTAAATTTTTGAAAAAAATTTACCACAGCCAGTAGATTTAATGGCATGTATAAATTAAATACCATTTCTACTTCTAAAGTTTATTAATTTAGAAATTAATAATTGTACTTCTAAATTTGTTCATACTACTAATACAACTTGTTCAAAAATGGGACGTAAGTATTTAGACCATCTAAATAGAAAAGTTATGAATAAATTACTAGAATTTGTAACAGGTGTTAACTTTAAAATTACTTTAACGAACCCTATATAAACTGTTTAAAGGGAAAACAATTCTAGTTCAAGGATAGAAGGCGTCTTATGGCTTGTTTACTCAGATTTAGCCCATGTAAACTCATTCCATTGTAGGTTGTCGTTATATGCTTGTATTCGTAGATGATTTTTCAAGAAAAAAAAATTGTAAATTTTTGAAATATAAATACAAAATTCTTGAAAAATTCAAAACCTTTAAAGCCATAATTTAAAATGAAACTAATAGGAAAATTAAAATTTTTAGTTATCAAACCGATAATGTGGGCAAATATGTAAGTAAAAATTTTTAACGATTTTCTAAGTGAACATGGAATTAAACCTAATGTTACAATTCCAGCGACTCCTGAATTTATTGGTGTAGCTCAGAGAGTGATTAGTTCTATTTGCGATAAATCTAGGTGTAGACGATGCAGAAACAATTTTGGACTAAGCCTGAAATACAGCTGTCTATCTGCTTAACCGTTTGTCTTATAGCAGTATTTTTAATGTCAAGCATGAGCAAGCTTGGTCAAAAATTAAACCAGACTTATCAAACCTTAAAATGTTTGGTTGTCGAGCATTTGTTCGTAAACCAGATTAACTTCAAAACCATGAGATTCTAGAAGGAACGAATATCTATTTGTAGGATATTGTAAAGACTCAGTAATATATAAAGTGCTTCGTGCTAGATATGTTTATTTTCTAACAAACTCAAAATTTTTCTCAGATAGTCCATTCAGTACTAGCAACATAAATAAAACATTTCTGATATCGAGTCAGTAGATGCCAAAGATGCTACATCTAAAGAAAATAAAAATCATGTTCACTATACTGACGTTCAAGAGACTCATGGTCCTCTTATTGTACCTGAAGCTCATAAACGGGTAATGATCCAGGCAATGTCAGAGGAATGTAATTTTTTAATTGCTAAAGAAGTATTTATATTGGTAGATAAGCCTATGAATATAAATAAAGTACCATGTAAATAAGTATTCAAACAGAAAATAATTCCAAAGTCAAAACTTTAAGGTATAAGGCAAGATTAGTTGCTAAAGGGTTTGTACAGAGATATGGTATAGACTATAAAGAAACTTTTGTATCCGTTGTAAGACATGATGTACTAAGATTGCTTATAGGTCTCTCACCAAAGAATAATCTAAGTATAGACCATATGGATGTACAAACAGCTTTCATTACTTACCAACTTTATATGCAACAAACTAAAGCGTTTATACAACCTAATTCAGTACAATATGTCTTTTAAATAAAGCTGTCTAAAACCGGCTTCCAGAATAGTAAATATTTAAGCACATACTGTACTACTAAACGAAGGTTTAAAACAAAGTAATAACGAGACTTATGTCTACTATAAAATTTATACCAAAGGACTATTTTATTTCTGCTCACTGTGTGTAGATGATTTCTTTCTATTACAAAATAACGAGATAAAGTTAACCATTAAGTCACTTTTAGAAATAAAGTATCTTGGCAGGGCTTAATACTGTTTAGGTATCAGAATTACCTACAATGATTCAAATTCAGTTAAAAATACCCATTTAAATTCCAACAGAATCAAATTTAAAATTAGTAAAATTTTATGGTGAATTACCTAATGTTGCTTACCAATGTCTCAATGATAGTTTTATATATTTATTAATTTGCAGTAGACCAGACATTCCATTAGCTGTAAATTATGTAAGCAGGTTTAATAACAATTTTAGAATATATTATTTTAATCGTCTAAAAAGAATCCTTCTCCATCTGAAGGGTTCAGCTGATCAAGAATTAGTTTAAATATCTAGTGGCTGTGATCTTACAGGCTTCATAAATGCAGATTGCGAGTCTGGTTACGTGTTCATGTTTGCTGTAAGCTCAATATTTTGGAGAAGAAAAAAGCAGTCTTCTGTTTCAACATCTAGTACTCAAGAAGAGTATGTTGCGTTACCAGATGGATTGAAAAAAACATTATTTCTTCGATTGACACTATTAGAACTATATAAAGGTTATAAAGCTACCATTGTTTGTTTTTATAGAGTGCTATAAAATTGATTAATTATTTTGTGTATATCACTCATGGTATTTTGAAGCATGTGTATTTCCAAACCAGCTTTAAAATTTACACAAAAATTATGGTCTAAATTGAGAAACTATGTAGAATTAAAATTAGAAGAAAAATAAATAGCTTTTAGACCAAAAATAGATAAATGACAGAAAACATACATTAACAAGACTATTGGAAAAAAATATAGCAGAAGCAAAATAAAAGTACTAGCAATCATTGACATGAGAGCAGCTTTCGATACAGTAGAAGGAGAAAAAAAGGAAAGAACACATGATACTGTTAAAAGCACAGAAACTTGAAGCCCATTCGATTAAAAAAATTTGATCTTTAAAAATGAGGTGGTTATGTTTAAATATTAAAAAAAAAAAGTAAATATGAAAATTGAATTAAATATCGATAAAATTGTAGTGAAGATTCTAAATGAAAAATAAAGATATAGAAATAATACATAATTTTTATCAATCCACAAAAAAAATAATGTCAACCAGAATATACTAATTCCTAATTAAAACAGTGCTAGAACATAAATATATTGATCCAAAAAATAAAATTCAAAATAATAATAATAATAATAATAATAATAATAATAACTTATGCTAACGAACACTGGATACTTACTACAGAGACCAAACTAAATATAACAGATATGAAACAATTGGGAAAAGTTGCTGAGATAGCTAAATATGACAGAATAGGGAATGAAGATACAAGAAATCTAATTACACAGTAGCCAATAATGTCAAAGATCAAACAGAAACAATTTAATAATCACCTAGTTAGAATGAAATGAGAGATAATACCAAGAACATAAATGAAAATAGGAAGTCAAGAAAATGATAACGAAGGAGGCCCATTAGAAAATTAATAGATCACATTAAAGAGATTGGATTTGATAAAAGAAAACCTTTGCTAGAGACAAAGACACTATCTTGAAAGAGTAAAACTAAATTTGGTAAATTTTCACACTTTTATTTTAAAAATATAAAAAATTTTAAAAATACTAACATGACATATGTTTCGAAGTACAACTTCTTTTTCAAATGTGACTAATTTACAATTCGGTATCCAATATATATACGAAATAATTTAACAAAACAAAGTACTTAAGAAAAACATCAATAACATTACAAAATAAACTAACTATTTAAAGTAAATAAGGGTACTTAGGTAATTATAATATCAATCAGATAACAATAAGATGGCACATTACCGGGATTATCTCACAGAAAACTAGGAAAGATATTTAATAAGGGTGAATTATTAATATCTAATTGATCATTTAGTAAGTTATCTGAATTTTTAAATCTATTTATTTCAAGTGTTTCTAAATGGTTTAATTTAAGGCTCTTATTTTCTATATGTAAAATTTCAAAGTTGTCTGTAAAAGAATGATTTT
The DNA here is from genome assembly GCA_927349885.1 of Psylliodes chrysocephalus. Taxonomy (NCBI): domain Eukaryota; kingdom Metazoa; phylum Arthropoda; class Insecta; order Coleoptera; family Chrysomelidae; genus Psylliodes; species Psylliodes chrysocephalus. Next base: position 32,153,469 of record OV651814.1, on the reverse strand, counting down.
CAGCTAAAATATGGTTTGAGTAAGTAGAATTAATTTTGTCTATTGTATAGCTATTATACTTAAATATTATTAAAAATAATAAAGGCCATAGTTTTGGGATATTTCATAAGCCATCACATACTGATATTACAATAAATAATAGTTCATCTCATCCATACAAACAAAAGCTGGTAGCATACAACAGTATGATCCATAGATTAGTTAATATTCCCCTTACCAAAGAGAACTTCACAAAAGAATTAAATATCATTTAACAAATCGCAGTAAATAATAATTTTAATTCAAAGTTAATAGACAACATTTTAGAGAAAAAACTTTTAAACAGGCTATTCAACAAGTTTATCCCATAATTAAAGATCAAAATTGCAGATATAAGAGTCTTACATATATAGGAGCTCCTAGTGAAAAGGTATCATCATATTTGAAAAACCTAAATATTAACGTAGCTTCTAAAACGAATAATACGCTTGGGAAGTATATTAAAAACAATAAAGGTAAAATTAATCCTAATAATAAATCGGGGGTATATAAATTAAATTGTGGTAGTTGTCCAAAATTGTATATTGGTCAAACAGGCCGTACTTTCAAAAAACGCTATTCCGAACATTATAATAGCTATACAAAAAACAAAAATAATTCTACTTACTCAAACCATATTTTAGCTGAAAATCATTCTTTTACAGACAACTTTGAAATTTTACATATAGAAAATAAGAGCCTTAAATTAAACCATTTAGAAACACTTGAAAGAAATAGATTTAAAAATTCAGATAACTTACTAAATGATCAATTAGATATTAATAATTCACCCTTATTAAATCTCTTTCCAAGTTTTCTGTGAGATAATCCAGGTAATGTGCCATCTTATTGTTATCTGATTGATATTATAATTACCTAAGTACCCTTATTTACTTTAAATAGTTAGTTTATTTTGTAATGTTATTGATGTTTTTCTTAAGTACTTTGTTTTGTTAAATTATTTCGTATATATATTGGATACCGAATTGTAAATTAGTCACATTTGAAAAAGAAGTTGTGCTTCGAAACATATGTCATGTTAGTGTTTTTAAAAATTATATTTTTAAAATAAAAGTGTGAAAATCTACCAAATTTGGTTTTACTCTTTCAAGATTAAATGGATTTTCATCAAGTAAAGGCCGAAACAATAAATAATTTACAAAGACACTAACCAGGAATAGCAAGGACTGGAATAAATTGGTCAAGAAAGAGAATCGAACCATACCCGACATCTGAAGAGGCAGAAAAATATGATAAAGAAAATTATGTCTTTACTCTTTTTATTGTATATGGATAGTTCATAGACAAGGAACTGGAATAGGAGTGTATGAGTCTAGAACCAGGAACTCTAAAAGTTTGGGTAAATAACCAAAGTATCTTTCAGGCGGAAATTTAAGCCACTGAAAAGTGTACTAGTTCAGCATCGAGAGAAATTATCGCAGAAATGGATTGTCATGCCCGAAAGCCATCAATGCGCTAAAGTCTTACGTTAGTCAGCTTAAAAATAGTCTGTAGAGGGACGGAAATGCATATAAAAATTGAATGAATTGGGCCTCGGGAAATAACAAGGTAAAGGGTAACGAAATTACAGATAGTACCTATGGCAATGAATAGGGCTCAAACGCCATTTGTTAGACCTGAGCCGTTCTGAGGTATCAGCAGCAATATTAAGAGAGATACAAATGACAGGCTAAGATGCTTTTGGGTGAATATCGCCGGAAAAAAAATGACGTCATACTAAATTTAAATGGCGGACGCAACAAGAAAGCACACAACATTTTCTTGTCTACCATCATGATTAGGGTTGCCACCTTTTTGAAAAGTGAATAAAGGACTATGATGCTGATAGGAGATCCGGTATACAAAAGGTCCTTATCCTTCTACTGACCTGTTTAAAAAAAAACATAAAAATGAAAAGGGTTTGTTGAACAAAAAAAAAATAGGAAAATAAAATAATGTCACTATAAATTCAATGTGGCGGACCCTTAAAAGCTTGTTTCTAAAAATACGTTTTACTAATAATTTTTAAAATTATTTTTGAATTTCAGATGAATCTTACCTACAGCTCCATATTTCACTTGGTACGTCCCTGAAGCAAAAGGTGTTATTAAATATTACGAAAATATTTCTTAATCTTGCGGACTCGTTTTAATTTAATATTCATAAGTCAAACCCGTGACTAAAAGTATCACATTATTATCTTGGTTTCAGGGGCAAGGCCATCCTGACTTACTACCTGATTACACATTTTGTTAACCATGTTTCGATTCACCTGAGGGAATAATTATTCATCAGAATTGTACAAGCGTAATTTTATCTGACACTTTTCGGCTTATTTACATAGCATTTAAGTTGATGTAAAAATGACGACAGACCGTCTGTGCTCCACATGTTAAACGAAAACAAAAAAAAAATAGTTACTTGTATTGTACACAGTAAAGGTCATTCTCACTACAGATTAGAGTTGTAATAATATTTTTATTAAATTATCGCAAATTAGGATTGAGTTCACTCGGTAATTTATTTATGTACTTCATTATATCGGTGATTATTTAATTATATAGCACTCTGCAAAATTATTATTAATTGAGAAAAATACCTATAATTGGTCCTCTCGTCTATCGCGGTTGCTTGCATCTGTCTAGCTTTTCCAAATCGTATTTTTAGCATACATAAACTATTTTATTTTGACTTTTAATCGATATGGGCAACACATGAAACAATGAATCTTTTACGCAAGGACACTTAAATCATTTTTACATGGAACAGTTATCTTGAGGTTGAAGAATTAATATCTCGATTAGCAAAGTTGCTAACACACCTAGTGGATAAAGTATAGATACTTTGTTTTAAAACTAATCTACTTATAAGCCACTCATGGTAAGTTTTCGCGACCAAAATTCATGATCATTAACAAAGAAAGTAAATAATGATAATACATTATTGTTTTAGGCTTTAATGTACTAGTAGTACTCATTATTTTCATAGTAACCTGTTTATTTATTTAAAGTACCTTAGTGCTTAGTAGTTTCCTGCGTTGCTTCTTAGCTTCCTGCATGGCTTCTGACCTCTCAGCTTAGCCTCATAGCCAAATAACTTGCCTACCAACATACCTTCTAAGCTTAGGATAGTAGGGAAAAAACATGTTACCTTTCTAATATGATGACAAAAATTGGTAATAAAGAATCCTACTCCTAGAGATGCTAATGATATTAATCTTAATGAAAGTAAGAACTTTACATTGTTTAAATTATTGTCATCAAGGGGATACCTGTTTTGAAACATATGCAGAATCGGAAAATATAATATATAAAAAAAAGAAGAAAAAGAAGAAAACGTTTCGTATTGTTTTAAATAAGATTTAACTAACCTTATGTAAACGAATAGTACTAATCGGGCTTCAGGAAGTCATGCAATTTATTATTTACTCGTTATCTTCTTCTGATCATGGCAATATATAAACAAATTATATTTACTTATGGAGCGGTTATTTGGTGGCCAAAAGTAAACCAGAAAATAGTCCTCAAGTTCAGAGGGTGTCATGCCTTTGTATTACAGGATCACTGAGAAGTAAACCGACAACCTCTATCGAAATCATTCTAAACCCCCCACCCATTGACCTAGTCATAAAGAGGAGGCCAGAATGAGTGCATATAACCTGGAAATCTCCAACAACTTGAACCCACTGGGTACCAGCAGAATAACACATGAAGTAAACGAGATCCTATTTTAAACATGGGATCAGATCACATGACACCCCGCCTAACCTTCAACAGACTCTTTCAGGTCAACTAGAAGAAGGTAAATAAGGAGGTAGAGAAATACTTGCTTTGTGGTCTCGTATGGTATACGGATGGATCTAAAATTAACAAGGGAACATGCTCTTGAGTACATGGAGTTAAACTCAAATGCGACATCATCGTCTCACTGTAAAAACACCACTGTAATTCAGGCTGAAATACATTCAATCGAACTGCGTGTACCAGAGAATTTAAGAAGGAAGTACAATAACCAAACCATCCTAATTCTCTTAGATAGCCAAGCAGTCTTAAAGGCTGTTAATTCAAACAGAATCAAGTCAAAGTTTGTCTGAAACTGCCCTGGAATACTAAATGATCTGGAAACTCACAATAAGGTCAAACTCGCGTGGGTACCAAGGCACTAATTTATTCAAGGAAATAAAAAGGTTGATAAACGCCAAAGAGGGATCAAAACCACCATTCTCAGGACCCGAACCTGTATTTGCGAAAAGCAAACCTCTGCTCGGTAGCCATTGAACAGGTGGATAACCACAAAACACCAAATTCACTGACAACCTACCATTTCTAGATCTTCTTCTCCATTACACGTCTCGCATTGGTCACTTTCAGAGACTTTAATTTTGTATAAATGGCTAGGATAACAGGCATGAACCAAATCTCATCCTAATGATTGTTGATATGTACTTTCGCGGTATTTTATAATGCTTGTACCAAGGAATCTTAGGAATATTTAACTGAAGAGTCTTATACCTCGTTGAATTTGTAAAACAAAATTCCTGCCCCAAGTGTTGCCATTTATTGAACTGATTTATTTTTAATATTGGAATAACATCAGAAACAGATAAATTGTATGACGTATTAGAACTTGTTACAGAGCCTTTTTTAGCCAACAAATCTACATTTTCGTTGTGCTTTAGCCCAATGTGAGCTGTAATTCAAATATTTTATTTGGTTTGACGGTTTGTCCTCTTTCTGAAAATGTTTAGATACATTTCTTAATTTTTATTACAAAAGGACAGGTCGATGTATTAGGAAGTTTATTTTTTTAATAGATGTTAAAACAGAGAGGGAATCTGATACAGTAACTATCGCTTCTCTGTTGCAGGAAGAGGCGTAAATAAGTGTTTTATAGATAGCCGCAGCCTCCGCAGTATAGAGAGAGAGATATGCTTTATTGTCGTAAAAAAATTTACAAAAATTTTATAGACAAAGCGTGTAACTTAAATACTAAACATATTATAAAAATAACTAAACAGCAGAAAAAACAAACAGAAACAAACAGACAAAATAGGAATAACAATTGCAATGGATATGCAATATCCGTCATTATAATTATTCTAATTTAATTTTTAAATTTAAATTTAAATTTAAACTTTAATATTTAATTATTTAATTAATGCCATTGTATGTGGAACTCAAATGTCTAAGGTACGTTATAAAATTCTGCTACTGTGTAATATGGTCTTTCTAGAAGAAAAGCTTTAGCCAGTCTTCGGAACTTATCGTATGTATTTATAGATTTTAATTGCATCGGAAGGTTATTATACAATTTTTTGGCATTGTAGGTAATGGAATGTTTTAATAGGTCAGAAGTGGGCATTGTTAAATAAACATCAGTCTCTAAATTTCTTGTAGGATATCTACGAGTCGGTCTTTCGGATAAATTTTGAATGTGCTTGCGAACTAAGCAGACGGATTCGAAAATAAATAGAGCAGGAAGGGTTAGAATTTTGAAATTTTTGAAGTTATTTTCGCAATGTGTCCTACTACTTAAACCAAATACATAGCGGATTGCTCTTTTTTGCAGTTTAAAAATAGATTCGAAAAGGTATAAGCTACAAGAACCCCAGAAAGGTAAACCATAGCGAAGATGAGATTCGAATAAGGAAAAGTAGGTTATTAATGCAGTAGAAGGAGTCAGCTCTTTAGAAACCGATTTAATGGCAAAACATGCGGAGGATAACTTTTTTGCTAAGGTATCTATATGAGCAGACCATTTTAGAGAATCGTCTATATAAAGACCTAAAAATTTGATTGAAGTCACCGTTTGGATCAGATTATTGTTTAAAGTTATAGGTTGTAAAGTACCTCTGTAAGACAATGCTACAGTTTTACTGGTGTTGAAACAAAGTCCATTCGAATCAGACCAGGACTTAATAGTCACTAGATCTTCACTTATGATAGATTGTAATGTCTGCATGTTAGAATTATTCCAGGTTACACTGGTGTCATCAGCAAATAAAGTAATTCTACCACTTATTCTTAAGTCTGTGATGTCGTTGATGAATAATAAAAACAAAATTGGACCTAATACTGATCCTTGAGGTACTCCACTGCTTATTGCTAGATTTGTAGAATCCTCACCATTCGCCCGCACCTGTTGATTTTTATTTTCTAGGTAAGTTTTAAACCATTGTAAAGGAGAACCCCGTATGCCATAAATTTGTAACTTATTAATTAAAATATCATGATTTACACAATCGAAGGCCTTTGCGAAGTTACAAAATACTGAAGCGGTGAAAATTTTATCATTAAGTGATGTGTATATTTCATTAAGAACGGAAAACATTGCGTCGCTAGTGCATTTTTTAGGTAGAAAGCCATACTGATGAGCTGTGAGGATGTTATGCTTGAAAAGAAAGGGCAAAAGACGGTTTTTCATTAGCCGTTCTACTATCTTCGATAAGGTAGGCAATAACGCGATAGGTCTATAGTTACAGGTTTTGGTTTTGTCGCCACCTTTATGAAGTGGGATTATTATAGCTGTTTTTAGACAGTTAGGAAAGAGACCAATTTCAAAGGATTCATTAATCAGTGAAGTTAAAATGTTGATTACTACATCCGGTATATTTAGAAATATTTTGGTGGACAGGCCATCAATTCCACAGGAAAATTTATTTTGGATGTTGTTTATGGTTTGCACTAGTTCATGCTTGTCTACTGGTCTTAGGAAGAAACTTTCAGTGATCCTTTTAGTAGGTAGGAGGAAGGATAGATGAAACATTCTTGTCCAATTTTAAAAGATTTTTTCTATGTGCTCTTTAGGTTCAAAGAAAGCAGAGCCTACGCCATTAGCTGATTTCGACGCGTCCGTATATAATATGAAGGCATCTTCAAAATTACTTAAAATAGAGAATAATATATTGCTACTTATAGATATATTTTTTTCATAGTTTGGTTTAATAAAGGAAAAGTCTGAATAAAAGCAAAAAAAATCATTAATTCCAGGGTGGTGGGTTGTTTTATACAGAGCACTTACAATATTGCTATTGTTTTGTAAAGGGAGACAACGAGGTGGAAATTTTTTTTTTTAACCCAATATTTATTACTTAAATCATAACTATTTAATATTTTAATCTGACAAAATAATTTAGGATTATTGATATAGATTTTAATTAACATTTTTTTACTGAGCTAATTTCTTCTTATTTTCAAAGGAGGTTCCAGAGCTTTCTCGTGTAAGGGTTGAATAGAAGTAGACTTCATGGCACCTAAGACTGTCCTTAAAGCAGAGTTTTAAAAAATATTTATATAGTTTAATAGACTATTACTAGCAGAACCATACAATCCAAGATAGAGCAAATATAAGCTCTATAAAATAATTGAGCAATTTCAATATCAATACCTTACCAAGTCTTACTAAACGATTTTTAAAAATTTACTTCTTTATGCCACTTATTTAGCGTACTATGAATATGGGATTTAAACGTCAGCTTCTTCTCCAGAATCATACCCAAGTACCTCGCTTCATTTTGAATCATGAAATCATCGGGTCCAAACATGATGTTATTCATATTGGGTGAATTGTGTCTTGTAAAAATACATATCATAGATTTGTTAACTGATAATTCAAAGTAATTTGTCGTAAACCGTCTTTGTAGAACTAAATAAATATTTTTTAAGTTTTCTAAGGCGGTTTCAATTTTTTTGTGTTTAGTATAAATACAGAAGTCGTCAGTATATTTTACAATATTAAATGATAATGTATTATTTATTTGACTATTATGTATATTAGTTGTGTACATATTAAATAAAACAGAGCTCAAAACAGATCCCTCAAGTAACCCTTTATTATTAAGTCTAGGGCCTAGGACAGATTGATTTGTTCGTAAGTAAATTGATCTGTTGGTGTAAACATTTATAATACTGATTGCAAATTGTTTTGGGATATGAAATATTTTAATCATTTTATCTACCGTGCTCACATGTAAAGATGTAGGTAACGGGCTTATAACTATTGTTAATATTTACGCAACTATTTTGAATATTAATACATTTTATGTGTAAAATGGTCTAAAATATAAACATGCCTGTTTCTATTGAATAACTGTATATTGTTGAAATACTAGTATCTCAAATTACAAATTCATATCCCTTAATTTAATGTGAACAGAACAAAAAAAAAACAAATTAAAAAATAAACGTTTTTCTTGTTTTATTACTTCTAAATGTCAAGTTATGTGTCAAATATCTTGAAACACCTTGTATGCAAATTATGTACACAATTTAGAAAATATAAAGAAAAGTGCAGTCATTATTCTTGGGCAGCGATAAGAGATTAATTTTATAGCCACCTTATATTTTATAATGAGTTAACTATGCTGATAGCAACACGTAAGTAAATTTCCCGACTTATTTATTTGATACCTGAATGGAAATTTCCTTTTTAAAAACAAGCTCGGCTTTGTTTCATAGAAATTAAATTGTTTACATTTTAAAAACAAAATACCTTTATCTTCTGGGTAGGAGAAATATCCGTGATAATTAAAAAATAACTATTATTCGAACAGTTAGTTATAATTTTGGTATGCATGTCGACAATGTTAATTACGCAAAATTGGTGACTGTGAATATTTCTGTTAAATTATCATTCTTTCAACTAATTTTACATAAAAAAGTAATAATATGGTATATACATATTTCTGAGAAACGTTATTGTATAATACTAGTTACAATTGACAAAAAAAAAAATGTTCGTTTCAATGGTTATTACGACTCTTTTTATATTTAAGTCAAGTAACATTTTAAATGTCTTACTAGCTTTCTCTTTAGTTAAACTAGGTACACTTTATATTTGTTTTTATTAAACATGGATCCCTATATTAAATATTTTGTAGTAGAAAAAATAGTAATTTATCCTCTAAGTAACTCGCTAGAAACAAAAGAAATTTTATCAATAAATAAAAGCATACAAAAATTCCAACTTGTACACAATAACATAACATGTAGTATTACAAGGAAAATAGATTAATTTTTTATATTTAATAAAGGACTTGAAACTTCTTTTGGCTGCATAGGGTTAACTAAAACCTGGCAAGTTCTTGATACCTCCAGAAACCCTGTTCAAGGAATGAAACCACGAAATCTAGAACTGATTTTGTGACGATTTAGCTTAGTTACCTTCATTCAAAAATTCTTCGTAAGGGAGCTAGAGCTCTTTGAAGATAGCGTTCTAAAATCGGTTTAATTGAAATACCTTCAAAATGAATTTTTATTAAATGATATTATTCTAAACATTTATTTATTTGAATCTAACTAATCAAATTTCATAAATAAGATTTTGTAGATTTTGTAATGTGTCATCATTTTGAAATCATATTTAAAAAAATTCAGTTATTTTCACACAAAAGTGATGCTCTTGTCCAAAGTCTCCATGACCATCCGTTTTCGAGAAAAATCGATTTAAACTTTTCATGTTTTCATTGACTAGCAAATACATTTCTAAATTAATTTTGATAAGATGGCTGTGGAAAATAAACTAAATAACAATTACATAAATGTCAAATGACTGTCGTTTCATAAAGTAAGTAAATTTTGTATTACTTATTGTTTTAAAGTTAAAGATGGTTTGGTTTAGTAATGAAAAATATGCTGAAATGCATTTAGTGTATGGCGAAATGCAACTTAACACGCTAGCAGCGTCTTATAGGTATGCCGAGAAATTTCCAAATAGGAGACATCCTGCTTCAAAAACATTCACAGTTCTTTATCAAAGACTTAGGAAAACAGGATCTGTAATTCCCAGTAACAACGAAACTGGTAGACATGCTGACGAATTCGAGGAATATGAGAATGATACTGTTACGGATCAGAAATTTATCGTACCGATATGAAATCAAATAATTAGTTATTCTTATTAGTTAATTATTAGGGCTAGTAAATATTAAATAAATACAAAAAAATTCAACTAAATTTGTAAATAGTATTCATCAAGATTAATAGACTAGATTGTTTATTTACATGCTAATGTCAAATCTTGACCATGACCTTGTAATAATTCTTCTCTTCTTCATTCTAGTTTAATTTAATTAACTAGGTCAAAAATTAAGCTGTTTGTTGGCAGTTTAGCCTTATTATCCAGGTACATGTTTCATCTTGGTGTATGAGGATTTATCTCTCTCTTTCTCTCTAGGTTCTCTATCATTTCCTTTTTTGAGGTTGGTTTTTGGGCCATGAGATCTGTCTTATATTAAACGAATATTTTCGGATATTTTTACCACCCCTAAAAGGGAGTTCGATCAAAATTACTTATAAGTATTGCTTGTAAAATCAAGAAGATTTGTGTTACATGCATTGTGGATTTGCGATACTTAAAAATAAAAGGCCCTACCTTACTCGGTAAGTCACCCAGACACAATTTAAACTGAATGCACCTCTATGTGGCTTTATTTATACTTTTAGGCCTTTTAGTTATAGTTACGATACTATTCTGCATTACCATTACCATACTATCCACCTTCGACTGCTTTTATCTGCTAAAAAGCCTATTGGTTATAGTCACGATACTATTCTACATTACCATTACCAAACTATCAACTTCGACTGCTTTTATATGCTAGACAAGGTACTCCTGAGCTTATTACTTCCGCTTATTGGCTGCTCTTGGGCTTGCGAATGTTACAGTGCCGTCTATCGCCCCCCATCGATACATCTAGCAGACTTCGAGAACACAAGTAAGACCTCTCCATTTTTCTACCTACCCGCTACAGGTAACTAACCTGCTAACTTTTGGAAGACCACACTCACCCTAAAACGGAAACGTTTTAAGGGTTAAATATTAAATAATACATATATGGAGTTTAGTATATATTAGTACATACCAAGATATTCATTTTAAAGAACTACATAATATTTAATGGAATTAAAATAAAAGAATACTTACACTCACTTACTCGTCGCCTGAGGGGTAAGAATCTTGTAAATAGGGACCCTTGTAGAATGTAGATAAATTGTACATATGCAGTATTAATTTCTTATCTTTATAAACTACCAGATTGTCAGCACTTTTGGGAACACTTTGTATATAGGCACACTCTATTCCTGTAACATACAACAACCATTATTTGAGTAATTGAGTAAAAATATCAATAAATAGAGTTACCTGATTTATTTTCCACGTCCCAACTCTCCAGATGAAATTTATAAACCTGAGCTAGCTATTATACAATTTCACCTCCTATCAATCGAGGGAGCAATGGAAATCGAGGAAAACTCTGAAATTAGCACAAAAAGATTAGCTGCAATGCATCCTAATATTTCTAATTATCTGTGTGAAACATTGTCCATCGGGAAAACTTGTACCCATTTAATTTTAGAATAGTTCAGACTCTTAATGATGGTGATTTTTCTGCCGTGTGGCCTTTTCTATTTGGTTACGAATGCAAAGAATCAAAATAGTCACTTCTTTCTAAACATTTTGTTTTTTGATGAGGCTATTTTCACAAGAGATAGAATTTTTAATATGCATAATGCACATTACTACTTTTATATTGGTGATAATCCTCATGTTATAAAAGAAACTGAACATCAGGAAAGATTTAGCATCAATGTATGGATAGGTGTCCTTGGTGACAATCTGCTTGGGCCTGTAGAATTACCCAATCGTTTAAATAGTGACATTAATTTAAATATTCGACAGAACTTGTGGTATTTACATGATGGTTGTCCAGCTCACTTTAGAAGCAATATTCGTGAGTTTTTAGACAAAAATTACCGAGTCGATGGATAGGAAGAGGCGGTCCAGTTGCTTGGCCAGCGAGGTCTACAGATTTAAATCCATACGATTTTTCTGTATGGGGATATCTCAAATCAATGGTTTATTCGCAACCAATTGAATCACGGAATCACCTTTGAAGACGAATTCAGAATGCTTGCAACGAATTTAGAAATAATATTGGAATTTTTGCAAGAATTCGGAGATCTTTACGGAAAAGAATAAATTTGTGAATAGAAACGGATAACCGTCATGTGGAGTATCTGCTTTAGATTTAATTTTGTATTTAATACTTTCAGTTATTATTTCGTTATTATTTTTTTTTTTACACCAATTGTATTAACAGAAACTTTAATTTTTACATGAATATTTTTTTTTACTTTATTAATTGAAAACATTTTTTTGAGTATCTACCTAAAGTTTGGAAAAACAAATTAATATGTATTTATACAATTCTTAGGTATTTTGTTTATTTTCCATGCCACCTTATCATTATTTCGAAATTTGTTAATCAATGAAAACCTATGTAAAGACACGAAAAGTTTAATTCGATTTTTCTCGACAACAGTTGGTCATGGAAACTTCAGATAGGAGCACCATTTTTGTGAGAAAATTACGAAATTTTTTAATTTATTTTAAAATTGCACTTTCTTGAAAGACAAAAAAAATTGAATAAAAATATCCAATACCCCACGATGCGCTTATGACTACATTAAAAAAATATTTGTTAGATTCAAATAAATAAATGTACAGAATAATATCATTTAATTAAAATTCGTTTTGAGGGTATTTCAATTAAACCGATTTTAGAGCGCTATCTTCAAAAAGCTCTAGCTCCCTTGGGAAGCATTTTTGAATAAAGGTATCTTAGGCTAAATCGTCATAAAATCAGCTTTAGATTTAGTGGTTTCATTCGATGAAGAGCGTTTCTGGATACCCTGTATAATGAAGGGACGTATAATAAAAATGATGAAGTAATTGTTTTCATAAAATCGGAAATGTATCAATCTCATACTTTAATAAAATTAAATTATAAATTGATAGTGAAATAATGTACTTATATGCATTTTATAGATCTTCAGCGAGTTCAGAAGTTTTTTAGAGCAATTAAACAATATTCTGAGTAAAGACAACGATCATTTCAATTATTCCTTATTTGTAGAATATATATCGACTTACTGACTAAAACCGAAGAGTCCAATGATTATTTAAATCTGTCTGAATTCGCTTCCATTCGACAGTAAATAAACAAACATGTCTGGACCACATTTTTTAAAAAAATTATAAATATAAAAATTATGAGACAATCATATATAACATTATTACAAATTATTTAAGGTATGTATAGTCAGCAAAAACCAAATATCTTAAAAATTATTTTTTCAAAGTAAATGAAAAAATGTTGGCCCAAAAACATGACGCAAATACAACAAACAAATTTATTAATATAATAAGTACCTATGTACAAAGAACATCTTAATGTATAATTAAAATAAAAAATGGAGAACGTAAAAGAAAGAAATGGATAACAAAATCGATAATAAAATTTGTCAACAAAAAAAATTAATTATACCTAAATTAAAAAATAACTATTATTCGAACCATTAGTTTTAATTTTGGTATGCATGTGGACAATGTTAATTGCACAAAATTCGATAATTTTTCTGGTACATTATCATTCTTTTAACTAACTTTACATAAAAAAGTAATAATGTAGTACATACATATTTCTGAGAAACGTTAGTGTATAATAATGTTTAAAATTGAAAAAAATATGTGCCTTTCAATTGTTGCGAGTCTTTTTATATTTAAGTTTTTAACAAAGTAACATTTTAAATGTTACTTTTACTCTTTAAACTAGGTATACTTTATATTTTTTAAATTTTTATTAAACATACATGTGTACAAAAATCATCTTAAGAGCGATATCCATGGTTAGAAACGGGCTCGAAACGGCTACAAGGTTTTCTCTTTCAATTTCGAATATTTTTTTTTGAAATTTTCTATACCTGCTTTGTAAATGATAGAGAATCCCGCTGTAGAGCCCAAATTCAAAAAAACATATTTTTATAATTTTTCTCTACAAATTAGGAAAATTATTGCAAAAAGGAATCTTTACCGGGAATTTTTATATAAAAATCAACTAATTCTTTCTTATACATTTTTTTGTCCATAGCGTATATTTTTTGAAAACCTTGATTTACGAAAACTGAGAAAATGTATCAAGATTTATATTCATATAAATTGATTTGGCAACAAGGCGGAGGACGTTGTGTGCAGTACCCGAACCGAAAGTATTTATTCGATGGCTTTGTCTTGAAGTCGCTGAAATTATTCAAAAACTTTTTAGTTTCTTGGAATTTAATATATTTATTATTTTGTTTTTAATTGCTGTAATTAGGTATAGTTTATTTTGTATATAGGGTTGGGATTAAAGTTTGGAACAGTAAATATCTTTAAAACGAAAAGGACGATATTTATGAAACTTTGCAGGCGAGTTATTGTCAAAAGGTGAACGGCGAGCATTTTGAATATTTGAAGTGATTTTGTTTAAAGTATTATTCTCATTAGACTAAAGTAAATAAATTTACCTATTCTTTAAATGTAAAGTGATTCATTTCTCGTTTTTATAAATAATTTCCACTAAACTTAGTATGTACGAATTCGGAATAACAGGATCTTTTAAAATCTGCAAAAATATACAAGGTGTCCCCTCTAAATTACAAAAGTTGAGGGTATTTCCGGTGAAACCGGAAGTACAGTAGTAACAAAAAATATGGCATCAGATGCGTTATGCGTCATTGTATTTGCCTGCAAAGTTTCATAAATATCTAGTTATAATTGGGATTAAATAAAATATTAACAATTGAAATGGCAAATGTTTTAATCGCACCGTCGCGTCGTTCTATCGTGTGCATGGAAGAGCTTCTCAAAATAAAAAAAAAATAAATTGTAATTTCGTTCAGGGTACACACCAAGAGAAAAATTTCCGGAATTTTTTCTAGTTGTCATGGAAACTTTATAACAAAAAAGCATTTGAGTTACTATAAAAGAGAGGTGTCAAATTTTCACTTATAATACCACGAGTGCCTAAAAAATTTCCTGATATTAATTCAGGCACGTGTGGTATTCGGTAAGAAAATTTTACATCGAAATATCAAATTTTGACAGACATGAATTAGAACGGCTAAAATAAAATTTGCAAAGTTGGCCATGCCAATTATTCCTATTTGTCATATTTGAAGTCGTTTAGTCGACGCGAAAAACTTAATTAATGTGTTACTTATAATAATTGTACTGTATTTCTATTTAGTTATAATTGGTGTGAAATTATTAACAATAAAAATGGCAAATTTTTTAATCCCTCACACTGTCACGTTATGTCATAATGTAATGGAAGAGTTTCTTAAACGTCAAAAAATTTCAGTTGTAATTTCATTCCGGTGCGCCCTCCAAGAGAAAAATAAATTTCCGGAAATTTTTTCTGTTTGTCATGGATACGTTTTGAAACAAAAGCATTTAACTATAAAACGGAGGTGTAAAATTTTTTCAAAAATGCTTCAGTGCGTTTTTGTTTTCGAGCAATTCTCTAGTACCATGAGATTGTAATTTAAGACACTTTCATTACAGTATTGTATCTTCACAAGTTTGAGTTTCTGAATTTAGGACCTCGACGGAATATAATTCCGGTGCTCGTAATGTAATCAAGTAAGAATTTTTTTTAATTTTTTTTCTAATCATTCTACGAAAACAGTATATAAAATATATCTTACATAAATGGTAACTACCCAGATATTTATACTAAAATTCTTAATTTAGGATAACGTCATTATCTTCTCGTGTTCCTAAGTGTAGGCTACTGGGATGAATCTGATACCTCACATAAAGATGAAACACCTTAATTCAGGATTTCGGCGCAATATAATTCCGGTGAATATAATGTAATCAAGTAAGAATTGTATTTTTTTAAAATGTTTTTCTGATTATATTATCATAAAATTACGTAAAAAATATTATAAAAAAATGGTTCCTACACAGATATTTATGCGGAAATTTTTATTTCAGTAAAAAATTAGAATCTTCCCCTGTTCCTGGGTGTAGCTACTGGAAAGAATCCAATTCCTCCCATGAAGGTGAGACACCTCCAGCAAAAAGAAAATGCAAAGAACAAGAAAAAATCAAACCGGAGGGTAGGAGGAGGGTAGATTTTTAATTTTTCATCAAAGAAATTCAAAAAATTTCACACCATGCCTTATTTAATTGTACTTTAAAAGATATGGAAATTATTCATGAAAATAGAAATGGATTATGTAGTAGATTTTTAGTGAGGTGTAAAATGTGTCTTATTGAACATTGCATAAAATTTTTTGAGGACTTTGAGCACACGATGAATATAAATGTAGCTGCAGCATTAGGAGCACTCTCGATAGGAATAGGTTTTTCTTATATTGAAGAATTCATGGCTGCCTTGAATATACCATTTATGTCTCCTGGAAAATATCAAAGTTGTCACGAAAAATTAGCAGGTCACATTCACAATAAAGCTTGGGAAAATATGGAGAGAGCAGCTACTGAGGAAGCTAATCTGGCACGCGAGCTTGGCGAAGCTGATGACAAAGGTCATCCTTATATAACTGTTGTTGGCTCATATAATGTAAATTATAATGCACTATCAGGAGTAGCATGTGTTATTGGAAAAAGAACGGGTAAAATATTATTTTTAGGAGTAAGAAATAAATATTGTTGTATTTGTGAAAGGGCTATCGCCAAAAACATACAACCAATACCTTATCATAAATGTTATAAGAACTGGGATAGTACCTCTACAAGTATGGAAACTGATATTATTGTGGAAGGATTTAGGTGTAGTTTAGAAATGTATGGACTAATTTTTTTACGACTTGTAGGTGATGGCGATAGTAGCGTGTACAATAAATTAGTAGAAACAAGGCCCTATGCGAATACTTTAGTGCAGAAAATAGAATGTAAAAATCACTTACTTAGAAATTTTTGCAGAAAATTAAGGGAAATATCCGGTAAAAAACGAAGTACCTCTAAAAATTGTGCAGTTCCAATATTTTTAAGGAAACACGTTTTAAAAAGTATTTTACGTATCAGAACTGCATGTAGTAAAGCGGTTTTATATCGGACAAACGAAGAAAAACCACTTACAGAAAAAATACAGCTTTTGTGTAAAGATTTAAAAAATATACCATCACACGTATTTGGTGAACATTCAAAATGCCAAGAAATTGGGTACTTTGAATGCAAACCGAATCCTAGTGAAAAAAACTACATTAAAGAAATGAAAAATTGTGGTTTACAATTCGATAATATATAAGTTTGTTGGTGGAAAACGTATTAATTTTTCTCTAAGAGGATCATACGCTTCGAGGTGTGAAGCAGCCTCAATATATTTTAATATAGGCAGATCTGATTACTACAAAGAGGTTTTTAAAGATGTTACTAACAAAAGTCCAATGGGTAACACAAAAAAATATTCCAATAAAATTACAAGACGTAGGCTTTGGCATGAAAAAAATGTAAAAGGAAAACGTGTCTTTAAAAAAAAGGCAAAACAAAGTTGTCTTCCTGATAAAGATTACGGTTTACAAACTTTGGACAACAAGGAAAAAATTCCAGATATACCTGACAATGAGTACGAAGATAAAAAAATTACCTTTATGAAACAACTTCACATATCATCGAATGAAATTATACAATTTGAAAAAGAAACGAGAGGGAAAGCTGGCAACCCAGTTTGGAAACAAGCCAGAAGTACCCGCTTAACCGCGTCAAATTTTGGAACCCTATGCAAAATGCGTCCAAAAACAAGTTGTACGAATTTTATTAAAAACTTGTTATGTTCCAATTATATGGGAAATGAATATACTAAGTATGGAATTGAAAAAGAACCTTTAGCTATAGAGGAATTTAAAGTGGAGGGCAAACAATGTGGTTTATTTGTGGATTCTGAATATGGTTTTTTAGGCACAAGTCCGGACGGTTTAATAGGAACCGAGAGTATTATTGAAATTAAATGTCCAGCTACTGCTTCAAAACTGACTCCGGAAAAAGCAAGAGTTGAAAAAATTATAAAATTTGCAATTATTCATGACAATGGCCAAATGCAATTAAAACAAACTCATAATTATTATTACCAGGTTCAGGGACAACTTCACGTAACTAAAAGAAATATTTATTTTTTTATTGTATGGACACATTTAGGTATGTTAGTGGAAAAAATAAAAAGATGATATATTTTGACATAACGAAATGGAAAGCAAACTAAAACAATTTTATTTAGGTTGTATACTACCCGAGATCTTAGATCCACGTTTCACTAAAGGCTTAGATACTAGAAATCCGACCAGAAATTAGCCAAAAAAAAATTATTATTTTTATTTATTTTTTTATTGAGAATCATATACTAGATTATATTTTTTTATTTTATAAAACGTTTTATATGTACGAGTAGTACTAGAAAATGATTTTGAATGGATTGTTTTACTTTTTTATATATGAGTATGTAATTATTATACTACTTATGTATTTTTATTTTATACGGGTGTAAATAAGTGCGAAAGATTATAGGAGGTGATTGTGGAAGTTATTTTGTTAAAAAAGTGCCTTTAAATGTAGTTTGAAATATGCTTCGTTTTCGAAATACAAAGTGTTTAAATTTTACCACTAACTTTTTTTATCAAAATAACTTCGGCAACAATCCCCTAAAATATTTTCCACTTACTTACAAACAACCTTTATATAGAGCTAAGAGAATTTATAAATATTTTTTGAATATTTGCTTCTGAAATACCCATGGAGAAATACCTATATATGTATGGGTAAATAAATAAAAAATATATTTCGTAAATAAAATATTTAGTAAGAAAAAAAAAGTTTTATTAATAAAATGTTATAGGTACTTTTATTTTCAATTTAATTTCTAATATGTGCCAATTGTATTCTGATGATCAGTTTGGTATAATAAGAAGTTTTTCAAAGCAATCTCCATGCTACTGCTCTCAAAAAACGAGACAAACAAAACCGAATGGTTCCGAAAATTTGTGTTACACCAGGTTCTAGATACCTTCAAAAAATATTTTTAACAAGGAAAACAAAAAAATTATTCCTTGTAAGACCGGACCTACTATTCATCGTCGTATTGAATCTTTCAATCATCTGAGTTAACACATTGAAGGGAGCTGGAAGCAACGTTGCCAAGTTGTGTTCAGATGCAATAGATGCGCTGAAAATTGTCAGTGCGTTCTCAAACGTGAATTTGCTGTTAGGTGCCGCATGGATATCGCTCTTAATAATATAATAAAATCAAAAGTAGAGAACGTAAAAAAAGCAATGGATAACAAAATCGTTAATAAAATTGGTCATCAAAAAAAAAAAAAATATTTATACCTAAATTGAAAAAAAGCAACCAGAAAATCAAATTCTCAAAAATAATTACATCAAAAATAAACAATAAGAGACGCAAAAAAAGAGTGAAAATGGAACAAAATGCGTCTAAAAAACTTTGGAAAACCGATAATGAAATATTGGAAGTTAATGTTACAGAAACAATCAGCAACATTAAAAATGATGCTGGTGAAGTTATGACAAATCCGGAAGACATTACAGAATATTTTAATAATTTCTTTGTGAATATTGGAAAAAAATTAGCAAGGAAGAAGTTTAAAAGTCATAAGAATAAGAAGTTTGAATTTTGATGGAAGAAAGGACAAAACTATACTGCAAAAGAAGAAAAACGGTAAATTATACAAGAAAACTGTTGTCGAAGAACTCATATCGCTTATAGAGGGAATCTGAATCTATCTATATTGGCCACGTAACTCCAACTACAGGGACGGCAAACTCAATTGGAAAATCAATATGGGACTTTTTTTGCTAAAAACAATTTGAAACTAAATGATTTGGCGGCTGTGGGTTGCGATGGTACTGTTGTTAATACCGGTAATAAAAATGGTTTTATTAGGTATATTGAGACTGAATTGAAACGTCCTTTACAATGGTATATACTTCAAAAAATTAGGACATTTGTTCCAACATTTAGATGGCAACACAGTGAGACTTTGTCAATATTCTGGTGAAGTCTTTAGAAAAATGTCAATGTCTTAAAATTGAAAATTGTACTTCAATAAAATGTGAGTTACCAAATATAACTGTAATGTCTAGAGATTTAAATGTTGGTCAATCATATTTATATGAAATTTGCAATGCAATATCAAGCGGCAACTTCTCATCAAATTTGGCACACCGTAATCCTGTTCTTCGGCTCAACGCTGAAATGGAAAAGCCAACATCAAGCCTTACGATTATGGCCGAATTCATAATTAATGTGTATGCCCTAATGTGGTTTAATATTAATTTAAATTTCAGTTCCACCAGTGGTAGTTTGTATGCATTTAAGAGATAATTTAAAAAGTATTGTAAATACGGTAATCCAAAGAAACGCGTATTTTATACACCCCAAAAACATTTTTTTGTGTATGCTAACAGACACTCGTTAATGGATTCGGGATCTATCTCTACGAAGTATCTTAAATGCTAGAGAAACCAGTCTAGAAACCGTTAAAGTAAGACACTTTGTGGTACCAAAAATTAATTTCCGTGCAACCGACTACTTTGAGTTAATTTACTGGAATGAGTGCGATGTAACACCTAAAGGATTTTACTGATGATAATTTTAGGGACTTTAAGAACGAAACCGAAATATCCAGACTTTGATTTTCCGAAGTTACCGTGCCATACTCAATCCGTGGAGAGATGCGTAAAATTATTTAGTTCTTTAGTAATTGGTCCAGAATCAAGAGACGGCTTTAGAAAATATGGATATGCCTATTTGGCCTAGCCTAGTCCATACTGTCATCATATCCACTCTTACTGTACAAACTACTATTATCTCATCCTAAAAAACCCCTATTTGGTTGGTTGAAAACATATACTCTGAACTTAATTCTCCTATTTTTCAATTTTGTTGTATATGATTTTTCAAAAATAATTTGGTATAGTGTACCATAAACCATAAAAAATAATTTATTTTTTATCAGGAAAAAACATATTTTTGAAAATTTTACAACTATTTGCGCCAATGATGTATTGTTAATATTGGTACCTTCAGGCTCCTACACTTGCGCCAGTGGTTTTGTAACAAAGCAAGTATTCAATACATTGTACATAGATGGCGATAACTGTACCGCTAGCTCGATTTATAATTTTATTTTTTAGTGTACTTCTTTTTATATCCAGGTTGCCAAATCTAGGTTCACAGATACCAATAAATATTTTAGAAGAATAAAAAATATATTTGGGGATATTTAGTTTCAATTTAATAATCGCACTGTAACATGAAAAATTAATCTCTCAACACTTTACCTAGTTGGTAAATATTACTTTAGAATAATGTTTCAATATTTATTCACATTAATGATATATTGTATTTACTTGTAAACTATATTTGATGGTCATAATAATAATAATTTTAATCCTTAAGAAAAGGGTCACTTAAACTTTTCCACGTCGCAATTTTTGTATTAGAGTTAAAGGTATTTTATGGTTGGGTAGAAATTTTATTACTTTATGGTTTTTCCTATTTTGAAAGGTTTTATTTACATTATACCTAAAAATTTGCAAAACTTCTAAATCGATTATTTTATAATTTGAATGTTTCCTCGATTCGTTTCCATAATAAAATAATTTGATTTTCCTTATGCCTACCTAGTAGATAACAGGTATCTCTAAAATGCATTATACATAGATATATATATATATATACTTTTCAAAGTTGAGTCATTTATTTTAACAGCTTGTAGAACTCGTCAAAAGAAGTCGATATACCAAAAATCACCTAAATAAAAGTTGCATAATAAGGGAGTTGTAGGTTTTTTTAAATTAAAACCATTTATTATCGGTAAAATGTATTCCATTTTTACAAAAATTGTTCAAAATTGTCACCATTTGTCCGATTAATGCATAGTTTTGCTCGGCGTACCCACGACTTCTGACAGGCCTCAAAAATAAAATCCGGATGTCCGCGAATAACATCACAAGCATTTACAATGCGGTCTTGAAGTTCTTCCAGAGTATTTAATTCTCCATCATGAAAAACCAACTGTTTTAAATAACCCCACAGAAAAAACTGTTCATTCAAATATTCACGAACTCCTCTTCTGAAATGCCGTGGAGCTCGGTCATGTAGAAACCATATATCCTGCCTAACATTCAGTGGAACATCTTCTAATAATTCTGGCAGATGGTGTCAAAGAAAATCTCTAAATAAATGTCACCGGTTAGCCGAGGTGGAAAAAAGTATGGTCCAATAAGCATGCCATTTACTACACCAGTCCAAACATTTAATGAAAATCTACGTTGGAAATTAGATCTTCTTACGGCATGCTGATTTTCTACTGCCTAAACATGATTGTTGTGAAAATTGAATATCGCATTTTGTTTAAATGTGGATTCGTCTGTAGCTAAAATTATTTTCGTAAAAATCTTCATTTCTGTTCAACTGTTGTAAAAACCACTGGCAAAATTCAACTCTTCTAGGCTGATCTTCAGGTTTTAATGCTTGTACCCGTTGATAATGATAAGGATAATATTGTTCCTGTCGTATTGTTTTCCACACTTTACTATGGAAAAGATCGACTGAGTTGCTAGGACTCTAGTAATTATTGTTGGGTCATCTTCCACCATTTCAGTACTTATTGTTGGGTCATCTTCCACCATTTCCAAAATATTTTCAATTTCTACCATTTCAGGTGGAGCAGGTCTTCCAGCGTGACCCGCTCGTTGTTCTTTCAAGTATCCTGTCTCACGAAGTCGAATAACTAAATTTACAAACATCCGTGGAGTCGGATGATTTCTTAATGGAAACCTTTCCGCGTAAAGGCGACATGCTGCGGCTGTACTTTGTTGGCACTCTCCGTATGTTAGTATTATGTCCACTAGTTCATTGTTTCCGTAAACGTGGGCCATTTTTCCGTACAAAATATCGAAAACATTAAAGTGATACGAACTAAACGCTTGATACCAATAACTAACCGAAAATCGTTCTCAAAACCGTAAAACAAAAAAAATAGCCATACCTAGATAAGTAAAATTGTCGTAGTAAACAAACAAGTTTTTACTTGACAGTGATCAAAAATATTAAAATATGCGGATAAATAGTTTGTATTTGTTTTAGTTTTAAAATTTTGAAATTCCTTTTTATTTCTTTTAATATGCAACTTTTATTTAGGTCATTTTTGGTATATCGACTTCTTTTGACGAGTTCTACAAGCTGTTAAAATAAATGACTCAACTTTGAAAACACCTTGTATATTAGCTATGTAAAAATAAAATTTTACAAGAATATGATCACTCATGCTTTTGCTTATTACACAGAATTTGTAAAAATTAAAAATCGATTGTATCGATTATAATGAGAATTTCTAAATTATGCAACAAACAAGCAAAAAACTGTCAAATGTCAAAGGGTTGAAGTCTAAACACAAACAAAACATAAAACGTAAAGAATTGGTTTTTCGTGTTTGAGTGGGTTTTAATATTTATTGTGCTTTTTAGTTATTTGTAGTTATTTTACACTTTTATAAGACTATTCTGGGGGTGGGCTGGCTTAATTAAAAAAAGAATTTAATAATTATTCTAATGCATAAGTAGGATTCCCCACTCGACCATTTACTGTTGGGTTTTAATTAACAGTGCTGTTCCTGAAGTGGCACTGGAAAACAGTTACAAAGCCTACACAACGTCGTACTATGATATAAAAGTATTATTTATTTTGACATATGACGTTTGCTTTTCTGATTGGTCAACCATTAGTTGTCGCCCAAGGTCCAATGGATATTATGTAACTCAGCCTTGGTGGTGATCACAGTTTACTAAAATGATATGATAATTACCGCGTCAATTTTAAAAAATGTGTCAAAATTTGCAAATTGAAATCATGCTTTTTGTAATAATTATCAAACATACAGCCTTTATATTGTGGGAAAGTTAATAAAAAATGATAGAGACTTCATTGGAAGTAATTTGCTTATTAATCCTTGAAATAAAATTTTTAAATTTTTTAATGATAATGTCAAATTATTGAGGCCCTTCCTATGGGGCCTCAGTATTGCATTCGTGCAGACGAAAAAAATTTTTTACCCCCATTTTTTAAAACATTCTTTCATGTTTCCGATCATTCCGAGTACGAAAATGCAAAACAAAATTCGTCTGGTCGTCTGTGTGTATGTATGCCAGCACAATAACTCTAGAACGAAAGTTCTAATTGACTTACGGTTTTGATTTTCTTAAATAATTACTTCTAACTTAGAACTTACTTTAATATCAATTTTCTTAAAATCCGCCTATGAAAGTTCTTATGTGACAATTTTAGGAATTCCAATTATTTCTAAAGTCAACATTCTCAACATTCCATAAATTGCAAACATTCTCTAATGGTCTGTCAAACAACAGCTGTTGATAGTAAAGCTGAAATTTCTAAGGCGGGTTGCGACCTTCATACTTGCAACCTAAGCAATTTTGAAGGCTATTTACATTCGAAATTAGTCGCCAAGCCTACCGCTCTCTGTCGGAACTCCATAGAATAATTAACCGGCTAGTTTATTTGGCAAAAAGCAGAATAATGCTTGGCTATGCCTGTCAAGTATCAAGATGTCAACTGTGATGTGTGAATGGCTCTTAAATTTTAAATTATTTAAAAATCTATGCTTCTTTTGATATTTTTTGCAAATAATTTGTAGTGTATCTCAATTCAGGCTTTCCATAAATAAAGGTACAGCAACACAAATAATATAATGTTCATATACAAAGCACTTTTTTATTATATAAAAGAGAATTAGGATATAATGCTGGTTTTTTGTAGGTAATTTTAATTATACAGTTTTGGATTACATATTTAACCAGCGAATTGTAAATAATAATAAGTAAACTCCTAGTCATAAATTTCCTCAATTCATTAAATTTAAAAATAAATCTTCTTACCTTGGGATTTTAATGACGTAATATGATCAACCCATTTTAAATTTTGATCAATTATGATACCGAGGTATTTTGTTGTGTTTTTAATTTTAATTATAAAGTTGTCATTTATTTGTATGTTGAAAGAAGACTTTTGTAAATTACATTGCTCTCTATGGATCTACTTTAACACAAAACTAGTTTTGTGGCTATAAGTTGCTATAACCTATCGTCGCAAAACTATTAATAATTTAAACATAGTAAGTAGTAAAACAAGGTAAAACTAGGGGTAAAATAACAATAAATTAAGGGAAATACTTAAAAAGGGCAGGTTTAAAGAGTATTATCACAAGAAAGTATATCCGTTCTGTTTATTTATCAATTATTGTTTGAGGTTACATTTGAATACATTTATTGTTGTTTTTTTTTTAATTTCTGAAGGAAGTCTATTAAATTTTTTAAACCTTTAATTAAAATTGTATTTTGGAAACTTTTAGTGATGGATTGCCGTACGTGAAAGTCATATTGTCTTCTTGTATTATAGTTGTGATATTCTGAATTTTATTGAATTTTTTCTAATAGATCTGATGCGATGGATTTATGTAATTTTAATTTTTTACCTAAATATCAGCCATGTACTGAACATAATTCTGAACTGAAAGCCAATTTATTTCTTTTAATATGGTTGCAATACTCATTCTTCTGTCCTTTATTAATAGAACATAAATAGGCGAAGTAAGGAGCCCAAATGTTTTACATAAGCAGGCCTAAGAGGTAAAGGAGCCAATTATTATTGGATAAATTGCTCGAACAAGTTTTTAAACCCTAACCAATAGGCGATATAGAATGGTTTTAAAAATCAAGGCTTGTGAAAATCATTACACGGTTTAACCTAAGTAATGACAATGCTTCACAAAACAAAAATTCAACGTCCTAATACTACTATCAGCTTTCGGTCTTTCGTTCCAAGGTAAATAATTTCTCGTTTTTGTTACTCTACGAGTTTACCCTTGTAAGCCTTAGTCTCGATAAGGTGGGAACCACCAGTTTAGCGTCTCTCGAATTTTGATTAGTTGTTATGGAATATGTTTATGTTCAATTCATTCTTACAACATTGCTGTTGATAATTATATCGCAATTTCCTTATAATTTTTCTTTATTATTATAAAAAGCATGATTTACTAATACTTTGTTAAATGACAGAAACGGACGTCCCTTTTAGTCCATTTCCTAGCCTTAAGAACAAGTTATTAGGGCGCCTAGGGATTCTAAGGTCTATTATAATGTCCCAAACTTTAATAAATCTCAACAGAATTTAACAAACCTGCAAATATAATAGTAAATTTGATATATTTTAAAACAATTTACAAGGTTTACAAAAATGTCTAATAAAATGAACTAAATTTTAACAATTTATACCATTTATATTCAAAAATTGTCTATTTTTTAACAAACTATTTTAAGAAACATTTATTATAAAAAAGTAAAACCAACTGATTTTAGCAATTTTTACCACCATCAGCTCTAAAATACAATACTAACAGCCGTATGCATAGTCGATCGCCAGCGACTCGCCAGCGATTCGCTGGCGATCCGCCGGCTAAATCCCAAAAAGCTGGCGACTCGCCGGAGATTGTCACCGGAATGTCATTTCACGCAAATTTTCATGTTCTTTTATAGGGAAAAATTTGATATTCGTTCATTATTTTTTGAGTTTTAAGAAATGAATCATGAATAAAATGCGAGAGATACCGGTGATAATCCCTATAAAAGAAAATAAAAACTTGCGTGAAATGACATTTCGGTGACAATCTCCGGCGAGACGCCACCTTTTTGGGCTTTCGCCGGCGGATCGCCAGCGAATCGCTGGCGAAACGCCGAAATGAATCTCTGGCGAGTCGCTGGCGATCGACTATGCATACGGCTGTAAATGTCAAGAGGAGAAAACATTTTAAATTTACCAAAGTATATTACATTGATTTAAAATATAGCAAATGATTATAAGTTTTACAAGGTGATCTACATTTATTTTTTAAATCAAAGGGTCGGTATTTTAGGAGCTAATTTTAAAATACTGATATATTAAAAAAATATCAGCGCTGATTTAAGAGAAATTTGAAAAACATAATTATTTATTTTCCTTTTTATACTAAAGAGAGAGCTTTTATTTTATTTTGTAGCTGCACTAGTATTTCCTGACCATTCAAAGTAATAATATTTCAAATCTTGCATTAACAAAACTGCCCTGCTAGGTTTTACCTTCGAAGCAAACAACCCGTAAAAAAATTTAAATGCCATATTTATGAAAATGAGGGTAACTGACCCGAAAACAGGAAGACCCCCAAAACGTAAAAGAAATTCAACGGAAAACTACAACACATCGGCGAGCTCATGCTAAACTAAACAAAACATCCCCAAAGTAGGAATTCCCCCAGTGACAATATCAGCCATCTCACAATTCAAAACAACCTCGTAAAAACCAACACAGTGTTCTATATTTGAAAACACATGTCAACGAAAATTATGTCCCAACTGTAATAAAAAAGAAGCCATAATAACTGCTGAACAAAAAAGTGTAAAACGTGTCACATGTCGAGCAGAAATTTGTTGAATTCTTTTTATCTCATTACATAAAAGTCAGCTGGGACCAGGCAAAGTGATTCATATCGAGGCATATTTCTTCTTGTCAAATCTTTTCGTATTGGAAACAAAGAAGTTTATTTGTAGGAATTTTTCGAGGACGGGAGGACGTTGTTAGAGATAATAAAGAAAATGATAACAAAAACATGTTTTCTACAAAGAAGTGTTCTAACGCTGGTTCTAAAATAAAACGAAATAAGGATATATTTTCAGTATAAAAGATAAGAGAACAATTTATTTACTTAAAAGATATGTAAGTGTATTTATTGAATTAAAACAAACACATTAGGTTTGTTCCAATAGCAGTACAGATCCGTTCTCGATTATTGTATGCTCATAAATATAGACCTCGTCAATCTCTAAAAAACGAACCGTTTTCGAAAGTGAGTGGTTATAATCTTTATTCTTAACTGGCATTCATGATCATTCGTTTTTTAAAAATGTTATAATATAATTTAATTACAACAAACTAACTGTATATTTATCGAATTTTCGTTTTTTCTAATTGCATTATATAAATGTTCAGCTATACGGGTGTATTCAATGCAACCTATAATCCGAGGAAAATCGTACGTAAAAAAAAACTAGTTTTTATTGTACCAAATTAATTTAAATAATAACTTATCTTATTTAGTTCCTTAATATTTTGTAACTATTTTATGAACTGGTTAAAAATTTCTGGATATAACATATAATACAGATAAACTTTGAACTACCACTTGCAAGAAACCACAAGCAAATTAATATCTGTAAATAAAACATACATGAATTAATAATTATGCTTCACATCCTTGTTAGTTGAAATAAAGCAAACCATGTAGTATACCTGTGTTACGCCGCTGACCCACATGTAGGGATATTGCGATACCAGTAAAGTATCGATACCGATATCGAAAAGAGTATCGAAACCAAAGTATCGATATCGGTATCAAAAGGTTATCGGAACGAAAGTATCGATACTGATATCGGGAAGAGTGTAGAACAGCAAAAATAAAAGGTCATACGGTACGCCGACATGCCATAAAGTGATCTTACAATATACTTTTTGTTTGTGTCGTAATGTCCAAACTAGTAAAATATTGAAACGAAAGTAGTAGTAACAAAACAAAAGTAGTATCGATATGGGTAAAGTATCGAAAGCAAAGTATCGGGTACTAAATTACCCGGTATCGAAAGAAAAGTATCGATATAAGTATCAAATCAGTAGGGTCGCAACATCCCTACCCACATCTTCAGATCATCAAAATTTTATCCTATTGTTAGAATAGTGCCAAAAAAAAAATACAAACAGAACATCCACTTAATGCAGTAATCATCTTTACTATATCGGGTCGGTGGTGTAGCGGTCTAACGCGCTTATATTCATTTATAAGCAAGTTTATGTGTCAAAGGCTGCTGGGCTTCGAATCCCAGACCAGACCATGTGGATTTTTATTTAAATTGCATGGTTCCGTATAGGATTTGATGTGTGTCGTATTAATAGAAATTCAGTTTCTGTTAATATGACATGCAGATTATAAATATTTATCTATATTAATCTTTAACAAATATATAAATCCTCGCATTTTAAACTGGAAGATTTTGGGTCTGCCCAAAATATTTTGTTAAAAGATAACATTATGTGAAAAATTTAATTAAAGGATGCCTATAATCTAATCCCAATACACAATAAATCAGGAGAGTACTTGAGATTTTAATTTAGGGAAAAAAACGTGCGAGTTTGAGTTTCTTGCATTTAGTTTGACCAATTGCTCTATATGTTTTTGCAAACACTTTAAAATCGGTAGTGCATTTACTAAGGCTTTTGGGAATAACTTAATAATATCTTAATGATTTCCTAATTATATCCAAGTCTAGTGACGAATGTCTCAAATATTCTAATAGAAAGGCTAATTCTTTACAATCTCTTGGGCTTATTAATAATTAAAAAAGAGTTTTAATCTTAAGTGTGCGAATATTAAAATTTTATATTTAAAAGAAAAACTTGACAAATATATAAGGGACTGCCAAATATGGGACTTTGTATTATCTTCTCATGCAAATGTAATATTATCATTAAAGAGTAACTAATATTGATACAGAATATTCTCTTACTAACCTTATTTTTAAAATAATAACCTCTTTAGGGCAGCCTAATGTAAACCTACTAAATTATGATAATTTAATTTGGGATCTGCATCATTTTCTAATTTCATAAAAATATTAATTAGCTGATCGAAAACAGTAAGCGAAAATAAATATCAATTTACTCATGGCCAATCAGATTCATATTCCACCACAAAATACGTCATGCGCGAACTAGACGAGATTTCGTCGGCTAAGTATCATACCTCTGTACTTTTTTGTAATATGCATGCAACCCATTTAAACAATTCATCTGCTAAAATAAGACAACGATAGTTACATGGATTGTAACTGACGCAAGAATTTGTCAACATGTAAAGTAAAGTAAAATAATTTACTTGCCTTACGTATTAATAATTGTGTGTTTTAAGTAAGCAATTTTCTCTGAAGAATGTAATATGGAAAAAAAAAGTTGATCATGTCTGAATTCATAGGATCAATAACATCAACATAATATAAAATTTAGATACAGAATAGTTGTTGTATTTCCACCAATATTGCCGTTATAAGTAAATTAGAAGAATCAAAATATTTATTGATAATCATAAAAAAAAACACATACAAATGAAACATGTTTCTACCTTCGGTGTGGTTTGGAAAATCTACATGACTTTCTGCTTCTGCTTTTGGGAGTATTTATTTAGTGTTGCATATGATCGTATTGTCATAGAACATTAGCATTGAGTTTGATAAAGCTATATTTTATTTAAATTTAGTATAATTTAAACAATTATTTGAAATGAAGAGAACATTACAACTTGGTACCTAATACTTTTATAATTTCATAATTTTGAGTCCAGTCATACATAACTTATCTATCGAAACATTCGTTTATTTATTTCTAGCAAATAACATTACTCAAATATTTAATTATATTATACAATACACATATTTACCTGAACTAAAATAAATATGTTATGAATTCAAATGAGTATTCAACACGTGTTCGATATAATCATTTCAACATTAGGGAAAACCAATTTTTATATAATTATGTAAACTAATTCTTATTTCCTAGTTCTTCCACTGTCTATTTTATCTAAATTTGGGTAAAAAGTTTAATAAATTCTAATTTTTGTTCTAGATATAAATAACTAATTAAAGGGTTGATAATATTGGAGGATAAATTAGTTATATGAAACAATTTCATATTCAGTTCGGTCAGTACGATCACAGAATTTGACTTCTTCGAATTTTTTCTCATCGGTCCATAAACAAGAACCATCTCTGCCAATTATAGGTAAAATATTTGCTTTCCTACTATTTCATTAGCAACGTCATTGGAAATCCAACAAGAATATTTATATAAAATATAATTAAACGTACATAATAGGAAAACTTAAAATGGTCATTTATTTCTAACATAAAATTAGTAGTTGTTACTACTTTAATAATTGGAAACAAGAAAATAATTTATAATTGCCTGTCCATTTGAAACCGGTGCTTTTAATAATTTGTGAATTTATAATGGATGCCCTTGTTGACATTAGTCATGGAAAGTCCGGAATAACAGACGTTATTATCGAAAGAAAAAAATTATAATGGAAAAACCACAGAAACACATGTTGAACTCGAATTAATTAAAAATTGTTTTTTCCTGAACTTTGTCCAAATTTGATTGGGATCATACGTATAATTTATTTACCAAAT
The DNA here is from genome assembly GCA_927349885.1 of Psylliodes chrysocephalus. Taxonomy (NCBI): domain Eukaryota; kingdom Metazoa; phylum Arthropoda; class Insecta; order Coleoptera; family Chrysomelidae; genus Psylliodes; species Psylliodes chrysocephalus. The sequence continues at coordinate 32,122,305 of OV651814.1, read as the reverse complement.
AATATCTATTTTTAATAATTCCTGTAATGTTTTTAAAAGAATGACTACATAGGTACTTAAAATAAACAAGGTGACTCAAAAGGTTTATCAATTCCCCTTTTGAATTGCTTTATCTCCCTTATTTCAAAGTTTCAGATATTTGTTTATATAGCAAACTGACTTTAATTTTTCATTGTTCTGTCACCTTCTAAAATATATGGACGTAGTTATGCAGAAACCTATTAACCCACAACTATATAAGTTTTGAGAGAATCAATATTATAATTTTGTTATAATTAAGGGTGTTTTAGTTTAAATTTAAAGCACAGTCTGGCAATAATATTTGGTTTGTTTATAGTTTTGTATATATTTTACAAGATTCAATATTTTTGTCATTGATTTTTCCAAAAGTTTGAGTTATTTTGTGGGTTGGTAGGTTTTTGCAAAAACAGGAATGCTACTTAGGTAATTAAACAAAAATATAATGTACATGAAATTTTTTTCCGATTTAATATTAAGGTTACTAACATTGTAGCAATTAATATCCTCATCAGTAGCAGCTTGTGGTAATTTAAAATGAGTGTTCACTTTTTCCAATAATTTTATCATTTCTACAAGAGTTTTTTTATTATTTGAGTTTGTATTAAGTGTAGTTATTATTAACAACATCATACTGTTTTCAAGCACTACAACTATTAATAAATGAATATTTTAGTTAGTGTAATATTTAGTTTTGTTTTTAATACGTTGAAAACCATCTATAAACATTATTAGTTAGTAAACTGACTTTTTTTTATAATTTGAGATTATTTTTAAATATATATCAGGTTATGTAGAAAGCTTGACATTGATTTTTGTGTAAAAAAATTTATATGAAACTTTACCTACCATTTTTTAGTTTTCACAATTTGTCACAGATGTCAAAAAAAAAATATTTTTTAAATACCTTTTATTGGCAAATAAAATAAGAACTTAAATGTTGTAAATGTTAATTTTATAAAATCAGTCCCATCACAATACATAATATTACACAGACACAAACTAGATTAAAGATATATAATGATATGGCATTCTAAATGATACTCTTTGCAGTTTAACAGACCCCCTTAATCCCCATTTTTAAGTAATTGTTTTCACACTCAATATGCCTTATCTCTTTATAGAGCTTGATTTTTTACTAAAAATTTCAAGTTTATATCGCTTTTCTTTTTTGATTTGATTTCAACCGATCCTAACCCCCTAGTTTTAATCAGATTTGTTAAAAATTAAAAGGCCTTGTCCCCTTATAGATCTTGATTTTTGTTTAAAATTTTTAAGTTGATATCATTTCTCGTTTTTGACTTATCGTGCAGACAAAAAACGTGACATCATACATACAGACAAAGTAAACCTGTAATACTCTTCAATGAATACTGTATGAAGAGTAGAAAAAAAAAGTATAAGGTAAAATAAACAATTTAAAAAGATCAACAATAATATTCAACTTCTTTTATCAAAGGATACTAAAAGTTTGAAATAGCAGCACATAATTGAACATTTACAGAAATCTGTGAACTAAACTAGTGAGATACACATCGTAAAATGTTAAAATCACACTTAATTCTCCATATAACCCTTTCTTAATGTATTTCACAGCACATTCCAAAGTATTCTTGCTCTTGCTCTGTCCTACCCTCATGGCAGACTTTAGCATGTCCATGTTCACCAAAAAATAATGTGTTTTAATAAATAACAGAATAATAGTATTTTGTCTAAATAGGTAAATAGGCTACATCTGTATTTTCAAATTATTGTTTAATTGTAGATAATATATTATTGTTTTGATATGTATTCATAGGATTGATTAGCCAGAGCATGTAGATATATGGGATGTGACTTATTAAGTGCCTAATCAAAATCACAATTAATATTTTATATTTAATGCTTTTTTCGAGACATACTTTATTATCAACTGTAAACTAATTTACCAACACCCTTATTTTTATTTAATACCTGCAGTAATCTAAATTACCATATCATTTAATATTTTTGAAAATACTAAATTATACAAACAAGGTAATAAAAAATGTAATTAACATAAAAGATTTCTGGTTTGTATGCAACAAATGATCTAGGTTAGAGGGTAACACGATTGATAATTACAGGCAAACATAACTTTATATAGGTACACTATTTAAATGTAGATACCATTTCTTAGGTTAGATTTCTCATCTAGTATATTAAATTAACTGGTTGATCCATTTTTCCGATTCAGACTTGAAGTGAAAAACCATTTGTCCCTTTATCTTTATTAATTTTTTTTTGTACATTTCCATTTCCATAATGATGTCAAGTAGTTACCTCATCAGAATAATCAAATTTTTCCTTTTAGCAGGTTTTGTGGGAAAAAAATTTACAAATTTTATGCTTACTTTTTACCTCATAGTATTTACAATTGGATACAAAATAGACCATTTTAAAGTACTCGTTGGAGGGTCTTAGACACTGAAACAAATTACAGTCGTAAAACTTTATTATAGGTAAATAAAACAACATAACCTTAAAAACTTTAATTTACCTTGCCTTAAAGAAGTTTTTCGGGAACAATCATCGAACTGACACAAATAGTTTCAATTTATTGATGACACAGTTCTTAATTAAACACATTTTTTAAAATGAGCACAATTAAAATAATCTTGTTTATAATTAAATTATTTCATAGCAGAGGAATGACACTAATGACAGTGACAGTTTGTTTGATTTGGTACAGTGTTGCCAGAATATGTTTTTGTTATGTACCAGATTTGTCTAAAAAATGTACCAGATTCTTTAAATGTATCAGATTTTTCTAATTATATTTGCAGTGACATCTAATTAATTGAAGGGGAAAAAGGGGATATTTATTGAAAACGAACCCAAACAAGGAACCCAATATATATATTTTATACGTGAACACTGATGCACGCAGAAAGTACTACATCTAATACAATTGTGAATTGTACTAGACTGGCAACACTTGTTTGGCAATCGTGTTTCTGAGCGGCGCGCCAATTAATGTGTTCTTTAACAGTTTTAAGGATCTGTTGGCGTGTTGTCTTCTCTTTTTAGCTACAGGTATTCGCCAAATCGTCTCACTCGTGTTAACCTCACTCATCATAATGCGCCACAGACACGGTATACTTAGGTATACTGTGCCACAGAGACGCGATTAGCCAGAGGGCAATGATGTACCAAAAAATATAGATTAACACGTATGAAAATAAAAATATTAAAATTAAATTTATATTTTTATGTTATTTATGTAATATTAAAGTAATGATTTTTTATGACATTTAACTGGGTGTTCACTGCACAAATGGAGAAACCGCCCCTGGTACTTATCTATATTAGCATCACTTTTTAAATTTGGATAAATCTCGTGGCAGTCTGCAGGTATAATTTCTTTTAAATTTTGTAGTTTCGGCTCCGCAACACTTCTGCCATTTGATCATAATAGAGTTAGATTTTAAAACAATAATGCATTATTTTTTGGGCATTTTTTCTTCGCTTTTATGTCAGCTTTATGAAAAGGGGCATTTCGTTCTTTTTTTTTTTAATAATAATTACCAAAAATGGTACACTTCTTTCTATTCGAATCGATCTAATGTTTAGCCAGTTAACATTATTGTCATTTTTCTATTAACAATTCCTTTTTTAATATTTGCTATACATAAAAAGTCAGTGACTATAATAGTTATTTATATATCAAGGGCGTAAAACAGGCGTTTATGGACCGCAACGTGTAAGTAAGAGCCCGAGCCGCTAGGCGAGGGCTATTAACACGTAAGGTCCATAAACTCTGTTTACGCCCGAAATACATACAATATTTTATGCACAACCGTTTTAATAGTCATTTATTAATAAATATACAAAATTTTATGCACGACCGTATTAATGATAGTTTATTAATAAATATGTTTTATTTTCTATTTTTCACCTTTTGTGAGTAGGTTATTATAAATGTTTCAAGTTGGATAAATTTTATACCTCGATATTATTATAACTCACCCTGTATAACAATTTACCAAATCATTTGTATAGTTAAATAAAAATAAGTCTTATTGAAACTAATAAGATGATAAAATAACAATCTATATACCTATACGCGTTACCATAGCAACCAAGTCAATAGGACAAGAATAGGTAGACGCCATTTTTATTTACAGTCGACTTCACGTATTGCAAGTTTCTTAGTATATTTTCTAAGAAGTTTTATATATTTTGTTTATGTAATGGACAGTAGTGACGATGAAATAGTTTCCGGAATACCACCGGAAATTTTTAAAGCAGCAGAAAATGCAAAATTAAGTTTACTACCCGCCAAATCTAAGAGAATATACGATAAGGTCTACGATGAATTTTTTAGCTGGTGCAAACTGAAGAATGTTGTAGACGGTAACTATACAGAAAATGTATTTCTTAATTTTTTTCTGGAAAAGTCCAAATGCCGTAAGCCGTCGTCTCTATGGTCATATTATTCGATGTTAAAAGCAACTGTAAATTTGCACAATAATATAAACATCGCTAGATATTCAAGATTGATAACATTCTTAAAACGGAAATCAGACGGTTATAAACCAAAAAAATCAAAAATTCTAACCAGGGAAGAAATAGAATTATTTTTAGTAGATGCTCCAGATAATTTATATCTTATGATAAAAGTAAGTTGTTTTTGTTTTATTTTAGACTATTATGTTAATATGATGCACTAATTTTTGGTATTTGTGGAGCATGTCGTTGAGAGGAATTAGCTAATATTTCAATAGACGATATTCAAGTTTTAGGAACAATCTTATTGGTAACCATACGAGCATCTAAAACTAAAATTGACCGCATTTTCAGTGTGATTGACAAAGAGCAGGAATCACCAAGTTATCTTGACTTATATCGAAAATATGCTTCACTACGTACGACAAATACCAACCACGGACGTTTTTTTGTGTATTATCGTAATGGAAAATGTTCCAGTCAGGTGGTTGGAAAGAATACATTTGGTCAAATTCCTTTTAAAATAGCAACTTATTTAAAATTGCCTACTCCAAAAGACTACACAGGCCATTGTTTTAAACGATCTTCAGCAACTTTGTTAGCTAATGCAGGTGAGGATATCCTTAACATAAAGCGACATGCTGGTTGGAAGTCTACAACGGTGGCAGAAGGTTATATTGAAGATTATGTGGCAAATAAAATGAAAATCGCCAAAAAAATTGTCAATGCTGATATGCCTTCTACTAGTCGCACAGCTGAATTTTCAAATTTGCATACCGATTTTTTTGAGCATACACCTTCCAGCAGTAACCCAAATCATAAGGAGTTAGTAGAAGTTCGTAGCAACTGACAACAAAGCAAGGTAGCAAATCCTAACATTTCTATAAATAATTGTTCAAATTGTGTTATTAGTATAAAATTATAAGTGTGAGGATCTTATGTTTGGGCTTTTAAAGTTATAATTTCTTTATTAAACTCATATTTTGTTAATTGTACCAAATATTTCCATGATAATAAATAATAATAATAAAGTTTGTTTTACTAACTACATGTCGCCGGCGGGCGGTAAAGTAGTCCGCGGGCGGTAAAGTGACACTTTACGCCCGCTAAACGTATTTATAATCTGGACTTTATCGCCCGGTCGTGCATAAAAATAGTTTCTTTTTTCTGTACATATTCGTCTGACGTATACAATCTTTGCTGATGTTTTAAAGCACATTTAATTTTGATAAGAAACTATGACCCGAATATAAAAATTTTAGTATTATGCCCTTCAAGTTGGAAAAACTATATAAAATGTATTTTAAAAAATAATTTAGTAACATTCTACCCAAATGAAAGAACAAAAACCTTTAGTAACTATTTAAGAATAATCAAGTGGAACTGACTGTGAGATGTAAATCCGCTTCTAGCATTTTTAATATCAAAAGAAACCTTATACGAAAGGAATCATTAGCATCAAGAATTCGCAAAGACTGCATTTGTTGTTCGTTATTTTTCAGAAGTAATTCGTTTCAAACAACTGTTATGAATTATAAAACACAGAAAATAACAAAATATAATTGCGAACTAAGTAGGCATGCTTCAAATGGTCTTATTGGTTAATCTCTCTTTAAAGAGATGTTGTCTTATTTGGAAAGATGAATAAGTAATAAGTCTCTTGGAAGTCTGTTTTTTTTAAGAAAATCCCAATAATGATAATGATCCTATTTGGCTTATAGAAAGATATACAGGATTATTACTTTTTAGTAGAAACAGTATTGCTATTTCGCAAATGGTTTTACATATTCGGTTAAATGGTATAAAATTTGCATATTGATGGATACAAGAATATGGTGTGATAACGTTTATATTCAAAACCATTGTCAAGTTAATTAATTTTTATATACAACACATATTTTTTATTGGTGTACAAAAGAGTTAGTTTCTCTTTTTCTATTTGTAAGCATTCACTACTGGCTCTATTTTCTTCTTCTTTCTTTTCTTCTTCTTCACGAAGTGCCTTCCATCGTGTCTATTGCAACGGCTCTACAAAATGATGAATAGTCTCAAGAATACATAATCAATCTATATTCATGGAATAAATAATAAAATGTATGTAATATATATAAATTTAGTACGAAAATGTAAAAATTGGCATTTATATGGAAATCAATTAATAATATAATAAAAAAAAACATGTTTAAATAATTTAAAGAGAAATAACTGTAATACACAAATCGCTGCACAAAACTGTACACATTACGGTGTTTTGGGATATATAGGGTCCAAAAACGAGAGTCTCGCCTTCGACAAGAGTTTTGGACCTCATTCCTAAACTCGAGTCCCTTACTCCAGTCTGGTCTCTCTATCTAGACCCAAAAATTTGGGTGACAGTTTTACTTTTTAGAATATCAACGTACTCTCCTGGATAATTTTCTAGTTCAATGTAAGCCATTAACTAGAGTAATAACCTGTTTGTTTATTTTAATCTGTGCGTTTTCTTTTAAATATTGGGTTAAAACATTACTAAATACTTTTTAGAATTTTTGTGAAATTAATAATAATTTAATTAATAATAATAATAATAATAATAATTACACATTTATTGTCCACATATAAAGTACATATAGTAGAGTTTATACAATTACAAATATATATATATAAAAAAAAAGTCAGTAGACAATTGGCCCAAATTGGTTCAGGTGCGGATATTATCCACCCCTGGTCTTCCACCAATGCCAACATGATATAAAAAAATGCATTTTGAGATGGCTTTCTAAAATTATAAGAAAAGTTTAATGCAAAGGGAAAGAAAGAGGAAAGGAAACAGAAAAGGATAAACAAAAGGAGAAAGAGAAATGAGAAAATATAAAAGAAAAAAGAAAATAAAAAAGAGTAGAGATAAAAAGTAATTATTGTGTTTGCAGCAGTATATTTTTATAGCGGCATTTAAAGGTTTCTGCTTTTAAATGTAATAATGTTGGATCAATTTTTAACAGGTTATTGATATGAACTGTGACATTGTAGGTAAAAGAACTTTTAAAACTAGCTTTGAAAAATCTAGGCAATCTAAGTATGGATTTAAAACGAATATTTAGGTTATGAACATCAGTTCTAAATGTTAATTTTTCATGCAAGTATGGCGGTGTCCTCATATTAAATAATTTTTGACTGAGACAAGCAAAATGTAAATTTCTTCTATTAACCATATTTAACCATTTAGTTTCTTTAAATTTAGTAGAAATGTGATCATATTTACGAATTCCAAATATTAACCGTACACAAGAATTCTGCAATTTTTGAATTCTCCCAGACTCGAAAATGTTTAAACAAGGACCATATACAATATCACAATGATTAAAATTTTATAAAACTAGTGAATCACATAACATTTTTTTTACATCTGGTGATAAAAAATATCGTTGCGCATATATTAGTTTCAAACTTGCATAAGACAATTTTAATTTTGATGTAATATGTTGTTCAAACTTCAATTTTGAATCTACAGTAAGTCATAAGTTTTTACATTGCGTAACAATTGGGATAAACGCGTCATTAATTTTTAATAATGTCGCGGAGTTTACGGAATCCCTAATTGACTCATTTCAAAAAATCATTGCTTTGGATTTTTTAGGATTAATTTTTAGTGAATGATTTTTAGATACATTAAAGATTTCATTTAAATCAGAATTAATATGCTGTATAGATTCATTTAAATAGGAGTACTTAAAAGAATAGTATAATTGGGTGTCATCAGCGTATAAATGATAATTACAGTATTTAAGTATACTTGGAAATTGTGAGGTATAGAGAGTAAATAATAAAGGGCCCAAAATACTACCTTGAGGTGCACCAGATGTAATCTTTAACGGTGTGGAAGACATATTATCTATTTGAACAATTTGTTTTCGCTGGTAAAGATATGATTTTAATAGAGACACAGATGTATTATTAAATCTAAAAAACTTCAACATGGCAAGTAAAATTTTATGATTTATATTATCGAAAGCTTTCGAGAAATCTAACAGTATTAAGATAGAAATCTTGTCCTTATGCATGGCTCTAATCAAATCATCTATAACATCCGCTAGAGCTGTGGCACAGCTGTAGCCTGACCTAAAACCAGATTGTTTGCTAGGTAATATATTGTTGTTTTTCAATTTCCATTACTCTCTCTAATATTTTGAAAAAAAAAAAGTAAAATACTAATTGATCTTAAATCACTGTATTCTTCAGGTAAAGTTACTTTTGGTAATGGCAAAACTTTAGCGAATTTCCATGATTCAGGAAAATAACTATTTTTTAAGCATTCATTAATAATGTGTGTAATAATGGGTAATAGAAATGGACAACAGAAGTGTAAAATGATAATATTAATATCATCCATTCCGTAAGCTTTAGATTTAATATTGTAAATAATATTATTGATAACATCTTCGGAAACATCATTAAAATAAAAATCTTCAGTAATATTTTCTTTAAAATTGTTAAGGTAAAAATGTTGTAAATCTATTTGTATAGCAGAGTTATTAATGTTTGAAGTAAAAAATTTGTTAATGGCATTAACATCTTTTAGGTTTGGAGGTAGGTCGATTGTTTTTTTGTCTCGATATATTGAGTTTTTTTAATTCTGACCATTTTTCCTTAATATTACAAGTTTGAAATTTAAAATTTAAGTAAGCCCTTTTTTCTGCTTTTATAGCTGTTGTTGTGTAGTTTCTTAATTGTTTATAGTAATCCCAATGCGTTGGAAGTTGTGTTCTGCGAAATTTTTGCAAGGCTTTATCTCTAAGCCTTTGCATATAAATAATATTTTCAGTAATCCAAGGAGAAAGTTTTATTAGTTTTCTAGTTTTTGATTTTTTTGGAGCATGTATATTTAAAACTGTAATTATGTAGCTATTTAAAAACTCTACTTTTTTGTCAATGTTTTTAGTAAAATAAATATTGTACCAGGGCATAGATGCCAAATGATTTTAAAAATGTGCATGATTAATCTTTGTAAGTGACCTATATTCTACTTTAAAGTCGTTTTGAGGTACATTGTGAAAATTTTTAATTTTGCAGTTTATTGCTGAATGATCCGCAACTAGATTATGATTAACAAATTCTGCACAGAAATTGATATTAATATTACTAATAAATAAGTCTAACAAAGAGTTAGCCCTTGTTGGTTCTTTAATTATTTGTAATAGATCAAATGTTTCAAGTATCTTGTTAAAACGAATTCTCTATATTTTCGAATAATACATATTGCAATACTTTACAATAACAACAATACTTTAATTATTGATTGTTCTTGTCACAACAGTTAATTCATAATTTTATCATACTTCATACATTTTTTATATACAAGGTGTGCATATTATCATACAAATATTACACTTTCTGTTATGAAATGTCAGAATTCTTGATTCAATTTTAACAAACGACTAATTATAATTTTATAACAATATATGAAAGGTTCACACTAAGAACCATCAAGGTCCATTGGGATAACTATACGCTAAAGTTATTCTTCCCTCCAGGAAATTAGTTTCTCTGGCATTTACCTTGCTGTCAGTAAAAAGTCGTAGAATCAGAATTTTAAAGTAGGTAATTGTTGTAAGTATTTCAAGTCCTCCCGCACAGTAATATTCAGGAAAAACGCAAGTAAACTACGGATTAATTGGCCTTTGTTTTCTTCTTCCTGTTCTTAAAACGTTTTTGAGTAGCAAGGGTTATAACCTGACAATTAGTATCCAGAAAAGCGAATATTTGTGGAGCGTAATATTTTTTAGTCGTTTTTACTGTTGTTCCGTACAGATGCAAAACCATCTAAAGGTGCGTTTATATCTGACAGTTACTGTATGATATTTGTGTCGGACAGAAATTGCGACAATGTAAACAGTGAAGAATTTATGTCAGAGATATTATATAGTGTCGACACATCTATACCAACAGATGTAAACACCTTAGACTAGGTAATAAAGAGAGGGCGCGTAACAAGTATATCGAGCACAAGTAGTATTCTGTGCCGATTATCTATTGACCGTCATTATTTTGGTGCTAATCATTTTGGTGACACCAAAGTTTTTGTTTGTGTTTTTTTCTGATTTTTGAATTAACCGACATTTAATAATTGGTTTATTACAATGGATTATTGTGCGGCATATTAGTGTTAAAGTTATAGCGGCAAGAAATAAGCAGATATTACGTTTTACAGGTAAATGATAAACATCAATCGTTTTCACTTTATATATTTTTTTATATTTTTCATTTTATTTGGTGTTATACAACTTGGTATTTATATATTGTTCGTGTCTCACTCCAGAATAATAAATTTTGCCCACCAAGTTTGTTTATTTTATGCTTTTCATTGATATTTAAGCAACTAATGATATTAAAATAACCAAACATGTAATTTTTTCCAGTGGCGTGTCGTACAATTCTAAATATTAACTTTTATTAAAGCTTAATTTATTTTTGCTTCTTATTTAATTACAACAATGTTTATTTGTTGTTTTATTTTAGATTTCCTGTGGATTCACCAAAAAAAATCTAAGAATTCAAGCAACGAAAATTGCAAATTGGATGCCTACGCCAAATGATAGATAGTGTTCAAAACATTTAAAAAAGAAAAAAAATTTATGGGATAAAACGGACGGTTTTAAGACGACCTGCTCAGGATATGTTTAAAACGTCTTTGTTAAGATGTTTTTAGGACGTTTTAAATATGTCGTTCAACTTTTTTTTCTATATTTGAATATGACGCCACGACAGCGTTCTTGACGCTACCTGCAGCGCATGTAGATCGTAATTCGTCATTGTCATTAGCTGATTGGAGTTTTGCGCGTGCGTATCGAGTCTTGTTCTTCCTCTAGCTACCTTCTTCTCGAGAAAGCCATTGTTCAATATGTTTAGAGTCGGTCTTTGGACATTGTCATTCCTTTTTCGTGGTTGTGTGTTTTTAATTATTGTCTTTTTATATTATTTATTTGCCATTATGGGAACTGTGGTATACCGGAAGTACTTGAAGTCATTTTTTAATTATTTTATCCAACACTTTAAAATAATATTTACTCTGTGTCAGCTTTAATAGTTTAATAATGTATAATAAACAGTATTAAATAAAGTACACAAGTATTAATTTATTTTTTTTAAATGAATTTTCATCAAGTAAATAGACGACTTAAACACGTACAATACGGATCTTCTAAAGACGCCTTGTTTTGTAAAAAAGTACGCTTTGAACTTGCTTTATACCTAAAAAGATCAATAAAGTACTAATAACATAAATACAATTTCGTTTTTTTATTTCCAACATGAAACGCCTTTGGTCAAATATCGTTGGTGTCAAAATGGCACAAGCTTTTCAGCGACGTTATGAGTCCTCTCTTTCTTACCTAGTCTAAGGTAAACACTGATTTTTTTGCAAGTGCAATCTCGCTCGACAGATATCGAGGTAGTTGACTGCTCGTCTACTTCTGTCATTGTGCAATAAGTATCAAATAAATATGGCCGATAAATGTGATATTAATAAAAATAAAAAGAGTGGTTAAAAGTTGAAGTTGAAAAATTAATGAATATATATCACAGTAAAGCTGAACTATTGGACAACAGTTAGTTACCTATGTTTAATAAAAACTTTCCATTCTACATTTAACTTTTGTTTAGAAAGAAACCATAATGGTCGTGGACAAAGTATAGTATTAAATTGCTCGTTTAATAATATACTATTGACACTGACAGCAACAAGCAAAATATTAAAAATATTACGCCAAGATGTAGGCAACACGTAATAAGGCATCAAAATGGCGGAGTTTTCTATCTCCTTTTAAAAGGCACTCAGAAAGTTACGCAGTGCGACCATTCTCCGTATTCGTTCCGTGCGCGACAACAGCGCCAATTCGTTTAGGTTCTAATGGACTATTTCTGCGTATACTGACAAATACAATTTTTATTAATTAATAAGTATATATGTTAGTTTTAATAAAAGTATATGGATTTGTAAAACAAGTAAAACATTAATTTATTATTATCTCTTAAATTAAAGAAAATTATGTATAAACAATAAAAATCAATAATAAAATATAGGCAGGCAACAGTATTTACGGGAAAATGTATGAGAAGTTGCCTAAGTCTAATAAGTTGTCATTGAAGAATTAGACTATTCTATCGAAATAAAAAAATACCATTTAATAACAGCGTGAAGTTAAAATGTATAAAAAAAGGATCGTTATTTATATTTTCATTTTTGTTCAAAAGAAAACAAAGAATGAATGATTAAAACTTGTTTCCCATTAGTAAGTCACAAAATTGCATTCCAGCCACATATAGTCAAAGGCATAAATCGTGAAATCTAGTCCTTGCTGATTGAACATTTAAGAATAAAGGGATATTAAAGAATATCGTAAAATGATAATTTATTATTTATTTAAAACCTTTCAAGTTTTTGATGTCTACTATTTCCAGCATTACTGTTATTATTACAAAAATGAAGGTTATTTTTCTTCTTATTGTACACCTATCCATTTATTTCATTGATTTAATTTCCACTTTGCTTCTGAAATTTTTTATATAAGTTTCACTGTTTTTTTTTTGCTAGTATTTGTACAATTTTCAACCCAGCAACTCCGGTTTCTTATTGTATTGTTTTTACCTACTTTTTTGAGAAAAAGTAAAATGTATACGTGTATTTGATGTGTCAAAATTACAAAATGTCGCCCTAAATTGCACGAATTATCCGTAGCTAGCGCTAGTATAGCTTTTGCTTTCCTTTCCATGACTTCGCACGGAGCGAATAATAAAACAGCAGTCTTCTGAGTGCATATCCTTCGATAATATAATAGCAGATAGGCCACCACTGCATAAAGTTATACAATATTAATCTCGCTATCATATAATCAGTATCTCTCTTTCTAATGAAGGCTTTCTCACTCGTTTTAGAATTCTCAGCAGTAGCGTACCGTAAAACAATTTCGCTAGGTTAATGTTTTAAAAGGTAGGTAGGTGCATTTTTAATGAAGTGAAAACAAAATATGACTTTTTTGTTATGAATATAATATTAATAACAATTACTTTTAACACCACAACACGAACAAATTTAAATTAAACACTGGAATAATTGTCTGAGAAAAGCTTTGTAAAACTGACAAATACAAACAAAGAGATAGAGATATTAATCTATTTCTCTCTAATTAGAATTCTCGACCATATTATCATGGCGACACAAACATTGTTTACTGTCCTCTCTTTACTACTTACTCTAGTGCATATCCTGAATTTGTATCCCTGGAGTGGATGTTATTTTGAAACTTTCAACTGGTCCTAGTGAGCTAACTAATTCATTAGCAATAAACTGTGACTTCAAAAATAATATTCACTGACACTGACAGCAGCAAGCAAAATATCAGGTGCGTTTTAATCATCCGCTTCTGCTTCCGGAATTGTCGGTTTAGTCGTTTTAACATGTGAAATTAAAACAAGAAAACCGACAATTCCGAAGCAGAAGCGGATGATTAAAACGCACCTATTAAAAATATTGCGCCAAGATGTAGACAACACGTAATAAGGGTTCAAAATGGCGGAGTTTTCTATCTATTTTTAAAAGGCACTCAGAAAGCTGCGCAGTGCGACCATTCTCCGTATAGTAAAAGAAAAAAGAAAATCAAAGTATGTGATTACAGCCAATTAAAGCCATATTCGAGAGGTCTACTGGTTTAAATATATTTCATGCGGTTCGAAAACGGTTTGAACTATTCCCATTCGAGTGACCAAACAATGACGTCACGGTGAAATAGATTTAAACCAGCTATATCTGTTTTTGAAACGTTTCATTGAGAACGGTTCAAGGAAATAGAAATGTCATTAATGTCAAAAATTGTAGCAAAGATCATGCATTAAAATTAATTATCAAAAAAGATTATTTATATTACGGTTATTAGAAAAAAATAGAAAATGCATAATTATGAAGGTTTATAATTTTTAGTAATTTTTGAAAACTTAACCTTGTAATTCTAAACAACCGGTTAAAGTCGGATTTTAAATATAACGATCCATTTTTCATAAAACTCTGGTAATATATGAGCTTTTTTTGAGGCAAAAAATTATCTCTTGCTAGAGATTTTAATACTCACAAATCCTTAACTGTTAGTGACATCAATGTTTTAAAATCATCTATTTGAGCGCTTTTAAAATCTATGACGTAGTATTAAAACTGGTTCTAAAAGTCGTTGAAAATATTTTTAAACCAAAGAGACCGCTCGAATATGGCTAATTAAGCGAGCTGTCAACTTTGTCGCTCGGCAAGCCACAAAGCTGTCATTTAATGTTAGTTCACGGAAAATGTCAACTTTGTGGTTGGATTTCAAAGCGCAAAAGCTTACTTTGGATAGCGATCATAAAAAAACTACACTGGTGAGCAAAAAATTGAGGTCAGCTTAAAATTTTCATGTTTTCAGATCGTATTCGCAAACTGTACCTCATTGCATGTGCTTTTGTAAGCTAAATGTGATACTCTATATCAAACAGAAATGCATTTTTCTCTTGGATTTTATGATTTATTCTGAAAAAGCAACAAATTAACATTTTTGGCGAAATTCAACATTTTGTTATTAGGGAAAATATGGAACAAACAAAATGAAAAAACGTGTATTCCCTCCTCCTGCATTGATGACTGCTTGAAGTCGGCGCGGCATACTTTGAATTAAGTTGCTTATCAGATTCTGGTCGATGTTATCCCATTTCTGCAACAGCAATCTTCTCAGCTCCTGGGCAGTTCTTGGTGCTGGTGTGTGTCTGCGGATCCGTCGTCCCAGCTCGTCCCAGACAGGCTCTATGGGATTCACATCTGGGCTGCGGGCTGGACAGTTAAACCGCTTATTTTTACCTTATCCAGATACTCGCTGACAATTATGGCTGTATGTGGTCTCGCATTATCTTGCATAAAAATGTCACGTTCCCCCATAGTCACCATAAAATGCATAACATGGTCTTCTAACATCTCCGTAATGTACCTATGAGAGGTTAGAAAGCCAGTTTATATGAAGACCAACTCTGTACGAGCTTGTGCAGTGATTCTCACACAAACCACTGATTCACCGCCAAATGGAAGACGCTCGTCAATGCATATCTTTCTCTAGGTCTTTTTCACACTCGTTAACGTCCATCTGACCCAGTGAGGCAAAAACGCGACTTATATGAGAACAATACTCAGCTCCAGTCATCGTCATTCCAACGAATGTGATCTCTGGCAAATTTCAATCTTGCAGTCCGATGCTGACGTTGCAACGGGGGACCTGTATCGATTCTTCTGCATGAAAGTCCAGCAGCATAAAGTCTTCTTCTAACAGTCCATTCAATAACGTTGACATTTCTCACTTCTTCCAACTGATTTTGCAGTGAAACCGCAGTAGCTCTCCTATTCCACAAACTTGCAGATACCAAAAAACGGTCAACTCATTGAGTGGTAACTCTTTTTGGCCCAAAACCTGGTCTTATAGTAATCAGGCCAGTCTCCAGAATGCGCTGGTACATTCTTTGCACACCACAAAGACTGGTACCACCAATTCTTTCAGTTTCACGTTGCCCCCGACCATCTTGTAACAGCGCAACAATTCTTGCCACAACAATCGTACCTAAAAGCATTCTGGCCTCTTAAATCACGACACTTTGCAATGGTTAGGCTTTACACAAAGAATCAACAGTAAACTGGAAAACAGGCAAGGGAAATATGAATGTTCAATTAGCGTAAAGGCACATTTTTCATAAAAGTCGTAAAAGACCTTTGTATTCTAATAAATCGAATGACAGCTGTCAAGTATCGGAAAACAATTGCTTCAACTGCTAATACTATTATGTCCTACTATTGACGCTAAAATTATTCGCAATTTCTGAAGTGACCTCAATTTTTTGCTCACCAGTGTATATTTGTACTTTAGGCATATTACAATTTGTACATTGTGCTATTGATTATTCTTTGAAGAACAATAGTATTATCTTCACAATGAGTACTTTGACAACAATAATCAGATTTTGTTCCTAGAAACATAATAATGACTAATAACCTTCATTTATTAAAAACAATAAGTTATGTTTAAATTTTTCTCTTAATTTGATGAACTCGTAATTCATCTAACATAAGACCTATTAAAATGTTTGTTTATTTATTAAATTATTTGCTTGGTATCATTGGTTTATTTCCTAATCTATCCCCTAACTGTGCTGTTCAAACCCCCCCGAGGCTGACTCCAATTTGATGTGGCTGATCCTCTTTTTTGTTATTTCATCACCTTTTAATGATTCAACTAATTTTTAATAAGTTCCTAAATCATCATATTATAAAAAGAGAATTAAAAAGCAGATGCTAACATAAAATTATAATGCAATCACTCTATTACAAGAGCAGTTTTTTCTCACCTTATATTGTCAGAAGAACCTCATTTAATTAGGTAATTATTTATGGAAATTCACCGCACTAAAAGCATTATTTTCATGGTGTATGATGTATAAAGTGATAAATTAGACCAATTTGTATTCATTACTTTCAGGCTAAGTGTATTATTAAAATGAAATTAGCAAGAGATAAAATTATAAGTCCATAAGAAGATCATCAATATTGCACCTCATATTTTAAAGTGTTCTTTAGATAAATTGTAAGTAAAGGTGCAGTTTACCAAATTAGGTCTTATTGCTAGATAATTAAACATGGTTTATGGTTTCATTTTAGAATGCGGGTAAAATGCTAGCAAAAATCCTGCATTATTTATTAGAGGTTAGTTCAGTTGCAATAGTTTTATGTATCTTTTAATTACTCTTACTTGAAGAAGAAAGAACATTAATTTATTAACTTAGCTATACAGAGTGAGACCAGTACTTAAATTATGTATTACATCATTATATATAACTATAAAAAATGGCACAAAGAAAATAAAAGAATTTCACGCCCAGAAAAAGTATATTTCAGAGCAGTACAGGGTGGATAATTTCGATGTTTTAATAGAGATTCTGATTAACTATAAATGGTATGGAAAAATGGATCTGCCATCCTCGATCTCTTTATTTGAGAAAAAGTTTATGGCATTTTCAAAAATTGGCTATTGTCTTTTGTTTTCGAATTATAAACAAAAGTTCGTTTTTTCGCTTATTAATGAAAGTGAAATAAAATTATTTAGGAACTTTTTTGATAAGAATCCAGTGGCGTAGTCAATTTTTTAAAAATTCTTCATATTCGAGTTATAGCATAAAGTTGTATTTTTTATATGAAACGGGTAGTTGGCTGTGACATACAAAAGAAGACAAAAAAATTCCCATCTTAACGATATATTGTAATGTAATAAAATATCATGTAGAAAAGGATATGCTTAGCTAGATAAAATAACATAAATTAAAAATTTACCTTCAGTAAGAATGCATTAAAGCCATCAGAAACTTAATTTTTCATGGAGCGATTAAAAGAATACTCGTTTCTATAATTTATAAAGCCTTGTACTTATATGATTCCATGAAAATCTATGTGTCCTTACCTAAAATAAAATAACAATCATTAAAAATAAAATAAAATAAATTTTAATCAAAATAAAAAAAAAAAAATTTCTCGAATAATTATATTATCACCCTGTACAGCAAGTTTATCAAGAAAGTTTGACAAACTTGACAATTTTCAAAAAATTGGTAAAATTGTTGCCAACATGATTTTATATGAGAAGATTTTTCTAAATTAATAAAAATTGACAACCAGAATAAAGAAATTATAATAACAATAGTATGAAATAATTTCACAAAAATAATCGGACAGTGATATTTTAAATAAAGTCTTTTAGTTAAAATAGTAAATCAAATAAATAATAGATCACTAGAAGCAAATCGTTTTGATTGGTTAAATTTAAAAAGTTATTACTTGATGAAAATTGGTAACTAAGGGGTTGTTGATTAAAAAAAAAATTGGTGGTAGAAAATTGATAAAAGATGAAATGTATGAAAAATTTTTGAATCCCGTAAAATGATAAAAGAAAAGAATCAATCGATCAGTTATCAAGAAATTAAAGAAACCTAGTTGTAAATTTTATTTGTAATTGACAAATAGTCAGAGCAAGGTATTTATTTACTCACCTCAAAAGTGCGTTGTGCCGGCTTAGTGCGTCACAGGACAGTTTTTTATTTAACACATATAAAAGATCCCGCATTTTAGCAGATGATGGTAAATTGACTTTGTTTTTATTGGAGAAGAACTTTACCATGGCTGGGAATACAGCATTCCTACTGCTAGTGATTGACCTGCAAAGAAAAAAGGACAAGAAGGACAATCTCAGTGATTATGCTTAAAGGTATTGACTGTATAATTATATTTAAATTGATATTTCTTACCTTTTGAACATATAGAGTTTTAATATAAGACAACTTCATTCAATATACCAATCATTGTAGTTTGAGGTTATATTTCTTAAACACGAATAGAAATATTCAAGGACATTGTTACCAATTCAGGTCTAATATAACTACGGGCCATTTGAACTACAAATTGTGTAGAGAATGAACTGGTTTTGTGTAATAATTTAAATTTAAGTTCTTACGTTAATCAAGTATGATAGAACGAATGAATGAGTTGATATTTGACTAACCTAATTGTCTATTTAACTGTATTGTCTTTGGTTTTTCTTTTCAAATAAATGTGTATTGTTGGTTGCATAACTCATTGATTAATTTTGAAGACCATTGCCGTTTCACAAAATTTGATAGGAGAGATTGGGACAATCTCTTATTTGCTTCTTGAAACCACTATAAATCCCTGAGAACTATAAATATTTTATGAAAGGTAATAACATATTAAACAAATAACTGAGTCTCCTGCAAATTTAATAAAAAAGGAATGTTATAGGCCTATATAGGTAAGTTTCTGAAGTGCTTATTATATAACATTAATAATATTGTCATTGGCGTCTAATATAAATTTATTTTATGAGCTAGCTGAAAGGTATTATTTTCTACAATAAGAAAACAAATTTATATTAAAAAAAGATTTTCTTAAAAATAATTAAATTATACATACATATCATTACAATATATATAATATAGGGTCATTTTATTCATTTGCATTGCTATTTAGCAAAATCTCATTATTTTCAAAATAACCTATAATACTCCGTTGTTTTCTAGTAGGCTTGTGTCATTTAGAATATTTCTGTTAGGACAAAGTATCTGTTATTGCATGTTAATAAAATACTGAACAACATTTAATTGTTTATGAAATCACTTTTAAATATCAAAATGGTCTATGAATATAACTAAAAGAATAAATTTGTACACAGAAAGAAATAGATTAATGCAGCGGTTTTGCCAGACTTAGTATCATAATACTTATAGGAATATTGATAGAGAGTAATCAATATCTTACAACTATAGTAAATCAGTCAATTAATCCCTATATTTTTTATTTCATTACCGCGGTAGCATACTCGAAAACAAAAATTCTTATAGCGCTGACTGAATGACTTATAACCAGCAGATTCAGTTTTATACAATCTGATATCTATTATCACTCTAAAACGCATTATAATTTCAGTGATCCCGTTTTATATTCCATAACACCCTTTCTGTTGTCATTACCAGAAACATACAGATTTTTGGTGGTGGGGGACCCGCTACGCCACTAACCTATTAATTGTTGGCGACAATTTGCAGTCTTTTGTCTTAGCGTCGTATGTGCACGTGTGTTAATTTTAGGTTAGTTTTAGTTAGGTATATGAGCCAGTGTTTTTCTTGTGATGTTGTGTAACATGGAAGCTTATTTAGAGACTATTATTGAGGCAGCGGTTCTTTACACTGACGTCGCCACTTTCTGAGCTAAAACAGAAAGTTTTTATGTTATTTCATTTTCTTCTACGCACATGAAAATAGTGAAATAAAAACTTTTATTTTGTCTCATTAGAAAGTGGTGACATCAGTCTAAGAAATTACTGCCTCAAGAATTTTTTTTATTTGATATCCAGTGATAATATGGTATTTTTAATTACATGCATAATTAAAAGTCATAATTTAATAATATTGTTTGCTGCCAATGTTAAACGTTTGTATATTAGGTCATAATTTTTTCACAATAAAATTAGAACATGACAAGTCCACAGAATTCTCATTCATCAATATGTACTTATTTTTTAATATACAGTATGTCCCCCTAGGTTGGAATCTTATGGAAAACTTTTTTATTATTAATTTTAGGAAAAAAAGTTATTCTTTATAAAAAGTTCTACATTATCTAAAACCTAGAATACAGTCATCAAATATCAAATTTTTTTAGTGGTATACGAGGTGTATGAGTTTTACTTAAGTGTAAAGTACCTTTATTCTTTATACGACTAATAGAATTTGATATCTGATGGTTGTATTTTAGGTTTTAGACCATGCTCGATTTTTTATAAAGAATAACTTTTTTCCCAATATTATTTTTTAGGAAAAAAAGTTATTTTTGTTTTTTTATGTTTTATAAAAATATAATTATTGTAAAATAAATATTTTTAGGTAAAATTTTGTTTTTTTTTTTAATAAACCATATAAAAGGAAATTGAAAACAAATGTATTGCTCTGCTAGCCAAAATAAGTAAAAAGTGGCCATTTTAAACATTTTAGTTTATTATCTAGCGGGCACAACAATGAACAAATTTTAATAATTTTTTAATTATAAGAAGATGGTGGGTTATTATACATTTATATTTCAAAATTTAAGGGCTGCTATAAAAAAATTGTAATATCTATCAAATGTACAATTTCCTTATTTCAATCAGTAACTTTTTGATGATAAATCTATAGCAAATTAATGTTCATCCCACAATTTTCTAATAACCAAAAAATTATTTAAATTCGTTTATTGCTGTGCCCGCTATACAATACAATAAACCAAATGCTTAAAATTATCAATTTTTACGTATTTTGGTTAGCTTTTAAATATAGTATAATCGCATATCCACTATAAAACTAGTTCATAATAACTATGAGAACATTTTATAAACAGTCGTATTTTATGATATTATGACAATATAAGTGAATGATAATCCGTATGAGAATAGCTTATAAACTTTATAAGCTAGTATTCTAAAGTATTTTCATTACAAAAAGCAAGAAAATCTTAATTAGCCATTAAAGAAATTATAAGTAGTAAATTAGTAATGAGTCACAATCAAAATCATGTGTTTTAAGCAGTGCTATTAAAAATGTAAAATTCTTATATTTTGTCGAAGTAAATTCAAAAGCCCGCCAATTTTCAAGCTAAAATATTATATCTTTCTATATTACCGACTGAGTATTAATTGCACAATCTATTCCATATGTCGCTGAAGGTAAACATGCTGCCAAATTTCTGTGAGGAATCTGCAACTCTTAATTATCCTTCCTCCATGATGGTAACTGTGTAAACCCTACATCGGTCCAAATTCAAAGGACGTTCAAAAAATTGCAATGTTTAAATTTACTACATTCTGGAACTGAAAACTGCGAAACATGTGGGGATGCTTTACGTGTAAGGCTACATGAAATTCGTAGGACTAGTAAGGATGAGCCATTTTCCAAAATCGCGTGTAATGGTGGCAATATTGTCGAAAATGTAAATATAAACAAGCATATTAATGAATTGCATGCACAACATATTAATATTTTTTAAGAAAATGTTATTATATATGCGGATTTTTAATAAAAAAAATGTCTTAAAATTCAACGTTGCGATGTATGTACACAATATGCCTTAACACACGAAGACTTGGATATAAGCTCCATGTATTGTTATTATAAAGCATACAAAGAAAGAAAATAAAGATATTTTTGGCAATTTAAAAATGTCAAATAATAGTTTTGTATGTTTAATAACAAAAATTGAAATAATTTTTCATCACAATTTTAAATTATTTATCACTAAATCCGGCGTTTGTAATTTTTTTTTTAGATTTAATTAATTCGAGATAGCATTTGACGCTCCTTGTCCCCGATTTCCATAAATATATGTTATTAAGGGTCAATTCCACCGTTGTGTTAAACGGATATTGTTAATGTAAAAATGTAATTTTAAACTTCGTTTAACACAACGGTGGAATCGGTCCTAAGTTATATTTAAGGCTGCTCATATATTTCACTTTAAAAATATTAATAGAACTTTTAAGACCATCAATAAAAACAAGCTAATTATTTGGCGCAATCTGTAAAGCTTTTTTGTTTTAATACGATCCTGCCTATCAATACCTTATTTTATTACAAAATCTTTAAATACGCTTTAATCCGACCCTGACTAAGACCCCCGAATAGCGTCGTCAAGGTCAAATTTTCTTAGTATAATATTTGTATGCGATCAGCGGAGAGTGGGCCTGCCGATTGTTTTTTATGCCGTGCATATACTATGGGATGATGGCCACACATATAAAAAAAAATTAAAAATAAATAGTTCTCAAAGAGTATATTATTATAGAACAACTCGGGGTATGACTAAGAAAAGAACAATTTTTAAAGTGCTAGGAGGTTTAAGTTTTGAGAACAATTAAACAATCTTAGTCATCTATTATAATCCCAAGGATTCTCACAAAATGACTCGCCTCAAACTTCTGCAATACACAGAACGTTTGTGCCACCGTCCAGCTAGTTTGTAGATACTCTTCCGAATTACAAGTTTTCATGACATTTTAGGTTCAATTATTGATAAATTTAATTTCTATTAATAATAAAAAAATCTAATTTTTTTATTGATTTCATAACAATTTGATCATAGATCAAAATTGGGTAAAAATTTTAATTTAAATTTATTCTCCAAACTTTATCTTATACGTTATTAGGAAAGACTATCCTTTCCAAGGGCATTCATAAACAATTTTCTCAAGATTCAGGAAAAAAAAAATGTGAGAGACAGAGAGACAGGATACCTACCAATAATAATAATAATCGAGTTAATCACTCCATGTAGACAAGAGTGAAAGGCGACATGTTGATTAAAAAGATATTAAAGATGTTTGCTATGCAGAAGCGGACGAGATCCTCTAACCCGAGAAACGTATGCTCGATGGTCTTATCTTCTTGTTCTCATCCCCTGCATAGTGCATATTCTGACAGCCCCATAGTATGGAGACGCTTTTGTATTTGGCTGTGACCAGTCAGAATGCCTGTGATCAGACGCAGTTTCTTTCTAGTCATAGTGAAGTATTTGTTTACTGTAGTGTAGGATAACTTAAAAGCTTCCTGGCCAGTCTACAGCTACTTGTTTCTTCCCATCTTTCCTTCCATTTCACAAGGGAATATTCTTTTATTAGGTTTGTCACTACCGATGTTGTTAGTCCATTAGAAGGGCCAGATCCATAAAGTAGTTGGTTGGCTATCTTCTTGGCTAGTGAATTAGCAAGACGGTTACCTTTTACTGTGGCATGACCTTTAATCTATCTTAAGTTGACCATATTGTTGATGGATCCTTCGGCCAAAGCTTCGTGACATTTTCGTACTAATCCTGCCTCCAGGAATTAAAATAAATTAATAATTAAAAGTAACAAATCATAATTTTAGATTACAGGATGTTTTCAAACTTGGCGTCCAAATTTGTAGGGGTGGTAGTTTGCATAATTCGCAGATTTCATTTTTCCAAAATATTTAAAAAAAAATAATTAAGAATTAATTAAAAATTATAAACAGGTACGGTCCTGCACAGCGATGGGATTGCCTCAACTCGCGCACGCTACGCTTTGAATCGACAAAATTCCAAATCGTATCTGTTTTTGAGGACTATTGCGCTACGCGCTCAGGGTAGGACCTCCTCTTTGATTTTTTTTATAATGGTTCTATTTTGTTTATTATAGTTTTTTTAGAAAAATGAGATCTGCCAATCGCTCTCAAATTATACGAACTACCACCCCTACAAATTTGGACGCCAAGTTCAAAAACACCCTGTATAAAGAACAGCTTTACCATGAAACACAGGTGCAAACGTATTTAAATATTTAATTAAGCGTAAATTATCTTTGAATTGTTGTTGTTGTTATTTTTATTATATTATAATTTAAAAGAAAATTATTACATATTTTATATTAATTAGAACTCATCATAATAACTGCAGTTCGTATTCAGCGATGAAAATTCAATTATATACATATTAGACTAATGCATACAACTCGTAAAGTTTCCCAAGCGTAAAAAACAAAAAATAATTATTAAATTATCTCGTTTTGCTATCTTAAAATTTAAGGAAATTTGTAGATAAAGTGTTTATTCATTATAACGAACGAGCGACAGAACGATTTTATATTCAAATTTTAAATGAGAAGGTGGTACTACCTGTAAAGTTTTCAGTATGTATTAGACCAGGGAAAAAGAAAAAAATTACAATTTCGCCATTCATTAAACATCGAAAGAGGTATTTTGAAGATTCTGTATAAGGATGCAATAATAAATTAACATAAATTATAAGGATTTTAAAGTTTTAATAAAAATGCCCTTTCGAAGGAGATCATCTCTCTGACAAGATTATGGATATCTTTCCAGGCAGACTTTAAAGTTCTGAGATCCAACCCAGTTAATTAAAGCTAATTTGGAACTGTATAGAAACCTTACAGTGCCTTTGATCTAGTTTCCAGAATATAACGGTGCCAAATCTGTATTAACAGGACCAGAAGCATTCCTTTGCAACGCAAAGGTCACTGTCAAAAGAATTATCTTAAAATGGATAGATTCGTATGCTATATAGATACTCCATTACTAATTATTTTCAATTTTATGAACAAAAATAAATCATTTAGAGATAAAGAAGATAAATATCAAGGAACACTGAAAATGTTATCTATTCCTTTTCTTCTGCTTTTATAAATACTAGTGTTCGACCATAATCATTATAGAAAATTTGAACAAAACATGTATAATATACATTTGCATGTTTCTAACATTTTTTTATTTTATTTTTTTTTATTTTGTAACGGTTGGAACCGTTATTGCGACACAACCACCTCTTACTCAAATGTCATTTGTCGTTTATGACTTGTGTCAAAAGTTCTTATTTCATTTCATTTGAAGATATATTTTATATTTTATAAGCATGGCTATATCTAGACGTTTATTTGGATTTATCTCTAGACGTTTAATTAGATTTATCTCTAGACGTTTTTTTGAATTAATCTCTAGACGTTTTTTTGTTTTAATCTCTGAAAGGTTTTGGTTTCATCTCAAAAAGGTTTTGGTTCAATCTCTAGACGGATTTGATCTTATCTCTAGACAATTTAAGTTTGAAAACTGAAGATCATTTACACTGCAGAATTATGCAGAATTACGAATAGCTTATATTATATTTACCACATTTATAGGCAAAGTGACTTGTCCTTCGAGGGATCTTAATGATCCTTTCCAAAGAACGTCCAAACAGTATAATACTGTTCGAGTCATTATTATCCGTTATAAAATCAATTGTCAATTGTCAAGGTAGTAACAAAAATCGGATTAAGGGAGATATTTCAAATTTCGCGGGTTACACGAAGTGCTCAACCAGTGCTGCTCTCTCCTAAGCGATGGCTAAATAATTGTTGCAATCATTGGTGACGTTAATTTGCATACAACCGATGTAACATACAGACTTGTTGATTTTTTAACTAGAGTAAAACAAGCATATGGGAGGCGCTGACCTCATGGATAGTCTTACTGGACGCCACCAGATCAAAATAAAGTCAAAAATATGTTACAAGAGGTTGTTCTATCACCTTGTCAATACTTGGCTTATTTATAGACGTTCCCTTATGCATAAAGGGAAACAAAATTATATAAAACTGGCCAAATTTAGGGCTGAAGTTGCCTACTACTTATGCTACCTAGGAACTCAGCGTTTAACAGAAAGAGGTATACCATCGGATTTTAAAAAAGAAATTATGGAGAAAAAGAAAAGATTAATAACAACTTCTTATATCCCTCCTAAAGATATAAGGATATATGGTTGGTCACATTAAAAAGGCAAAGTTACAAATTTCCCAAATGTTCGTCATTTTCTATAAAGCGTTCTAAATGTGCACTGCACTTATGTCTAAATAAGAAAAATAACTTTTTTAACAAATTTCACACATTTTAATTTTTATGAAATTTTTCCGCTTTGTAGTCCTTTTGATACAACCAGTTTTCAATAAAAAAATAAAAAACAAAAATTGTTAAAATGTTTTAATTGTTTCTCCATGTTTATTTGGAGCCCAACACATCCATTAATATATTTTTTAAAGTTATAGAAAAAATTGCTCAATAAAGGGTTAAAATCTTCAAACTTCATAAGCGCGCGACAAGAAACCATTTCAACTGTCAAGTGTCAAAACTAAGAAATGTTTGTCATATGTCAGTAATGTCATTGGATTCGATTATACGGTAGACAAGTTCGATTAAATACTCCGCGAGCAAATCAAATATGGGGTCTATTTTTTTTCATCGGAAATATTGTTCTATCCATACAATTTGTATAAATGGAACAATATTTTTATAAGTTGTGTAGCTAGTTCTACACTTTCAACGCAAAAAAAGATTTTTTTACGAGGCCTTCTGTCAATAGTATCTCTTTTAGCTCACGGAGGATTAACAGACCTCTCCTGAGTGAGCCAGAAGGAAGGGTGTATTAACATTTCAAAACAATATTTAAAACGAAATTTAAATACATATACATAATTATGTTCTTGAGAAATCATTACAGAAACGTTTCTTTAAAAACATCGTAGGGACGTACTATTTATGTCAGAAATATCGAAACATACTAAGACGTTTCTGGCAGATCAGTATTATTAAGGAGATGGCGTTAACATTTTGGTGTTTAAATATCTACACAAAACACTAAAGATTCCTTCTGGTAAAGATTTTGACGGAACTTAAGTCACACCGTGTCTACGATCGGACCAATAAATGTTACGTGGCTTGATAACGGGTAATGTAACTTTTGGGGGCACTTGTGGAAAATGTGGCGACACCATGCTTTTGACCATAATTGGTTACATCTGGTATGACTACGTTCTTAATAATATTTTGTTACTAAGGGCTAGTACATGTACAGAAGCATATTCAGTTTTAAGTGCAAAAAATGTATGTTTTGAACACGTTTAATATTACTTAAGTTTGGCCATATCCAAACCGAATAAAATTTCTTAATATCAAACAAACGTTTCTCCCAGTGTTCAATCGATCAAATAGGTATTTCATTAAATGATACCGACTTCCCAACGAAAATGTATTTGACAAACACATAATCTTCCAAATGAAAAAAACTCCAAAGCCCCAAAACCGGCCTATATTTCATTGAAAAAGTTATGAATGGTCGACACAGGGACCACATGTCCGTTCGGTAATAAATTTAAAATTAATTCAGGTTCTCCCGTGCGGCAATCAGCAGTGCCGGTTGGGACCGGTAATAAGATTGATGAGTAAGGGGCGCAGAAGTTAAATAAATCGTGGTCATTAATTTTACAGAAGGAATTAAAATTCTCGTTTTATCAAAATATTGATTGCGGAAAGGTCAGCGTCTATTATTTATTAGGAAGAGTTGGAAATGTACTTAGAGGATAGTTATGACCAAATTTATTTGGTATCTCATCTAGAGATATAGGACATTTTCTATATCAACAATTCACAAGCACAGTATGAGTATGAGTAAATTAATATCTAAAAAACTATTCAAAAAATAACAGTGATGAGAAAGATTACATTTTAATGGTAAAAATAATATTTTACGCCACTAAATTAAATAAATAAACCAGGTTTAGGATTGAATCAATTATGAATAGACCTTTCCCATTATTAATGATCTCTATTATTCATGCAAAAAATTCCCTTTAAAACATCAAAATTTATTGTTATGCTTTCTATCCTAAGTTCCAATTATACATCCGCAAATGTCATTAAGTCTTTGCGTTTGATTCTTAGACTAGGTATAAAAAGAGGACTCATAACGTCGCAGGAAATCTTGTTCCATTCTGACACCAATTATACATTGCTTATAAACAGTACCGTGGGGCACAACTGGGGTTTCTTCCTCAGAGTCGTCGCATGAACTTACACGGCCAACATAAGACCTATGCTAGTATACGATGAAGTAGAAATCGAACAACCAACAATTAATAGCTATCCGCAAACTGGAAAAAATTTAAAGAACAACATGTTTCAACATAATAAGAGCCATGAAAACCACACCGACTATAGCCATGGAACTCATCATGGAACTAATCCTAAGTCTCACTCCTCTTAATATTTACATCAAGGAAGTTGCTCTGATGATAATGATATGCCTCCGCAAGGTTGGAATAAAACCTGATGTAGGATCTGGTGAGACAAGACGTTGCTTTTGACAGGAAGGACTCGATACGCTCATACTGCTTTAATCGAATATGGACTTCATCTCACCGAGATATATCTTCTTTAAACCATATAAAGTCATAACAGAATACATAGAAGCGCTGAAAGTGGCAGCTACGATTCATATCTACACCGACATTTGTAAAACAAAACAAGGTTCAGGATGTGGAACATAATCCAGATCCTTAAACCTTGATATAAAATGGTGTCTGAACAATGATGCCAGTGTAGTTTACGGGGATTCTCATAGCAGCAAAAGAAATCACCAGTAACAATATCACTGCAAGGAACATGCTGATCTATATAGAGAGCAGACAAACACTACTCACCCTGATCAGACCATGAATTTACTTAGCGTTAGTACTAAAGACTGTTACAAAGTTTAGAACAAAGTATCCATCAACAATGTGGTCACCTCAAGATAAATCAAAGGTCACGGATATACATCAAAAGGTAACCGTCTTCTCGAATCACTGACTAAGAAGGCAGCTAACCAAAAATTTTTGGATCTGGTCCTTTTATTGGCCTGACAAAATCGGTAGTGACAGACCTAACTAAAGAACATTCAGTGAAAGATAAGATAAAACAAGAAACTGCAGAGTTCCCATGGATCTTTAAAGATATTCTGACAAAACTACAGCAAACAAATATTTGACTATTACTTGACAGAATCTGAGCCTGGTTAGAGGCATTCTGACTGTTCATTGCCAAGTACAGAATCATATCCATATCCGCACTCTGCACTACTAGATAATTTGTGTTCAGCGATTATCGGCTAACACCAGCCAATATAAGAGAAGTACCTCTTGTTCTTAATTACATTAATTATGTAGACTATAGGAGGAGTCTATCATCTTAGGAGGAAGAACAATGGGGCCTAACGAGGCCTAAGTACCGTAGGAGTAATCCGCCTTTCAGACGTTACAGTTGAGGGAGTCAATTAGTAGTTGCTCTTCTTTCTATTAATTTTTCAGGAAATTTTGGGTTTAAATATGCCGTGACATTTTGCAAAAAATGGGCATGAGCATCATCTAGATGCAGTTACATTTTTCGTCTAATATCCAAAAGAAGGTTCCAG